>OU343221.1:44982466-45100440 GCA_910596185.1 Chrysanthemum makinoi
CATTCATCAAATAGTCAAACATAGCTTTAGCTTAATTTTAATTCTACATCGCTTAAATTAGAAGTTGCATAGGTTAGTATTTAGGCTTAGGATTATATAGGATAGCATAATTAGGTCTTATTTCATCATAATACATCAATTATAATCTGTTTTGTAGGATTAAAGTTGACATTAGTCAAATTACAAAAGTTTTTCAAAAATAGTCAAAATCAATTTCATGCAAAACCGCTTCACTTTTAGATTTTTAAAATCTTCATTTGAAGCTCAAAATAGTTGAAATTTTGGATATAGTATCTTTTGGTTGAGGTTTATAATGTGTAATTTTAGAATAATTTAAGATTTTTGTAAATCCGCTTAATTTGGCACTCAAAAATCACTGTTTTCCCAAAAGTGCCCTGTGCACATATAATCAACATACATTGCAGTCAAAATAGCTTTTTCATAAGCTTCTCAAGAGCTCAATAAGGCTCGATAGCTCATATTTGGTGCTTAAGCACTTGACCAGTCCATTTGAGTTTCCACATTAGATTTCGTTAGTGCCTATTTACAAGTCGTTGCTATTTCATATCCGCAAGTAGGTACCCCGGGAATTTAATCTGATTGTTGACAGGAATTGATTAAGTGCTTATTTGCTAATAGCTTGAGCTTATTTGATCTTGGATAGTTGCATTAGGTTGATTTTAACTGGTTTAGACTTATTTTAGCTTTTTGGTAGCTTACGATTGGTTTATTATGCATTTTAGCTTATTTTCATTAGCTTATTTACAACAGTTAGTTATCAACTAGCTTAATTTGTAATCACTAGTTGATTTTGATAATTTTTATAGCTTATCAGTAGCATTTAGAACTTATCTGCAATTTTTTATAATTTTCCATAGCCATTTACTATTTTTCTGCACTTAAAAATCAGTTTTAGCATTTTTTTTTAAATAGCTTTTTATTCAAATAAATCAGAAAAGGTTCAAAAAAATATAAACTCAATTTTATTCGGTTTATAATAATTAAAAAGTCATAAAAAATATTTTTCCAGATTTTTCTTAGTTAAAATAGTATTTTTTAGACATTTAATTACTTTAAATCAGTTTTAAATACATAATAAATTGAGAAAAAATCAGAAAAATACAATTTAAGTTTTGAAAATTATTTTTAGTTAATTTAGATTTTTGAAAAATAGTTTGGTAATTTTCTTGTAAGTTTCATAATATTTAGCTTTTTAAATCAATTTTAAAAATACAAAAATAGTTTTTAATTCATATAAAATTAAGAAAAACAAAAAAAATTATTTTTAAATATTAGATAATTTTTAAATCATATTTTTAACTGTAGAAAAATATTAGTTCACTTTTAGGGATTAAAATAGATTAGTTTGTCTTTTAGAATACGTTTTAGTGTTATCGTTAATTGCGTTTTTAGTATAATTTGCGTAATTAGTTGAATTTCCTTGTTTGCACCATAGATTTAGTAATTTTAATTGCTTCCCATTACTTTTTGTTGCCCCGTAGTTTAGAAATCTTCAAAATCCCTTTTAAAACCATTCAAATCCTGAATAACGCGACTTGAGTTTAAAACTCCATTCATCCTTCGCTAGGAACGATCCGGGGATTCAAATCTAATACATTTGAGTTACCCAAATACTATAATTGGTTTCTTTCCTAAGAATCACTCTGCTTCTGCACTAGAACGAGAAAGAGTTGGTTATCATTTGGAGGACCAAGATAGAAGGTTGTTGCTAAGAAAGACATATTAGCATGAAGTGGACCTCCTAGTAGTAGGACAACCCGCCCAATCTGAATAAGAATATGCAACCAATGATGAAGTGGAAGAAGCAAATAAATGTAACCCATAGTCTAAGGTGCCCCGGACGTACTGTAAAATACGTTTGAGAGCCGAGATATGGGGCTCTCAAGGGTCATGCCTATGAAGGCAAACCTGCTGAACCGAATTAGATATATCTGGGCGTGTAAATGTGAGATACTGAAGAGAACCTGCAAGGCTCCGATATAGAGTAGGATCAGAGACTACATCACCATCAACCCCCAGTTTAGACTCAGTTTCAACAGGAGTCCGACTACGATTACAATTAACCATGTTTGCTCTCTCCAAAACCTCAACAACATATTTCTTCTGAGATAAAAATAACCTTGAAGCATCACATGTAACAGATATACCCAGAAAATAATTAAATGAACCCATGTCTGTCATAGCAAACTCCTGATGTAATGATCCAATAATCCGCTACAACAAACTCTCAGAGGAAGCCGTGAGAATAATATCATCAACATATAATAACAGGTAACCAGTATATGTCCCCTATCTGTAGATAAATAATGATGAACCACATCGACTGTGAGAGAAATCAACCCGAGTGATGTAAGATGCAAATCGCTGAAACCAAGCTCTAGGGGCTTGCTTGAGCCCATATAGAGATCGCTGTAATAAACATACATAATCAGGAAGCTCAGAGTCCTTAAACCCTGGTGGCTGATGCATATAGACAGTCTCAGATAAACCACCATGTAAGAAAGCATTCTTGACATCAAGCTGATGAATCGGCCTATGTCGAGAAGTGGCTAAACTCAAAACAGTCTGAATAGTGCCCGGTTTAACTATCAGACTAAAGGTCTCATCCACATCAACCCCTTCCAATTGATTACTACCATTTGCCACAAGACGAGTCTTGTAGCGATTAAGAGTGCCATTAGCCAAATACTTGTGACGAAAAAGCCACATACAACGAATGATGTTGGTGTCTGTGGTTCGGGGCACAAGGGTCCAAGTTCCATCCTTAATAAGTGCATTGTATTCATCACGCATAACATTTTGCCAATTAGGATCATTAAACGCATCACGATAAGATTTTGGTAATGGAGACACCGAAGACACAAGCATGTTTGGATGCACCGTAGGACGATTAGTCCCAACACGATATCGTGTGACCATGGGATGAGTCCAGACAGGGTTTGGGTTGTGAGGAGGATGGGTCGTTGGAATATACTGGGTGGATAAGTAGTGTAGTGGTGCAGCAGGTAGAGTGGGGTGGTATCCAAAACCGGGTGGGGGTCCAGCTAGGTGAATGGGCCGATATAGGCTGATGGGCTTATGTGTGGGCCCGTGGATGTATAGTAGGTTGAGGGCCCAACAGTTGGTGGTACGTGAGTAGTATTGGTTCCAACCGAGCTAACAGTAGGTTTGGTGGTAGTATTAGTCAAACCCAATTTACCCAATATTTGGATTAAACTATCCTCAGTGAGAGGTTTTGTTTTAGTCTCGATAGAATGTAAAGTAGGTTTAACATTATCATCATGAATAAACTTGCAACCAGCTCCATGGTGACACGTACCTTTAGCATAGTTATAACACGGCCTCCACGATTTGACTTGCGGGTTAGAGGGGTTGTGGGAAATACCTTTGCCGGTCATAAGAACCAAAGGAAAAGACGATGAAGAATCCACGAGAAGTGAAAGAGACTTGGACTATAACCTTTTCTCCTCGGTAATTAGCATGGAACGAGTGGTCTTGAAGTCTGGAAAAGGATCCTTGTGATGTATTATTCCACAAACTTGATCATACTTATCCGATAAGCCCTCGAGGGCAAAGTGGACAAGGTCTTCATCATTGATTGTAGCGTCAAGGCTTGCTAGAATCATGGCAATCGATTCGATCCTTCCAAATTATGCTTCCATGATTTGATCACCAAGCTTGAGTGATCGCAACTACGCTTTTAAGGCATTAGAACGTGACCTCTTATTGTCTTTGACAATATTTGTGATAAGGTCCCATGTTTGTTTAGCGGATTGAGGTCGAGCAACCACCAACTTTGCTTGGAGTGTTTCTGAGAGGGTTGTGAAGATCCAAGAGAGGATAATTTTGTCCACCTTTATTTCTTCCGGTGTGAGAGGATTAGAAGTGCCCTGTGTGGAGGTGTTTTCGATATATGTATGCACCTCATACGTGTAACATAGTTTCTCAAAGAAAAATTCCCATGACCTATGATTCAAATTATCAAGGTCAAGTTTGACGGGAACACGAGTTAGGAGATGATGGTGTGTTATAGCAGAAAGCTTTTCGGAAAGTGGGATGATATTGTGAACCAGTCATGATGAAGTGTATATGGGTTTATATGGGAGATGCAGTTTGTACGTAGGCACATGTGGGCAAGGACTGGAAACGAATAGAAATTACCAACAAGTTGTGACCTTAGCAGGAGCAATCAACATAAACGAAGTGTGAATTTGTGACCTTTAGCACAAATCACCAACACAAATGGATTATAAAAAAGAAATGGCGACTGATGGAGGTTTAGGGTTTAGGATCGGTGAAGATGTTTGACTCGTGATACCATGTTATTAATTATGATTGATACTGATTACCTTGATTGAATGTTACAATACAATGTACAAATATATAAGATATGACATAATATTCTAGAGATGGGCTAGAGCCCGTTACAACAATGTGATACAAAATATGGGCTAACATGTTATTAGTTATAATAGATACTGGTTTCCTTGATTGAATGTTACAATACAATGTAAAAATATATAAGATATGACCGAATATTTTAGAGATGGGCTAGAGTCCGTTACAACAATATGATACAAAATATGGGCTAATAGGAAGGTGCAACAGAATTCGCCAGAAATTGACGGTGATGACGGTCTAAGAAGTGTTATGATGGTTAGCTAGAAACTAGTTTCAATGTTGATATTAGTTACACAACATCTCCCCATTTTAACCGTTCAAGATTTGAGATATCCGTCCAATTTACCCGTTGAAGATCTGACAAGATGAAAAAGTCTGCCCATTCCGCCCTATTCCTGAATAAGTAGACACCTAAATGAACCCAACAATTTGATAAAATCACTCAGATGAGCCATTTTTTTTAGTTATCGGTAAAGATTGCTGCCTTTAGTAAAACATCAATGAAAGTATTGTACAGTTGATTAACTCTTTGCATTTGATCAAAGATATCAAATGACTTAAGTTCAACCTCTTATATGTAATTTTAAGCAAGAAACTATTCTCTCACAAAAGTTGACATATACCAATTTTATGTAAAAACAGAAAAAAACTATAACAAAACTATTATTTATACACGTACAACAAATCTTTTATATCTTTTGAATGAACATGACAGAATTACACAATGATATATCTACCAAATAAAATCCAAAACATATTATTCTCAATTATCCATAAATCCAAAAAACTATACTCAATCATCTTAACTCTTCGTACATACTTATTTACCATGATGTCACGACTCACAAGACGTAGAGTCTCAGCTGATTAATGCATAGAGTTTCACATTTTTAACAAATTTAATTTTGTGGTTGATTGGATTAAAATATCTCCTTGTGAAACTCAAACTTGGTATCAGTAACGTGGGAAAAGTCAGCAGCAAGATGTTTCAACTCTTCTGCTAGTACCGGCAATCCACAATAAAATACACCTGCAAAAATTTATGTTACAAATGTTAAAGCGTACGGCCTTAATGCCTTATGCCCTTATGTTCTTATATATATATGAGCATTAAAGCGTACGGCCTTATGCCCTTATGTTCTTATATACGTAAACATATAGATATATAAGAATGGAACTTACCGACACGTTGGCCGCTATGAGAAGTAGCGATGTCCTTAAAAACATTACGCCATTTCGGCCTAGCAAAATGTGTTTTCACACGAGTACCCGCTACAACATCAACACCACTCCTAGCATGACTTATTGTTTGAAGCATAGTAATAAAAGCAGACCGAACATCACCTTCTTCATAAACACTTGTGCAATAATTATGCATCTCAATCACATGATCATGATCCGTTTCAGCAACTTCATTCATTACCTCTCTAAACCAGTCAAAAGAGTCTTGTTCTCTTGTGACCCAATAAAAATAAGCTAGTTTTGTCTTAAACTTAGCGGCATTTTTCTTGGATAGTAGCGATAATGTGGTGTTGCCACCACTTTCTAAGGCTTCCTCTTCCTTTTGTTTGGCTTTCATGTTATTAGCAATGTCTTTGACGATACTGATCATAGGGGTTGCTCCGATCCCTAACCCAACTAGTAAAACTACGTCGTATTTTTTGTAGTCTTCTGCTGGTGCTCCATATGGCCCATCAATTTGGACTTTTGGGAAACTGTCGATAAATTTGATTTAAAAATAAGTTAGGATTTAGGAATTGAAGGATACACGGCGGATTCTGAATTATGATCATAGATTGTCGTTTGTTCGGGTTTTAGGGCTTATTTACGTTCTTACTACTTTTTTAAGTAGTATTTGTGGTTGGATAAATAAATTTAGGTGCTTAATTTGAAGTAATTATACATTTAATATTAACAGGTGTATACCTATTTTATTAATCATAGAAGCAGTTTGAACTTTACAATAAGCAATGCAAAACACCTCTTAAAGAAATTATGACACAAAGACTTACTTGACGTTGTCTTCTTGGTTATCGACTTCTGGGAGTCCAGTTTTGCCATTTGCAGGTGGCTGAGATACCTGAAAATGACTAGCGGTCGTCAACTCATAATGTAATCACTGAACACATTTTACGGTGGCTCAAAGTGAGTAGAGACTCTTTTTTCTTAATAAATTCTAATGACCTAGACATGATTATAGGAGCTTTATTTCTCAAAGTTGGTAGTACAAAGATGAATTGACATGTACAAAATTCAATGATGTGGATTTTACAAGTGAAAAAAGTCCTCATGTATGATATCGACACAATATAGAGTTAACACTGTATATTGGTATTTCTTCAAAGTTCATGTATATAATAATAAGATATTTGAAATATTATCCGGTGCAACAATTATCTAAATTTCCAAATCAAGGATTTGAAATATTAAAGTGGATCTGGCTACAGAATCAACCAGTCTCCTAAATGGGTCAAAACTTTCACTATGAAGAAAAAACATACCTGAGAAAAGACTTTTCTTAGCTGTGTGGTCCAGTCACCAAGCATGCGGATATGCACACTTAGGTAATCATCTTGTGGTGCCGATGTTATCGAAAATGGGTGCCTGAACAACATCCATTAGGTTATTATATACATTAGGCATCAGTTTTGTTATACGAAAACTTTCTGTATGTGCGAAACTCACCATTCAAACGGAGAAACAGCCTCACATTTAACAAACATGTATTGTCCACTTACGTATTTAAATCCTGGAGGCTTCGACATATAAAGACCCAACACGTTTCCGGGGTAAGGAACCGCCTTCAAAGACAATTATGGGCCGGTAAAACACTATACAGGATAATCTAACAAAATACGACTAATTAATAAGGCAATGTTCGTGATCAATACCTTTAATATTTTGACTGCCTTAACACTAGATCTTATGGCCCTGGTCAATCTCTCACTTGCATAAATCACCATTGGAATCATCAAATACATCCAAGTCTATCATTACCAAAACCAAATAAAATAAATTCAGTAACATGAATCTGGAAAAACTTTCATGCTCTAGATCTTTTGAAATTAGTACTCACCGTTTTCTTGTACCATTCTTTCGTGAGGTAAACTTTGATACCATGAACTATGAGAAGACCATAAACAATAATAAATAGATGATGGGAGTACCAAAAGGCATTAAACCCCGTAAATTTGATTAGAAACTTGGGTCTCTTGAGTTTGCCATGCCTTAACCATGGGGTGGCTAAGGTGAAGACTATTGCCATAAGAACCACCATAACTATCCCGGTCCAACCTTCAATCCCCTTGACAAAATGCCAATAACTATCAGGTTGTTCTCCAAAATATTGTACCATCGGCTCATACTCCTCTTTAGTTGCTGCAAGAAGTCGGGGGAAATCACATGCTAAATGTGTTATTGCATGGAGCCCGACTCCAATTGCGATCCCAATTGCAATCACCTAGTAATAACGTACATAATGTTAATGGCATGTAGCAATGTACTTTCTCATTTGTGCCATTATCAGATACGAAACCAAAAAAATACCACAATACCCATCCAACTTTCAAATTTTGTTTCATTATCATATAAGTACTTTCTCATTTGTTCAAATATAAGATACGAACTTTAAAAAAAAATACCACAATACCCATCCAACTTTTAAATTTTTTTTCATTATCATACGCAAAGAGATGAGTCTTAAACGTTGATAATGAAACAAAATTTGAAAGTTGGATGGGTATTGTTGTATTATTTTGGGTTCGTATCTGATAATGACACAAATGATAAAGTACGTTGCTATTACATGCCAGTAACCTTAAATTAAAGAATTACGAATTTTACTAAAAATAATGAAACTTTTATACGTTTTTTCTTCACTTGCCAGGAACATAGTTTTTTTCGGTCAAACTAAATACACCCAAATAAATTTGTAAATACTTTTTGCAATTCTCCCGTCAATAAATGTGCAAAATTTTTTATAAACAAATTATGATCATAAGTGAAATAAAAATGCTCAATCGAGTTGTCTACATCTTTAAAATATAAAGATCATTATGTAACATCCAATTTCAGCACTTGAAAATGCTAAAAGTAATGTAGTCATTTTTCAATGTAGGTCATAGTCTAATGTATATGGTGTATGCAAGATATTAACGACCAGGATGCTCACCTGGTGGAAATTTAGATTATCAGCAAACGGAACCACGACACCAAGGTTGGTCTTCATCCTAAGCCATGTGATGGTATTTCGACAAACGGGTAACAAAATAAGAGCCATGTTGAACTTAAGTGTCTCACCTGCACCTTTAGCAATACTAACACAATGTCCCATTACATCATAAGCGGCCCGATTCTTATATTGAATGTATTTGTACGTGAACAAACCAGCCATTATCGCAACCCAAAGAGCAATCACCCAAACTCTTTGCCAATAATCTTGTAAAAAGTACTTAATATGATCGTACCCCCTCTGTATAATATTCTTATCCTTCTCGTTTGTGAACATCATGCTTATGGCTTTGTTATACATTTTCGTGGGTTGTTCTTGGGCTTGCTTCAAAAGTGTCTCCAATTCTTCAATCTGGTTTTTCATAATAGTTATTTGAAAATAACTAAAAAAGGTATCTGGGTTAAAACTATAAGGTAATGGTTTGCACTATACCATGATGTAACCACGATTGTCGGGGTCTTTTTCTTTCATGATCAATGCTGCGTATTCATATGCTTGTTCACGGATGTGCGATAACTTGTTTGCCGAAGCACTCAAGCTAATAATCTGTGTTGTTCAAACAATATAAGTATTATACATGATTGAAAACCATTGTCATATAATGGTAGCTAGTTTACAATGTTGCAAAACACTATAAAAACGTTGCATACACACTAAATTTATATATATATTGGCTTGTTTTCCCTATATCAAACGAAATTGTTCGGGCCTCGTACCTCTCGAACTTCGTCTTCAGAGATCCGACCATCGGCATTCTTATCAACCCTAATTTTATATCCATTGAATTAATATAAGTATTTTCAATAAAGAAGATGTGTCATATAAGAAGAGTAATAACTTACGATAAAGCAACCTTTTTTTTTTTTTGACAAAATAACAAACAGGATCGAACTTTGGCAAACTATCCATTTTAAGGCAAGCTTGTGATTTAATCTAATTTTCGTGACACGTTTTTTTCTAAAAAAAATTTGCGACGATTTTTGCACTTAAGAAGACCTTTTCTACTTTTAGTGACAAGTGTCACTAATTTTTTTTTTTTAAAAAAAAGTGTCACTAAAATAGTAAAACGTCTAAAGAAGTTGCAAACTTGCGAAAGATAGCTAGTTTGGTAAAGACCTATTTCACTTTTTTTTTTTTTTTTTTTTATAAAAAATATTAAAGAAATGGTTACTTTTGTCATGTTCACTCAATAGTTAGCATTAATATTATAGATTCTTACATATCAAGGTAAGTTCGAAGCCGTGAATCAAAACTTTGATCAGCAAGTTTTTCAAAAAACACTTTCAATAGTGCTTTGTCAATCGAGTCCCCCTTGTAACCACGTTGTCGACAAAGTGTATCGAAGAGTTCTTCTTTGAAATTGTTAGGACCTTTTCCCATTCCTGTTCGAATTTAGAAACCATTAGTAAATAAAAAGTTACAGACCGCACAAAATTAATTAGTTTGTTATGAGTAATGTCCACTAGATGCCTTAGTAGTTCAACACTGTTTCCACTAGCACATAATGACATGGGCTTGGTCTTTGGAGAAGGGTCCGTCGGCATTCAAAAGGGTGCAAAGAGTTAGGGTTTCTCGGCCGAATTAAACCTTTTGGAGACATAATAACATAACCTCACCAATTCGGTAAGTGTTCCTTGGGTTAAAAAGAAAAGGGGGTTAGCATATTTATAAGAATTATATTTTAAGATCTGAATGTATGCAAAAATAATTTAATATAAAGTTGCTTGTAAGCATTGAATGATTAAATTATCGATTTCCAGACAATATATACATGCCTTTAATATTTTAAACATAGTTGTTACTACTCTATATATTTATCAATTTATTGAGACTTAAACATAAAATCATTTTGTCTTGTTCCAAAAGTGCATATTAATCTATTTCAACATGTAATAATCTAATAGGCTTCTTCTAAGCTTAATCACAAACACCTTATAAAACTATTAATGTGATGTATCAAAACAAATTAACAGTTTACCTATGCATTCTCCGAATAACTCCCGAGGTAGCATTCCGGGTGTCTTTTCGGTAAGTTTATTAAACTGCTTCTCCATCTCGGTCCACGCAACCTTACTATCAGATTTACCGATAAACTTCAAACCCTTTATTGCTTGAGTTGCCATGGTCCTCTTACGGTCATACTTTTTCATTGCTGGTGGCCTTGAAAAGGTAGTCACCTTCTTAATCTCTTCCGACACTTGACGGATCCTTTCTGATGCATTTTGCACCGTGGGCGCATCCAACGTTATTTCAACGTGATCACCGTTATTTCTTGACTTTGTATATTCACCAGCTGAGGTGTTGCTGACGGCGTCTTTAGGAATATTGAACCTTGCAGTTTTAACTGTACCTTGTTTGTTTTTCGGCTCATTGGACGCTTTCCCGTCAGCTTCGTGCACCTCCGTACTAGTCTCCGGCAACGCATCGTTCCCCATTTTTTGCTTTTGCGTCAAAATTCAAGAATCGACCCAATAAAGTTAAGAAAATAATATTTAAGAAATTTCGTAGGATTGGAGTTAAATTTTGAATCTTGATATGATTATATAGAGCTTAAAGGTGCATCTGAATTATGAAATTTAAGGAAACAATAAGAAATATAAAGATAATAAGTGGAATGATGTTGGAATTCATTTTGGAGTGGTTATATATACTAAACAAAATAAAATAAATTAAACATGACTTGTGAAAGAAGACTATAAAATCATTTTCAAATTTTCATATCTGTCATATGATCACATCAGCAATATGATATCATTAATCGATTAATTCACTCGAAATTACATGGGTAGGTCAACGGATTTCGCTAACTAAGGTACCATTTTGAACTCCAATTACTATCAAATCCAATTAGCTAATCACTTTTGGAGTAATTTGTCTGATAACAAGTAAAACGCTTGTAAGTATCATCACTAAAATGTTAGACGTTTCAATTTTAATTCATGCTTGATGCAAATAGCTTTGATGTCGTCATGCCAACCTTTCCAAAAAAGGAAACGTTTTACTCTGTTGGTTCAAGACACATGAATTAGTAAGCCAAAAGGTCGAAAAACATGACCACGTGGATTATAGTTCGAGAGCTGTGTTAGGAAAATCAAATTTACAATATCTGCAAATTGAAGGAAGATAAATTTTTGGAAAGCATACATGCATGCATGGCCTTACACTCCTACATATGGAATTCATATAATGTAATTAAACTTTAGATGAACACTAGTGTTTGTTAAAAAAAAATATATCACAATGAAACTAACATCTAATGTTATTGTTGGGTTTCATTATTCATTTCTGTAATGTGAATTCGAGATAATGTGAGCCTCGTTACAATTTTTAATTAGAATGGTGAGATTCGTTAAGTTTTTATTGGTTATGTGATCCATATTCTGATTAAAGAATAAATTGGGCCACCACTAAATGTTTTAAAAGTCAAATTGTGTACATTGTTAAATAACATCTGAATTAAGATTTAAATCCGGATATTCTTTCGTGAGCATGTCTGTAACATATTAAATAGAGTTTTTAATAATTTTGTTAAAAGTTTTTTTCAACAAGGAGCTAGAGTACAAGAAAAGATTTCATAAAAATGTTACCCACAAAAGAGGATATCCATGATCCAATAATACCAGTTTTTCTAGTTCCTGTGAGTATTTCATCCATATGGGAGAGTCTTAGATCTCAGTCTTTTGTAATGTTTTGGCGTCATGACAAACTTTGATTCTAACACAGTATATGACTCAATATGTTGTTTACACCACCACGCGTCGAAGCAAAACTTAAATGTTCAGTTTTCTCACCTGACGACCAATTCAGCAACATTAGTTAAATACCACACCAACTTCTAACCAAAATCCAACGTTTTCGAGTATTATCGCATTAACGAGTAGGTGATGCTACCGACTCAATTGCATTATTGCATACTAAGATAATAACGGTGTTCTTGTGAGAGTGACATTCAAATTGAATTTTATAAATTAAGGGTGTCTTGAATTTATGTTGAAGTTTTAAAAATGCATACTTACAAGATTATATATTATGGAAAAGTTCTTAAAATCAATATTCATATTTCAGCAAAAGATGTAATTGTACTTTATTTTTAAGGTTATTTTTTGCAAAACATTAATTTGTTGATCTTTTGAGCGTTTTTCATGAGATGAGCTTTTTTTAATCCGTGTGTACATATATTTTTTAAAGTGTTTGTTCTATTATTATATATTGATTTTTATTAGCTGGCATAGTTGTCACTAACACGTCTAAAGAGCATTAGAAGATTTTATACGATCCTACAATAGAATAGATAGAAAGATAATGAAAAAAGCATATAAATTCATTATATTAATTTTGGAAGAAAGCTACTTGAGAATTTAAAATCATTATATTACTTTTGGAAGAAAGCTACTTGAGCATTTGACTTGAAGAAAAAAAAAATCAATGTGAACCTCATGTCACTAGAAAACACTTTTGTTTTGATTTTAAAAAAATGTTTCGTAAAATAGTTGGCAAATCACATACAAAAACTATTACTATATTCTAGGCTAACTTGAATATTATGTACTCAAAAAAAATTTCCTCTTTGAGTATCGAAATTATTGTTAATGTTATTAGTAATAATTTTGGCCGATCGAAGTGATATTTAAATGCTTAATTATATTGATACATCACGTAATTAGGTCTACTATTATTTTACAGTTAGGGTGTGTTTGTTTGATTAAGATGTTTCACATCTGAATCTGACTACCACATCTTACTAGTAAGAGGTAGCTATAATGTCTGAATCTAAATGAAAAAGTGTTTTTTGTTTTTTATAATTGGCTGAATGGTTTAATTTTCTCTTTTTTTAAGTATATATTAAACTATTGCAAATACAATTAATAAGTAGATAGTGTAAACTTGAGACAAAACATTTTTATCATAGATTTAACAAAATTATAAATCATTAAATAAATTATTTTAATACATATTTAAAATTTAACATAATAAAAACTATTATATAAATCGTCTTAAAATAAAAATAAGCTTAACGCTATTAAACAACAATTAAGTAACTTAACTAATATCAAATAATTTAAAATCTAGCTTTGCATAATTTGAAGATGAATGGGTTGAAGGGTTTTGAACATAAATGAGTTGAAGGGGTGTTAATAAGAGGTAGTAAGATCTTTTCGCCACCTCTTACCGAGTTAGACATATTAGCTCTTACCATGTCTAACTGGTGATAAAAAAACAAACAACTAAAACGTCTGCCCACCTCTTACTGGTAAGAGTAAGAGGGCTAGTAAGACCTTTTCTTGAAAAACAAACACACCCTTAGAGCTCTAGGTGCCAAAACGAGGGGTACCTTCGTCGTCGTGCCACCTCAGCGCCACATCAGCATCCCATTTTTCCACAACTAACCACAACGAACCCCCATTTTTCCACAACTAACCTCAACCTCTTCATTTGGGGCCCACCACTACCACTTTATTTTTTTTATTCAATTTTCATTTCAAAATAAACTAAATAAATTCATTTCATTCAAATAAAAAATACAATACACAACTTAATAAAAAACGTACGAAACATAAAATAAAGATACGAAAAAAAACATACGCAAGAAATACATGAAATTATAACGAAACTAATTATCCGGATTATGTTGTTGAAATTGTGCCCATTGAAGTTGTTGCCACACATGCTCGATGAGACATCGTTGAAGCTTTGCGTGTTTGCGTTTATCATGTAGTTCTTTGGCTTTTTTTCTTTGCACTTGGCAACGTTCAATCCATGTCTGCTGTAAATTTGATGTTGGAGAAATATACGTTTCAGCAATATCGGATATCGCAAAGTTTTCATCTTTCAAAATCATCTTATGCATTATGATGCACGCGTACATGATTCTCCGTAACTTGCCAATAGTAAATGCACGTGCCGGTTGGGCAATGATATGCCAACGTCCTTGGAGGACACCAAAAGCTCTTTCGATGTCTTTTCGAGCACCTTCTTGTTTCGCTTTGAATGCGGCATTTTTGGGATTAGTTGCAACTGTAAATGACTTGACGAAAGATGCCCACTCCGGGTAGATTCCGTCAGCTAGATAATACCCTTGCTTAAATTTACACCCACAAACTTCAAACTCAACCTCAAGGGCGATGTCATCAAGCAAGTCGTCGAATAACGAAGAATTATTTAAAACCGTTAGATCGTTATTCGCACCCGCTACCCCAAAAAAAGCATGCCAAATCCACAAATCATATGAAGCAACAACTTCAAGCATTATAGTGGGATATTTTTTATCACCTCTATGAAATTGGCCTTGCCATTCTTTAGGACAGTTTTTCCATTCCCAGTGCATACAATCGATGCTCCCCAACATTCCCGGAAGCCCATGAACGGTGTTATGTGCATAGTATAAGTTACGAATGTCATCCTCATCTGGTTTTCTTAAAAACTCCTTAATAAATAGTTGGATTATGCACATAAGAAAAAATTCTAGGCAATCGCGTGCAGTGTTCACCTATTTGTAAATACTCGTCGAACGCATCATGTGCTATCCCGTAAGCCAATTGGCGTAGGGCACATGTGCATTTCATAATCACACTAAAACTCATTACACCCCTACCATCGGTCGCACTCTAAAGAAATAAAAATGCTTAGGAAGAGGATGATGAGTTTCAATATATGTTTCAATACCTTATACTATTTGTAGAAATAGACGACGGCTCATACGAAATCGACGTCTAAAATTAGCGTCCGTATATTTTGGGTTGTCGCCAAAATAGTCGCAAGAAGACGCGTGCTTCAGCAATTTCACGTTCACGAGGGATATATTGACGACGCTTTGAAGGACCGGGTGCTTGTTCCTGCAACGTTTGCTCCGCCTCGAACTCTTTAATAAACATTTCTAATTCCGTTAACTCTTCAAGGTCACTATCGTCGGAATAAGATGATTCACTATCGTAACTCATGTTTCAGAAAGTTTGAATGGTTTATTTTGATTGAATATGAAAAAAATTGTATGAAATGTTATGTTAATTTATAGAGTGAGTGGTGGGTTTAAAAAAAAAAAAAAAAAAAAAAAAAAAACTTTTATATCCGTTAAACAACGGATACAAATTAAATCTCAAACGTTTCTTGCCTTTTGTCAGAAATCCACCTTCGTCGTCCTCACGATTTCATCTTCAACGACGAGCCACGGCGAGCCACCCCGGTGTGGCGGCGGGGCACGGCGAACCGCCAGGTCATCCACGGCGAGGCACGAAAAACCCCACACGGGTGCTCTTACTCTCCCAAATATGTCAGCCATCATTCAATTCACACATGGTGCAAGAATAAGGCAATTATTTTAAATGTTATTCAAGGAGGATTGTACTTCAACATCAGAAGGATAATTAATTCACTTAAGATATATTGCAATCATGAAAATCAGTTAGCAAGTTGTATCGAGCAACTTCTTTGCGGTTCGGATGATGTTCATCATCAACTCTAAGCATACAACTAGATAATCCTTGTAAGCCAAACTCAAATGCCGTAACTCACAAATTAGGCTAACTAAAAAAACTCGAAAATTTTGACTTACACGCACCATTTCTAGAGATGGTAGCCTAGTAGTGGGAGACATGTAGTGTAAAACGTATGTCATGGGTTCAAATCTTGGGTCCTTTAAATTGTAGTATCATGTGATTTACTCCTCGTGTTAAGTTGACCGTGGAACCTGTTGGTAAAGGCCACAAGAGGGTCGATCAGTTACCCGTCGATCAGTTACCTATTTTAAAACTTGGCAACATGAACGGTTTACTATGAGGACCCTTAGTTGTATACCCAATTGGAACTCCATCACAAGAGGGTCATATTATAAGAAACTCTCTGGCACCTACATCTTTTAGAATTTCCAATAGTAAGTTTGAAACTCTCATTTTTTTTAACGGCAATTTTATTAACACTCTAGCAAGAAGCTAGAGGGAAGAAAGGAAAAAGAAAATGAACATACAGTTAAGCTACAAGTGAATAAGGATTAACTATCCAATCTAACCAACCGGGAACCGGGGTGTTTATCCTATGCATAATCCACGAGTGAGATAATAGTTTGATTTCTTCGCTTAACGTATCCTTTCTAGGAGGTTTCAAGTCGAAGCAAACACGATTCCTGTATCTCCAAATGACCCAAAAAGTAGTTTGAACAACCGCATCAAAACAAGTCTTCGTGGCAGGACTTAGGGTGGTTGTATCACTCTAACTGATTAAATTAGCCAACGTGGACGGGAAATTCTTGAAGCCCCACCAAACTGATATCATATTCCATAGGTAAGCTGCCACCGAGCACTCAACAAAAACATGTTGTGCAGTTTCTAGATCATCATTGCACATCGGACATCTTATAGAATCCAAGTCCAATCCATGTTTGTCTAAATTACAACGAGTGGGTAGTCGATCAACCAGAGCCGCCATGAAAAAATATTTACTTTTATGGGAATGGTTTTGTTCCATCTGATTTGTAACCTTTGAGATGGAAGGAGAGAGGAGTTGATATGTTTTCTCATAGAAGAGACAGTGAAAGATTTGGTGGTGTTGACACAGTAGTTCCACGAGTCAGGGGAGGGAACAGGGGAGAAGTCTTTGAGTAAATCCAGTAGGTTAATGAGTTGTGACTGTTTACGGCCCACTCCTTACATTCCTGCGCCAAGCCCAATTACGTGTAAAAGGCCCAAAGTTAAGATTACATCTATCAGCAACACTACAATCTTTAAGTGACTCAAGGGCGAATAATCATGGAAAACGATCAAAGAAATGGGTTTCACCAATCCAAACATCCTTCCAAAAAATAGTAGACATCACATCTCCAACCCTTTTAACAAAAATTGATTGTAAGTTGATGTTTATCTGTGAAAGCGGCTTATTTAAGGTGCTAATTGTGTTCCATTGGCTGCTTGAAGTTGTTGGAAGATTTCTTGAAAACAAACCTCCTTTTTCACCGAGAATTAAGGTGATAACATTTTTCCATAAGGCGTTGGACTCATAAAGAAACCTCCACCACCACTTTGTCAACATCGCTAAGTTACAAGCACGAAGGCTACCAATACCAAGATCGCCACACATAGGGGATGAACAAACCTTATTCCATGCTATCCAAGCCATTTTATTTGAATTTAAAGTGCCTCCACAAAAGAAGTTACGCCTCAACTTTTCATGGTATGAAAGCACACCTTTAGGGGCTTTAAAGAGAGAAAAGAAGTAGACGCCAAGGGCCCCAAGCACCGATTTTATAAGTGTATGTCTTCCACCATAAGAGAGATTTATAGCTTTCCAAGATGAGAGGTTATTATGAAATTTCTCAATTATTGGTTCCCAATTGCGAGCTTTGTTCATATTGGCTCCAATACGAAGACCAAGATAAGTGCAAGGGAGGGTGGATGGTTGGCAACTCATTACGGAAGCAAAATGTTGGGTTTCACTATGGGAGACACCAATACCAAAAAAAATTCTTTTGGAGAAGTTCATTTTCAAACCGGAAGCCAAATGATAACATTTTAAGATTCGACAAAGGTTTTTGGCGTTATCAAGAGACCATTTACCCATTATAAGAGCGTCATCCGCAAATTGGAGATGAGAAATATCAATTTTGTTTTGGCCTACTTTGACTCTATTAAAGATGTTTCTTAATTTTGCCTCCTCTAGTGTAACATGTAATGCTTCCACCGCAATGATAAAGAGAAAAGGAGAGAGGGGATCACCTTATTTTAACCCTTTTTCAATATTAAATTCTTTGGTGAGGGAACCATTAACGAGGACCGAAGCATAAGCCGAATTAACGCAACCACGAATCCACATTCTCCATCTGTAGCTAAAACCCATTTGTCCCATTATGTGATCCAAAAACTTCCAATCAAGGGAGTCAAAAGCCTTTTCAAAGTCAACCTTTAAAATGAAAAGATGTTCTTTCTTTTTTGAAGCCCATGAGATGACTTCATTTACAATTAGCGGCCCATCAAGTATTTGTCTACTTTCGACATACGCCGTTTGTACATCACTAACCACAGAATGAACAACTTGTTGAAGTCTATTGGCAAGGATCTTAGCAATGACCTTGTATTGGCAACCGATGAGACTAATAGGTTGATAATCTTTGATGTGAAGAGGATCATTTATTTTTGGAACCAAAGCCACAAAATATGAGTGATAACATCTAATAATCCTGAATATTAAGTGTCAATTTTCCCCCATAATGCTCGTATTTTATATCATTTATATGGATTTACGCTTGTTTTCCTATGTTTTACACTTTCAGGTAATTTACGAGCATTGGAGCTAAAGAGACGCGGAATTGGAGAGTTTATTAAAGATTTATCATAGTACGCTCACTTTGAAGAAGTTACGGCATAACTCCTCTCTCACATTATGCCATAACTAAAGCGTGACTCAAAAAACCAACTTAACAGATGATTACGGCGTAACTCTATCCAAGATTACGACGTAACCATATTAGGTCAAATAAGGATCCGCGCCGCTACTAATTACGCCGTAACTCATGCAACAACTACGGCGTAACCGTAATTTATTGAAGACAGGCGTAACTCCTTCCAGAGGTTACGCCGTAACAAGCATCATTAGTTCAAATTACGAAGAGTTATATGTTACGGCGTAACTCTTTTAATAGTTACGCCGTAACCAGATCTGGCCTATAAATACCCCACGATTTTCAGCATTTCAAAGCATCCCATTTCACACACAACAATCATAGAACGTGAGAAGAAGTCGAAGGCAGATCTAGAGGAGCATACAGAGCTATCTCCAAGGGATAAATCACTCCCCTACGATAAGTATTAGCTTTTTATCTTTTCTTTACTTTCAATTCATGTATTTTGTAACATTAAACATTGAATTGATTGTTATGGTTAATATGAGCGGCTAAGCACCTCTTGGTGCTGGCCTGGTTATGATTCCTTAATTGTTTTGTTTGCGTTTACATTGCTTCCGTATAATTATTTCTAAGTGTATGCATACATAGTTTATTGGTAGCTACCCTTGTTTTGGTAGTTTTGGTAGTTTTGAATGGTGGTAGAGGCTAATTGCTTAGGAGATATGACCAACTGACCCTAAGTGAGCAGAATGAGACGGGAAGGGTTAGATATGACCAACTGACGACCCTTTCTACTTGTGCGATTTGACCAACTGATCACCTACCGTTTAGATGAACTTAAGAAGTAAGGGGTGAGTGTTTAAGTTGCTAGCGCCAGGGCACTCCTTAAATCTAGCATGTAGCGGTACTTAATGACTTGGCTTAGGGGACCAGGAACAAATGGACTTATGAGGGGACACCTGACTTCTCCAGTGGTACCCTTTGCTGATAGGTTAGGACGAACTGACCAAATGTTGTCCTCTCGACTTTGACCCCACCTGAAGTAATTGGAAGTAATTAGACGTAAACACTACTAGTTAGGATGAGTAACTAGGTTAGCACCACTCTCCTCTATTGATCACAACCTTTGCCTTTATCTGCTTTAGTAGTTTATTAGTTAATTCCTTATCGAAATCATATTAAAATCTGTGACACCTAGACTTAGTATTAATCCACACACATAGCTCTTGGGACGACCTCGGTTTTACCGATTACTACACTACAAACGACCGGGTACACTGTCCGTTAGTGCATTAGGGTAGACCATAGGTAAAACAAGACTTATAAATATTAAAACCTGGTCAGTAAAACCTGCATCAAGTTTTTGGCGCCGCTGCTGGGGAGTTATATTAGGATTTCTATTTAAGTCTTTATTTTATAATGATATTATGTCTCTCACCATGAATGATTATCTCACCTCCTCTAAAGTTAAACAGGGAATCACTATTCCAGCTCTTGAAGAAAATGTAAAATTTGAGTTCTAGGGACTATGTCTGGAAGAACTAAAAAGATGCTGCTTTTATGGAAACAAGGATAAAGAAGCACACGAACACATCGCTAAAGTATGTGAAATCGCCGATTTGTTCCACGCACCTGGCGTCTCCAGAGACCATATTATGATGAGGGCATTTCCTTTTACCCTCAAGGGAAGAGCTAGAGATTGGCTGAAGAAACTACCATCTAGATCTACCACAATATGGAGTGCATTCAAAAAATCATTTCTTAAAGAATACCGAACCCCTGCAAAAATTCTCCAGTAAGTTGATGAAATTAGGAGGTTCTGCCAATTCAGTGATGAACTGCTATGTACAACTTGGGAAAGATTCAACGAAGCCATCCTCAAGTGCCACGGCATTAACTTAACAAGCACGAGCAACTGCAAATATTTTACAATGGGCTGAATATCAAAACTCGGAAATTGTTAGACTCAGAAGAACCTATCCCTTTAATGACTGCTGATAAAGGATGGACTAGAGTTGAAGAAGTAGCCCTCCACTCTTCATTTTGTAATGAAGATTGGAATGAAGACCCAATCGAGCTACAATCGGTTATCAAAAATTTGGAAGAGTTTGAAGTAGATATGCAATCCCTTACTGAAGAAGTAAAAATGGTTAAACACAAGTTTGATAAACCTGTTGAAGGAAGAGTGACGGATCTCGAAAGGGCTGTAAAAAAGCTTGTAAGGGAATCTAGCAGAAAGCAAGAAGAAAGTGAAAATTTGGTATGGAACATCAAGAAAGATTACGACCATATGCTCAGAACTCAAACAGCTGCTATAAGAAGACTAGAAGATCAGGTCGAAAAATTCGCAGAATCTGTCAGAATGAGAGATGAAGGGGAACTTCCTAGCACAACTGAACCTAATCCTCGGGATCTAGCTCATGCTATAACAACCCGAAGCGGATTACACTATAAGGAACCAGCTTACCCATCAAGCTCGAATGTTCAGAATGAAGATATACCTCAAAATAGCAACAAGGAAACAGAAGACACTCAACCAACTGTGGAAAAAGTTCGTCCCTACGTTCCTCCAATACCATTTCCTGGAAGAATTAAGAAGGAACAAGAACGAGCGCAATTTTAGAAATTCATGGAAAAATTACAACAACTCAGCATTAATATTTCTCTCGTTGAAGCTCTTGAGAAAATGCCCAAATATGCTAAATTCATGAAGGATCTCCTCACTCATAAAATACTTTCTGATCGGATGCATGTTACTTTGAATCAAAGGTGTTCTGCCGCCCTACTAAAAGACATGCCTCTCAAAGAAGAAGATCCTGGGAGCTTCACTTTACCTTGAACCATCGGAGGTATTATGTTCGATAAAGCCCTTGCCGACCTAGGGGCAAGCATTAGTCTTATGCCATTCTCACTCTACTCACGACTGGAATTGGGGGACCTAAAACCAACTAGAATGTGCATCGAGCTAGCCAATAAAACAACTCAATATCCTAAAGGAATTGCTGAGAATGTCCTTGTCAATTTGTCTTCCCGGTCGACTTCGTGGTCCTTGAAATGGAAGAGGATGATGTCCCCATTTTACTTGGGAGGCCTATTCTTGCCACAACACACTCTATGATTGATGTATTTAACAAAAAGATCTCTTCGGAAATTGGAAATAATAAGATTACCTTCGACCTTGAAAAATCAATGAGATATGCTTCTTTCACTGACGACAACCTTGACGATCTCGACCTAATCGAAGCTAATGCTCAGAAACATGCTCAGGAATGCTTTCTACCTGACCCGTTGAAATCATTGAAATTTGAAGATAATGATGGCATGTCTAACGATGAAGAAGGCGAAGGGGAAGAACACGCTGTGAACAACCAAACATTATGTTCAGCAAACATCCCGGAAAAAGCGGATACTACTCCCAAACTCAAAGAGCTCCCTCCTCATTTAGAATATGCATTTATTAACAATGATCCTAATTTTTCTCTGGTGATTTCTTCCTTGTTATTTGAAGAGGAAAAGAAATTGCTATTACAAGTTTTAAGCAAGCACAAGGGAGCTATTGCATGGAAAGTTTCAGACATAAAAGGGATCAACCCTTCTTACTGTTCTCACAAGATACTGATGGAAGATGATTTCAAACCAGTAGTGTAGCCACAGAGAAGAATAAACCCAAAAGTTTAAGATGTGGTAAAAGACAAAATCATTAAACTCCTGGATGCAGGTCTAATTTACGCGATTTCTGACAGTCCTTGGGTTAGTCCTATTCATGTTGTGCCAAAGAAAGGAGGAATGACCATGGTCATTAATGAAGATAATGAGCTGATGCCTACTAGAACGGTTACTGGCTGGAGGGTGTGCATCGATTACAGAAAATTAAATGACGCAACACGGAAGGATCACTTTCCCCTTTCATTTATCGATCAGATGTTAGAAAGACTCTCTGGACATGAGTGTTATTTTTTCCTTGATGGATTTTCTGGATATTTTCAAATTCTGATCGCCCCGGAGGATCAAGAAAATACTACTTTCACCTGCCCTTACAGAACATTCGCCTACCAAAGAATGCCTTTCGGACTATGCAACGCCCCTGCAATATTCCAACGGTGCATGACGGCAATATTCTTGAATATGTGCCAAGATTTTATGGAAGTATTCATGGACGATTTCTCGGTCTTCGGTAACTCTTTTTCATCTTGCCTTAATAATTTATCTAAAATGCTTGCTAGATGTGAAGAAACCAACCTTGTCCTTAACTGGGAGAAATATCATTTTATGGTAAAAGAAGGGATTGTTTTGGGCATAAGATTTCACAAACCGGGATTGAAGTTGATAAAGCTAAGGCTGACGTTATTTCTCGTCTCCCTTATCCAACTAATCTAAAGGGAATTAGAAGTTTTCTTGGGCACGCTGGGTTTTATAGAAGATTTATAGAAGACTTTTCCAAAACTGCTAAACCTATGACCCAACTCTTCATGAAGGATGCGAAATTTGACTTTAATGATGAGTGCAAAAGAGCTTTTGATATTTTAAAAGAAAAATTGACTCACCCTGTTATTATTGCTCCTGATTGGGGCAACGATTTAGAACTTGTGTGCGATGCCAGTGATTATGTTGTGGGAGCTGTTTTAGGACAAAGAGTGGACAAAAAATTCAAACCTATTTATTATGCTAGTAAAACCTTAAATGAGGCACAAGAACATTACACGACCATCGAGAAGGAACTCCTTGCTGTGGTTTATGCCTTTGATAAATTTAGATCTTATTTAGTAATGTCAAAAACTGTTGTCTACACTGACCATTCTGCTTTGAAGTACTTGTTCAATAAACAGGATGCCAAACCAAGATTAATAAGATGGGTGTTGCTCCTACAAGAATTTAAAATTGAAATCAAAGATAAGAAAGGGACAGAAAACTTAGCAGCTGATCACCTCTCTCGGTTAGAGAACCCTGAGCTTGAAGAATTTGACAAAAAAACTATTCGTGATTTATTCCCTGATGAGCATCTTATGGCAGTAAGAATTAGAGATCCCAGTCCCGAACCATGGTATGCAGATTTCGCTAATTACCTTGCTGCCAGAGTATTACCTAGCAACAAAACTTATGATCAAAAGAAAATTTTCTTCTCAGATCTTAAATATTACTTCTGGGATGATCCTTTCCTATTTAAATCATGCCCAGATGGTATTATTCGGAGATGTGTTTTGGAAATGAGCAGAAACATATTCTGGAACATTGTCACAACGAACTGCTGGAGGACATTACGGGTAGATATACTTTGCTCGAAGATTTATGAGGCGAGGATTCTTTTGGCCTAGCATTTTCAAAGATGACGCAAAACATGTAAGAGATTGTGACGCTTGTCAAAGGGCAGGGAACATCTCTTCTCGAAATCAGATGCCGCTTAACAACATTATGGTATGTGAAGTATTTGATGTTTGGGGGATTGATTTCATGGGACCCTTGTTGGATCGATATACTTTAATCAAACTAACTTAACTAGCTTGTTAAGGTTTAATAACCTCGGATAAATCCTAAGTTATTAACAAAGAAACACTGAGCAATCTTTATTAAGTACGCGGAATTTACTTAACAAAGCTAAGAAGAATAACCTTTTATTATAAACTCTAAATCTGCTTATTATGCAGATACTCTAATACAACTCTAAGATAATCGAACTTCTCTCTAAAACACTAATTAACTTGTGAATTCGTAAACTCTAAAACTCATAGACTCATACATCTAATGCCAATCTAGGAGTCCTTTTATAGGCTCAAGGATATCCTAGTCGGTTTACAATTTGTAACCTTGTACGACAAGTAATCTAAACATAGAATACAATACTTTCTATAAACAAATAACAGTTCTTTTGTTCTTGCAGTACTTTGACTTCTAGGTGCAGTACTTTGACTTTGTCTTATACTTTCTATAAACAAATAACAGTTCTTTTGTTCTTGCAGTACTTTGACTTCTAGGTGCAGTACTTTGACTTTGTCTTTAGCAGTACTTTGACTTTTTGACTTTTTCCAGATACTGCGGCTTACAAGTACTTTCATATCTTCAGTACTTTCATGTCTTCAACACTTTCATATCCCAACAATCCTCCCCTAACTTGAATTCTACTTGCTTGACTTCAAGTTCCTTTGTGAATGTATCTTTAACAGCTTCATCTTTAAGATTGTTTCTTAGTCTTTACATTATATCTCTGTAGTGTGCAGTGCTTGTCAAAGTATCTCTTAGAATTGTTTTTTCTCAGCAACATTCAGCAAGCTCCATCTTTTCAGCAACACAGCAACATATGACAATTTGTACATTAATTCAGTTTAAGTTGCATACTATTCTCATCACTTGCAGGTGTGTTAACTCCTGTGAGAGGTGAATCATTGAAAATTTAATGGATTTAGATCTCTTTACCAAAGCCATTATCTTTGGAGTAGCCAAATGTTTTGGTGTTTAAGACCATGGTACATTGATAACCATATGATTTTTAGCAAATCATCACCTATCAACAGATTTGATTTGTCTTTACCAAAAGTTGTACCCTTTTGGACTAGTTAGTTCTTCTATCTAATGGTGAACTAATTACCAATAATGGTTTTTCCACTGCCTTTATCACAAGCCATTTTCTTGTGGGCTAGCCAACTCTTTACATTAACTGATATGGTGAGTTGATTACCATAAACTTATTAGCAAGTTGTCAACTAAAAACGGATTTGATATATCTTTACCAGAGCCGTTTGCTCATGGATTAGCCAATCCTTTTGTAACCATGGTGGATTGATTACCTATTGATGTTTCCATCTCAAAATCCATTTAATTCACTTAACCTTTGTTTCAAAATATTTGAAATTTTAACAAAAATCACTTAACTGGTTTTAAAAACTGCAAGCGATACTTTGATGAAAGTATTGTTTGATCGCAGATACTTTGAATAAAGTACTGATTTATCAAAAATAAGTTGTTCAATAAAACTCATACCAGTTTACTCATCTTCTTCAGCAATAGTAGTCCAGTTGATAAATAGGTTGATAACCATGCAAGCAGTTTCATTATCCTCTTCTACTTCCAATCCATGCTCTAGCATTCTTCTCATGAGCTCATCTGTGAGAGGATATCTTCTGTTTACAAACATGTGTATCATTTTACCATTCTCTAGCTCTAAAACATGAACTCCAGACTCTTCAAAAAATCTCCAGCAAACAATTTCCCAGTTTTCTTGATTTTTCCATATATCATCAGTGCTTTCCTCTTCTGTTTCCAACATGGTTATGAGATCTCCAAGCAAAACCAGACCAATTCCTTCTGATGGAACATCTCCAAAATAAGCTTTCACCACATTATATAGATAGAATAGATCCACTCTATCTATAATATGTAACAAATCCCATAGCCTGTTGAAAACTTTGAAGCTTTCATCTTCTTTATGAAAAATCATATAATATCCTTCTTTGGATTTCACAACATCAAAAGCACTAATCTGAGATCTGTTCATCTTCATGTCAGCATCTTCTTTTGAATAATCAAAATCTACTACTCTGAGATAATTTCTTAATGCATCTTTAGACTCAGACCTTAATTCAACTTTTTCTTTCTTTTAAAACTGTCTATCTGTATCTTCAGTTTTTCTTTTTCTTTTTAAGCTCTTCTTCCTTTCAGCTTCAGTCCAAAAAGCTTCTTCTCTAAAATCCTTGATATCTGCAACACTCTTCTTAGAAGCTTCTGTCTCAGCATCATAGAGTCTTTTCATGTCAACATAGTTCAACTTCTGCAATCCTTTATACCCTCGACCTTTCAAATAAGCCATCATAGCATTCCTGTCCTTAGCTAAATTAGGTCTTCTAGGCATATATCTAACAGGAGTAGGTGATTGTAATGGTTCATCAGCCAAGCATTTAATTGCTCTTGAAACTTTTTAGCCGCTTCTCTACTTTGAGCTTCTTCAGCTTCTTGAGCTACTCTATCTTTAGCATTTAACTATTCTTGAAGCTTTCTAGCAGCAGCTTCATTCCTAGCAACTTCAATTTCTCTAATCTCTGCCAAAGTAAGTTTCTTCTTCTTTTCTTCTACTAAAACACCTTTCCCTTTATCCTTAGGATCAATTGCAGGTTGAGAAGTTCTTTGTTGTTCATCTTCTTGCACTTCTCTAATAGTAACACCACCTCTAGGTTGGGATAAATCTTCTAAAATTGTAGCAATGAACTCATCATCACTTGCAGAATGAATTGGTTTGAGTATAGCTTCCTCCTCTTCTTGTATAACAGTTGTAGAAGGACCAGCTTCCTCTTCAAAATTCCAAACTCTTGGAGTTATCACTTCTTGTCTAAAAGTACTTTGCTGTTGAAGAGCAGTACTTTGGTGTTCAGTACCTTGATCTTCAGTACCTTGAACTTGAACTTGTTCCTCTTGTTCATCAGTACCTTGAATGATCTTTTCTTGTTCATCAGTACTTTCAGGTTCTTTCTCCTTCTCAACATCTTCTTTCAAATTATCTTTTTCTAAATTCCTCCCAAGTTGATGAGAAGATTGTTGATGAACCTTGTTTGTTTTCCTAGACTGCTTTTGCGCCTTTTTCTTGGATTTATCCCAGATTCGAAATTGTTGAAGTAATGGCCACACAAAAGTCTTTAGCCTTCTAAACTTCAGTTTTAATTTCTTTATCTGTTTGGCTTGAACCTCAGTAGTCTTTTTAACAACCAACTCCCGTGTCAAAACATAATTATCCAATGTGATTTCATCAGGAGGTATGGTATGTGAATCCTCTCCTTGAATAGGTGAATGATCCTCTGAATGAGAAGCAGGACCCTTGTGGAGATGGAGAAGGTGAAACTGCAACATTTTCTTGAAGGTCAGTACTAGGAGAAGCAGTACCTTGTAGAGATGCAATACCTTCTTTTGATGTAGCTTTGTGGAGAAGCGATACTTGCGAAGCAGTACTTGCGATGCAGTACCTGCAGATGCAATACCTTCATAGTCTCATCAACTTCATGATCATCGAACAGGCATGAACAACATCCATCATGGAATTAGTTAAAGGAGTATCTGTACCCCTGAATAAAACACTTCTTTTGTCATAAAAGTAAAATCTTGGATTGTTGAACAATAACAGCAATAAAGCTGTAGGTTTTGGCACATCAGAAAGTTGCTTGTTTAAGAAAACCTGTATAAACCTTGGGTACATTAGCCAAGTAGATCCATGTGAAATATGTGAGAGCATTCCATCCAGTATTAGCCTTGAGAAGTTAAAAACTCTATCGGTAGCTAACCCAACCATAGCAGATGCTATATTTGACCCAAACTGCTCCCAAGAGGTACTCTTAGCACTTATGCAATGGAGCAACACATGAACCAAAACTTCCAATGCGGAAAAAATAATTGTTTTCTAAACGTCTGTTCATTCAAAGATCCTTCATAACCAATATGTCGAAAGTATCCCATATCAACTGCTTATCAAACCTTAGAGCCCCGTCTGCATCATTGAACAATAAATCTTCTCGGATTGAGGCTTCAGTAATCTTAATAGTTCTTCCAGCAACTGTTGATCTAATATAATATTCGTCATTCTCCATGTTATCTCTAGCATTAGCCCAAAATTCTTGAATCCAGGGCTCAATGATATCCGGCTCCACTAAAAGAGCATAACTGATAGGCGAACCAGTAAGATAATCAATTATATCATGAAAGAGTATATTCGCATCAGTCTTATCCAAATTAGCGACCATATTATGCTTTGAAACAGTAGGACGATTCGCCATTGTTGATTATGTAAGTACAAAAGAATTGTAATCGAAGAATATGAATTTGATGATAGAAAGATGGAAAAGATTCTAATGTATCAATATGAGAGGGAAAATCGGAAAGTAGGTATTTATAGGTGAGATTTGAAAAATCACAGCCTAAAATAACATTGTTACCATTAGCATTAATTACCTCTCAAGATAACCGTTGGAACAGTACTTTAATAAGACAAACAGTACTTCCACGTAAGCAGTACTTTCCCAAGCAGTACTTTCACGAAAAATAGTACTTTTCCAATTTCTCCAGTATCAACTAAGTATACACAACTATCCTTCCCTCAAGCAATGCACAGGACTATACAAATACTAAATAGTCCTCCCCTTAAATGTAGCTCAATAGTTAATCATGCCAATGCTCACCACCAAGTGAGTGAATCTAGAAATATCAAAACCTTTGGTAAGTAAGTCAGCTACATTATCATCTGTGTGAACCTTAATCATATTAATAAGCCTGTGCTCATAGCAGTCTCGGATAAAGTGACGCCTAATCTGTACGTGCTTGGTCTTGGAATGATAAACTGGATTCTTCACAATACAAATGGTACTCTCATTATCAATGTTGATAGGAGTATTCTTGAAATTGAATCCATAGTCCAAGAGCTGATTTTGCATCCACAACAACTTGCAGCAGCTACATATTCAGCTTCAGTAGAGAATGTTGCTGCAATTGTTTGTTTCTTGCATTGCCAAGAGACTAATCGTCTACCAAGATATTGGCATCCTCCAGTGGTTGATCTTCTATCATAGTTATCACCTGCATAATCACTATCTGAAAAAGCTTCTAAGTGAAAAGGTGACTCTTTTGGATACCACAACCCCAACTTTGGTTGTTGCTTCAAATAACAGAAGATTCGCTTTACTACATTTATGTGAGAGATCTTTGGTGAGACTTGATATCTAGCACAGAGACAAACTGAAAACATGATGTCAGGCCTTGATGCAGTGAGATACATAAGAGAGCCAATCATTGATCTATAAAGCTTGACTTCAACAGGTTGTTCATCTTTATCTTTGCCCAATGAATTGATAGATTTAATAGGTGTAGTAACAGTCTTCATATCATCAAAATTAAATTTCTTAAGTATGTCTGTAACATACTTGTCTTGACTGATAAAAATACCTTCTTTTGACTGCTTAACCTGAAGTCCTAAAAAGAAAGTCAACTCTCCCATTGAACTCATTTGAAATTCCTTCTGCATCATCTGCTGATGAGTGTGCAAATACTCATCATTTTTGTACCTTTTAGTCTGCTAAAATATCTGAAAACACTCAGAAATGCATCAAAATGATAAAAATATCACAAATAAGTGTTTTATGTGTTTTCAAATGCAAAAATACCAAAAACAGGTGAAAAACGTATCAAGTTTGCATAATTGGCAGTTTTAGTCCCCCAAGTTTCAAAAGTTGTCAAAAATAGTCCCTGGTAAATCAAAATAAAGCAAAATATCATTTAAGGTCTATAAGTTTCAAAAGTTGTCAAAACAAACCCTTTAAAGTTTAAAAATTACAATTTACAACTTTGGTCCCTCAACTTTACAAAAGTGTCAAAATCAGTCCCTGGGTGTTTAAAAATGGAAATTATTCAAACTACACCCTTGTACTATTCAAATATGGCATATTTGGTCCTTATATGATAAATTTTGAGAAAATTACAAGTTTGGTCCCTGGAGTTACAAAGTTGGCAGTTTTGGTCCTTGGATTTATAAAAATAGAATTTTATGCAATATTGGTCCTTGTACTAACCATTAATTGCAGGTTTAGTCCTTGTGTTAACTTTGGAAAAGTTTCAACTTCAGTCCCTCATTCTCAGAATATTACAAGATTAGTCCTTGTGTTAATAAGCTTAAACCAACCGGACCCTATATTAATACCAAATCCAATCCAATACCCAGCTGGCCCAACACCAAACCCAAAAGACCCCTGTCAATATCCTGTGAACCCCCCATTTTGAACCCCCAGTCAAACCCAAGTAAACCCACTCCCACTGTTCATCTCCCTCACCCTCACCTGCAATCCCAAAACCAGTGGTATTCACCACCTTTCTACCTCACCCCCAGCTGTCTAACAACTCTCACCACCACCTCCTTCCACCTATACACCTGCATACAATGCATTTAATGCATTCCCACACCATCGACATCTCTTTCACCTCACATACCACTGCTTTGTTACCCAATCTTCAACTTGACCTCTAAACCTATCCAACCATGTCCCTCCACTCTACATGTGAACAAGAAGCATTAATTGCTCTAAAACTGCCCCAAGCAGCCTATAACACTTTTGGCACCAAAAGTAGTTTAAACGGCTAAGATGAATTCAGAGCAATCAAAGGTCAAGATTGCAAGTGGGATTTAACTGGAATGCTAGTGGGAACTCAGAATGTTATAAAAGAGAAGAGAAGGAAGAGAGAAGACTAACCTTGGGCTAGCCATTGTTCACGTAGTGTAATTTTAAAATGCTTTCTTTAAATTAAATGTCTTTTAATGTTTTAATGTTGTAATTCTCCTTAAATTAGTGTAATGAAACTTTATTTTCAGTTTAATTTCAAGTAATCTTTCAGTTTCAAGTTTTTCCTTAAAATTATCTTTAAATTTCATGTTCTTTAAATTCATGTTGATTATGGTTGTTTATTGGACTCCATTAGCTCATGTAGGCTCCTGACAAAGCTCACTAAGCTTTTAGATACATAAAAACAAGTTTAGTCTTTAAAATTCAGAAAACACTAAAAATCAAGAAAAACAATGAAAATCCAAAATAATGAAGTAATCTTGGTGAAACTGCATGGAGCAAGGTTAATTGTGGATTGCCTTTGGTTTAGAAGCTTTGTGGAAAGCCTTAGGATGTGTTATGTGGCCTTGGTTCTCAGTTTCAAGCAGGATTTCATTTGTAAGCCCTTTTACCATTTTTGCATTTTATTGTTTTAGTCTTTTATCTGATTTAATTCTCATGTTTTCATGTTTATTTGATGTTGTTTAGTGTTATTTAAAGTTCAATGTTAGTGGTTTGTTCATTAGATTCACTTGTGCTATAAATTGGAAAATCACTCAGTTGAATTGCAAATTTGACACCTTTGTGTTTTCTGCTTGTGTGCTTGAAGTTTTATGCTCAATTGATCTTTTTATGTGATAATATTATGTTTGGAATCAAGTTTATATTCAGATTCATTGAATACTTTGAAATTCATGTGACAAATGAAAATCAAAGGGCTGTTTGGATTTGGTATGATTTAGGACCCTGAGGTGGTTGATGTTGTTTATTTCTGTTCATCCATGACCCATTAGGCCATTTGAGGAAGTGACACTCCTTTAAGCTCAGTGGTAATGTGTAAATGGTCAAATTCATCTTCAATCCATCTCAGTGTCCACTGTGGTAACTTTAGGTTTCATAAATTAGATCTGCTGTCTAATCTGTGTTTAGGGTTGTGTGTATCATTGTTCCTGTTTGATGTATGATGCATAATGGTCATATAACTCAGTTCAACATCCAAATCCAGTCTTTATTTAGTTTATAGTCAAAATTGTTTTTAATCTTTCATAGATAGCTCACTGTTAGGATTTGAAATGCAAATTTCATCACAGTGATGCATAAGTAGGTTATCTAGCTCTATTTCATGTTATTATTGCTTAATATAACATATTAAATCAGTAGATTAAGATCTAAATTCAGTTTAGTCAACTTTTTAGTTTTTAGTTAAAAGTCAAATTTTCCTTTTTATCATTTTTGAATAAACTAGATAATTTTCTCTAGGCTTTAATATTGAATTTCATAATCTGTGCTTTTAGGATGTTTTAGTTTTGTTGCTAATCTTGCTTATTGTATTTTTATTTATTTTTATTTTCCATGTTTAACTGCTTATTTTATAGCTTTTTATAGCTTGTTTTTGCCCTGCACCATGGTTAGGACTGTTAAAACCATGAGCTTGCAAAAGTTTTTGGAGTTGCCCCTATCCAGTGCACTTGGCTTCTTTGTGTAGGCCTTATGGCCTTTTTATTATGTGTATGCTTTTTTTTCAGTTTTTAGCTTATCTAGATAGCTTAACCAATACACCTTTTTTGTCCCATCTTACTCACTACACAGAAGCAAAGCGTGTAGTGGAGTTGTTTTCCTAAGCTCATGAAAAGTTCCTTATTGACCTTGAGCTTGTGATCTTTGGCTTCATGTGAGGCTAACCAATCATACTCAGTGTTTCAGTGTTTGTTGAGCTCTCATGAGCTCATTTGATAAGTTAATAAAGAGCTTGTTGTTTGCCCACTCATAACAGTTCACTGAGAACTCAGTGAACTTACACCATTTCCAACATCTCCTAAAAAGCTCATTAGTGATCTAGAGCTTGTGTGTTTTAGCTTTTTGTGAAGCTCATCCACCCAACTCTAGGACCCAGTGCTTAAATCCCATGTTGCAGCTTATTAAGTAGGGCTGCAACCAGCTTTTTGTTTGTCCCATTTCTCAGTATACATTGAGAAATCAGTGTAATTGTGCCAACTTCATAAGCTCCTTAAAAGCTCATCTGTGATCCCCACAGGTTGAGCTTTGGCTTTTTGGAATCCTCACCAGCCCATCTTGCTATCTAAATTCTTATTTTGGCTTAATAAGCTTATACCCTCAGCTTAATTTGTCATTCAAAAAGTATGCAGGGGTGTTTGGTACTGCAGTGTACTGGAAGAGCTTATTAGCTTATACCAAGCTTATGGGTGAATTCCAGCACACATGCTTGTTCATAATTGTCCATATAAATTGTATACATATTATTTTTCTTTTACTTTCCAGTGTGGAGCTTATCCCAAGCTTTTGCAAGCTTCCATTCCATCCAAGTTAAGTTTAAAAAAAAAAACTTAACTGGCTAAACCTTAAGCTCACACTACCAGTCCATTTTCCTGTTTATATTTATCCATTGGACTTGTATATATCTTATTTTACCTTTTGTTTCCTGTATAAAGCTTTTTCCTAGCTTATTTTAAGCTTAAACTCCACTGTGAAACCAAAAGCTTAACTGTTGGACTCATAAGCTCACAATTTGCTTATTTCTAGGTTTGTATAGTTTTGTTTTCATTTAACTTGTTTAATATCAGTATTTAGTTAGTCCAGAAAAAGAAAAAACCAAAAAGCTCCACTTTAAAGCTAAGTGATAGCTTCTATTTAGAAGCTTATTTGCTTATTAGCTTATTTTTGTTAAGGACGTATAGTTTTTATATTTTTCCTAGCTTCTTTTATTTATTTTAGAATTATGTAAAAAAGTTTCAGATTTTTCTTTATTCATTTATTATTTTTAATAAATCAATAATAGTTTTTAGTAATTAATAATAGTAAATAATTCATAATAAATAGAATAATTGTGTAAAAAAAATACATTTTCTGTTTCAAAAATTCATTTTATAATATTTTAGATTTTTCAGATTCTTTATTTCATTTATTTAAGTTAATTTTAGATTTTCTTATTTAATTCATTATTAAATACATTTAATTCATTTTTAATTTATATTAATTAATTTAATTGTGTAAAAATTTATTTTAATTTTCCAATAATTTTCTTATCTTTTTAGGATTCCAAAAATATGATTTTCGCATTTGTGGAAGTTGTATTGGACCGAATTCACTCTTTATTTTGTTACGTTTACGTAATTGATACGTACACGTACGCATTTTAGTTTTTTAGGTTTTCTAAACTTTTATATAAATTTGTAAATTATAGATAAATATTTTAATTCTACTTAATTTGCATTTAAGCCCCTAAGGCATGCAAATCCCTACTATAGTTATAATCGTTTTGTTTTATACTTTTACGTTTAATTTAAGTTAAACGTACGTTTGTATATCTTTTACGTTTTTAGGTTTCTGATTGCACGTTTTTAACGACATAGCTGTGACAGAGCTATCACTATTCACATTCCTAGTGTTAGTCAATCAGATTCCTGGTTTTGTATATTCAATATCATTTCAGCACACATATTCGTTATATTACAGTTTACACACCTCGTTGGGACATAACGACCCGGGAATCCACTATATTCCAAGGGAAATTGCATTGGTTTTAGACTGTTTGAATTTTATTACGGTTGACCATTCACAAGTGGTTGACTTGTGTAATAAACTTGACGGTTCAGCACCGATCAAATTTTGGCGCCGTTGCCGGGGAGGTGTCTTTGCGTATAACGTACTTGTGTTGTATTAAAATATCTATCCCTTGTATATATTATACATAATATTATATTTCAATTCCTAAAACAATATAAAACACAAAAATATTTTTCTATTCTTTATATATATATAAAAGATAAAAATACAAAAACATTTTCCCTTTTCTGTTTATATTATAAAATCAAAAACCAAAAATATTCTCCTTACCATTACTATTCATAATTCTGTGAGTGGTGACCCCACTCCAATTTCTCATCCAGTCATTTCCTCATGAACCATTTAATTCGGGGTCGAGTCAAGCTAGCGACTCGGTAATCAAAAACAGTAGTTAAACATGGGTTTTCACCCGTGTGTACCACCTTAGTGTGGGGGAGATGCCCCACATGTTGTATATAGATCTTAATTTGCATTTAAGCCCCTAAGGCATGCAAATCCCTACTATAGTTATAATCGTTTTGTTTTTATACTTTTACGTTTAATTTAAGTTAAACGTACGTTTGTATATCTTTTACGTTTTAGGTTTTGATTGCACGTTTTTAACGACATAGCTGTGACAGAGCTATCACTATTCACATTCCTAGTGTTAGTCAATCCAGTTCCTGGTTTTGTATATTCAATATCATTTCAGCACACATATTCGTTATATTACAGTTTACACACCTCGTTGGGACATAACGACCCGGGAATCCACCATATTCCAAGGGAAATTGCATTGGTTTTAGACTGTTTGAATTTTATTACGGTTGACTATTCACAAGTGGTTGACTTGTGTAATAAACTTGACGGTTCAGCACCGATCAAATTTTGGCGCCGCTGCCGGGGAGGTGTCTTTGCGTATAACGTACTTGTGTTTTATTAAAATATCTATCCCTTGTATATATTATACATAATATCATATTTCAATTCCTAAAACAATATAAAACACAAAAATATTTTTCTTTTCTTTATATATATATAAAAGATAAAAATACAAAAACATTTTCCCTTTTCTGTTTATATTATAAAATCAAAAACCAAAAATATTCTCCTTACCATTACTATTCATAATTCTGTGAGTGGTGACCCCACTCCAATTTCTCATCCAGTCATTTCCCATGAACCATTTAATTGGGTCGAGTCAAGCTAGCGACTTCGGTAATAAAAACATAGTTAAACATGGGTTTTCACCCGTGTGTACCACCCTAGTGTGGGGAGATGCCCCACATGTTGTATATAGATCTTAAAAATGAATGAAAATTGTAAATATTAAAAAGAGAATAATTGTTGTGTTTCCACACTTAGCTAGTAATGTTATCTTTTTACGTTCAAGGATTCGGCATAATAGCCGAGACTTTGAATAATGAGGACAATATTCATTTCTAAGTGTGGGGAAATTCGGCGAATGATCATAAATGTACCCTTTTAGTCCCTTTTTCCCCCAAAATGGCCAAATTTAATTTTTTTTTTTTTTTTTTTTTTGTGGAAGTACTATGTACTAAACACAACAAATGGTAATCAGTCCACCATGTCTAATAAACATAAGGATTGGCTAATCCAGGAGCAAACGGCTCTTGGTAAAGATTTATCAAATCCGTTGACGGCTGGCAATTTGCCCAAAATTGTATGGTGTTCAGCTCACCATATCTTTAATTAGTGAAAAGTTGGCTAGCCCGCAAGTTTATGGCTTGTGGTAAAGGCAGTTGGAAAACCATAATTGGTAATCGACTCACCAAAGATAATATTGATATTTTATCTAAGAGTTGGCTAGTCCGAGCAAACGGCTTCTGATAAAGACAAATCAAAACCGTTGAAAGCTGGTGATTTGCTCAAAATCATTTGGTTATCATTGTACCAAGGTTCTTACTTGAACTGAAACAATTGGCTACTCGAGAAGTAATGGCTTTTGGTAAAGAGATGAAATCCATTAAGTTTTCTCAAAAGATTGCTAGGGACTAGCAATATCTTAGTGTGGGGATTGATGAGTGTGCAAATACTCATCATTTTTGTACCTTTTAGTCTGCTAAAACATCCGAAAACACTTCGAAATGCATCAAAATGATAAATATATCACAAATAAGTGTTTTATGTATTTCAAATGCAAAAATACCAAAAACAGGTGAAAAACGTATCAAGTTTGCATAATTGGCAGTTTTAGTCCCCCAAGTTTCAAAAGTTGTCAAAAATAGTCCCTGGTAAATCAAAATAAAGAAAAATATCATTTAAGGTCTATAAGTTTCAAAAGTTGTCAAAACAAACCCTTCAAAGTTTAAAAATTACAATTTACAACTTTGGTCCCTCAACTTTACAAAAGTGTCAAAATCAGTCCTTGGGTGTTTAAAAATGGAAATTATTCAAACTACACCCTTGTACTATTCAAATATGGCATATTTGGTCCTTATATGATAAATTTTAAGAAAATTACAAGTTTGGTCCCTGGAGTTACAAAGTTGGCAGTTTTGGTCCTTGGATTTATAAAAATGGAATTTTATGCAATATTGGTCCTTGTACTAACCATTAATTGCAGGTTTAGTCCTTGTGTTAACTTTGGAAAAGTTTCAACTTCAGTCCCTCATTCTCAGAATATTACAAGATTAGTCCTTGTGTTAATAAGCTTAAACCAACCGGACCCTATATTAATACCAAATCCAATCCAATACCCAGCTGGCCCAACACCAAACCCAAAAGACCCCTGTCAATATCCTGTGAACCCCCCATTTTGAACCCCCAGTCAAACCCAAGTAAACCCACTCCCACTGTTCATCTCCCTCACCCTCACCTGCAATCCCAAAACCAGTGGTATTCACCACCTTTCCACCTCACCCCCAGCTGTCTAACAACTCTCACCACCACCTCCTTCCACCTATACACCTGCATACAATGCATTTAATGCATTCCCACACCATCGACATCTCTTTCACCTCACATACCCTGCTTTTGTTACCCAATCTTCAACTTGACCTCTAAACCTATCCAACCATGTCCCCTCCACCTCTACATGTGAACAAGAAGCATTAATTGCTCTAAAACTGCCCCAAGCAGCCTATAACACTTTTGGCGCCAAAAGTAGTTTAAACGGCTAAGATGAATTCAGAGCAATCAAAGGTCAAGATTGCAAGTGGGATTTAACTGGAATGCTAGTGGAACTCGAATGTTATAAAGAGAAGAGAAGAAGAGACTAACCTTGGGCTAGCCATTGTCCACGTAGTGTAATTTTAAAATGCTTTCTTTAAATTAAATGTCTTTTAATGTTTTAATGTTGTAATTCTCCTTAAATTAGTGTAATGAAACTTTATTTTCAGTTTAATTTCAAGTAATCTTTCATTTTCAAGTTTTTCCTTAAAATTATCTTTAAATTTCATGTTCTTTAAATTCATGTTGATTATGGTTGTTTATTGGACTCCATTAGCTCATGTAGGCTCCTGACAAAGCTCACTAAGCTTTTAGATACATAAAAACAAGTTTAGTCTTTAAAATTCAGAAAACACTAAAAATCAAGAAAAACAATGAAAATCCAAAATAATGAAGTAATCTTGGTGAAACTGCATGGAGCAAGGTTAATTGTGGATTGCCTTTGGTTTAGAAGCTTTGTGGAAAGCCTTAGGATGTGTTCTGTGGCCTTGGTTCTCAGTTTCAAGCAGGATTTCATTTGTAAGCCCTTTTTACCATTTTTTGCATTTTATTGTTTTAGTCTTTTATCTGATTTAATTCTCATGTTTTCATGTTTATTTGATGTTGTTTAGTGTTATTTAAAGTTCAATGTTAGTGGTTTGTTCATTAGATTCACTTGTGCTATAAATTGGAAAATCACTCAGTTGAATTGCAAATTTGACACCTTTGTGTTTTCTGCTTGTGTGCTTGAAGTTTTATGCTCAATTGATCTTTTTATGTGATAATATTATGTTTGGAATCAGGTTTATATTCAGATTCATTGAATACTTTGAAATTCATGTGACAAGTGAAAATCAAAGGGTTGTTTGGATTTGGTATGATTTAGGACCCTGAGGTGGTTGATGTTGTTTATTTCTGTTCATCCATGACCCATTAGGCCATTTGAGGAAGTGACACTCCTTTAAGCTCAGTGGTAATGTGTAAATGGTCAAATTCATCTTCAATCCATCTCAGTGTCCACTGTGGTAACTTTAGGTTTCATAAATTAGATCTGCTGTCTAATCTGTGTTTAGGGTTGTGTGTATCATTGTTCCTGTTTGATGTATGATGCATAATGGTCATATAACTCAGTTCAACATCCAAATCCAGTCTTTATTTAGTTTATAGTCAAAATTGTTTTTAATCTTTCATAGATAGCTCACTGTTAGGATTTGAAATGCAAATTTCATCACAGTGATGCATAAGTAGGTTATCTAGCTCTATTTCATGTTATTATTGCTTAATATAACATATTAAATCAGTAGATTAAGATCTAAATTCAGTTTAGTCAACTTTTTAGTTTTTAGTTAAAAGTCAAATTTTCCTTTTTATCATTTTTGAATAAACTAGATAATTTTCTCTAGGCTTTAATATTGAATTTCATAATCTGTGCTTTTAGGATGTTTTAGTTTTGTTGCTAATCTTGCTTATTGTATTTTTATTTATTTTTATTTTCCATGTTTAACTGCTTATTTTATAGCTTTTTATAGCTTGTTTTTGCCCTGCACCATGGTTAGGACTGTTAAAACCATGAGCTTGCAAAAGTTTTTGGAGTTGCCCCTATCCAGTGCACTTGGCTTCTTTGTGTAGGCCTTATGGCCTTTTTATTATGTGTATGCTTTTTTTTCAGTTTTTAGCTTATCTAGATAGCTTAACCAATACACCTTTTTTGTCCCATCTTACTCACTACACAGAAGCAAACTGTGTAGTGGAGTTGTTTTCCTAAGCTCATGAAAAGTTCCTTATTGACCTTGAGCTTGTGATCTTTGGCTTCATGTGAGGCTAACCAATCATACTCAGTGTTTCAGTGTTTGTTGAGCTCTCATGAGCTCATTTGATAAGTTAATAAAGAGCTTGTTGTTTGCCCACTCATAACAGTTCACTGAGAACTCAGTGAACTTACACCATTTCCAACAGCTCCTAAAAAGCTCATTAGTGATCTAGAGCTTGTGTGTTTTAGCTTTTTGTGAAGCTCATCCACCCAACTCTAGGACCCAGTGCTTAAATCCCATGTTGCAGCTTATTAAGTAGGGCTGCAACCAGCTTTTTGTTTGTCCCATTTCTCAGTATACATTGAGAAATCAGTGTAATTGTGCCAACTTCATAAGCTCCTTAAAAGCTCATATGTGATCCCCACAGGTTGAGCTTTGGCTTTTTGGAATCCTCACCAGCCCATCTTGCTATCTAAATTCTTATTTTGGCTTAATAAGCTTATACCCTCAGCTTAATTTGTCATTCAAAAGTATGCAAGGGGTGTTTGGTACTGCAGTGTACTGGAAGAGCTTATTAGCTTATACCAAGCTTATGGGTGAATTCCAGCACACATGCTTGTTCATAATTGTCCATATAAATTGTATACATATTATTTTTCTTTTACTTTCCAGTGTGGAGCTTATCCCAAGCTTTTGCAAGCTTCCATTCCATCCAAGTTAAGTTTAAAAAAAAAACTTAACTGACTAAACCTTAAGCTCACACTACCAGTCCATTTTCCTGTTTATATTTATCCATTGGACTTGTATATATCTTATTTTACCTTTTGTTTCCTGTATAAAGCTTTTTCCTAGCTTATTTTAAGCTTAAACTCCACTGTGAAACCAAAAGCTTAATTGTTGGACTCATAAGCTCACAATTTGCTTATTTCTAGGTTTGTATAGTTTTGTTTTCATTTAACTTGTTTAATATCAGTATTTTGTTAGTCCAGAAAAAGAAAAAACCAAAAAGCTCCACTTTAAAGCTAACTGATAGCTTCTATTTAGAAGCTTATTTGCTTATTAGCTTATTTTTGTTAAGGACATATAGTTTTTATATTTTTCCTAACTTCTTTTATTTGTTTTAGAATTATGTAAAAAAGTTTCAGATTTTTCTTTATTCATTTATTATTTTTAATAAATCAATAATAGTTTTTAATAATTAATAATAGTAAATAATTCATAATAAATAGAATAATTGTGTAAAAAAATACATTTTCAGTTTCAAAAATTCATTTTATAATATTTTAGATTTTTTCAGATTCTTTATTTCATTTATTTAAGTTAATTTTAGATTTTCTTATTTAATTCATTATTAAATACATTTAATTCATTTTTAATTTATATTAATTAATTTAATAGTGTAAAAATTTATTTTAATTTTCCAATAATTTTCTTATCTTTTTAGGATTCCAAAAATATGATTTTCGCATTTGTGGAAGTTGTATTGGACCGAATTCACTCTTTATTTTGTTACGTTTACGTAATTGATCATACTGTGTCGCAGCGTTTTATTTTTTAGGTTTTCTAAACGTTTATATAAATTTGTAAATTATAGATAAATATTTTAATTCTACTTAATTTGCATTTAAGCCCCTAAGGCATGCAAATCCCTACTATAGTTATAATCGTTTTGTTTTATACTTTTACGTTTAATTTAAGTTAAACGTACGTTTGTATATCTTTTACGTTTTTAGGTTTCTGATTGCACGTTTTTAACGACATAGCTGTGACAGAGCTATCACTATTCACATTCCTAGTGTTAGTCAATCAGATTCCTGGTTTTGTATATTCAATATCATTTCAGCACACATATTCGTTATATTACAGTTTACACACCTCGTTGGGACATAACGACCCGGGAATCCACTATATTCCAAGGGAAATTGCATTGGTTTTAGACTGTTTGAATTTTATTACGGTTGACCATTCACAAGTGGTTGACTTGTGTAATAAACTTGACGGTTCAGCACCGATCAGCTGCTCAAACTCCCTAACCATGGAATGTTTGGTAGCCCCAAAGATGATATCATCAACATAAACTTGAACTAACATGATATCTTTCTTGTCTCTCTTGATAAACAAAGTCTTGTCAATAGCTCCCCTTCTATATCCATGTTGCAATAAGAATGTGGAGAGTCTCTCATACCAAGCTCTAGGTGCCTGATGAAGGCCATAAAGAGCCTTAACCACCTTGTAGACTTTGTTTGGGTGTTTAGGATCTTCAAAACCAGGAGGTTGTTTGACATAAACTTCCTTTGTAATCTTGCCATATAAAAAGGCACTTTTGACATCCATCTGGTAAACTTGAAATCCCATATAAGAAGCAAAAGCAAGAAATATTCTAATAGCTTCTATTCTTGCTACTGGAGCAAACACTTCATCATAATCTACTCCTTCTTCTTCTGCGTATCCTTGTGCAACTAACCTTGCTTTATTCTTGATAACATTACCTCGTTCATCTCTTTTGACTCTAAAAACCCATCTGGTTCCAATAACTCTCTTCCCATCTGGAAGATCACATAAAACCCAAACTTCTTGTAGTTTAAATTGAAGAAGTTCTTCTGCATATAGCTTCAACCCGACTTTCTTTAGTCAAAGCTTGAGCAATATTTTTGGGTTCTTCTTGAGAGATAAAACAAGTAAATAGACAGGTTTGATGGTCCTTATGATTCGGCCTGTTTTGTTTATACACAAAGCTAAGTAAAGCATTGTGAGGTGTAGAAAAAGTCTTAGCTCTGTGTCTAGTCATCACTCCAGTAAGATGGACCAATGATTTGATTAGAAGGATGATCCTTATGAGTTCTTAAGTTTGGAGATTGTGGAACTCCATAAGTATCCTCCAAATTAGTAACATCAGCACCTTCATTGGAATTTGTGAAAATACCATCATCTTCAAGTTCATCATCAGTATCTTCTAATCCAGGCATAGTAGGATCATCCAAATCATCTAAAGTCTGTCAACAGTGCAGCAGTACTTTGATCAAAAGTACTGTCCAAAGTACTGTGAGAGTACTCTGCAGTCTTGTTTTTCTTCTTTGCCTCTTCATATGCTCTCCTTTGTTCATCAGTGTAAGAATGTGCTAATACATCTTGAAGAAGCATCCGATTAAGTTCTTCTTGAATAGATTGATCCTCAGCAGATAAAGAGGATTCGGAGCAACAGATACTTTCTTTGTGGGGCAAATTACTTTGCTTTGGAACTTCAGTACTTTGTTTTGGACTAACAGATCTTCATCAGGGAACAACATCGGTCTAATATGAACTCCATGAACAACATATTGTAAATCTTCTCCACCGTGCACTGGTTGATTTTCTTCTCTAACAGGTACATAGTTCATAGATGGAGTTAAAACCTCAAGATCAAACATCCAATCAGAACCTTTACCTTTCTCATTGTCTTGATCTTCTAAAAACTCAACATGAAGAAAATCTTGAACCTTCTTAGTAACTTTGTTGTATACTCTAAAGCCCTTATTGTTAGTGCAATAACCCAATAAGTATCCTTCTTCTGACTTGCCATCAAACTTCCCAGATTATCAATAGTGTTTAAAATAGTAAGAGGGCATCCAAAAGGTTTCATAAAACGAATGTTGGGTTTATTGCCCATCAACAATTCATAGGGTGTCTTCATCTGTGGTTTGGTAACTGAGACTCTGTTAAGTACATAGCAAGCGTACTACGACCGACCCCGAACTGAATAGGTAGATGAGAATCTGCTAACATTGTTCTTCCTGCTTCAATCAAAGTCCTATTCTTTCTTTCTGCAACATCATTCTGTTGTGCTTGCAATACTAAACTCCCTTTTTATGCCTTTGTTAGCACAAAATTCATCCATAAGCTTGTTCTTGAATTCAGTCCCATTGTCACATCTAATACCTCTAACCTTGAGTCTCAATTGGTTTTCAAGGGCTATAATCAGTGTCCGAATAGCATCAAAAGTATCATCTTTAAAACCCAAGAAAAATACCCAACTGAATCTCTGCAATCATCATTTATAACTAAGCGTACTTTTTCTTATTTAAACTTGCCCGTAACAGGTCCAAACAAATCCATATGTAACAGCTCCAAGGGTTCTCTAATAGTTCTCTCCTCAAGCTTCTTGCAGGAAGCTTTATGTTGTTTACCCTTTTTGCATGCCAAGCATGATTGATCATTCTTGTAGGTCTTTGAAGGTAAGCCTCTAACTAGATTGCCTTTGACCAGTTTGTTGATATTCTTGAAGTTAACATGGCCCAATCTTCTATGCCATTGATGTGCTTCTTCAGATGTTGCTTTAGCCACCAAACATGTGGCTCTTCCATAGGAATGTAGACTCTTCATGTCTAAACTATACACATCATTTGTCCTTGGTACTCTAAGAACTACTAATTCATCATCAACAGGCTTAAAGTCTGAGGAAAGGATGAGACATTCTGTGTCAGTGAATAACACAGGATGCTTTTTATCACAGATTTGTGATACTGACAATAGATTGAACTTTAACTCCTTCACATATCTAACATTCTCAAAATCTATAAGCCCTGCTTTGATAGTCCCTTTTCCAGTAATCTTTCCTCCATTGGGATCATTCCCAAATGCAACTCTTCCTCCACTAATCTTCCTAAAATCAGACAGGATCTCTTTGTCTCTGTCATACTTCCAGAGCAACCACTATCCACAATAAGATGATCTTTGAGCTCCTCTTCTGGGTTGCCCTGCACACAAAGAAAATAGTTAGAAACTTTTAGGAACCCAAGCCATTACTGACTTGTGTTCCCCTTGTGGAGTTACAAACTCAAATTGTTTTAGTATGTAATGTCCACTATCTTTCAAATGATGATCCAGAATTATCTTTTGATCTTTAGCATGTGGTTTTCAAAACTTTCGGTTTTCAACACAAATCTCTTTTTCTTGTATCACAAAAACATCAGATTCACTTTTGGTTGAAAGTACTGTCTGTCCCTCTACAGTACTTTCCATCTTAACCCATTCTGTTTTAACACCTGGTTCTTGTGATCTAAATCTCCTATGTGTATTGTAATACCTTCTAGGTTGATAGTGAGATCTCCTAGGATTCCTATACCAAGTAGTGTTATCAGTACCTTGTTTTGTCTGAGCAGTACTTTGAGAAAATCTTGGACCAGAGTTAACAGTATTTTGGAAAGTCTGTGAGATCTTGAAGGTTTTGAAAAAGGTTTTCTCTGGTGTGGGTATCTATAATCCGGTGAGAAATTTCGTGATTGACCCTATTTGAATTATTCCAAATGGTTTGTGTTCTCTAGGTTTCTGGTTGGCGTCTGTTCTTTGAAAATTTTCTAAGGTATTACGAGTGATGTTCACAATCCTTAATTAGATGAATAGAACTAAAACACACAAAACATAGTTTCTGACCCATACTTCCAAAGTGACATCTTCTATGTCTATGCCCAAAATTATTTTGCCTTCTTGGTGAATGATTAAACCTGTTGTGACCAAAATTATCCCAAAAAGGTTTAGCAGATCGCTTTTGAAAAGGTTTTGAAGAAGGTCTTGCTTGTGGAGCGATACTTTGATTTGAAGGTACTTGCTTGATTTTGAACATTATTTTCAAGGGTTCTTTGGGTTTTTTAGACCTAGATTGAGCAACTAGCTTCTTCCTAAACTCTAGACTGTCTACTCCAAAACGAGAAACATCAGGCCTAGGGGTTGATGAATGCCAGTGGGATGAGGAACAACATGATAATCATTAACTTTCTTATATTCAGGAGGTGAATCACTTATTGAACCCTCATTACTAGATGTATCTACATAATTAATGAGTTCTTCATCACTAGTAATTATATCCTCAAAATCACCTTCATTCTGATCACTAGATTGATTTTCTTCTAATTTACTAAAATCCATTCCAAAACCTAATCCAGTTTTAAGGTAGGCTCTATGTTGTTTTTGAACATAAGAAACATGTGACGCAGCTTCACCCCAAGCAGTAAACTTAGCTAACAAATCATCTCTTTCCTTAGTTAATTTCTCAATTTCAGCAATTTTACAGTTTAATTTCCGTTCACTAAGTTTTAATTGGTAATCCTGTTCATATTTTTCAGCCCAAGCTACTTCATTAGTTTCATGTGCTAAGATTTTAGCTTCCATAGATTCTAAGGTTATTTGATAACCAGCTACCTCAGACCTAGCCTTAACACAATTATCTCTCTCAATCACATAACTACTAAGTAATTTATGATAAAAATCATAGCAGCTTTGAGCATACCTCAAAGATAGGAGATTGATTTGGTGAAGTAGCCACCAATGCTAGTTGAACAGGATCATCTTCACTTTCTTTGCTCCAATCAAATCCTCCAAAGCCATCATCGATTCCAAAGCGGCATGTTGATTCTTCACAAAAGCAGTGCTCCAATCCAATGCTTCTACTGAATCTTCAATTTCTTCTTCCACTGCTACCATACAGTAAGTCACCGGTTCATCATCAAATTCTTCACTCTAGTCAACTTCTGATAACTTCTCTTGAGCAACCAAAGCCTTTGTTTCAATAATTGGAATTTCCTTAAGCTCAAGTTTTGGCTTTTCAGATGTCCTGTTTGCTTGATACTTAGCAAACCTCACTCCTTGCAAAGTGACCAATCTTTTGACAATTGAAGCATTCAATTTTAGATTTGTCAAAAGTTATGCCTTGTTTTGGTTTGAAATCAATGCTTTGCCTCTTCTTCATGTACTTTTTAATCCTTGCAGTGATCATAGCAACTTGCCACTTGATATCAATTTCTTCAAGTGCATCTTCTTCAATTTGTGCTAGATCATCTTCATAAGTGACAGGTAAACTAGCTTGTTGTGCAAAGAAAGAGCACATAACTTCATCTGAGGCCATAGTGGTAGGTGGTGAGGCTGTGAACATATGAAGGGGTGTGTAGACAGCAGTACTTTGAGAACAAGATACTTTGAAGAAGCGATACTTTTAAGGGAAGTACTTGCGGCCTTCTTTTCGAGATGATAGAAAAGCAATATTGTGAGACTTAGAATTTGTTTGACCACTCATCTCATGCTCATACACCTTAAGTTGATGATAGAGATCATCAAAGTCCATGACATCTAAACCTTGTTGTCCTCTGATCATTGTAGCAATCACATGCCATGAAGATGGCAAACTCCTAAGAAACTTCAAATTAGCATCCTCAACTGATACTTCTGCCTTGTATAGCTCCAACATGTTGAGAAGACTCTCTCTTTCACCAACTGTGAAAGTTTCAAACTGTTGCTTCAAAGAAATTTCGTGCATCTTTTAGAGGCTTCATTCCCTCCAAATCTGGTCTTAAGAGCAGCCCAGAGCTGCTTAGCATCTTTGGCATCATGAAATTTGAGAAGATGACCATCTGGAATGGCAGATAAGAGAATGTTGAGTTCCTTCTCTGATTCCTTAAGGTTCTGCTGGTAAGACTGGTTTAGGTGCCTTGGGTTGTCCAGAATATCAATGGGGTGCTGTACAACTTCATTCCCATTCACAATTACATTCCATAGAGCATGGTCAGTAATGGCAATGTATCTTGCTCATCTTCATGCACCAGAGATCATATTCTCCCTTCTTGATTATTGGAATCCTGAGTGAGGTGATTGAGGGTGGTGGAACAGCTTCAGTCGACATCTTGAATATTGTTGAAGTAGGGTTTCTTCCTAGTCAGAGTTTCCACACAAGCTCTGATACCACTTGTTGGATCGATATACTTTAATCAAACTAACTTAACTAGCTTGTTAAGGTTTAATAACCTCGGATAAATCCTAAGTTATTAACAAAGAAACACTGAGCAATCTTTATTAAGTGCGCGGAATTTACTTAACAAAGCTAAGAAGAATAACCTTTTATTATAAACTCTAAATCTGCTTATTATGCAGATACTCTAATACAACTCTAAGATAATCGAACTTCTCTCTAAAACACTAATTAACTTGTGAATTCTTAAACTCTAAAACTCATAGACTCATACATCTAATGCCAATCTAGGAGTCCTTTTATAGGCTCAAGGATATCCTAGTCGGTTTACAATTTGTAACCTTGTACGACAAGTAATCTAAACATAGAATACAATACTTTCTATAAACAAATAACAGTTCTTTTGTTCTTGCAGTACTTTGACTTCTAGGTGCAGTACTTTGACTTTGTCTTATACTTTCTATAAACAAATAACAGTTCTTTTGTTCTTGCAGTACTTTGACTTCTAGGTGCAGTACTTTGACTTTGTCTTTAGCAGTACTTTGACTTTTTGACTTTTTCCAGTACTTTGCAGCTTACAGTACTTTCATATCTTTAGTACTTTCATGTCTTCAACACTTTCATATCCCAACAACCCTTCACTCCATCAAAAAATAAAAGTTATATCCTAGTAGCTGTCGATTACGTTTAAAAGTGGGTCGAAGCTGAAGCTCTTCAAACTTGTGATGCTAGAAGTGTCAATCGCTTTTTGAAAAGATTATTCTCCAGATTTGGGATCCCTAAGACCATAATAAGTTATCAAGGGACGCACTTTTGTAATGTTATTATGGAGAAAGTTCTCAACAGATATGGGGTAATCCAGGGACGCTCTACGCCTTACCACCCCCAAACTAATGGGCAAACGAAAACACCAATAGGGCACCTGCGAATTTTAGAGAAGTTCGTCGGCATATGAAAAGACCGGTCGACAAGCTCAACTGAAGGCGGCGAATTATGGGCATTCAGAACATCTTTCAAAACTCCTATGGAAGCACCCCTTTTAAGATCGTTTCGGAAAGGCTTGTCATCTTCCCCGTAGAATTGGAATATAAAGCATACTGGCTCTCAAAATGCTAATCGGAGGTCGATGTGATCAAGGAACATCGATTTTCTCAAATAAATCGCTTAGCTGAATTACGGGACGAAGCATACGATCATGCCAAAGCATATAAAGACAGGACCAAAAGATGGCACGGCAAGCGAATTAAGGATAAAAAGTTTGAAGTAGGACAAGAGGTACTCGTTTTCAACTCAAGACTAAAATTATTCCCTGGAAAAATGAGATCCCGTTGGGTTGGCCCCTACACAGTAAGTAAGGTATTTCCTTATGAAACTATTGAGGTTCATAATAAGGAAGGGGGATTTTTCAAGGTGAATGGACACCGAGCAAAAATTTATTATGGACAGGACGTTAGTAAGCTTTTGGGAGATGAGTTCTTCGCCCCTGCATAAAGCCTCGTGGCTCTGAGTCTAACTTAAAGACTTGTAAATAAAGAAAAGTGCTCTTTCGGGAGACAACCCGAATTATCCTTTTCATTTGTTTTATTTCCATTTCTATTGGGTTTTGTGTTTTTAACCATTTTTGCAGGAAACGAAAAAGTTCAACACATCATCTGATCGATAAGAGTTACAGGCAGTAACTCATTCTCATGGTTACGCCGTAGCATGTGCCTTTGCAGCACAACTTCAGAAGCATTAGCAATTACGGCGTAATCCCATTTCAGTGGTTACGTCGTAGCTACACTTTTGCAGCGTATGCCAGGTTTTGCCTAGTTACAGCGTAACTCCTTCTGGAGTTGCGACGTAACTATCCTCTGCATTACTTCTTTCATTTTAAACACAACAACCTTGTATTAGTCTTTTAAATGAACTTTGGGGGTATGTTCCATGTAAGTCCTCACGAGAATACACTCGTCCACTTGGGACACCAAGTGGTTTAAAAGGCTTGTTGCATGCGCTAAATGCAACCGTGATTCCTACGAAAGTGAGTTAGGTTTATTTTTAATTTTTCATTTTTTTTTCTTTTTAGAATTATGCTTGTCGGTAGTGTAATTTTAGGGATTGAAGTTTGCTCGTGGATGCTTATGCGAAGGCACGACTCTCTTTCGTGGGCCTTCTGTCTTTTTGGAGCAAATTTCAGGGAAGTTCTCGCTCTAATTCTACTTTTCTCTTAACCTTTATTTAAAGCTTAGTACAAAAGAGACTTTGTACAATTCAAGTGGGGGGACGGGAGTAGAATTGTCTCTTGAACTTTATTTTGCCCTTGATTTTCTAGTTTATTTTGAAAAATTATGCCATTTTTAAAATTTTGACATGTTTTTCTTAACCTAACTAGATTAGACCTTAGCCGAGCACATATAACCCTTGATATTATATGGTGAGATTAGCCTTATCCATTTCCAAATTATTACCTCAAATCCACCAAATTATGAGTGTGCCGGTAGCTTGTAAACTTCAGAACTTGGCCTTTACATCATTTCGAGACCATAGACGAGGTATGTTGAGTTAGCTCGATGTATTTGGACTTTTCAGTTTAAGAAGGCAGTATTATAGGATTATCACCCAAATAGCCTACCATTGTGTGACTATCGATTAGTCACCTCGACTTCTCGACCCCCATGTGAAACCCTTTTGTTGCACTCACCTTTAGTGCAAGATACCCCTAGATACACCCATCTGAGCCATTCCTTTCATTTTGTTAACCCAGTATATTGTTTCGTTACACCCATACACCTTAGCCTACCCTGTAGTCTTTATTTGTGATTGGGAAGTCATCATTTGCCTAAGTTCAAGGTTCAAGTGGAAAGGTTCGGGAATCAGGCTTTCGTCGACGACATATTCTCAAAGATCATTGAAGACCCCCTGAATTCCCATTGTTCATCTCAAGTGGGGGGATGTTATGTTTATTGTTATGTATATGATTCAAAAATAAATAAATAAATAATAGTTATTATTCAGTTGATTGTAAAGTGCAATGTTATAAGCACTATGTTATGAGCTTAATATAGATTTAGTATCTAGGAGGTCACCTCGGTCACATTTGAAGATTGGAGTTGGAAATTGGAGAAAAGGTAGTGTGCCCATCATGACGTCCTCTAATGACACATCTACCTAGTATATCATGATCCGGTTTCTTAACTTCGATACTTGAACTTTGGGCGGACGGTAAGTGGTGATGACTTGGTTATAGATTTAGACTGTTTGTTTGATTTTTATTTTACACCATTTATATACTCCATGTCTTATCCTACCCTTTAATCATGAAGCGTGTCTAGGCGATGCAGCGAGCAATCTTTGGTGTCTTGGCCATGGATTTGGTCATGTATCATTGATTTTTTCCACTTCGCCGTGACATGTTAGTAATGACGAGTCACCCTTAACCTTTGTCGTGTCTACCCATATTGCCTTCGAGAATTGTTTAGCCCTTAACTCTAGTTGTGGAGATTTGTGTAACCGCCAAGCTTATGATAGAATACATGCTATGACTGTGCGATTGAGTGATCACCCCGAAATTGACACTTAGAATAGTTGAGAGATGTGAGTGTTTTGTTCCCATTTCGTGAGGTGTTCGGCTTTGTTTTATTCTAGCATAAGGGATTTGTAAACTTATATTTTCCAGGTGATGGGAGATATCTTTTTAGAAATCTATCTAATAAGGTCTACTTGAGGGCAAGTAGAGTTCAAGTGGGGGGATATTTGATAACATCAAATAATCCTGAATATTAAGTGTCAATTTCCCATGATAATGCTCGTATTTTATATTATTTATATGGATTTTCGCTTGTTTTCCTATGTTTTACACTTTCAGGTAATTTACGAGCATTGGAGGTAAAAAGACGTGGAATTGGAGAGTTTATTAAAAATTTATCATAGTATGCTCACTTTGAAGAAGTTACGGCGTAACTCCTCTCTCACATTACGCCGTAAATAAAGCGTGACTCAGAAAACCAACTTAACAGAAGATTACGGCATAACTCTATCCAAGATTACGACGTAACCATATTAGGTCAAATGAGGATCCGCGCCGCTAATAATTACGCCGTAACTCATGCAACAACTACGGCGTAACCATGATTTATTGAAGATACGACGTAACTCCTTCCAGAGAATACGCCGTAACCAGCATTATTAGTGCAAATTATGAAGAGTTATATGTTACGGAGTAAATCTTTTAATAGTTACACCGTAACTAGATCTGGCCTATAAATACCCCACGATTTTTAGCATTTCAAAGCATCCCATTTCACACACAACAATTAGAGAACGTGAGAAGAAGTCGAAGGCAGATCTAGAGAAGCATATGGAACTATCTCCAAGGGAGAAATCACTCCCCTACGATAAGCATTAACTTTTTATCTTTTCTTTACTTTCAATTCATGTATTTCATAACATTAAACATTGAATTGATTGTTATGGTTACTATGAGCGGCTAAGCACCTCTTGGTGTTGGCCTAGTTATGATTCCTTAATTGTTTTGTTTGCGTTTACATTGCTTCCGTATAATTATTTCTAAGTGTATGCATGCATAGTTTATTGGTAGTTACCCTTGTTTTGGTATTTTTGAATGGCGGTAGAGGCTAATTGCTTAGGAGATATGACCAACTGACCCTAAGTGAGCAGACTGAGACAAGAAAGGTAAGATATGACCAACTGACGACCCTTTCTACTTGGGCAATTTGACCAACTGATCACCTACCGTTTAGATGAACTTAAGAAGTAAGGGGTGAGTGTTTAAGTTGCTAGCGCCCGGGCACTCACTATTATAAATCTAGCATGTAGCGGTACTTAATGACTTGGCTTAGGGGACCAGGAACAACTGGACTTATGAGGGGACACCTGATTTCTCCGGTGGGTACCCTGGCTTACGATAGGTTAGAGACGAACCTGACCAAATCTTTGTCCTCTCGACTTTGACCCTGGAGTAATTGGAAGTAATTAGATGTAAACACTACTAGTTAGGATGAGTAACTAGGTTAGCACCACTCTCCTCTATTGATCACAACCTTTGCCTTTATCTGCTTTAGTAGTTTATTAGTTAATTCCTTATCGAAATCATATTAAAATCTGTGACACCTAGACTTAGTATTAATCCACACATATAGCTCTTGGGATGACCTCGGTTTTACCGATTACTACACTACACACGACCGGGTATACTGCCCATTAGTGCATTAGGGTAGACCATAGGTATAACGAGACTTATAAATATTAAAACCTGGTCAGTAAAACCTACATCAATGAGTTACAACCTCTCGGGATAAAGCCATCAATTTCAAATCGTTTAACCATATCAATGAAATTTGAACCAATGGTGTCCCAATACTCTTTGATGAACTTAAAAGTAAATCCGTCTGGCCCTGGGCTTTGTTACTACCACAATCCCAAATCGCATTTTTACTTCGATAAGAAGTAAAGGGGCATCAAAATGAAGATTCAAAAGGGGTTTTAAAAAGGCTACTGGTGAACCGAGGTCGAAAGGTTGAGGTTATCTGGAATTTTAATTTATGAAAATTGTAGATATGATCGGTTACAAGCGAGGGATTCGTCACCCATTGGCCATTAACAAAGATACCATTAGTTCTAGAGCGAGAGAATTTATTATTAATAATCCCATGAAAAAAATTAGAATTCTCATCACCTTCAATGGCCCATTTTGTCTTTGCTTTTTGCAAGAGATAAAGTCTAAGCAAATGTTCTAAATCAACAAGTTGTTTCATAAGAGAAAGACGATTCTCAATATCGGTCACAAATAGTTCCCTATTTTCGGATTTTAGATCAGGAGACAAGATTTTATCTTTCAATTCAAGGATCAAAGTTTCTTTTTTTCCACTTCAATTTGACCACCACGTTTTGATGCAAGTTTTGAGGTGTTGAAGTTTACACTTTAAAACTATGGATGGAGGTAAGGTGATGTTTGGAATGTGGGTTAAATTATGAGAATCACACCAGCCTTGTGAGATAACAGAGGGGAAATCACTATTAAGTAACCAAGAGTTAAAGAATTTAAAAGGAATAGGGCCATAGTCCAAAGAGTGTGATTTTAAGATTAATGGGCAATGATCCGAGAGTTCACGAGAAAGGGCAATGAGTTGAGAATTGGGCCATTTAGATATATAATGATGAGAGACAAAAATACTTGACTAACTAACAATGGTCGATAAAAATACTTGACGCCAAGGGCCCCAAGCACCGATTTTATAAGTGTAAGTCCTCCACCATAAGAGAGATTTATAGCTTTCCAAGATGAGAGCTTATTATTCAATTTCTCAATTATTGGTTCCCCATTGCGAGCTTTGTTCATATTGGCTCCAATAGGAAGACCAAGATAAGTGCAAGGGAGGGTGGATAGTTGGCAACTCAATACGGAAGCAAAATGTTGGGTTTCACTATGGGAAACACCAATACCAAAAAATTTGCTTTTGGAGAAGTTTATTTTCAAACCGGAAGCCAAATGATAGCATTTTAAGATTTGAAAAAGGTTTTTGGCGTTATCAAGAGACCATTTACCCATTATAAGAGCGTCATCCGCAAATTGGAGATGAGAAATATCAATTTTGTTTTGGCCTACTTTGACTCCATTAAAGATGTTTCTTAATTTTGCCTCCTCTAGTGTAATATGTAATGCTTCCACCGCAATGATAAGGAGAGATGGGATCACCTTGTCTTAACCCTTTTTCAATCTTAAATTCTTTGGTGAGGGAACCATTAACGAGGACCGAAGCATAAGCCGAATTAACGCAACCACAAATCCACATTCTCCATTTGCAGCTAAAACCCATTTGTTCCATTATATGATCCAAAAACTTCCAATCAAGGGAGTCAAAAGCCTTTTCAAAGTCAACCTTTAGAATGAAAAGATGTTCTTTCTTTTTTGAAGCCCATGAGATGACTTCATTTAAAGTTAGAGGCCCATCAAATATTTGTCTACCTTCAACATATGCCGTTTGTACATCACTAACCACATAATGAACAACTTGTTGAAGTCTATTGGCAATGATCTTGTATTGACAATCAATGAGACTAATAGGTCGATAATCTTTGATGTGAAGAGGATCATTTATTTTTTGAACCAAAGCCACAAAAGATGAGTTACAACCTCTCGGGATAAAGACATCAATTTCAAATCGTTTAACCATATCAATGAAATTTGAACCAATGGTGTCCCGATACTCTTTGATGAACTTAAAAGTAAACCCGTCGGGCCCCGGGGCTTTGCTACTACCACAATCCCAAACCTCATTTTTTACTTCGATAGAAGTAAAAGGGGCATCAAGAAGTGAAGATTCAAAAGCAGAAAGGTTAGTTGAGAATTTAAAAGGAATAGGGCCATAGTCCAAAGAGTGTAATTTTTCCAATGAGTTGAAAACTCTCATATTAGTTAGTTACTTACTTGACTAACTAACAATGGTCGATAAATAACTATTGTGTTTCTAAAGCATTTGTTGGTCACGTACAGTATGAGAATCTGGTGTAGCTAGAAATGAGCCAACCATTTTATTTGGATAGAAATGGCTCATCTTATAATGTGACATCAGCCCAATTTCTTGCTATCAGGATGCACCATCACCCTATCTCCAAACCGTTTTAGGTTTACTTATAAAGTAATTTTTCAAAGAAGAGATATTTGTTGAAGAATGATTCAAAGAAAACCTTGGAAGAAGTCATTCAAAAGTTGATTCAAAAAGCTGTTTAGCTCCTGATTTGTAGGTAAAAGTTGCTACCTATTTTTATGCTAATTTTATGTAAGTCGTTAGGGTTTATTTGTTTACTTGTAAGCTATTTATAGCTGCTTTGAATTAATCTACAAATCTCTTGCTCTGCTAATTTTCTCAACAATATTAACATAATTTATTACATATATTTGTACACAGACAATACATTTTTTATCGAAACATGATAAAATTACACAGTGAAATAATCCAACGACCAAAGTTCTGAACGTTATGATCAAAAGGGTATTCGCTCTGTAAACACGAAAAACTATACATACTCAGCATAACTCTTTGTGGCTCGTATATACTCATTCACCGTACGATGCCACAATACATGGGAAACTGAACTGATTAAACTTTCAACAATTAAAACAAAATTACCTTTACGTCCCATTAAATTAAAAGATCTCCTTGTGAAACTCAAATTTGGTTTTTGTCGTGTGGGAGAACTCTGAAGCAAGATCTTTCAAGTCTTTTCCTAGTGCTGGCACTCCACAATAATAGAATACCCCTGCAGTTTTTAAGCTTCAAATGTTAGAAATAATAATATTCAAATTATGGTTGCATATGTATTTTGATGAGTGTATGCATGAGCATCAAAACATGTACTGTATTTATAGAAACTAGCTGGAAACTTGTGCTATGTTGCGAGTTGCATAAGACAACTTCTTTTCCTTGATAATGAAGTACTGAATATAGTTTTTTAGAGTTCACTTTAGATACTTATTCACAAAAAAAAATTGATAAAATACTTGCATGACTAAGAGCAGGTCTCAGTGTTGTCATTATTTATCTTTTATCGAACTTAAATCTAAAGAGGTACTAAAACTTTTTGAAATAGGTACTAATCTCCTTGTTAAAAACTAAAGGTCTTAAGTTTTTACATAAGAGTAATAGCTTATAGATCAAAAGAAACTCACCGATACGTTGGCCAATATGAGAAATAGTGATATGCTTATAAACACTATGCCAATCCGGCCTTCCAAAATGAGATTTGACATGACAAATGAGTACCCGAAATAACATCAACACCATTCTTATCATGATTTAACGTCTGAAGCATAGTGATCAAAGCAACCCGAACATCATCTTTTTCATAAACACTTGTGCAATAATTATGCATCTCAATCACATTATCATGAACCGCTTCACCAAAAACTCTTTAGAAACTTAACTTTATTCCCACTTTAGTCCAATATACATTCAAATTTTTATTTTTGGCTCCATCTACTTTAGTTTGATTAATATGAAATCAAATGAATCTGTTAGAAAAAATTTAGTAGAAATTTTACACCTTTTAAAAGCTTTGGTTATTTTATAATGGACTTAGGATAGGACTAGACAATTTCTAAGCTGAAACCGGCCTTACATTTTTATGATTCTATAAAAATGAACTCAATTCTTATATAGGTTTATAAATTCAAGGGGTGCTTAGCGAATTCTAAAAGTCTGTCGACTTATTGACAAGTTATGAGTTTATTAAGAGGTGGTGATCAATAGTATTCCAAAATGTTATAAAAGTTCCGTTAGATCCTTAGGCCAAATGATCCCCATCATACGTAGTTACATGGGGAGTTGGGGATCATCTTCGCTTTGGTTTCGTTGTAGAGTTTAAGCTCAAGAAACAATCAAATGTGGTTGTTAATCCCACCTTATGGTCTCTGAAACTACATGAACAAGTCTCTTTTCTCCATCAATCGGCCACGAAAAACCCTCTTACTGAACGATATTAAGCTATCGGTTTGTACCTGGATTTCTAGTAGAAACAGAAACGTCTCAGTTAATTGAATAGATTGGTTTAATCGTAACAATGTATCGTATTCCATGTAATTTCTTCTCTCTAGCGTCTCGCTAGCTTTTTAAATATCATCGCCGTTAAAAAAAAGTATGTAACTTAATTAAGTTGATAAACTATTATAAGATGTTAAAAATAGTTTTATCAAAATTGTTGAGATTTTATAATCCAGTTAACCAAGTAACGCAAACGAGTACGCAACAGAATTTGATATAGTTTATGCAATTAGGTAAACACATAAATAATAAACAATAATAAATAAAACGAATACAGAAAACTAACCCTCGAAGCCAACTGCACGCTATAAACGAACAAGAAACCAAGTATCTAAAATAGACACCTCTACGAGTTCACACACGAACACTTAAACACAAGTACGTTCGAATAACGCTAGTCGAAAACGTTTACCAATCAACCCCTTGAACACTTGAATATCACGAACAAAAAAATACCTAAGAACACTTTCTAAACCTTGTGTCCGAGATCACCAATCTGCCCAAGATCAAAACTTAGTACCACCCGATATCGGACAAAACGTGTCCGATATATTTGTTCCTTTTCTGTCCGATAACACCAAACCGAAAACAAACTTCTCTTTACTTCACGATCGGAAGGAACAAGTAAAACTAATCGAATTTAAAACCTAAAACAAACTTGGAACAATATCTTGCAGCTTTAGGTTCGAACAAAACCAAACAAACCTTAATAGGTTTTGGAGAAAAATCCGATTGGGTATAAAGAACTTGGGATAGATCGATCACTTTGAGTTGAGTTTAGGGATAGTATCGTGTGAATGAATGCATGGGGTAGTATTTATAGGGTACGAACCCTAGTTGTACTTGGACTCAAACTTGAGCTCCAAGTAAACTATCCAAACACCCAAACCGATCGGATCATTGACTTGGCCCAAGGCACTCCAAACCGACCCATATTGAAAGTCAAAACCAACCAATGGGTCGTGTAAACAAATCGGGTTGCATGCATGCATAAACCGGGTCGAGTATATAATTCAAGTAGTAAACGTTTATACGTACTCTCGTGTTTAACGTGTGTGCCCCCATAGGCTCACACACTTAGTCGTTTTGAGTGTTTTTAACTCCCACAAACCAACAGCTCCCAATTGGGAGTTGGAGTGTCGAATAGCACACAAAACCAACGACGAAAACGCCTAGCAACGCTCTCACTCGCTTTTTAACTAAAAGTGTCTAAGATATAGTTTCATAAAATTTCTCAGAAGCATGGTCATTCAATGTCTTGCTTTAATCATCCTTTGTTATAAATACCGTTAAACCATGGATATGGATCCGAACTCATTCCATATAGTTTATCCATTTAGAATCTCGTTATAGATTTTAATTCAGATATACCAAATGTAATCAAGAATCATCTTGCATTACCCTTTGGGTTTGGCCAAACAATTATCTGATTAAATATGGAGAGGCGCCATGGTATCTTTTTGCACATATCAATTAGAGTAACAAATCCTTTATTGACTACAAGTGTTGTGGATGCTGCTTCACATCACTCCAAGATATAGCTTTTATAACTACCTTATTCAGATAGCGTTTTGCTTATACTAGTGATATCATCTCAAGTCTTAGGACGAAATTAACAAACCATTTTCAATATTTTACTTATGACAAGGATCCAGAAGTAAATGTTTGAAAGTTGGGGTATCCAATATGCATCTCTAGTGAATACATATGAGTTTGGCGGGAACAATCCACATTCTCGTTAGAATATAACCAACACTCACATTCGCCTTACATAACAATATTCTCATATTGCTAACCGACAATGGACATATTTAGAATGATAAATCATTTCATGAATTAAACATGCAAATATGGAATAACAGATTATATGAATGAAATAACAAATACCTCGTATCTTTATTAATCAGAAAGTAATAACTGTCTTACAATTCTAAATTATCCAAATACTAATTAACATACAGATTTACATGAGACTACTAGCAGGTATTAAACCTATACCTCTAGTCAATTTAGAATGCTTAGGATACACTAAAGATTTTGTAAATGGATCTGCTAGGTTTTCATCTGTGTGAACATTTGATATCTTCACGTTAACCATTTCAATGGTCTCTCAAAGATAATGAACTTTTTCACGATAATGTCTAGCACCTTTGGTGATTATGCTTTCATTAGCTATAATAATGGCTCTAATATTATCACAATACATATTTATGGGTTCTTCAATTGTGGAAACAATGTTCAACCCAGAAATGAATTTATGAATCCATACAGCCTCTTTAGATGCATCACAAGCAGCTATATACTTAGCTTTTGTAGATGAAGTAGCAAAAATACTTTGCTTTGTGCTTTTTCAGTCAACAGCACCTCCATTTAGAACAAATACATATCTAGTTTGAGATTTTAAGTCATCAGCATCTGTCAGATATCCAGCATCAGTGTAGCAAGAAACCCTAAGATCTTGTTTCTTCTCTCCTCCATAAACCAGAAACATATCCTTAGTATTGCTTAAATACTTAAAAATATTCTTAACAGCAGTCCAGTGAAGTTCACCTGGATTCTGTTGAAATCGGCTTGTCACATTCTGAGTGAACGAAACATCAGGATGAATACATCTCACAACATACATAATAGATCCTATAGCCGAAGCATAGGGAACTCTTTGCATGCGCTCTTTCGCAGCAGGTGTCTCAGCACCTTGTGACTTACTCAACTTATGCTCCTCTTGCATTGGGATAGCTCCACGTTAGGAATTCTCCATACAAAATCTCTTCAAGATTTTCTCAATGTAAACCCTTTGACATAAACCAATCAATCGTTTAGATATGTCTCTATAGATCTTGATTCCAAGAATATATGCAGCTTCTTCTAAATCTTTCATGGCAAAACATCTTCCAAGATAGGATTTTACATCTTGTAACATTGGAATGTTGTTTCTCATAAGCAATATGTCATCAACATATAGAATTAGGAAAGTGACATAACTCGCACTAGCTTTCTGATATACACACGGCTCATCTTGATTTTGAGAAAATCCGAATTTCTTAATTTTATCATCAAAACGCTTATTCCATTGCCTAGATGCTTGCTTAAGTTCATAAATGGAACGCTTGAGCTTGCATACACGGTTAGGATATTTAGGATCATCAAAACCCTCAGGTTGCTCCATATAGACCTCTTCATAAAGATGTCCATTGAGGAAGGTGGTTTTGACATCCATTTGCCATATCTCATAATTATAGAATGCCGCCATGGCTATGAGAATCCTTATAGCTCTAATGTTTGCAACAGGAGAAAAGGTCTCTTCATAATCAATCCCGTAGGTTTGAGTGAAGCCCTTTGCTATGCGACGAGCTCTAAAGGTCTATACCTTACCATCCATGTTGGTTTTCTTCTTGAAAAGCCACTTGCTACCAAATGTCTTGCAGTTAGGAGGAAGCTCAACTAAAACCCAGACATCATTATCTTTCATGGATTGCATTTTCACATTCATCACATCAAGCCATTTCTTGGATTCAGGATCCAGCAATGCAACTTTATAGTTATTGGGTTCACCAAGATCCCCTAACTCATGTTCCTCAACATCTATGTATAAGCACATTCAATCAGGAGCACGACGTGCCTTGCGGACTTTCGAATTGGAACAATATCACTTTGAGGCAATTTCTTGATCATCCTCATCATGATGAATGCTAGTGTCTAAAGAAGGATTTGTATCTTCATCTTGAATTATTTCAATATCTTCTAGTCTCTCACTTGCTTCTTGATCCATGAGATTGCTCTCAAAGAACTCAACATTTCGAGCAACAATAACTTTGTTCTCTAATGGAAGGTAGAAAGAATATCCCATCATTTCCTTTGGGTATCCTACAAAGATACACTTAATAGGTCTAGGTTCATGTTTGTAAGGTTTGGTAAGCGTATCATGCTTAACAAGTGCCTCACAACCCCAGACTTTTAAGTAAGACAGCTTAGGGGCTTGCCCATGCCATACTACGTATGGTGTCTTATCAACCTTCTTAGTTGGAACCATATTGAGAATGCGTGCAGCAGACTCAAGGGCATAATCCCAAAAGGATTTTGGAAGAGTAGTTTGACTCATCATGGAGCGAACCATGTCAACCAGTGTTCGATTTCTCCTCTCAGACACACCATTATGTTGTGGAGTGTAAGGAGGCGTTCGATGGGCAATAATCCCATGCTCCTTTAGATGATCCAAAAACTCTTGACACATATATTTACCTCCACGATGAGAACGTAGTGACTTTATTGTCTTCCCGAGTTGGTTTCTACTTCCTTTTTAAACACCTTAAATGTTTCAAATACTTCATGTTTATATTTCAGTAAGTAAACATAACCATACCGACTATAGTCGTTAGTAAAAGTCACGAAGTAACTTGCTCCTTGTCTTGACACAATCTTAAAAGGGCTACATACATCTGTGTGTATTATTCCAAGTAGATCTTTAGCCCTTTCCATTTGATGTGTATAGGGTTTTCTTGCCATCTTACCAGACATGCATGAAACACACTTTTCAAGTGACTTAATGTCAGTTGAGTTGAGAAGTCCATCATGTTGCAACTTCTCCATGCGTTTCTTGCTAATGTGTCCAAGACGACCATGCCACAAGAGAGCAGAGTCGAAGTTAGACTTGGCTCTTTTATTGCTAACAGCAAACATAGAACTATCATTTGTATTTGAACAAGACATATCAATTTCATAAATACCATTACGAGGAATAGCAGTAAGATAAAAAACTATTTTTAGAAACTGAAATTGCATTATTCGATTCAAAACGGTTAACAAAACCATCGTCATATAAACGTGAAACTGAAATAATCCCTCTAGTAATAGAGGGAGCATAATGACAATCGTTTAAAACAATTACTAATCCACTAGGAAGACATAAATGAAAAACACCAGTAGCTTCAACTCCTGCCCGTTGACCATTGCCCACGTACAAACTTAAAGCTCCTGGCTTCAGCTTCCTACTTCCCCTGAGACCCTGAGTAGTATTACAGATGTGAGTACCACAACCCGTGTCATATACTAAGGATGCACTAGGAAAAGAGTAGAGTTCTATAGTGAAAATACCTATAGAACTAACTGCAAGAGTCTGTTTCTTCTTTTTCATCAACTCGGCGAGATAGTGGGGACAATTCCTTCTCCAATGATCCATCTTACCACATTGGTGATAGGTTGCGTCCTTCACAGGATTATCCTTCTTGGGTGGTGGAGGAATCTTAGGTTTGGAAGAATTGTATGGTTTATACTCAGTAGCATAACCAAACTTGTTCTTTCCATTTTCATGATTCCCCTTAGGAGCCTTAAACGATTTATTCTTCTTTTGGTTTTTCTGGACCTTTCCCGCACGTATGTTATGCAGTGCAGGTGCAACATCTTTCTTTGGAAACTTCTGCTCATGTTGCTTAAGCATAGTATGTAATTCATTTACAGTCTTCCCCATGCTGTGCATATTAAAGTTCTGCACAAACGAAGCAAGAGCCTCAGCAGGGATAGGGTGGCCAGGAGTTGCAAGACGTGCAACAGTTATGGGATGCTCCAATTATACCAGTCAATAAAGTTAGGCCCAGTGAGTTTTTGTTCTCAAAGAAACTTCTGAGTATCGAATTTTTTCCGACTAAGGTAGTCATCTACAATTTAGAAAAGTTCAAATAATTAGTATTTTCGATAATTACATTCTTAAAAGAATTAACTACCCAATTAATTACTAATAAGACTAAGATCCATCTTGCACTTCCATTTATTTATCAGAGGTCTGACCAGTGAGTAACTAAGTAGGACAAGAGGTAAGCGACGAGCATTAATTGCATAATGCAACTCTTAGACTTTATGAGACTGTTTAAGACATTAGTAAACAAGTAATAATATCAAAAAACATGTTTAGTTCTCATCTTATGCCTCGGGTCCAAAGTCTGACCAAGCAAACTCGAAATAAGTCGACCAAGTAAGAATCTTGCAAAAATCACCAAAGGTCTGACCTAAGAGTAATAATCACCATGGGTTGGAATGGCCCTAAGGTCTGACCAAAGAAGTCAAGCCAAATGCACGTGTTCATAGTTGGTTGGCATAAACTTAAAATTTTACAAATAGGGTATTCACATAAATGTGGTAAAATCGTGTACAAAGAAGCATGCAAAACAACTTTGTAATACTTATTTTAAAAACTTTTGGTAATGACACTGTAGTGATCATCATGGTTCACGGTAGCTCCATCGAACTCGCAGGGAGGCGGAGGACCAGGTCAGCGCTAGGCAATAACCGAAAATTCTTTAGGTGTGACTGTGCGCACCTCCTTAAACCCCCTTTATAGTCTGTTCTAGTGGGTGAGCGTACGTCTCAAGTGTCCATAGCGTCTAGTTTTTAAATTCATGAAAACTTGTTTCAATAGTTTAGGTCATTTTATTTAACAAAAACAATTTTCCACGAAACAAATAGCATGTCACAATGAGCATGATATTTAGGCGTGTAAATAAAGACCAATATTAATGTTATGATTGCAATATGTATTATTCCATATTACATGCAATTAGGTGTCAAAAACAAGTAACAATAATGCACATAAGGAATCACAAACATATAAACATAAAACATTAATATATAAACACATATTGTTCTGAGTTCTCTCGTGAGTCTTCTCCAAAAGGAGAACCATAAGACCGTCACTAGGTATGAAACCTAGATTGCCCCATACATCACAAAAAGCAATTGAGTGGGTCTTATAGCCGGAAAAACACATAAAAAGCATGGCAAACTTATTAACAATTAATTTTGCAATTTTATGTATTTAATAACAATATGTAATTCTAATTATCAATATAATTCTAATTAACAATTAATTATAATTAACCTTTTAATTCTAATTAACAAATTTAATTCCAATTAACAATTTATATAATTTGTTTGTGTGTCTAGGTATCTTTTATTAATAATTGACAAGTATTGCATATAATTGTCAAAACAAAAATAAAACGAATAACTAATTAGATTTTATGCAGTCTTTTAAAATGTTTATTAAAGCGTGTAACCCATAATCACAAAAACGAGTTGACTCGTGATGCCACTGTTGGGATTTTATAATCCAGTTAACCAAGTAACGCAAACGAGTACGCAGCAAATTTGATCTAGTTTATGCAATTAGGTAAACACGTAAATAATAAACAATACTCCCTCCGTCTCATATTAACTGTCCTGTTTGACTTTTCAAAGTCTTTCTTTTTCAACTTTGACATTGAATATTTTTATTTGTGTTATATAATACTTGATGCAAAATATATGAATAGAATGGAGGTTTAATTGTATTTTCATTGATATAACTTTCTTCAAGTATTATATAACACAAACAAAAATATTTAAGGTCAAAGTTGACAAAGAAATACTTAAAAAAGTCAAACAGGACAGTCAATATGGGACGGAGGTAGTAATAAATAAAAGGAATATAGAAAACTAACCTTCGAAGTCAACTGCACGCTATAAACGAACAAGAAACCAAGTATCTAAAATAGACACCTCTACGAGTACACACACAAACACTTTAACACAAGTACGTTCGAATAACGCTAGTCGAGAACATTTATCAATCAACCCCTTGAACACTTGAATATCACGAACAAAAAAAATACCCAAGAACACTTTCTAAACCTTCTATCCGAGATCACCAATCTGCCCGAGATCAAAACTTAGTACCACCTGATATCGGACAAAACGTGTCCGATATATTTGTTCCTTTTCTGTCCGATAACACCAAACCGAAAACAAGCTTATCTTTACTTCACGATCGCAAGGAACAAGTAAAACTAATCGAATTCAAAACCTAAAACAAACTTGGAACAATATCTTGCAAGTTTAGGTTCGAACAAAACCAAGCAAACCCTAATAGGATTTGGAGAAAAATGCGATCGGGTATAAAGAACTTGGGATAGATCGATCACTTTGAGTTGAGTTTAGGGATAGTATCGTGTGAATGAATGCATGGGGTAGGTTTGTATTTATAGGGTAAGAACCCAAGTTGTACGAGCTCCAAGTAAACTATCCAAACACCCAAACCGATCGGATCATGGACTTGGCCCAAGGCACTCCAAACCGACCTATATTGAAAGTCAAAACCAACCAATGGGTCGTGTAAACAAATCGGGTTGAATGCATGCATAAACCGGGTCGAGTATATAATTCAAGTAGTAAACGTTTATACGTACTCTCGTGTTTAACGTGTGTGCCCCAATAGGTTCACACACTTTTAGTCGTTTCGAGTGTTTTTAAATCCCACAAACCAACAAAAATGAATGCAAATCTCGTATAAAACACATAAATGCAGTACTAAAAATAAACTAAGCCAAATACAACCTTTTGTTTGACCGTTAAGATTTCATGGTTGGCATAATTTTCGGGTTGATCATACTCGGTGGCGCCAAAACATCTTTCTCCGGTGATTGTTACCTCGCCGGAAAACCTAACCACCATTACTGGAAATACGATTATATTCAATTTTGACAATCGCATGCATGCATATGTTACGGTCGGATTTATTTATTCTTTTTCTTCTAATTTTTCATTAATTTTGTATTATGGTGATCTCTCCTTAAGTATTGCTGTTATGATCATCACATTTACGATTTTTACCTAGGTAAAATATAAGGTTTTAAATGTTAACGTTATTTGTTGTAAATGCAGGTTGTTTTTTTGTTGTTATAAGGATAAGAAAATTTTGTTGATATAACGAAATAAGGTATCAATGTGGTCGGGTTTAAATAGTGTGGATGGATGAACATGAATCAGATCGAGTATCCGAGAACTCTAAACATGGTAATGATGGAACGAGTCGTCATGGTAAGTCGAAATCATCGTGGGGATTATCTAGTGCGGTCCATGCTGTGCATGGTGTGGGATTCGTGGCGAAGAAAGTGGTTAACAATAGATTAACCGACTCCTTATGGCATGGGCATTCAAGAAAGAGTACACATGAGAAAGATCATCATTCTCGTGAGACCGACGCTTATCATCATGCTTCTAAGACACCGTTGAATGTAATACATGATCACATTCCAAAGTTGCCTTTATCAAGTAAAGATACGCACGAGAGAAAAGATCATTATGAGACCGACACTTATTATCATGGTTCTAAGCCAACGTTGAATGTAGCAGATGAACAAAGTGCAAAGCCGCATGAATTAAGTAGAGATACACATGAGAGGGATACAAGTCCTACCAATAGAAGAACTATTATTGATCAGTCAGAGAATTGGAAACATCGAGATGAATCACATGTTAACACAACAAGTTCTAATGTTATTGATCGGTCAGAGGATAAGAAACCTAAAGATGGCTTGCACGCTAAGCGACTTAATGAGACCCGACGGCCTAGTACATCAGGTTCTAATGTTGTTGATCATTCAGGAAGTTCAAAAAATTTACCTAGTTCACATGTTAGACCAATTGGTCAACACAAATGGCCTAGCGCAACAAGTTCTAGTGTTGTTGACCAAAAACCTGCAGATGGGTCGAATGCTAGATTAGTTAATCAGCATCGGTGGCCTAGCACAGGCGGTTCTAATGTTTTAAGTAAAAGTATTAATCATCCTGATGAAGCTAATAAAGCACCTAGCATTAACAGAACCTCATTACACAATTTTGCTAGTAAGCCTTTACCAGAATCATCAAGAGATAATATAAAATCGTCATCTGTTGTTGATAACAAGTCAATCGAATCCCAACCATCTTCACCAAGTAAGTCATATAGTTTAGCCTCAAGAGGTGTTAGTCCATCTCATGCAAGAGCCTTAACTCCTCCTCCTTCTATAGAGGCTAACCATTCCCTCGCTGTCCCACCTGCTCCTCGAGGGGTCAGTCTTACCCCCAAAACTAAAAGGATTGATCCTCCCACTACTTCCAGGGAGGTGGGTCCGTCCCTTGCCTTTAAAGAGGTCGAGTCTTCCCTCATCACAAAAGGGGTCAGTCACTCACCTACAACTAGAGGAGTCAGCCCTCCCCCTGCCACCAGAGTAGTTGATCCTACACCTACCGTCAGAGGGTCTAGTCCAGTGCCTCCTACAAGAGAGGTTAGTCCTACTCCCACTTATGCCAATTTGAGTTCAACAGAAAGTTGTCCTTTTCCCAACAAAGATGTTGACCATACACCCGCGAGAGAGGTAAGTCCTAGCCCTTCCGACAGAACGGTTAGCCCTACCCATACTAGAGGAGTTAGCGCTACTCTCGGTAGAGGGTTTGGTTCTCGTGCTAGAGATGTGAGTCCCCCGCCAGCAAAGTCATCTGCTCGAAGACACTTCTTCAATTCACATATACTTTCTATTTTCACTCAAATCACACACAGTAAAAAGGACGAGCATGTGACGAATCAGAAAGACGCTGCTCAACATCTAGAGCTACTTTACAATATACAAGTGCAATGGCAATTTGCTAATGCGAGTGCAGAAGCTGCATTGGGTCTGCAAAAAGCAACTGCTGAGGTTTGGATACTTATCACTATGAAATATCTTTTACTTCCAAAACTATTCGTGTAATTGATAGCATTATGATGTATGAAACATTTTGAGAATCCAGGATTTGATATAACTATTTGTAATGCAGAAATCATTATCTGACATGTGGAAAACTACTTTACAACTCCGGGATTCTATAGCTTCAAAGAAAATTGATATCAACTTGTTGATACTGCAACTAAAGCTCTATGCAGTTTTATACCGACAAGTAATACATATTTACTACATTGCTACAATTTTAAAGTTTAAATTGTTCTTGGATTTGATAAGGTTTACACATAGATCATACTTGTTAATATATATCATAGTGGCATCTTATAACTCAGATGGCCTATATCGATGAATGGGCTGCAATTCAAAGGGAGTACGAATCTGCTTTATCTGTAACAACTAATGATCTACATGCAAGAAGTCTTTCGGTTCCTATTATTGGAGGGGTAAAGGTATGTCATTTCCATAGAAAGTTTATTAAATCACTTATTAAGTCGAGTATAATTCAATTTATATTTCTTAGGCAGATTTTAACGCTTTGAAATTGATGATGTTCTCAACCATTCAAGTACTTCAGGCAACCATATCGTCTATACAGTCTACACTATCAAAGGTACCATCTGGTCCAGAAATAGCATGTACTGAAACGAATCGTCTCGTGTCAGCTAGTATTTTTGTCCATTTTCTATAGAAAAGGAATGTGTTAATCATGATATTAAAACCTTTTGATCAGAAGAGTAATATAAATCTTTGAATAAAACCATTTGACCCATTTTACTACACTTGTATATTACCCTTTTGAGATAAAAAGACAACCCAAATCGGCCCATTCTAAAGTATATCTTTATGCATAGGTTGAGTTATATGTCTCATCATCTGTTTGAAAGATGTGAAATTCTAGCTCAAAATGATCAATTTGCTTATACCATCTTTGGTTTGTTACAGTTGGACAAAACACATTTCTTGGCTTCTGAACTTGCAAATGTAGCCTTACATGAAAGAGCTCTTCTTGATGAATGTGAAATATTTTTGTCTTCTTCGGCTCCTTTACAGGTACGAGAATTCATAACTGTGAATCCAGATATTAAATTATGTCAAATAGGTCAACTGACTTACTGACTGTAGCTGCTGTTTGGCACATCTGATGGATGCATAACTCTGGTTCTAAATTAATATCACAAACTATAGTCTAATATTGCCACAAATAAAAAGTGTCAAGAGTATCAATAAACACTTACTAATGGGTACATTGAGTTGTTTTTTGCTTGTTTGTTTTTTTTTTTTTTTCCTTAAACCGGTAAAATTTAAAAATAAGCTTTGAAGGTAATGGGTCAAACGCTTGACAGTCACACGTATAACTCACTATAAATCAAATTTGAAAAGTGTTTCTTGTCTACCGGACCCGTCGACCTTTAAGTTATCTTGTTTATCAAATGATGCATTTAATGTTGATAACTAGAACATCCAATTACTTGGTTACATGATACCATTGACTCTTTTTTTGCTCATTAACATCCAAAAAAGTGTTAGATACCATTTTTTTTTAAGTCTTTCCTTTTGCATTCATCTTATACTCGCTTGCTAGTTCTCCCATCCTGATCACGTCTTCTGTAACTAATAACATCATTGTCTTAGAATTGCTAATGTCAGATTTAATATCTTGTTTCTCTGCAGATAGAGGAATGCAGCCTTAGAAGCTATATCATACAGTCAAACCGAACTAGCATGAGTGAATAACTAGTTACTTTCATTGGTCAATGATTCCTCCTTGTCTTTCGGCATGTTTGGTACACAAAATTACCCTTGCACCCTAACTAATTCTATTTACCATTGGGTCTTTTTACGCAGGTCATTTGAGTAAGTTATGATGGTCAGCTTTAATCTTAAGGTGGCGTGACTGTTTGAAGTTTAAACTATGATTGATTGGTGGGATTTATGTTGTCGTCCATATTTCAATAGGCATACGAAAGCATGTGAAGATTGATGAAAACTTGGATGCATATGTCCTTTTGTAAAATTTGAAATATAGTGGTTAATGTGATTTTCAATAGTTAAGGTTTGAGTTGGCCAACTTCACGTTGGATCAGTTTTGTAGTATGTTGTAGCTTGCGCAGTAGGGTGATGTCACGCTATACTGTTATATTTTGATCAACCAGTACTAGTTTTTTCTTTCTTGCATATATTTTTTTTATCCTTTTAGTTTTCTACTTAACACTATCATTTCTTTAAGAGTAAACTGCAAAAAATGTCCCAGAGTATATCTAAAAATGCAAGTTTAGCCACCGAAAAGATAAATCTGCAAGTTATGCCACTACTGTGGATGTTTGCCTGCAAACTGTGTCCCTCGGCCTAACGATCGTCAAAAATTCTCGTTAGTTACTGTTTCAAGTGAGGGTATTTTCATCATTTCAATGTTCACAGGGACATAATTTGCAACCAAACCTTGACTTGTATATCAACTTTCACACATTCTTCTCAAACTCATTTAGATCAAAATTAACACACTTACACACACTTAAGAACACGTTCTTGCGTGTTTTCATTTCTATCCGGATTCGAGTTTCTTATACAGATTTATATACAATATGATTTGTGAAAAATACATTAGCATGTATAGAAGGACTTGAGTAATAAAAAATCACACTTTTGTTATTAATTGATGAGTATATTACAATGCAAAAACAAATCTTACATGATTCAAACAAATTACACAAGAACCCAATATGTTACAACATTTCTCTGAATTTAAGATCATTCAACTAATTTCCGGCAAACTATTTGGTATTCCAGCTGTACAATATCTTCTAGGTGCTCCTATTCCTTCACAAACGATTATTTACAAGGCTGCACAAAAGTTCAAAAACCTTCCATAAGATTGTGAAACACACTTTGTACATTAGTAGTCAATGAGTTGTTATAAACTTCTTCTCACTCTCCATTTAGGACAAGTCGTTACTAAATTTCCGTGTCATTCTTATACTTAAGGTAATACTCGGATTTAGTGGATGGTAAGGAGAAACCAATAAGAAATTTAAAAGAGACATACATGAGGGCTTTCTTGAGACTCATATTAGCCAGCAACACACAAAATGTCCTCTTTTAGTACATAAACCCAAAAAGCAAGTCGTGGAAAAGTGTTTCCGCACTGTGTGTTCATCAAATTACATCCCAACCTGTAAAAATGTTTTGAATGGAAAATAAACAACAAGCAAAAGAACAGAAACAAACACAATAAATGAACAAAAACATACTGTATGTATTTATGCGATTTAGAGTGGCCTTTTCAGAATATACATAACAAATCACATATTCAGTCAGTTGTATGTGCGCTTCCGTTTGTTAGCTAATCTTGTTCAATTGTTTGGACTGATATTTTCAAACCGTTGGTCCTAAACTGAGAGCAAGGGGTGTGGAGATTTCGTTTCTCGCCGTTTCCGACGTGGAGGGCTCGCCACTTTTCGTTGGCCCTCGCCACCACACCAAGCTGGGCCGCCGTTGGGATGTTCGCCACTGAAACGACGAGGAACAAGACAAATGATTTTCTGTTAATGTGTTTCTTTTGTGTTTGTGTTTGTGTTTTTAAGTGGGTGAGTGGGGCCCAAATAAAGAGGTTTGAGTTAGTTGTGATTGGGGGTATTTTTAAATGAGTGTGTTGGAGTGATGTAGCACACGTAGGACCCAAATGAAGATAAGTGGGCCACGACACCCCTTGCTCTGATTACTCAACATTAAAATAATTAAAATATTAAATCACTATATCCTAGACACTGAAACAGATTGTCTACCACTTAAAACCCGATAATCATCTAATCATATTCAAAACAAAACACACTTTATCATAAAACAATATATTTCAATATAAGAACATGCAATAATCATTTTCCAAATAAATACAATTGAAATTCTAGATATGTGATTCAAAAATCTCTTTAGTAACAAATTCATCAACCTCCCTAATTAAACATACTTATATGCATAAAAAAATATTTTTCCAATAATTTTTACTTGGGTTAATGGTCTAGAAAATATACAAACTTGTCACTTTTTACTATTGTGACAATAAACTTTTTTTTTCCTATTAAAACAAAAAAACTTCTTAATGACTATTATTGTAACCAAAAATGCCACGTGGCAAAGTTAATTATCCCTTAACCCTTATTTTTATATATATGATTAATGCATTTTTGGTTACAATAATAGTCATTAAGAAGTTTTTTTGTTTTAATAGGAAAAAAAAAAATTTATTGTCACAATAGTAAAAGTGGCAAGTTTGTATATTTTCTGGACCATTAACCCTTTTTACTTTAGACGCTCAAATTCATATTCTTGTTCGGGCTCTCACTAAGTGCCATCATGGATTGCAATTTTTTTTCATTAATAAAACATGTAACATTTTACTAATCTTTTTCGCATATGTTAACTGGTTAAGCCCAAAACATCAAAATTCCTCAACCTCCCATAAAAATACACATAAATGAAAAAAACACAGAATTACAATAATCATTACTTTAAATGCTTGTACTCATATTCGTCATTATTCAGGTTAGTACCATCAATTGCAGCCTTTACTAATCTTTTTTAGCACATAAAGTCAAACAATTAATCCAAATTCAAAACTAGAAATCCAAGTACATTAAAGTTAACCCAATTCATACATACCCAAATAGGGCTGAGCATCGGTCCAAAACTGACCCGACCCGATCCGAACCGAACCGACAAAACTGAAATCGAAATTCATAAAAAACCTAAACCGAAACCGAATCGACGGGCCGTCGGTTCGGTTCGGTTTAGGTGTATTTAGGTATGTTTTTGTCGGTTTTGGGCCGAACCGAACCCAACCGACCCGAAACCGAAAACATGTAAAACATGAAACCGATACCGAACCGACGGGCTGTCGGGTCGGCTCGGTTTTTGTCGGTTCGATCATTTTGTCGGTCCGGTTCGATTTCGGACCTTTGATGCTCAGCCCTATACCCAAAACATAAATTTCACTTTACAAATAAATCATACAAAACATATACTAAAACCTAAATTCAACAAACCCTAATCAAAAACCCCACAAAAAATTAACCTTAAACATATCAAAAAAAAAAAAAAAAAAAAAATTACATATATATCCCTCCAAAGATAAATAATTGCATATATAATCTTGATACAATTTTTTGATACACACGATACAAATAATTTTTATGCATGCAAAAAATATACATTAAAAAAAAGTATAGGAGGACCAATAATAATAGTAACACTCCATTCAAATATATATATTTTCATCAACAAGACGTGCTGAGAATCCATCAACTGGCTGCTAACAAAGATCTACAAACAAATAAATGGTCATCATTAGGGGTGGAAACGAGCCGAGCCGAGCTCGAGCTCGTTAAGGCTCGAGCTCGGCTCGTTTATATATATAAAGCTCGAGCTCGGGCTCGAGCTCGTTTCGAGCCTTATACTTTGAGCTCGAGCTCGGCTCGTGAAAATTTTCACAAGCTCGGCTCGGGCTCGGGCTCGACTAATTTTATGATGTTTTGAGCTCGGCTCGTTAATTAGATAAAGCTCGAGCTCGTTTACTACTTTTAAGCTCGTTTATACGTATAGACGATATATACACGTATATAATTCTAGGGCTCGTTTAGGCTCGCGAGCCTACTCGAGCTTTTTGTACAGAGCTCGGGCTCGAGCTCGATTATTAAATGAGCCCAAAATTAGGCTCGAGCTCGGGCTCGAGCTCGTTTAAACTCGGCTCGTTCGAGCTTTTTACCGATCCGATCCCGAGCTTTTCACGAGCGGCTCGGCTCGTTTACACCCCTAGTCATCATTAAAAACATCAAAACTTACATAAAACCAAGTATGAAAAAAAAGAAGGTATGCTTTAAATTATTTAAAAATTAAACCTTTGAGTTGTTTTTGAAGAAGTATACTCGCTTGAGATGAAGTAGCAATAGAAGCCATTGATGACGAACGAAGAATTCTGAAGAAAGAGGGAGGCTGATAATGATGGTGAAAGAATAAAGGGAATTTAGTTTAAGGGTTTAGATTTTGATATTAAAGCTAAACTTACGATGTTAATGGTTTTTTTTTTTTTTTTTTTTTTCCTACTAAATAGGTTTACTCTGAATTTAACTTGTGTACTAACCATAGAAAAGAAAAGCGGCTGAGATGGGTGGCCAGCGGCGGCTGAGTGGTGCGTGGTGGCGTTTGAGTGGTGGGAGGTGGCAGCTGGGATGGTGGATGGTGGTAGATAGGAAGGGATGAGAGAATGAGGCTAGTGTTTAAGCGACAAAAAGTGGTTATAAACGTGTGAGAGTGTGTGTTCTTAAGTGTGTGTAAGTTTGTCTAGTTTGATCAAAATGTGTTAAAAGTTAATATATAACTTAAGGTTTGGTTGCAAATTATGTGTGAACACGAAATGACTAAAATATCCGGACGTGGTCTTCAAACTAACGAGAATTTTAAACGATCGTTAGGTCAAGGGATACAACTTGCAGACAAACATTCACAGTAGTGGCATAATTTGTAGATTTATCGTTTCGATGGCTAAATTTGCATTTTTTGATATACTCAGTGACATTTTTTGTAGTTTACCCTTTCTTTTATGTATTGGTTAGATGTTAAAAAGTTGTTTCAAGCATTCAACACTAGTTAAAATAGTATACTCTAAACCCACGCGACCTCACTAGGACTTTATTACAGCATCGAGACATGCCATAAAAAGATACTATCACGAAATAACATACATGCCTAACGATCCAAAAACCAAGGTTGCAAAAATCGTTAGACTGTATTTGGGTGGACGGGTATCGCCTAGCGATTAATCGGTTAGACGGGAAAAAATCAAGGATTAATCGGATTGGATTTTTTATATGTAAAATTATAAAGTTTTGAAACTATATGCCCCATTTGTCCGATCTAGAGCATTTTTTACCGATTTAGTCGATTTATTGATTTGACCGATGTCTATCCGTAACCAAGTTGGCCGATTTATCCGATTTTTGTCTGATTCGGCCGATTTATGCCCGATTTGGCCAATTGTTATCCGATTAATCGGTATGTTGACCGATGATTAGTAAAAATCGGGATGGTTAATCTCCGACTAGCGATTAATCGGCCGCCTAGGCCGATTTTTGCAACAATGCCAAAAACTACTTCGTCTATATTTCCTTAAAAAAAAATTCACTTTGTAGTCATTCCAAGTTTTGATATGGGTCATAGTAACACCAAGCGTCACGAGACTAATTCACAATATCCATATGGCACTTAGCGACTCGGTTTCAATGTCTAAGTAAGCCAAAAAGTATGAAAGTTTTTAGCAATGAACACTTGTAAATTTACTCGAGAATATTTGACATATATTGCACTAGAAATCTTGGTTACAAATAGATGATTACAAATGAGAGGGATTAGCTCTATTTATACTAAGGGCTAATCAAGATCTAGGAGTTTCTAACATAAGTATCTAAGATATTTACATAAGATAATTTCTAAATTATTCCTTCTATGTATCTAGATATTATAGACAAAATATCTTAAATATTCTTATGTTTAAGATTCTAGACTAATCAAGATATGTTGTTGCGTCAAGGTTTTCCTTGGAGTGAGGTTGTTATAATTCGGCTCATTACACCAAGTCTATACTTAATATCTTTTATATAATAAAGGAATAACCTTTTGACATAAATGTTTTTAGAACTTTCCTTATTAAGTAATAATTGAATTAATTTTTTCTAGACAAAATCGGAAAAATAAATCAAGAATTTACTTCCGAACCTTAAAGAGCAAAATCAAAACTTATAAAACAACTAACAATAATTAAATTCCATTACTTTCTAATGCTAAAGGACAAATAAAACCATTAAATTTGAACTATCTCAATAAAAAAATTAAAAAAAAAAAAAAAAAAAAAACCTTTTTTGGTTTTCTTTTTAAAAATTACACTTTCTAACTGTAAAAATAAATAAATAAACTAAAAAAAGAAAAACTATATTGGTGTTCTTTATTGTCAAACATATTCTATAAATGTTATAATATCTGAACTTACAAGAGTGACATGCTAACACGACAATTAATATTCTAACATAAGGTTAAACTATGAATCGATCTAAATTATCGAAACACAAACACATAATGCGGTATCTAAATTTTGTACACAAGATGAACGTGTCTATGCAAAAACTATATATGAACCCTTACCGCGTACGTCAAACATCATTATTAACCAAAATTAAGAACCATAATTAAAACAAAAAACAAAAAATAAGCTGTTTGTATTTTTATAGATAAAAAAAATATTATTAAAGTTTTTTAAAATATCCCTTGCATGAGTATTATAACTAGTATTCTATTAAAAAATAATAACAAAATTTTTATACATGCTTTCTATAATAAAACGGCCCGAAAACTTAAATCTAGTAAAATGTTGGGCTTGGACATTAAAATCTGGCCCGTTAATTGTCATACACTTTATTACACCATCTAAATTAAACAACCTTAAAAAATGTTAAATGATTTGCACATTCTTTTTTGTTTTGTTTGCACACTCTATTATATACTACCACCGTCTCAAATTTTATGTCCATTTGGACTTTTTGACTCTAACTTTGATCTTAAATATTTTTGTGTGTATTATATAATATTTTGTGCAAAATATATGAATGAATTGTGTTTTAAATGTATTTTTCATTGATATAATTTTTATTAAGTATTATATAATGCAAACAAAAATATTTAGGGTTAAAATTTTATTCAAAAAGTCAAGACGGACATAAAATTTGGGACGGGAGGAGTATTTAATAAGTTGTACATTTGTTGTATATTGTTTTTTCAGTTTGTACACTAAAACATGCTAATAAAAAAAAAATAGTATATCAATAAACAGGATTGAGATCATCTCATGTTCAATTGAACATGATAGGTAATGTTGTGTTTGTTGTGATTGTACATTGTCATTATTGTAAAGCATTTATTTTATTTTAATTCAAATGTACAACTACAACAAGCGCAACATTACCTATCATGTTCAATTGAACATGAGAGGATCTCAATCCCAATAAACACTCCTAGAAAAACGGTTGCCTTTGTTCGAAATTTTCGATATAAGCTTGAGCCCAAAACATAAGCTCGCGCGCAAACACACTTAACAAAGCTATAAAACCACTCATAACCCACAAACCAAATCCCCCGCCAAAAAAATTACAAATGTTTTCCCGCACCATCCCCATCCCCAAACGCAACCGCAACTTCTTCCTAAACATCCTCACATCCCCCGCCGCGCAAACCCGCGCCAATCTCGAACAAACCCACGCCCAAATCATCCTCAACGGCCTCGAATCCGACTTATCAACCATCACAAAACTAATCCAAAAAGCCTCAGACACCAATGTCATCACTTACGCCACCAAAATCTGCTCACATTTCCCTAACCCTGACTTGTTTCTATACAACGTCGTTATTCGCGCCTTTTCGCGCAACAACGACCATTTAAATGCGGTTTATTTATATCGCAAACTGCGCGAAAAGGGGTTAAGACTAGATGGTTTTACTTATGCTTTTGTTATATCTGCATTGTCTAAGCTTGTTTCTTGTAATAGGTTTGATGAAATTGGGCCCGTGATTCACGGGCACGCGATAATTGGTGGGTGTGGGTTGGATTTGTTTGTTGGGTCTAGTTTGGTGGATATGTATTTGAATTTGGGGCGAATTGGGTATGCGCGTAAGGTGTTTGATGAAATGTCTGTGAAGGATGTTGTGTTGTGTAATGGGATGATATCGGGGTTGGTTAAGAACGGGTTTTGTGAAGAGGGGGTTTTGGTTTTTAAGGAGATGTTGGTGAGTGGGGTTGGGTTTGATTCGACTAGTTTTGCGAGTGTTTTGACGGGGGTGGCTGAGATGGAGGAGGAGGGGAGAGTGAGGGTGGGGATTGGGAGGGGGATTGAGGGTTTGGCGGTGAAAGCTGGGTTGCATTGGCATGTTCACGTGCTTACAGGGTTTATATCGTTGTATGCTAAGTGTGGTGATATGGTGATGGCGAGGCGTTTGTTTGAGGAGATTGAGAAGCCGGATGTGATAGCGTATAATGCTATGATTTCGGGGTTTAGTTGTAACAAGCAGATGGAAAACGCGGTTAGTTTTTTTAATGAGTTGTTGGGATTATCATATTATCGAGTTAATTCAAGTACTATAGTTGGTTTGATTCCCGTGTTTCATCCCTTTGGTCATTTGATACTTACGAGTACTATCCATAGTTTTGGTTTGAAAACGAGTTTGGTTTCTAAAACTTCAGTTGCAACTGCATTAATAACAGTTTACAGCCGGCTTAACGAGATTGATTCAGCTAGAAAACTATTTGATGAATCCCCTGAAAAAAGTATACCAGCATGGAACGCTATGATATCTGGTTATGCTCAGAATGGAGTAACCGATAAGGCAATTACACTATTTCAAGAAATGCAGACGTTTAAAATACCTCCAAATCCTACTACCATCACTAGTATTTTATCAGCATGTGCTCAACTCGGTGCATTAAGTTTAGGAAAATGGGTTCATGATTTAGCGAGAAATGGCAATTTCGAGTCCAATGTTTATGTTTCAACTGCTTTAATAGATATGTATGCGAAATGTGGAAGCATAAAAGAAGCCCGACAAGTTTTTGACTCAATGACAGAAAAGAATCCAGTCACATGGAATGCTATGATTTCAGGATATGGACTTCACGGGCATGCTCAGGAGGCACTGAATATTTTCAACAGAATGGTGGATTTAAAAGTACCCTTAAGTGGAGTTAGTTTTGTTTCTATATTATACGCTTGTAGCCATGCGGGTTTAGTAAAAGAAGGAGAGAGTATTTTCTACCAAATGGTTCAAGATCATGGATTTGAACCCTTACCTGAGCATTATGCCTGCATGGTGGACCTATATGGTCGAGCTGGAGAATTACAAAAGGCGTTGGATTTTATCAACAACATGTCTGTTGAACCTGGTCCGGCTATGTGGGGTGCACTGCTTAGTGCTTGCAAGACTCACAAGAACACTGATTTAGCTCGATTAGCATCAGATAAGTTATTTGAACTGGACCCCGAAAATGTAGGGTATCATGTATTACTATCCAATATTTACACTGCTGAACAAAATTATCATGAAGCTGCATCGGTTAGGCAGGTGGTTAGGAATCGAAACCTTGCAAAGACTCCTGGATCTACCTTAATAGAAATTGATAGAATCCCGCATGTATTCACATCGGGACAACAATCTCACGGACAAACAGAAGCAATTTATAAAATGTTGGATAAGTTAATGGGTAAGATGACCGAAGCGGGATTTCAAACTGACACAGTGACAGCATTGCATGATGTTGAAGAGGAAGAAAAGGAACTGATGGTGAAGGTTCATAGCGAAAAATTAGCTATTGCGTTTGGAATTTTGAATACGGAAAATGGAACTGAGATTAGGATTATAAAAAACCTTCGAGTATGTTTAGACTGTCATAACTTTACTAAATTTGTGTCTAAGATTACTGATAGAGTTATCGTTGTTAGGGATGCTAATAGGTTTCATCATTTTAAAGATGGCCAATGCTCTTGTGGAGACTATTGGTGAAAACCCCTTCGATTCCGCTCTGCAAAGTTTGTTTGTTCATACAGGCAACATGGCTTTATTAGTAATACTGTCTTCATGGACACAGGGTACTGAACTTCATTCATTATCTCAGTTCATAGAGTGGCTCCCTTAGTATACAGTGTTACTCTTTTTGTTCACTGCAAGAAGTGCGGAAGAAGGTTCACTACAGCTTACTGTTGAAAAAAGTAAGTTGCTTCGAACATTTACATGAACTACGTGCCTACTTAGCTGCTGATGTTTCCATGTGCCGGAAGGAATATGTATATTGCAGAGTCTCATAAGGTATATGAAACTGGCGTTCGTCATTATAAGCTTGTTAAACAAATATTATGCCTGCAAAGGTAATCAAATAATCTTTGACGGATGGTCTCATTGTCTTCCAAGTTTTTCCTGATCTACGCTCTGTCTCAAAAACACAAAGTTTTTGGATTGACTTATACTCAAAGTTCTATTAGAGTCGGCCTGTTTGTTCAAATATTTATTTATTGAATTTCTTTGCTATTCTTAGGCATTCCATATAATATATGAACACAACCTCATGTGTGAGGCTAAGCTTGATATTTTGGATTAGTTGGATAGTCGAAATAAGCAGAAATCCCTAGCTGATATACAACTCACATTCCAGAAACTAGGGAGTGTGATGGGTATTGACATAAAGTCTTGTAAGTTTGATCATATTTTAAAATCTCAATAGAACCTAATAACTGGTCCTCCCCTAGGCTGCTAAACATAGAGACGATGATTAAATATGTTGTCTGCCATTAAATGATCATCGCATAGCTTACGTGTTAGTGTGTTACATCTTGAACAACATATTACTAACAGCACCGTCACATTAGGGTAGCTAATCTAGCAGATTATTGAACTAAAACTGTACCATCAAAAATCAGCAAATGGTTTTTCTGATATGCTTTTTCACTTTTTCTTTTACCAGCATGTTACTTCCTGTTCACGTGGAGTTGCCTTTGGTTTTTATCGATAACAAATGTATATGAAATTTTCACTATAAATCACATTCAGTGTATTTAACCTCTTTAAGATTTTGTGGCTTAGTGTTTGTTTGGTAGTTGGGATAGAGTGGGGTTAAGCCATTGATGTACTGAATCTGTAGGAGGATATAGATCACCTAACTTACCTACACTTCACCATAAAGGATATTCATTACCCATAATAATCTGAACACAAAATGGTTTCAACTTTACATTGTTTGTCCATTGATGTATGTTTTATGAACTGGTAGTTACGATTTGATCAGTATTGTTCGTCCTCTAAATCCCTTTTTAAGTAATTCGGCCTTCGGCCTTCAATTATGTTTTCGCAGACGGTCTAGTTTCAGGTCTCATGTTCACTGAATCACAAGGCACCAAAGTTGGTTAACATACAAATGACAAAAGTTCCAACTCTAAATATAGATTTCAAAGTCTTCTAGAAAAGAAAAAAGGTATAAGTGAGGTAAGGGGAAGTTTAAAAGTAAAGTAAAGTAACTTCCAATACCGTCTTTCACAGACAGGTTGAGACTTAGACAACCTGCTTTTGATTTTATCAAAGGTAGAAAAAGACTTCCCGCCTTGCAAGGAGTAAGTATTAAACTCTTGACCTATGTCTCTAAAGGCAAAGGTATTAACTACTCAATATAAGCCTTGCTATATAGTTAAGGGGAAGTTTGTGTTAGACTTATTATCTATATCTATATCTATACTACATAAAATACAAAAATGGTCAACAAGTCAAGAATTGGAAAAGTGGAATGTGAAAAGTGGTTTGCATTGTAACTTTGGAAAGTATTCATGGTTTGCAAAGAAAACTGTCATTCGTGAATGTCAAACTTGATTTCTATTACTTTGCATGGTAACTTTGGAAATTATTCATAGTTTGCAAAAAAAACCGGCATACCATATACTCTCGTACCATTCGTGAATTTTAAACCATGTTAAGAATTTTTGTTAGAGTTGAATTATTGGATGTTACAACCGTTTGCAATTACATTTTGATCTTTTCACGTTCTATTTTAAATGTTAAACAAAACACTTGCCATAATATCGCATATCGTTAATTGTCTACCGCAAAGCGCGGGTACTCGCCTAGTATAAGTTTATGTAAATATTGAAAAACTCATAAGTCCACTTTTTTGGGTGTATAAGAATATGAAGTTGATTATTTAAGGTCCTAAGCTCAACTTGACAACCTAGTGTCGGTTGCTTATTAATGCACTTTTGGTATATAGTACGACCTAAATATGCAAAATATCAAATAAACATCGTTGGGTGGAAACGAGTAGAAATGAGCTGAGTTGCTTGTAAAAAGTTTGAACAAATCGAGCTTAAATGAGCTCGAGCCTATGCTGCAGCTCATTTATTAACAAGCTCGAGCACGAGCTTTACATACAAAGCTTGATTGGTTCGCGAGTCTAAACGAGCCTAAACGACACTATGATATTTTAAGCATTAAACATGTATAAAAGGTTATGCATTTGCATTAGAGGTGAGCCTATTAACGAGCTCACTAACAAGCTTATCAACGAACTCAAAATAGATATATTATGAGTCGAGCTCAAGCCAAGCTTTAATTTTCCGTTACCAAATCGTATAAACGAGCCGAACTCGAACTTAAAAAATAAAACTCGAACCGAGCCAAGCTCGAGCTTTATAAAACTTAAATGAGCTGAGCTTGAGCTCTGATACACTCGGGCTCAGCTCGGCTCACCCATATACATTATTTTAACAGATTCTAACAAATTTCCATGAAAGATATAAATGGAGTGGTATGGATTTTAAAGTGTAGCTACCACCAACCTCAACAACCATATGTCACAAATTTATGTGAAACAATAATCCTATTTATGGCGTACTATACTTTTTTGCCACACTAAATAGAAAATGCAACACAAGCTGTCAAGCCTGTTATTTATCTAGCAAATGGTTTCTACTTTTCATAAAGTTTCTGGAAATGATATCTAAAAAATAGAAAATTTTGTTGTTTGGTTATCATTTGTCGCATATTTGATTATCTACTAGACAAATGAGCACGCTTCTAAAAGGCTCGTAAAGGCTCCGCAAAGATCTGAGGCTTGGTCATGTTGTCATGTCATGCCGTCAAGTCGCTTTATGTCACGTCTTTTTGTAAACTCAATATATATGAAAAATGATATAAATATATAAATATTTGCATATGTTGTTTTGCCTTATGTCACGCCTTAAAAATACAAAAACTTCACTTTAGCTGCAAAAGCGTGAAGCTTGATCATGCCGTGACGGCACACCTCGCGCTATTTATAACCTTGCAAATGAGTGATGTTGATCACGCATATATAAGTATAATTCAATAACGAGTAATGTCTTTTTGTCGTTTTGAATTGTATTGTTTGGCATTGTGTGAAGTGATTTGTATATCACTAACATTACATATTTGTCCACATTCTAAACTTTTAGAACCATACAAATATACTAGAACTTTGAGTAACGTTAGACTGATAGTAACAGGATCGAATGGTTCGGTCGGTCTATCTTTGCCAAATGATGCGTCTCCCTCTGTGAGGACCATTGACAACTAACCACCCACCCACCCACCCCCTTTTATTTGAATTTCATTGTTTTGGTCTGTCAATTGACCGAACAAATGTAGTCGTTGGCTACATATTGTGAATGTTAGGGGTGTTTTGGTTATTAAAAAAATAATAATAATAAAAAATTAAACCCACTTTTTCTCTATAAAAACCATACCATTTTTTCATTTTATACATGCTTTCAACCCAATCCTTTTTACATTCACAATTTTACTTCCCAAATCAAACAAATGAATTCCGATCAATTCTTTTTTGATGATACATATGACGAAGCGGAAGTTAATACTTTATTCTTCGAGTTTTTAAAGACGCTGCTTTGCTTATTGAAGTTTCCACTTCTACAATCCTAAAAAACCGATTGATAGAGATAGTCACGGTGCTCATTCGGTGAAGAACCATTGTACAACGTCTGTTTATTCCGTAAGTGATTCTGAATAAGTCGACCACTTACACACGCATTTAGGGGTGTCAATAGGGTCGGGTTGACCCGACCCGAACCCGATAAGGTTTATCGGGTCGGGTTGAATCGGGTTAAAATACCTTATCGGGTTGTGTGACCCGAACCCGATAACCCGACATCATTATCGGGTCGGGTTAGGGTTGAATTATTTTTGTTATCGGGTTATCGGGTCAACCCGATAAGACCCGAAATTTATTTTCTATATTGTTTCCCTTAAATGTATTTATAAGCCATCAGTTTTTACAATTAAATGAGATTTTATTTGATACTTAACACATAATTGTGCACTGGTTCACTTGCTTGTTACTTATTTTTGCCTAGTACTACTATTTCTTTTCTATTCTTTATACAATGTTTACTTAATTGCGTGAGACAATGTCCCATTCACTTAATTGCGAGCCGATTCTAGTGTTTACAATGCACTTTTGAACTTAATTTTCACATGCATGAAATTATTCATTGTTTTTCATTTGAACAGGTTGCATTATTAAAAGACATAAGCTAAATTAAGTAGTGTAATGTATTTTATGCCGTAACACATTTCATGGATAAAGAAACTTAGGAACCCGATTAACCCGAATCACCCGACCCGATAACAACCCGAACCCGATAAACCGATTACTTATCGGGTCGGGTTGCGGGTCACTTCTTTATAATCAAAAACCCGAATCAACCCGACCCGATACACCCGATAACCCGACAGCCCGACCCGATAACACCCCTACACGCATTGTTCGAAAATTGACTGATAACTTCCCGTGTTTTCAACAAACATATGATTATATGGGAAATTTTGGCATTTCCGTGTTGGTGAAGTGTACGTGTGCAATTCGTCAATTAGCATACGCTACCATTCCAGATGCTCTAGAAGAATATCTACAAATTAGTGATAAAACTTTTCGTGATTGTCTTGTTGCTTTTTGTAATGGGGTTATGGAGTTATATGGCAAGGAGTATTTGCGAAGGCCTACACAAACCGATGTCGAAAAACTTTATGCTTATCATGAGAAGAACACATGGGTTTCCTGGGATGTTAGGAAGTATTGGTTGTACGAAATGGTCGTGGGCTCAATGCATAACTTCATTTCATGGTTAATTTCATAAGGGTGATTTCGAATCGGATCAGATCCATTCATTTTATTAGAAGCGGTTGTCTCATAATATTTATGGATTTGACATGTGTTCTTTGGTATTGCAAGGTCGAACAATGGCATTAACGTTATACGTCAATCGCCTCTTTTAAACGATTTCAAAGTCGGGAAAGCGTCAAAGGTTGCATTTGTGGCTAACGACGTGAATTATAGATGGGGATATTACTTACTGACGGGATATATCCGGATTGGGTTGTTCTCGTTAAGTCTATATCACAGCCAAGCTCGAATGATACGAAGCGAATACGATATAAGCAAACGCATGAAACAGCAAGAATAGAAGTGGAACGAGCGTTTGGCGTGTAATTAAAAAAAAAGAGGCTATAGTAAAAACTCGCGCATAGTCGCGAAGTCTTGAGAAAATTACAGATTGATGTACCCTTGCATCATATTACATAATATGGTACGAAAAGACAAAAACAAGGCAATATCTCTCGACTATCCGGTCAAACAATATTGTGAAGATGATCCCGTACGATCGAGAAAAGATATGTTACAAGTTGTCAAAGAAATACACAACCAACAAACTCATCCAAAATCTTAAAGCCGATTTAGTGGAACACATTTGGCATCGAAAAAATGCTCACTAATTTTATTGTATTGTTTTTTGTTTTATTTGAATTATTAATGTAAGGTTTTTTTAGTTATTAATGAAGTTTTAATTTATAAACAAAAAATGTTCGGTTACATGCGTGGTCCTTACTACAAGCATTTGGTCTATGTTTGACGTAGAAGATAGAAATTCGAGTTAACGCTGACATGACAATATTGTTTGTGGTCTCGATGTCTTGTTACTATCAGTCTTAGTGGCGAACACTCTCTTAAATAGGTCACCGAGTCGGTCTATATTCTCACATACTTTCGTTTGAACTAGATGTGTAAACTAATTATCATTATCGTTTATTAACCTTTTTCAAGATATTAGAACTTTGAATGGTTTAGGGTGGTGGCAATGGTACACGGCATGCTGCGGTTTGCAACCATGCCGAGCGGCAACACCGCCGCCACTGCTTCGGCATGGCTGCGGCATGATGGGTTTCGGCAAACTTTGTCGTTGAGGCATGGAGTTGGGGCATTAAATATTTGAACGTTGGGAGCATTAATATTCGAACGTTGGGAGCAAAAAAAAGACGTTATGGAGTAAAAAAAAAATCCTTTATAAATACTATTTCCTATTCACATTTGTAACCACTTCCAATTCAAATTACCACTTCCTTCTAACTCTCACAATTTTAAAAAAATTGTAGCATGGATCCAAAGAAATCAAAAGGTGTTTCAACCTCATCAAGAGGTCATGGACGGGTCTCTCGATCACAACTCGTTCGTCCGCAAGTTCAATCACAACCCGATGCCTACTATCCCCAAATGAGTCCTCAACCCTACTATCCCCAGCCTCCACCGGTGAATCCACAATTCCATCAACGCCAATTTTATCCCCAACCTCCACCAATGAATCCAAGTCAATACAAGATGTCAATGACAAGTGACTTCGACCCGTTCAATGACTAACGTGAAGGTCCTTTGCGGCGTGAACCAAGTGTCGAAAGAGAGCTACTGCTATATGATGAGTGACAAGGATGATGATGTTGATTTTGTTCCCGAAACGCAACCACAAACTCAAATCGGTATAATTTATTTGTTATACTCTTATTTCATATACGATGTAGATGATGAAGATGTTCAAGAAGTTAAAGAAAACTACGATGTCCAAAAAGAAAAAAAATTGGACGTCGGCCGAAGAGGTGGCTTTGGTAAAAGCGTGGGTTCATATCTCGACATGTCCAAAAGTCGGGAATGAACAAAGTAGAGATAGTTTTTGGACAAGAATTCTAAATCATTTTAAGGAAAACGTGAAGATACTACTCGAAGTCATCATAGCTTGAACACAAAGTGGCAAAATATGAATGCCGCCATGAGTGTCTTTAACGGGCTATTCATCCAACAAGTAATTTTTAAATTCTATATACTTGTATTAATTAATATGCTTGTATTAATTTATATACTTGTATTAATTTATATACTCTTACTTTTATAATTGTAGAAACGTCTTCGTGAGAGTGTGTGTAGCGATGTTAACATCACAAAAAATGCCTTGGCCGATTATGATAAGAAAATAAAGGGCAAGTCTTTTAGTCATATTGAAGCATGGGAGGTTGTTAGGCTAGAAGACAAATGTTTGCAACAACCATGTGTGGGTCAAACATCTTCGTCTAATTTCGACAAACGAAGAAAGTCGTCGGAATCTAGCTACTACGAGAAGGGAAGCAATGACAATGTTAAGACTGTTATTCCGGATCTGAATGACGACACAACTCCTACACGGAAAAGAAAATGCAAGAAGACCGATAGCGAGTCGTCGACAAAGGAAACTGTTGTTGCGAGCTTCGACACCTACACGGAAAGGAAAGCACAACTATTGGAGACGATGGTGGAGAAAAAACCTGCAAATGATGAACTGGCCGAAAAGTTGATGGCGGCACAACTCCTAGTGTTGAAGAACAGGCTTTGTTTCGGGTGATGAAGTTCTATAACCAACCGCACGATCACATAACTGATCCGAAAATGCTAGAGTTCACTCTTGCAAAAAAACGTGAGCTCGCGGAGAAATATGGATGTAGTTGCAATTTTTAGATATGTATTCTCGATGATTAGTGATTTCTTTTCTTTCTTTTTTTTTTTTTTTAAGTATTATGTAACTTTTTTTTAATTATTAATGAAATATTATGTTTTTATTAAATTGTTTAATATAATTATGAATATAAAAAATAAAAAATAATAAAATTAGGTGAGACATGAGATCATGGTTGCCACTAAAAAAGTATGATGAGGCATGAGAGACGTATAAATAAGGTGGAATAATATTATTGATGAATGATGAGGCATGAGATCATAACTGTCACCACCTATAATTGTCAAAACATTCGAGTAACATACTTAACGTGTTTGTGATTTACTTTAGAGAAAATTTGTGCATTTACTAAGATTTTGCAAAATACAAGTTTTAAATTGCTTTTTCAAAATCACTTTTTAGAAGAAACACGCAAACAATCTTTTTCTTAAATAAATTGACAAACATTATTTTCACACTAATTACATTCATAAAGTAAACGGATAAGGTTGTTCTCGTTGAGGTTATCTTATGAAGGCGAACACTTTTTCACTCAAATGTACGCGGTATTAACGGGTTAATTTCGAAACAATTTCCGATCGTTTCAAGTCACCCTAAATATACATGAGGTTTGAGTAGGGATAGCAACGGGGCGGGAATGTCGGAGATTGTATTCACCATCTCCATCCTCGTTTTGACTCTTCATCCCCATCCCTGTCCTCATCCCCATTGGAGAATTGATTTACATCCTCATCCCCATCTCCAATGAGGATCGGGGATCCCCGTGGGAATTCGGGGATTTTCAATCTTTAAGAATTAACATAAAGTTTCCACCAACTCATCAAAAATATAAAGAATTTTAACTCATAAAGTGTTTCAAGAAATGTGCGTACATCGCACATTTCAATTTCAATTCAACTTTAAAGTATCATCAACATTGTACATCACATATAATATAAAAACAATATGTATCATATGTGTTTATTCAGACAAAATAACAAGTAAAATGTAGTTGGTGCTTATGCTTCTGGTTCTAAAGGTAATTGATTCTATAAATATCACATATGCATATAAATATACATGTCGATACTCATAAACATATATACATATACATATAAAAGTTAATCGAGTATGGATCATTTTTGCCTAAATTGATAAATACTGATACACTAGAAAGATCGGAGTCGGGGTCGGGTTCGGAGATTTATGTTATCCCCATCCCCGCCCCATCCCCGATTTCATATTTTGGGAATTCCCCATCCTCGGTCAATTCGGGGATTCCCTAGTCAAAATCGGGTTAGAGATCGGGTCTCCATCGAATACGGATTTTTTTGCCACTAGGTTTGAGCCATTAACCTCGTATTAGAAAACCAAAGACCTTTACAATTAAGCCGATGATTATAATTACATTCACAAAGCACAACAATTAATATCAATCTCACTTCAAACAAACATTTAAATCAGTGACAAAACTCTTTCTTTATCAATAAATGAAACAATAAAACTAGTCAAATTGGTAGGCTCAAAAATAAAAAACTCAATAAATTCAATTCTTATAAATCACACACTTTATATTCACATGCACACACACATACAAACACACTCTTTTAATATGGACACCACCACCATTAAAACCTCTCCAACCCTCGCCTTACCATGGAAAACCCGCATTTTACTCACCATCATTACCGCGGTAACCGACACCGCAGTCCGTAAAAACGGCACCGTAAATCGACGTCTCCTCAATTTTCTAGACTTCAAAGCACCCCCCACCCCAAAAACCCCGAAAAGTGTAACATCACACGACGTAATATTAGACAAGACGCGAAACCTTTGGATTCGCGTTTTCATACCCAAGAAACATGCAAATGAGCCACTTCCAGTGATTATGTTTTTTCACGGAGGTGGCTTTGTGTTTCTATCACCAGATGTCCTCGCGTACGATGCTGTATGCAGGCGTTTCGCGAGGACAGTTCCAGCGATAGTTGTTTCTGTTAATTATAGGCTTGCGCCGGAGCATAAGTATCCGGCGCAGCATGATGATTGTTTTGACGTGTTGAGGTTTTTAGATGATGATGATTTGGATATGAGTAAGAGTATGTTGCCGAAAAATGCGGATTTGAGTAGGGTTTTCGTTGTTGGTGATAGTGCGGGTGGGAATTTAGCTCATCATGTTGCTTATCGAGCTTGTGGATTTGATTTCAAGCGACTTAAGGTATGTAATTAACTGCGAATGTCATATAATAGCAACGTACTTTCTATATAATATTTTATCTTTTTTTCGAGATGATTTGATGATACTAGAAAGTGTTTGTTTTAGCTTATTTTGTTCGGCTTATGAGCTTATTTTCTAGTCTAAAATACGGTAAGCTCATAAGCCAAACAAAATAAACTTATAAATGTGAAAGGAGACTATTGTATGAGATCTAAACTTGATAACTAATTTATTTACCCCTTGTTTTTACACTATAGTTACTAAATTAGTAGATTAGACTATTTCAAAACTTATAATTATAGAAATGAATCAAAGTTAGTTACAAAGATATACAGTAAAATTATATGTCAATAATTAAATTTTGGAACAGAATACTTTGTTTTTTGGTGTTGTTTTCTTCTAATTTAGTTGGTGATTGCATTATGTGTGGTTGTGTTTGTTTCTTTTGGATTAAAATATTTTCCGAAGATAGCCTTTCAAATATCCGTGCTAGTAATTAAATTAGGCCTTATCATCCATGTTGCCATCAATGTTGTTTGCTACTACTATTATCACTTTAAAATAAATGGTGTACAAATCACTTCTATAAAAGTATGGCAAGTTGGCAACAAGTGTCCCCTTCGTTTATAGAAATTAGGTATAGGAAATGACATTGCAATAATTTATTTCATTTTGTTACCATTAAAAGCAGCAAGTTATTTTTATATGCACATATTTTCGAATTTTACCGATCTAAGCCAGATTATTTGTTTTTACCTGTTATACCAATGCATATTTATGTGGGGAATTTGTAGTAATAACGAACACCAACGGATATGCTTAGTCTCTGAAAGGCGTGTGAACACTTTCAGATCGAATCAATTTGGCGGTTCTACCAAATTATTCAATCGGATACAATTCAGAGTTGAGAATTTTCTGTATGTTTGTGTATGAGATATAATGAACCGTTATATGATAATGACCAAACAAACCGTATATAACATGTTACGGGATAACTGCCAATGACAGTTTTAGGGTTTCCAAGTTGTCAAGTTTTGTCCTCATTTCCGAAAATTAATCTGAGGAACAACACTTCAGCAGAATCAATGACTCCGGCAGAATCCATTGCATTTCAGCAGAAATACAACTTCCGAAAATCCATTGAATTCGCAGAAACACAACTTCAAGCAGCAATTTTACATAGCAACTTCCGTGGAAATAAAATTTCCCAGCTGACCTGGCAGCTCGACCCCAGCCAGGGGCGCTGCCCCTTGGACCTGCCGGGCGCAGCCCGTTGGACCCTGCTACCAGGGGCGCTGCCCCCGGACCCCCGTCCCTTAGGGGCTTCACCCCTAAGATCATAATAAACTCAAGTAGATGTGCACTCCGCACCTCCAAACCTAAATGATGTATTATCATGATAAAATTGGTCAAACAAGTTAATCCAATTACACTAAAATATCCAACAATTTATATGCCAATAGGATCAATGTGCTTTATCTTAAGGGCGTTATGATTTGGTACACACTTGTACTTGCCGGAGGTCTTCTTGAAAGCAGTCTACATACTTTCCGGGTTATACTGGGATAGGGGTAGGATCTGTCTACATTCTGCCTCCCCCATACCCCGCCCCAGTAGGATTGGGTATGTTGTTGTTGAGTACGTTATGATTTGGTAAAAAGAAAAAAGGCTGATACTGTTTAGTTATGAAAAAAATGTTGTATCGTGCTGCTCATCCTCCTAGTTATTCTCTTATCATTAAATGACATTCTATCGTGAGGGGGAAATGGGCCATTTAAATTAGTCGATGGACTATGGACACATAAGATGTAGGAAGATATAACTTAACATTTCTCGTTTAAGAGAAAGTTCAGTAGTAAGATCAAACAATGTGGTTGGATGATAGTATACTTTGTACCAATTTTAGCAATTCTATCTTTCGTATAGTCTTAAATGAGTTATCCTGTATGTAGGTAGCTGGAGTCGTAGCAATTCAACCATTCTTTGGCGGTGAAGAACGGACAGATTCCGAGACAAGACTCGAAGGGACGCCAATAGTTTCAGTGAAACGAACCGATTGGACATGGAAGGCGTTTTTGCCACAAGGAGAAGAGTTCAACCGTGATCATCCAATTGTCAATGTTAGCGGACCCAATGCAATGGACATATCCAAAATAGACTTTCCGCCAACAATGGTTGTTGTTGCTGGTTTTGACGCTCTACAAGACTGGCAAAAACGGTATTATGAGTGGCTGAAGAAATCTGGAAAAGAAGCATACTTGTTTGAATACCCCAATATGTGCCATGCTTTCTATATCTTCCCGGAATTGCCTGAAGCTGCGCAACTAATTGGCCAGGTGAGTGAGTTCATTCGCAAGCGTTGAACAATGTCACACTTGATTAACAAGTTAGAAGTTTGGTTAATACTTTGTAACTCGTTTTAGTATCCGTGTATTAAAGTTGTACCAACCATCTCATCTTTGGTACATTTTTTGTCTACTTTGTATGAATTTGGTGTTTGAACCTAGAGGTTTTTATTTGGTATCCAACACTGCTCAACAATCTTTAGGTTGTGAGTTTAAATATTTTCATAACATTATGTTTGAGTTTATGTGAAGAAAAAGATTGAGGTTTTGCGGAGAAACAACTTGAATCACCAATTTACCAAAGGGCTCGTGTCCCATGGATGGGTGTCGCATTAGACTAGTAGTTAGTAACAATAACCATATCAAAAGGCTTGTGTCTCAATAGTATCACATGTTGTGTGAGAAGCTTTACAATCAAATGGTTGTAGGTTCAAGTACTGCTTAAGACGTGTGTGAGATAGATTGTGGTGTATGTTATGTCGGGATGTAAGATCTAAATTCAGAATAAGAAAGCTAGTGGTTATTTTGGGCCACCTATATTTAAGAAAATGTTGAAATTCATGACTTGCTGAAGTAATGTATCGAGTTGACTAAGCAACTAAAAATAACACTGGTTATGTTTTACACGATAGGTATTTCTCATCTAGCATACTGAAACTTGTCGTGGTTAGATTGAGTTACTTGATTGTATTATTTCAAGAATAGAGACATCAATCAAATAACTTTGAAAATGAAGTTAGACTGAACCATAATTTTACCGTAACTTGTCAGAGTAGAAGTCATGACATAGTTAAATTAATTTTTCTGTGTCGTAAATGTTTAACTCAAACGCGACAAGAAACGTGTTGGCCCGAGTTTTGACTTGTGAATCTAAGAAATAACTGGATAAGGGCTGTGTTTGGCGTGAGCTTGTATGGAGCTTACATGAGCTTGAGCTTATAAAATAAGCTTTATTTATCATACAGGCTTATGAAACGAGCCTTATGTGGCTTATAATTGATCAAATTACTTGAATGTTTTTTCAAAATATAATACATTAACACGTAATTTTATGCGATTTTATATTAGTAAACTTCAGCTTCAACTAACTCGCCAAACAGCTTTATAAAAATATAAGCTTTAGCTTCCGGCTTATAATATAAGCACCATCTCTAGCCCATTTCGCCAAACTTGAACGAATAAACCCTTCAATAGAACAATTTACACGTTTCAACATCATATTCATTTAGCGTTGTGAAACAAGTTCAAAACACCCGGTAATAGTGGAACAAACCACCAAGTGTGGCCGCATCAACACTGATGTCATCTCACCCTCTTGAGATCTAAAGACTATTCCCAATCAAAAGTGAAACTTTTGACCCATTTGGCATATAAACAGATCCATTTGGGTTGTGTTTTTTATCTCCATCCAACATTGAAAATACATTACTCGACTCAATAACATTTGATCCCAATCAAGACGGGTTCAAGTTGCGAACAACCACAATAAATAAGAAACATGTCTATCATTTAATTAAAATTCCTCACCTACTCCCTCAGTCCCGTTATAACCGTAACAATATCTACTCAATGATTGTCGTCGTAACAATCAATGACTTTAAAAAGCCAAAGGTTTCTATCAAGCTGTTAGTCAGATCAGACTTTTAACTTTTTGGATTGAAGATTACGAGACTTAAAAAAGAAAAAAACCTGTGAAAGATGTTGATATGAAAAGTAGCATTATGAAAGGCTTACAAAATGTTTGCAATTCCATGCATTTTACAGATTTTCCTTAAATAAAAGCTGCTTCACGCAGATTTCTTCAACCTTACCAATTGCCAGAAGGATCAGCATCACGAGATGGATAAAAATCATCTGGTTTCACTATGTTTACATCCTCAAATTCATTGTCGTCTAAAAGTAAGAAAACCAAGTTCATTTCAGAATTAAGTCCTTAAAGCAGTACATACCAAAGAATAACATAGAATAAACAATTAGCGGGACAAGGTGGCAATTTCGACCTATTTACTTATTGATGTGTTGATTTGGGTGAAGTTTGATCTCTTACAGTTCTAACGGATTTAAAAAAACAGCTAAAAAAGGAAGCACGTCGAATGGGTCATATGAATTAAATGCTGTCCATTTTTTATTAATGCATACATGTATACAACCTACCTAGATTATTATTGTCAAAATGTAGTTTGCAATCAATTTTTAACGAAATAGAGTTATAAAATATTAGTAAATGAAGAAAAAAACAGCTTGCAGATCGACCCTCCCCTAGTCTGTTCCAATACTACATTATTACAACCCACTGCCCCTTTCGCCCCCTATTAATTAGTAACTATATTAAAGTGACTGGTATTTCCATTCTGCAATTTCAATAATTTGAAAGTTAAAAACAGCTTTTGTGATCAGAGAAATCATAGCACGGGATTCACGACATGATTACAGAAAATTTATTGAGACAAGACACGTCAAAATATGGGAGGTGTTGAACAACAAAATATATGCATAAGATACACAGCAAAGAAAGCATCAGGCAAAAAAAAAAAAAAAAAAAATCTAAAAATAATAGAAACATAACCTTTTCTCAAGACAAGTGCCACAACAGCATCGTTTTCGACCTACAAAGGCATGGAAAAATATGTCAAAAGAAGTATCTGGATCATGGCACTACTTACGGATGGCAACAGGGTCATTGGATAGTCCGAACTAAGAGATATAATACTATGATAGATAAGATTCAATGAAGAAAAAAGGGACAGCACCTTTTGATCTGCCAATGTCTTTGAATCATCTAAAACTTCTCCAGTTGCAACTAAAATTAGACGTTGATCAAAAATTGGTTGATCTATGAGGTCATGCAACTTTTGCTTAATGTCTAGAATTTTCTCAGTTGCATCACACTGCAGAAAGTAAGTCGTCTTATTGCGCTTAACACGAATGTACATAGCCTGCATATGTTGTATAAGAAAACACAATGAGCAGTGACAATATAAATTACTACCATATAAAACAGTTGCAACATTCACAGCGACTATGCTAATGATCCACCAAGCCAGTTTATCAATAGCTTTTTAATTTTCCCTCTTTTGACACAGTAGTTATTATTACTACATTACTACAGCTATATAACAATATTGGATACACTGTATAAGCTATATGAATCCAGTTATCCATTTATAACTTGTTTCACCTATTATCAAATGCAAAACAAAGTCATACCACATCACAATATCACACGCATGAGAAAACAAAGAACTCAGTGAGGGAAGACAGTTCATGCGGCTACTCTTTCTATGACATAGATAACTAAGCAAGCAACTCTGAATATGACAGAAATATATATATGCTTCGGTGGAATATCATCTCTTATATATCTCAACATCATGACAAGTTTATTGGCATGCGAGCAGGGAAAGAAGACACCTAGTCTAATAGTCATCAATTATTTACCAAAAAGATGGTTCACCTCTAATCGCCATTCAATCTGTAACTGTAAGTCAGCTCAATTGTCGTGAAGACCAAAGAAAATGAAGGGTATAAGTCACTACTGAAACACAAGTTGAAGAAGCTTCACCCACTTCTACATCAAATGCAGGGCATATCCTAGATGCATATACATTCACTCATGTAATATAACGGCTTGTCTAACTTAAATTTGAGATGTTATCTTAACGTAAAACAAGGCAGAAAACAAAGTCACTGATTGATACATCAATATTGTTATTATTACAACAGGTCTACAGCTATTCAACTACCACGAATACACTATGTTAGCTGTATGAAAGCACATATCTTCAATTTCACCTCTTGTCAAATGTAAACGAAATTCATACTGGGGCAAAGATAACTGAGACAGCAACTTTGACGTACATAAGTAAAACATAATGCATAAAATTCAGTTATCCGGCTTCTACCCATTTCTAAAGTTACACATAAAACTGTTGGCTTCATGCATCATAATTTATGACAAAATAAATCCAGGGTCAAGGGTCACACAGTCATATGCTGCATATGAGAATTTGGGATTGTTGCAACTTTTGTACATACATAATGCCTCCATACCAAATTAAGCAAAGAAACACGTGCTTAGTTTCTTGTTTTAGTGGTATTAAGATGAAAACAATTATCAACAAACGAGCTACTGCTAAGTTTTGATAAGGGTTCTGGTGTATACCTAATGTTACATAGACACTTTCTTTCACATTTGATGTGCCTAATTGAGGATGGCTTATTATGAGAAAATCCAACATGTTTCACTTTCACTGACTACATAACTTCACTGGAAGATGCGAATTGTTCAAAAGCAGATAAGCCCCCTTTCTGATAATCCTTTTTATCCAAACACCATTCAGAAAGGGGAAAAAAACTCAGACAGTTGTTTCTCAAATGGCAAATCTTTTACATCACATCGTAATGATGTTGCGGAAGAACAAAAGAATTATATTGGAACACCAAAAAAATTGTTTTCAGGAGCTGGTTATCTGTGATATGTTCCAGCATCATGACAAGTTCATTGGCATACAAGCACGAAAAGAAGACACCTAGTGCATATATTCATAAACTGTTTATTATTATGGAAGTAAACCTCATAATCCTCATTTCCCTGCGTGACTGTAAGTCATTTCAAAATCTTTGAGCGAAACCATGGCCAATGCTAACAATGTCATTAGAGAAATGTCCTGTATATTTAAGCCACTCCTATCACACTACTTGAAAACCCTACACCTACTTCTATTCTGATTGCCTGGCATTTCCCATAACCATGTTCATAAACCCTAGAATTTTGCAGCTTGTCTAATACTATCATTTTGTCATGAACCTTAGACATAATGTGCCTCAGAATAAGGCATGAACCAACACTACTTTCGTTACTTTGTTATCAAAGAGAACACTCAAATAACAGTTTCTTCTACAAAATCCCTATTTTGTTCTAAATATATGCCTAATACACTTAAAATACAAAATTGATATAGAAGTAGATGTATTTAGCACCACTTCAACAGTTGTTTCTTAAAGTTTCAAAATGAAACTGAAGTAAAGTTTCTATTTAATCTCTTTTCTGTATTATATCAGGAACCCTTTCTGATATTATAAAAAATCCAAATAATAAAATGAAATCAGAGAATATTCCTAACAATGCTTAATGAACAGCGCAGCCTCTTTGTTGATAATTCAAAACAAGCCGATATTAGTGAAATGCAGTATAGTTTCCACTTCTGTTACCGAGACATGGTGGTTTAACCCCATTAGCTGAAGTGATTTGGCAATCAACAAGAATACATAACAGCAAAATTTCTGATGTTTGGTCTTCGCACTTTGTCTTCTCGTTGCAGTCACATTAACGCAATCACTAAAAAACAATTATTGCAGAGCAATGGCACCAAATATGCAAAATTCTCTAATAGTTTAAATACTAAAACTTCAATATCCAGAGCCTTTTTCCTAACAACTCCTTACTCCAGTTCCATGGCAAATATTATCACAGCAATTCAACATCAAAAGTTGAACAAGCTACACTTCCATCACAATTCAACCCTATATTGTCACGATCACAGTGACCATATGTTGACTCAAACGTCAATATTGGTAGCATCTTTGCTAACAACCCCAAGTGTACATCTTAACTCAAAATTAACATAAATTAACTTCAACCAGATTCAAGCCTAAATTTCCACAGCCATAATCACAACATACAATACCTAAACAGGTTAATCAAATAACAGGTTAATCCCAACTTCATTGATTATTATCATAATTTAAACAAATTAAACTTCACTCACAGCTTAACACAACTTATCACTTCTTTTTTTTGGTAACCATAACTTCCGAACTTTAAGCCGACCACCGCCACACAGACTCAAACCAGGTAAAGCCCTCCCTTTCATGGTGTTGTCGTGGCCACTTGAGAGTCATTTGCCCAAAGCAGTATTTAAACTTGAGACATCTTATATTTAGTTTAGTGATGATAGTCACAAGCTTTCCACCCCTAAGTGGTTAACATAGCTTATCACACTCATTACTAATGACAACATTCAATACCTAAAACATCATTGCTTAACGCTTTAATTCCATTGCTAAATATCACAAGTGATGCAATTTAACCTTCAATCACATTTTAATCTAGGGCAAATCGCACGCTAGAATTACAACCGATAACCTTACATTGCACAAAAATTGGACTAAACTATAGTACTTTTTTGTGCGATTCGCCCTATCTCAAAAAATCGACTCCGTGACTTGCGACCGCAATCCATGCAAACTATCGCGCAAACTGCACTTCAACACTTCAACCACATTTTAACCTAAATTTTTTTGGGTAAAGGGGACACTTCCCTAAATTAACAAAATCATAATCACAACATGCAATAGCTAAACATATCAATCAAATAAAATTATCAAAAACTGCAATTGAATCAATAACACATCATAATTCATACAAATTTGTAATCACAACTTAACCTAATTTTGCCTAATTTTTAACGATCAAAACCGTAATTAATCACGAAATCCGATATATACACAAATTGATTGAGGAATTTAATAGATGATTAAAATGAAGATGAAGAAAACGGACCATTTGAATGAGATCGGAGCTCCGAACAGTTACTCGCCGGAGCAGATGACGTAATCTTAGGGTTTATATTTATACTTTCTCTATCTATTTGTACTTTCAAAAATAGTGAAAATATTTTGGTTTTCGGTCCTTTGTGTATGTTATAAAGCTTCTTTTAGTCCCCAAAGAAATAAACCTTTTGTGAGTTATCGAAAGCATCTTTTATAACACCGTTAACCCAATTTTGTGATCCATGAGGCATAGAGGAGGTGAGATATATAAACAGCCTTACCTTTACCCGAGAGTAAATAAGTTGCTTTCAAAGGACCTCTGAACCATCAACCTCTGTGTTAAAGAAATAGATTTTCCAACTAATTTAACCCTATAACAATTTTAACTTTAGTGTTTTAAAAACCATACAAAGCAATTCATTAACAAAATTCACAAACATTGAAAATCAACCTAAGGTTGTGTTTGGTGATATCATCGTCTTAGTTACTTACTAGTTCGAAATTCATACTTTTAATGAGGTGTTTACTTAATCTAAAGAATCATTACTATCATATTATGTTCCTTACTTATACTCTACTTTGAAAGAAGAATGAAAAGCATAATGGCAAAAATTTAGCATCATTGTACGTAAAAAGGTAATTATTCAAATTAGTAAAAAGGAAAATAGAAACGAAACACATTTTTGTTGTTGGTGGCAGTGATAAAAAAAATAATACATACCTTCATCTTTATTTTTGGATTCTGATTGTCACCAAGATAGGGAAATGAGATAACCTAATATGTAAACTTTGGCAGCACCTCGAGAAAATCCTCACTAAAAAATAATAAGGTTACAAAGAACATGAGAACCTCTTTTGGTTTACCGAATAACTATTTGGCAACGAGTTCTTCATATGCTTTAGAAAATGAATCACTAAAACTGATTATATGATACTAAGTAGGAACCATCGATCCTAGATGTCTTTTTTTGGTTCAATCTTTAAATACGAAGTGGTTCCATTAGGTTTTATTTCTTTGAAAAAACAACATTATTGAACTCATTTTGTTTATTTAGTTCATTTTTTTTATCTTTCGTTGTCTCGTGAGAGTTATAACTCTAAATTACCACATGTAGTATCGGCTTCATTAAACAACGTTCTACCTGTGGTAACGCATAGTTCTAATTCATGACAAGATACTGAAAGATAAAAAGAATGAACTAAATAAACAAAATGAGTTCAATAATGTTGTTTTTTCAAAGAAACAAAACCTGATGGAACCACTTCGCATTTAAAGATTGAACATAAAAAGACATGTCTAAGATCAACGGTTCCTACTAAATCTCCTATAATTGGTTTTATTGATTCATTTTCTAAAACATCTGGAGAACTCGTTGCCAAAGATTAATTAGTAAACCAAAAGAGATTCTCATGTTCATTGTCACCTTATTGATTTTTGGATAAAATACACCATTCATCCCTGAACTTTTACCAAAAGATCACGCTGAGTGGCAGAGAAATTTTTGTCAACCAAGGTCCCTGTTAATACAAATAAACCATATAAACGTTTATTTATATTTTACGATCTTCAAATATTTTGTCGATAACAAACGTAAAATCATTTTAACGAAATAAATAAAATACGTAAAAACTTTAAGCTAATAGTTTACTAACACACTTTTACTAAACATATTAAAACCATCAAAACATGTTTAGTAAATAAGTTATATAAAACCAAAGACATTTTTATATAACACTAACAAGTAATATTGTTTGGTTACATCTTATAGAAATATATATGTACTTTGTATATGTTGTAATGGGTAAGTAATGGGTAAAAACCAAAGTCCATAACCCATGACCCATGATCCATTAACTATGTACAATGAATCTTGTTGGGTAAGAACCAAGTCCATAACCCATACACATGGAGCATGATCCATAACCCATGACCCATTGCATGAGATCATGCATGAAGTCATGTTGGATATTATCTATGATCCATGAGCCAAAGTCCATGACCCATGACCCAAGATCCATAACCCATTGACTAGGTACATTGCATCTTGTTGGGTATCCATGATTCAATACCCATGACCCATGGTCCATAACCGATAACCCATAACCCGGTTTGCAACCCAAAATCCAGAATAAACTATCCCAGTAGTTGGATCCCAGGATTTGCACTAGTCGGATCCCTCTGGTGAGGGGTCCGCCAGAACCGTGGGACAGTAGGCACATTTTGCCTATAAATAGTGAGTCATTTCTCTCTTGTTCACCACCACTCTTAGATATACTTTGTCTAAGTATTCTAACCTCACTAACCACATATCCAAAGGATCATTCTATGTAGTTTTATCTTTGTGTGATTCTCTAGGTTCCTCTTAAAGGCGAGATCACCACCTCTTGAAGACGTGCAAGCTCAAGATCATGAGTTGCTAAGCTTCGTCATCATCAAGACCACTGAAGTGCATCTTGTTGATAGTTCTTTCCACCCTCCATAGAAGTGTCGTGTTGAAGGCATTAGCGACCGGCGCCGAAGGTGTACAATCGATATGGTGTGTCGATGTACAAGTTGTGTAGTTTGGGTTAAAGGATGTTGATATCCCTTCTAGTATTGTAAAAAAGAGTATGTCTCCTTTGGGTAGTTGTATTGTGGTGTAGTGTTGGGTAGTAGTTCCTCCTTCATAATGGAACTAGGTATATAGCCTTGTACCGGATAAAGTATAGGCGACGTTGTGATAGGTTTGGTTCTACCTCATGGAAGAACTCGGTGTCTAGCTTTGTACCAGTGATAAGAGTAGGCGACGTATGTGAAGGCTTCTACGAGTGGGGTACTCGATGAGATGGAGTAGGGCAAGGAATATGTACTTGTAGCCGAACCACTATAAATACTCGTGTCGTGGTTTTGTGTTCCTTTACTCTTTATCTTTTGCATTACTTACTTATATGCTCATCTATCAATATCCAACACACAATCTAAATAGATTGACATAAGTCGATCTAAATATTTTAAAACAAAGTTTTAATCGGTAAAACTATTCAACCCTTCTTCTAGTTTTCCACAGTCCCTACTTTCATGTTTTCCATCACCCAAGGTCCCTTTGCCCGTTATCCGCCAGTCATCATCCGTTATTTACCATTCACGTGTGTTTTTACTCTGAGAGCATAATGGTCATTTCATATATTAATTAATTTTGAGTAGTCAAAATACGCGTCTACCACTTGATAGGTACATTATATCGTCTCCCTATAAAAAGCCTCATTCTTCTTATCACCGCTCATTCCTAAATTTTCATCTCTACAAAAATCTTTCTTTTTACATTTCTTCTCTTCAAATCTTAAAAAGAATAGTGTGGGTTGTAATTGCAGGAGACCAGCTGTGATCAGAACATGCTGGAACAACGTACATCCCGGAAGACGTAGAATCCCAACTGGTTATAGAGATGCATATCTTAATTAGGTTTTAACATATGGAAAATGTCAAATATATCCCTAAGAGGTTATCTTTAACTCTCCCTCCCCCTCCCCATCTCTCTCATCTCCTTTCCTCTCCTCTCCCTCCCCCCTCCCCCTCTCTCAAAGACAGAAACATAAGCAATGCAAGTTAAATAGGTGTACAGTGTACTGTTCATGAGGACGTACTCCACGATAACAAACTAAAGACATACATGTGTTAGTTAGTACAAATGGACAATGACTAAGAGTTGTGTGCTCAATGTTTCCTAATAGAAATACTATAACCTTGTATATTTGATATAGAGTAAACTGCAAAATACATCCCTGTGGTTTACACTTTTTGAGACCTTACATCTCTGTCAGAAACTATTGACACATTATATCCTTCGTTAGCCAAACGTTTACCAGACCGTTTTTGCTATATTTGCAGGATTTCATCACTATTAGGTAGGTAAAATCTTTGGTCATGAAAATAGTAAGTTATACAGTCAAAACTCATTGTCACCTCTTTTTGAAGCAAGGTAATTACCATATCATACTTTATGGACTATATTTTCGGTGTTTATAAGGAACATGGTAATTTTTATTTACACAATACATTTAACACGTTTGTAGACATTTTTATAACGTCGCTTAAATCTAAGAATACAGTCTCATCAATTTTACGTTCAACAAATCAACCCTTTAGCTATAACATCATAGGAGGCCCCAAAAATTTGAGGGCCTTGTACGGTTGCACACTCTGCACACCTTCAAATCCAGTATTTATGATATCAGGCTTATATCGTTAACCTGACAATGGGCACTTGAGTTTTACAAGTACTATACACTTGTATATAATATTGGTATTTTGAATTTTGACGGACAAGACTTTCATGTCCCTGTTAGTGTAAGACTATACTTTCAATGTTCACTTTTCTCTCTCTCCCCCCCTCTCCCTCCCTCCCCCTCCCCCCTCCCTCTGAGCTAGAAATAACTACCTCAAACCAGTTTAATATACAACCAATAATGCATATCTTTTTGAGGATTGCTACATCCACATACATTTTACAAAAACAAATCCACACAAGAAGGTGGCAACATGTGATTGGTGTAGTTTGATACACTTTCTCCCTCTTCTTTTTCATCACACCAATCACATGTTGACACATCCTTTGTGTGGATTTGTTTTTGTTAAATGTTTGTGGATGTAGCAATCATCTATTTTTTTTTTCTTTTAACTTTAGCCTTTAGGGTTACGAATAATAAATCCTTTAACAAATATGTAACTTTGTATTGTTATGGAAATAATTGTTTTAGCTAACAAGTTGAATTTTTTTCCTTGCAAGGAGCAAATGTGGTTTTCGGAGAGAGCAAAGCTTTCAGCTTTACAAGACCTGATAATTCTAAGCTTTATTAATTTCAGGCTTTCTTTTTTAAACTTCCAATCTTGATATGTTTATTTGTGTTATTTGTGTGGAGTGGTGTTTATGGCACTTTCAATTTATTTTCCTTGATGCCTAATATTTTACATCATTTAGGTGGTGTTTAAAATGTTGGTGATATGCTTTTCTAATAAATGCTACTTATACTTGTTGTCATTCCTATATTTGAAATTTTATTTTTGAAGATTTTTAATCCTAAATCTATTGCCCTAGAAAGTTATTGCTCGTATATGTTAACATGATCTAGTTATACGTTTTGGGAATTTTAGTTTGGTATTTTTCATTATCTCGTGATAATTAGTTTAAATGAAACTTAAAAAAGGTATTGTATTATTGGTGATATATTTATAGTGCATTACATAACACCAAGCTCGGTGGAGGACATATGCAAGTCGGGAATTAGCACTCATTCTTATACATGTCTATTGTATTATAGTACGACATACAATATGTACGTATACGTATGCAGGTATGCAACCTTAATAAGCATGAGAAAAAACCCAAAGCATATTTAGCCCACAAAATTTAGAGATAGAGGCTCACATATATATTTACGAGTTTATGAAAATTTTGCTTTACTAATGTTGTCATGATATTTTTAAGTACTTTAAAAACTTTTTTGTATAATTAATGGATTATCGTCTCCATATACCTAATTTTTTCACATCTAAGAGAGTTCTTATAGTAATTTAACACAGCGACCTCCCAAATCAACAGGGCTTCAGATATAACATACAAGAAACGCTTAACTACGAATGGGTTTTAGTATTTTCCATATACTGCACTATAAGTATATCAATAATACAATATGTACCCTTAAGGGGTTTTTGTTCAACATGATGTCGAGGGTATGATCTTTGAACATGTCGGCCACTTTGAGCCGCCACCTTTATATCACTCCGTCAAACCTAACCGTTGATGTTTATCTGTTCTATCTCCTAATACATATAACTGCTATGGCCGGATTTGGCCAAGTGCAAGGTGATCGATGACACAGGGCCTCAACTTTTTTAGGGGCCCCAAAAATGTAAGAACAAGGGCTGATATAATTCGGTTCTTGGTTTGAAATTGATAGGAAAGTGTTCTAAAGCATAAGATAAATGTATTTATACTAGATTTATGTGCAATTAATTAGTATTTTAGATGGATAAAAGATTTGGTTTAGAACATGGGATGCACATCTGAAACAGGAAACGAGAGGAAGATGATCAGTTAGGGTGATTTTCACTTCAAGCCCTCTAATTTTATCGACATTACACTTTTTCCTAGCTACTTACATTTTTACTTCAGGCCCCTAATTAACATTTTAAGTTTTTAAACCTTTTTGACAAAATTATTAAGAAGGGTCTTATACAAATGTTATACGTAATTAACATTTGTTAACTAAAGTACTACTGTTATCTACAAAACTAATGTTTTGCATTCGCTGCAAAGCACGGGTAAAAAATATATTATATGACGGAATAGAAAACCTTAAATATTTTTTAAACATGTTTAAAAGTTGTCCAATATTATCGTTGCCTTAATTTTTGACATGTTCAACACCGTTGTCTATAACATAGTGTGCAAAATCCTAAACGTTTTTTTTTTTTGTGAGGTTCATTTTATTAGAGTATGTCCAACACGGGACGCCATATAATTTATATATATGTATACTATAGATGAAATCTCATTTTTTTGGTTATCTAAAGAATCACAACCAAGTTCTCTAAAGTATGGGAGGATTGAAAATTGTTACAGGATAAAAGAATATAGTGTGATCAATCATTTGGCAACCTATAATGTTTAAGAACTTGCTAAATGAAACATAATATTAGCGTGAAATGCACCAAAGTGAATTCACTATATTTTAGGATAATATAAAGAAGATTGACTCTAATGAAAAACTTTCTTTTTTGCTCTTGAGAAGAAAAAACCCTTACCTTGAAGATCTTGAAATTTTCATGAATGTCCTGATAAGAACTGTTGTAATGTGGTAAGAACCTCAGGATAGTTGACGATGTAAGCAATATACTTCATTCAATCTTTATCTCAAATAATCACCCTAAATACTTCGGTACTTTTTTCTTCCTTAAGCAATATGTCATCAATTAGACCGTAAATTTTTTCAGATCATTTATCTTGATCTCATGTTTTTTGTGTCAATGTAGTGAGAATCTCATAAGATTTTATTTCACTTTGAGATTTGATATTGCTCCTAAATTGTATACTCCGTATATTTGATGTAGAGGAAATGAATGTACATTATTACAACTAGACTTAGCATGGCCAAATTTGTAGATTCTGTTTCGCCACAAAATTTTAGCGGTGATTAAGTTTGTTTCATGAATCAGGATTTTAAGTGTTAATGAATCCATTTTGAATGATTATTATACTGTTTTTCTCGATAGGGTTGTTTAGATTTGAGATTATCTTTTTGATAGCATTTTTGTAAGTTGCATTAATCAATTACGTTAATATTAAATAATAATAACGCTTATTTTTGTTGAAAGGAGCAATTAACAACATTTTTTTGTATCCCAAACACTGTAGTATATTAGTGTACATAAACAAAAAAATGCTAATACAAACATTTATCTTTCGCTTTTATGTCTCAACCTTCACGCCACAACTAATTCACTTATTTAAATTTGCATTTGAATCTTGTTCGACCCTGGATTTCAACGGGTTGAACCGCTCCGTCAAAAAAAGAAGTCGATTAAACCAGTCAACCCGACAGTTGGTCGAAAACAAGTCAAATTAAATCGGGTTAACTACCGGTTTGAAGCGTCCCGGGTCAACCCGGTTTTTGATATGTATTAATAGTTTCCATTTGAAATATATGTCTTCAACATTTGTATCGGTTTCATAGGGTCCCTTCGTTCGCTTTTCGGACGACTAGTTAAATAACCGGTATGCACACCGTTCCTTGAACACGTTGTTTCGGTCCGGTCCGATTTTCAAAACTATACGTAACATCAACTTCATAAATTACGGAAGTGTGTTTTATTAATTTGTATACTGTGTATAATAACATGTACTTTTCATTTTAGGATGTTTTAAAAATATCATTAATTAGTGTGTTTAATTATTTTATATTTTGGATTATGTTGTAGCTTCTTTATATTGTACATTATGAAAATTTTATTGTACTTTTTAGTAAGTGTTTAATTTGGTAGATGCTTTTAACGTACAACAATGTGAATAAATTATTGTTTAAGAATGGGGTGTTTTAATAAGAAGATTAACTGCTACACCATTTATTTCTCTCATTTGACTTTCAATATTCAATATTCAAGTTTTCACTTTTCCACTTTGACCGTTTTTCCATTTTAGATAGTAAAGATAGTTTATAAACAGTTTTTGTATTTAATTTCTTGTAAGTAAGTTATGTTTGGATATGAGCAAACTTATCTGATTGAAACATAATACTATTTAAATTTTATACGTTAAAATTGGTTGAATAGAAGCCAATTTAACTCGAAAAATATCTTATAGACGAGATATTTTTGCCCGCGCGTTGCAACGGGTGCAAAAACATATATCAGATACACAATTTAATTTAACAGTAATATATTTTTATAATAAAAAATGTGAACAATAATATTAAAGTGACGTAAAGAAGTCAAATATAAACTTTTAGAAACTAATTTGTACATTACTAAACTTAAGGAGAGTGCATAATATAAAGTTTAATGTTTTTAGAGGTTTGTTTGTTTTTTGTTTGTTTTTTTAATTATTATTATTATTATTATTATTATTGTTATTATTATTATTATTAAATTTAAGGAGGAGTTTTGAGATATAATAAATGTTAAAATTCAAAACTTAATGAGTTTAAGGCTATACGGTGTTATTATTAAAGTTGAAGCGGGTACTTCTCTAATATTATGAGGATAAAATTATAAGTGTTATTAAATATAAGGTACATTTTATAACATTAGCAAACTTTGAAGAGTCCCATCTACAATACTACGTATATGTTAATGGAAATTGATTTGTACATTTTTTTTTATTGGAATACTTCAATCACGCCATTAAACATTTGTATCATATTTACATTCTGCTTTGATTACTTGTACGGTGAGTTGTAAATAAATAAAAACGTGCAAACCACCTCCCCGTACTAATGCGTATATAGTTGCATTTTGTGTTGCAACTCTTCTAGGACGTACATTATTATTATTATTTTTTTTTTGTAAAGGATCTTCCATCCGGTAAAATATACTATAACAAAAAAGCGTTGAGGTTTATAGAAATTATAACAAAAGGTTTATAGAAGTTAGCTCATGATATATGTTTTAAATGAAATGACTTATATATGCTCAAAGCCTACAATAACCAAGTTTTTTTTATAAGGGTTGCATTCACTATGTTGTATGTGTAGGTATGATCTAGTTGAGAGATCCACAAAATGGATTCAATAACAAAAAGTCCAAGCCGATTTGTAGACGGCCAGACAGATTTTGTAGACAGATTTTAATTTGAGTTTGAGTAGAAGAGTAAAAATGATATTTAAAAATATATTATATATTAAAATATAAATTTAAAATTACTTATATTAATAATTGGAGGATAAAAAGAAAAATATGAGGATGAGAAAAATATGGTCCCACACTTTTTATAAAACCCATCTAACACCCTAGCTTTAATACACACCCTTATATTTGGGATTAAAATCTAAACCTCAATCTTAAAATTGCAACCAAACAACTAAATTTGACTTTTTAATCCTATCAATAAATCGGTTAAAGATTCAGTGTGAAAAAACATAAAATGAGAAATAGCTATAATTACACATTTGAGATACATCGACTTAAATTAAATGCATCTCTCTTTATTTAGATGCATCCCGATTAGTTTCAAAAGTGATTTGAAGTGAAAGTAGACGCATAAAGAACAAATTTGACACTATAGACTGAAAATACATAGAATTCACACAACTTAATGAAACGCATATAATATATATATATACATGCTTTTAATTTTAAGCTATAAATTATATCGGGGTACATCTAAAAGATTAGAGATGCATTCAATTTAAATCCATGCATCTCTAATGTCGATTTTAACTATTCATCATCCTTCTCATTTTAAAATTTATTCAAAGAGAAATGACCAGAATTTCTTAATTCGTTCTTCGTAAATAGAGAATAATTACTTCTCAATCGGTTGTTCATGGACATAATTAATCACATTTCGTTTACATCAATCGATTACATCCCTAATCATAAACGTCAATCGATTGAGTCGTGGACTAACTTGCTGACACTGTAAATTAAGGCAAAGATCGACTTAGAACGCGTATACCTTAATCATGTAATTAACATTATGTTCTGAACTAGGAGCAGTTCCTCCATATCCGCAAGAGACGATTAACCGCATCGTATTTATCTATGATATCCTTGAATTTGTTGCATGTTGATACAGATTTTTGCTAATGGTGGTAGTGGTAGTGGTTGTGGTTGTGGTTGTGATTGTGAACCATGTTGTTCTTTATTAGTTTTGTCAATGTGAAGTTCTTATATATTTGGCTTCATAACTCAAATTGTTTCCTAGAGATGCATAACTGTTTCGTAATCAATTGAATAAGACACAATAAAAGCATGACGTTTCAATATTTACGTTATTAATTGATTATTTATGTGAGACTTATTCTCACTAGCTAAAATATCGATCACCATGTACCATAAATTAATGTTTGAAGAATGATTAATTGCTACGAAAACCTGTTTCTAATAAGGTAAAGCAAGCTCTAAAAATAGATAACTTAATTAGGGGTGTTCATCGTTCGTGTTCGGTTTATTCAGTTCGGTTAATTTTATTCTGGATAAAACCAAAAACCGAACCGAATTCATATTATATTAAACCAAAACGAAAACCGAACAAAAAATCTAAAAACCAAACAAAAAATCTAAAAACCGAACCAAATAACCAAAAATTGAACTGAAATAGACGAATTACATAATTTTAATTATTTATTTATTTAATTATATAATTAAAAATATGAAAAAAATCATTCTTAAAAAACATTATATTTATATTATAAAAAAGTTTTAATGTTTTCTATATATAAATATATAAAAGTATATATATTTATGTGAATTCGGTTTCGGTTTGATTCGGTTTTATTTTGCCAAACCCATGTGAAAACCGAAAATCAAATATTTAATTCGTTCGGTTGTTTGTAGAATTCGGTTTGGTTAATATTGGCTATTTCACTAATCTGAAGACATTTTCGACATTCGCAGGTATAAACTCCCTCAGAGACACCCCCAAACTTAATTAATTCCTATGGTATCGTAAGTTATAGGACTCATTTCGAACATCTTGTTTTAAGCTTTTGGACATCTTGAGACAACCTACCTAATTTACCAAATTAACCCAAAAAATAACAATTGTGAAAGTATTAATCCTCGGCACTTTTGTTTGGATTAGGGTGTAAGCTAGACAAGAAAACTCGCAAGTCAATTGAGATCGACTCTTAATTACTTAAAACAAATTTGATATAAATGAGAGAATCATTTTTAGATGCATCTAACTAACCATTATATTTTTTTGTGTGTATTAAGTTTTTTTTTCTTTTCTTCTTTTATTTCTTTTTTTTACATACAAACTTTTAATAACTTCTATTATGTGTATTATAAACTTCTAATGACTTATTGCTTGTGTCATTACAATGAGATTATAATGTGACTAGGGGTGAAACCAGTCATTCGGTTCTGCCCGTAAGAGCTCGAGTTCTACTCGCTTTATATTAAAGCTCGAGTCTTCGAGTCTCGATTTTGGCTCAGCTTTGAATATTTTCACAAGCTCGAGCTCGGCTCGGGCTCGACTAATTTATATGATGTTTTAAAGAAAACAAAGTTCAAATAAAGCTCAAATTGTTAATACGTAAGGTTCTAGCTGCTTTACTTTTTTAAGCTCGGTTATACGCATAGACAATATATATATATATTTTAGAGCCTGTTACGGAGCTTACCGAGTGTTTGGTATATATTTTGTTTGTTTACGCGAGCCTACTCGAGTGTTTTGTATGGAGCTCGGGTTCGAGCTCGATTATTAAATGAGCTTAAACTTAGGCTCGAGTCTATACTGCTCTGTGCTCTTTTAATGATCCGATCTCGAGCTGTAATACCAAAGACTTATTTCCACCCCTAAATGTGACACTACTTAACCCCTTTCCGTTTAATATATACATGTTTTGTTTAAATTATACTACGTACTTGTTATATATCAACCAAAATTACTTCAAACACCTCATCTTACCACTTAACTACTAATTAACTCAATTTCTCTCACCTACCTTTTAATTCATCTCCTACAAAAAACCATAAACATCCACCCTTAAGTGGCAGAATGGGTGTTTGGGTATATGTGGTTAATATATAACGAGTATAATATAAACGAAACATATATATATCGAACATAAAAAGATTCAGTGTCACACTATAGTCTTATCGTAAAGATACATGGAACATAATTTATTAAAAGCTTACGATACACACAACATATATTACTAAAAGTTCGTATGTAAATTTGGAAAAACAAATTGATATACATAAAAGAATATATTGGTTAGTTGGATACATGTAAAAATGATCATCCCATGTAAATGAGTTGAGCTAGAGCTCCAAATACTCGGCTAGCGAGCTTTATGAAACTTCGTTATAATCCTGTAGTATGCATATAATTATTGAGTTGCCATTACTGAGAAATGTAACATGAATACGAAGCGAGTCGAGTGAGCTTGATGTGACAATTAGATATGAAGCTTGAGCTTAGAATGTATGCTTGAGTCAAGTTTCTACCTCGGGTATCAAAAGTGAGTCGAGTTTTAAACTCGAGCAAAAAGTCTAGTCGAGTTTTGAGCTCGAGCTTAAAGTTTATTGTTCCATCGAGCTCGATAATTAAGTTGCGGTTTGAGCCTAAGTTTTAGTAGTCAAGTTGAGTTCGAGCTTTACATTACTCGACTCGAACACGATCAAATTTCTAATGTTAGATGATAGAAATATTATTACCCTTGTCTAGATGCTGATGATTGACATTACCTATAATTGAGACAAAGTTACCATTTACTACTCGTCAAAACCTAATTGTACTAGTTACTATTTATGGGAAATTATGTACAACATGATTACGTATATGCAACTTTTTTCATAGTGATTTTGGATATGTTTGATTGGCAAGATTTGCTAACCCAAAACCACTTAAAGAAGCATAATTACTTTTTGTTTCCATTCTTTGTATTGACGACGACATAAAGATGACATGATAACTTATAAAAAATGTATATAACCAATGGTTTAAGTCATTTCATCAGAATTAGAAATTGTGGTAGGTATGGAATAATAGTATGGCTTTTTGTTCTTCTTATTGGTCATCAACTTTTTCAGCATGTCAACAAAATAAGTCATTTGTAACTTTTAACTCGGCATGATTAATGTTCTTTTTGAGTGAAGCACATAAACTTTCTACATAACCAATCATATCTAGAAATTGTCGTAGATAGACCCTCTATGTTAAAGCTTTGTGCCATACAACAGCAATTTTTTAAGTTTCATTACTATACATAGTTTTTTTCTTCTTATTGTAGTAACATACTAACTTTATTATAAATCTTACTATGACTCATTTTTAACAACAACAATATTTAACATTGACATATTTGAGGTAGAGTTTCACAACATCTGCCACTTAATGGAAAATACTGCTTTTAAAGAGACAACCGGTTATCGTACTTCATTATGATTTATTATGCAGAACGTATAAAAGCTTCTTCATTTAGCCCCATTTTAGTTAAAATTATATATATATATATATATATATATATATATATATATATATATATATATATATATATATATATATAAATGCTACTTTTCATTTTCACCCTCACAATCCTTAATAAAAAAATACTCTCAAAGATTAATCGCGACCCACGAGTTAAGAATCGTGACCCACAAAAAATCGAGACCCACACAACACAAAATGTGCGTTAAATTTGCAACAATTTGTATATTTTCCCATATATATATATATAGAGGCCTACGCGTTAATTACTGATTAGATACTGATTTTACTGATTCACTTTAGAGCAATCTAGACCCTTAGATCATGTGATCAATGGTTAGTAATACATGATTACATTTATGTAAGATTTTTTTTAATATTCAAGGATTTTATTTAATTCAAAAGGGTATAATAGTAAAAAGATATTTTTACCTTTTATTTAATATTTTCAATAATTTTTTTTTTGAAATCCATTAATTTTCGGAATTAACAAAAATGATTTTTTTTTTTTTTCAGCAAACAAGTTTTCTAAAAACATATGTGCATATGTGTTTCTTAAGAATGTAAGTTTATATATGTTCATTGTATACAATTTACAATTTTTTTAAACATTGAAGGTTCTTTGCTCAAGAAGGTAATTACGCATATCCTTCTAATATACATTCTTTAAACTTCAAAGTTTAAAGCCACCAATAGTAAAATATACATATGACCTCTAAATTTATAACAAATCATAAACATAAATATCATATACAGAAATTGATATTAGATAAAAGACAATAAAAAGCAAAAGTATTATCAAATTCATTATAACATACGCAAGACGCCCAAAAACATATATAATTTCGAAAAACATACGCACCTTCTAAAACAAAAGTGCATTCGTTGGTCATCTTCATCACACACCGTCTTTCCTATGATTGAGCCATCCACACTGAAACAAATATACATAAAAAAAATAGTTATATCAAATTATGCCATATTAAATTAATTGTAAAACTAGTTGATAAAATAAAACTTAACAAAAACATATATGTGACTATAACTTGTGACCATGACAACCAAACAAGTCTATAATCATCACATCTATAGCATAACACAATTGCATAGTCTTTATTTATATCAAATTATGCCAAAAAAATAACAACTAGCATAACACATATGCATAGTCCTTGTTCATATAGTTATGTCAACTAAAATTCCAAAAATAACAAGTAGATAACACATATGCACAATCCTTACCTATTTGATATTGTGTGCCTCAATAATCCCAATCAGAAACAAAAAAGTTAATAAAAAAACACTTAATAATATAATAACACTTCACAATAAAACTGTGTGCCTCAATAGTCCCAATCAGTTTTAAATGTAAACTTCACAATAAGACTGAATAGAGAAATAACAAGAGAAGCATGTACAAACAAGAGCAGCAAACACATATTTGGCATAAGACGATGTCGGCTTTCCATGGCCATGTACAGTACCGTGATTCATAGTTTAATCAGAATATGACATACCATATGTTATTATTTAGGTTTGTTCTAGATATCTTAGGTGTCTATATGCAATTGCTACCACTTCATACTCGTTTACATTTTTTTTTCAATAGAACAGAAAATTGGTTTCGATATACACCATCAATCTCATCTGATAGAAACAAAAGGTTGCTTTTAAATATTAACAAAAATTAACAGAAAAATAGTGATACCTTATTGACGAAATTAATCAAGATATTAAATTCACCGGCCACTAATTCGATTATACCGCAGACCGGATCAGTCCGCCATAATACCTATGGCGATGGTAGTCCTTTAGTACGATTGTGTTGATGGTAGTTTGGGTTAGGTTGTGGGTGGAGGCTAGGGTTTGAAGGAGAGAAAAGTATGTGGAGAGAAGAAGATAACTGATTTGTGAAATCAGTTTCCAAAAAATATGGAGGAATTTCAAGAAAATATAATTAGTAAATACCATTAATACCCTTAGATAATAACATTAATTAAATAAATGAAAATTAATTTGTTAAATTCTCGATGCATGGATATATCAGAAAAGATATGCGATAGATTTATAGATATATATATATATATATATATATATATATATATATATATATATATATATATATATATATATATATATATATATATTTACCCTTGACTTTTTGTAGATTTAGGTTTTTCAACTTCGTTAACCATTTCGTTAGTAAATTATGTTTGTCCTGAGTTTGTATGGCGATTGGCGCATTCGTTTTTCGGTCCGTTTTATAATACGTTTGCATCCGTTTTTGTCCGTTTATACAATTTCGTCTATTTTACATCACGTTTTCATTCTTTTAGCATCTTTCCATTTTACATCGCTTGTCCGCTTTTGCTGCTTTCGCTCGCTTACATCGCTTGCCTGTTTTTTTGCACATTTATGTCTGCTTTTACATCGCGATCCGTTTTTACACGCTGATGTTTGTTTTATGACGCTTATTCCATGACGTTATCCGCGTGATCAGTGCAATTTTCGCAGTTTCTGGCACCGTTTTGCAGCACGATGACGTTTCGCTCATTTTACGCGCTTTCGAGATAGCGCTGATGACATCGCGTGTTCGAGCGGCGTTTTGACGTTCGACGCGTTTGTTTTTTGCATCGTTTTCGGCTTTAAAACGACAGTGGAGATCGTTATTCTGGACGCTGTTTTATGACGCCGTTTTGACGTTTCCGCTTGTTTATCCGCGTTTTCATCTGCTTTTTGTCGCTTTTATCCGTTTTACATTTTAATCTCGTGGCATAAACGCATAGATGTGTATAAAATCGCGAAACTGACCAACGAAAAGGCAACAGACGAAAATGAAACAGATCGAAACGATAAAAACGAACAACGTAAACGCAAAACGATGAAACGGTGAAATGGATCTAAAAAACATAAAAAGATCTGAAACGGCAAAAAACGACGAACGTAAAATGGATGGAAACGCGCAAAACGACGTAGCAAACGAAAAAACGTAAAAATAATAAAACGCAAAATGGACAAAAACATGTAAAACTGACAAAACGCTAAAACTGAACACCAAACGTAAAAATGACTAAAACATGCCAAACTGACGAAAACGCGGTAAAACAAATGAACCAAAATGGATCAAAAACGGCAAACTAAAAACAAATGAAAACGGCAAAAAAGATGGAACGCAAAACGGATCTGAAAACATGAAACTGGACGAAAGCGTATAAAAATGACAAAAATCGACCAAACATTTAAATTTATACAAACTCAATCAAACATGTAATCTACTAACAATATGGTTATTAACTGAACCCTCGGACCGAAAAATGGATAATCTTAAAATTAAAAATAAAATAAAATAGTATTTTTAATTGAAATTGGACCTAAAATATGTATCTTTTTATGCAATTTGCCCTTTATTATATGGACCTATAAATGAATTAAGCATACTAATTTACATAGTCATATTGTAGTTGTGCGTAATCATCCACATAACACATAAATAATCCCAATTAGATTGTAAGTGTTAGGTTTAAGGGGAGAAAGGGATTGTAAGTGCTTGACTACTATGCAATGCACACTATGTAGTTCTTGATTAATTGGCACTAATCCAATGCATTAGCTTAATTATGTAGTACGTCTGCTTTCTCTATTTTTATATATTTTTCTAAATCTATACGTGTTGATTTCTGATATGAAGTTTTATAACGAATACAACTTCATTTTGTAGTTTTAAAACGTGTCGATTTGAATCATCCTTCGAGTTATTTGACTTTGATACAACAAAAGTATACGTAGATAGTTAGTAGTTAGCTACTTGAAGTCGTTAAGTTCTGGCCATAAAATGTAGACTTTAATCGAATTTGATAACTTAAGATTTCATTTCAATGATAACTTCTTGACTTCAGATCCTTAAAATTCAGAGCAAAATCTAGACAAGTAACCTTAATATATTTTCAAAACTTGTATAATGTTCTGGATCTAAATATGCGATCTATACAAGTATCTTTCAATTCACATTATAATTTAAAGTTATAACAAATGGCTAGTTTGCTTAAAAAATGATCATTGTATAAATTTAGCATAATGCTAGTATATGTTACCCATTAGTCTTTCTTGGCATGCAATCACTCGGCATATAAAAAGGTCCATGATGTGATGCAATCATGCAACTCACTAAAAGTTGAGTACAATTTTCTTTCATAAGTTACAAGTAAATACAACTTTATACTATCAAACATCACACCCAAAAATGCATCAACAGAAATGGAAACATCTAAAGTCTAAACAATTTAACTTTTGAAATATGTTAGTTGTTTAGAAACGAAATAGTATGTTGCTATGTGAGTAAACTCGATGGACTTGAAAGATATTCTTTCCATGTAGCCATCTCATGCGCCACATCCAACATGGTCGGTCTAGTCGACGGGTTGTATTGTGTGCATATCAACCCGAGCTCAATGAGCTCCTGGACCATGTCGTGCAGTAGTTTAGTATCACACGACATAGTGCTAGAAACGGGTGTATAGTTCACGAGCGCCTCTTTTATGATGGGTTCTAGGTTGTGTGGGTAGTGACTCTTCACCCATTCATGCAAGCTCGAACCATCATTGAAAACAACATCCGTGGGTCGTTTTCTTGTCACCATCTCCAACAACAAAACCCCGAAACTGTAGACATCTCCTTGTGTCGATGCTCGTCTACCCATACCGTATTCTGTATTTTGAAAAAAAAAAGAGATATATTAGCTATAATTCGAAACAATTTAACTACAAAAATAGGTTTAAGATGTGTAGATTCCTGCGTGACTTAGACAAAAATATAAGTAATGTAATCACAAACTCCGTATTTGTTAGTATGTTTAATTGCATTGTATAACCAAATGATATTGTTACTTACCGGGAGCAATGTAACCGATTGACCCACAAAGCAATCCATCTGTCGAGCTAACCGAAGGGGAGCCATCTGCCTCCATGTTTTTCTCGATCTCCTCTTTAACCAATCTTGCAATGCCAAAATCCGAAAGCATGGCATTCATGTCATCATCAAGAAGAATGTTACTCGGTTTGAGATCACAATGAGCCACCTTAACCGGTGCATAATGATGCAAATAAACTAACCCTTCGGCCACATCACTCAAAATTCTAACCATCTGAACCAAGTCTAAATGGGATAACCCATGGTCACTTGGATACAAATGGTCTTCAAGGCTTCCGTTCTGCATTAAAGGCAGAACGAGAGCCTTGAAATCAGGTCTGCTACAAATTGTGATGATCCTTATCAGATTCCTATGTCGGGTATTTTTCAAAACTTCACATTCTCTGTTGAAACTTTCTGATATTTTCGCGGATTTTGCATAGGATATAACTTTAACCGCAATCTTTGTGTTGTCTTTGAGGATTCCCTTGTAAACTTTCCCAAATTGGCCAGCCCCGATTAAACTCGAGCCATTGAATCCATTTGTTGCTTCCACGAGTTCTTGATGGGAAATTTTCGGGTAGTTGTGTTCTTCACTTTCGTTTTCTTCATCTGCTTCATAACCAATTTTCTGACTAAATATTTTTGAAAATTTATTCTTCGACTTCGACTTGAGAAACACTGGAATCAAAGACATTAAAAAGGTGGCAATCACAAGCACAGGAAGCAAAACTGGAAGATGAATTGAGCGTTTTCTACGACTACTTTTGCACATTGGCAGCCCCGCGATTGAACTACTACAAAGTCCCGGATTTCCCAAGAAAGAATCGATATCAAACACCGAAAATGATACATTCCCGGAGAAGTTATTAAACGAAAAATTGAGATGCTTCAACGTCGAAGATTTTTGAAATGAGTCCGGGATTTTTCCAGACAATATGTTACTTGAAACATCAAATTTTTCGAGAAATGGTAACTTCCCTATCGAATCAGGCAATGAGCCCTCGAGCGCGTTTCCAGAAAGATTAAGGAGCTCGAGTGCAATGCAGCTTCCAAGCTGTGTTGGAATAGCACCCGAAAAGTTGTTTGATGAAAGGTCCATTGCAAGAACCATGTTCATTTTACTTAACTCTGGAGGCAATGATCCATTTAACTGATTGTTTGAGATGTTTAAGTACATTTTCAATGTGCTCAACCTTGCGAAATCAGATGGAATGGAACCCGATAGTTGATTATGTGAAATATCAAGAGTCTCCAAGTTTACACATTGTGACAAACTCGTGGGAATAGTTCCCACAAGCTTGTTGTTATTGAGCAACAACTTCCGTAGTTGTGAGACATTCGAGAAAGTGTCGGGGATCAGATTTGAGAGCCGGTTTTTAGATAAATCGAGAAGACCCAATTTAGAAATATTTCCAAAACATGGC
>OU343221.1:45100540-45122610 GCA_910596185.1 Chrysanthemum makinoi
GCATGCAAAAAATATACATTAAAAAAAAGTATAGGAGGACCAATAATAATAGTAACACTCCATTCAAATATATATATTTTCATCAACAAGACGTGCTGAGAATCCATCAACTGCTAACAAAGATCTACAAACAAATAAAGGGTCATCATTAAAAACATCAAAACTTACATAAAACCAAGTATGAAAAAAAAGAAGGTATGCTTTAAATTATTTAAAAATTAAACCTTTGAGTTGTTTTTGAAGAAGTATACTCGCTTGAGATGAAGTAGCAATAGAAGCCATTGATGACGAACGAAGAATTCTGAAGAAAGAGGGAGGCTGATAATGATGGTGAAAGAATAAAGGGAATTTAGTTTAAGGGTTTAGATTTTGATATTAAAGCTAAACTTACGATGTTAATGGGTTATGGTTTGTTTTTTTTGTTTTTTTTTTGTTTTTTTTTTCTACTAAATAGGTTTACTCTGAATTTAACTTGTGTACTAACCATAGAAAAGAAAAGCGGCTGAGATGGGTGGCCAGCGGCGGCTGAGTGGTGCGTGGTGGCGTTTGAGTGGTGGGAGGTGGCAGCTGGGATGGTGGATGGTGGTAGATAGGAAGGGATGAGAGAATGAGGCTAGTGTTTAAGCGACAAAAAGTGGTTATAAACGTGTGAGAGTGTGTGTTCTTAAGTGTGTAAGTTTGTCTAGTTTGATCAAAATGTGTTAAAGTTAATATATAACTTAAGGTTTGGTTGCAAATTATGTGTGAACACGAAATGACTAAAATATCCGGACGTGGTCTTCAAACTAACGAGAATTTTAAACGATCGTTAGGTCGAGGGATACAACTTGCAGACAAACATCCACAGTAGTGGCATAATTTGTAGATTTATCGTTTCGATGGCTAAACTTGCATTTTTTGATATACTCAGTGACATTTTTTGTAGTTTACCCTTTCTTTTATGTATTGGTTAGATGTTAAAAAGTTGTTTCAAGCACTACTAGTTAAAATAGTATACTCTAAACCCACGCGACCTCACTAGGACTTTATTACAGCATCGAGACATGCCATAAAAAGATACTATCACGAAATAACATACATGCCTAACGATCCAAAAACCAAGGTTGCAAAAATCGTTAGACTGTATTTGGGTGGACGGGTATCGCCTAGCGATTAATCGGTTAGACGGGAAAAAATCAAGGATTAATCGGATTGGATTTTTTATATGTAAAATTATAAAGTTTTGAAACTATATGCCCCATTTGTCCGATCTAGAGCATTTTTTACCGATTTAGTCGATTTATTGATTTGACCGATGTCTATCCGTAACCAAGTTGGCCGATTTATCCGATTTTTGTGCGATTCGCCGATTTATGCCCGATTTGGCCAATTGTTATCCGATTAATCGGTATGTTGACCGATGATTAGTAAAAATCGGGATGGTTAATCTCCGACTAGCGATTAATCGACCGCCTAGGCCGATTTTTGCAACAATGCCAAAAACTACTTCGTCTATATTTCCTTAAAAAAAATTCACTTTGTAGTCATTCCAAGTTTTGATATGGGTCATAGTAACACCAAGCGTCACGAGACTAATTCACAATATCCATATGGCACTTAGCTTACTTCGGTTTCAATGTCTAAGTAAGCCAAAAAGTATGAAAGTTTTTAGCAATGAACACTTGTAAATTTACTCGAGAATATTTGACATATATTGCACTAGAAATCTTGGTTACAAATAGATGATTACAAATGAGAGGGATTAGCTCTATTTATACTAAGGGCTAATCAAGATCTAGAAGTTTCTAACATAAGTATCTAAGATATTTACATAAGATAATTTCTAAATTATTCCTTCTATGTATCTAGATATTATAGACAAAATATCTTAAATATTCTTATGTTTAAGATTCTAGACTAATCAAGATATGTTGTTGCGTCAAGGTTTTCCTTTGAGTGAGGCTGTTATAATTCGGCTCATTACACCAAGTCTATACTTAATATCTTTTATATAATAAAGGAATAACCTTGACATAAAGGTTTTAGAACTTTCCTTATTAGTAATAATTGAATTAATTTTTTCTAGACAAAATCGGAAAAATAAATCAAGAATTTACTTCCGAACCTTAAAGAGCAAAATCAAAACTTATAAAACAACTAACAATAATTAAATTCCATTACTTTCTAATGCTAAAGGACAAATAAAACCATTAAATTTGAACTATCTCAATAAAAAAAAACCTTTTTTGGTTTTCTTTTTAAAAATTACACTTTCTAACTGTAAAAATAAATAAATAAACTAAAAAAAGAAAAACTATATTAGTGTTTTTTATTGTCAAACATATTCTATAAATATTATAATATCTGAACTTACAAGAGTGACATGCTAACACGACAATTAATATTCTAACATAAGGTTAAACTATGAATCGATCTAAATTATCGAAACACAAACACATAATGCGGTATCTAAATTTTGTACACAAGATGAACGTGTCTATGCAAAAACTATATATGAACCCTTACCAGCGTCGTCAAACATCATTATTAACCAAAATTAAGAACCATAATTAAAACAAAAACAAAAATAAGTCTGTTTGTATTTTTATAGATAAAAAAAATATTATTAAAGTTTTTTAAAATATCCCTTGCATGAGTATTATAACTAGTATTCTATTAAAAAATAATAACAAAATTTTTATACATGCTTTCTATAATAAAACGGCCCGAAAACTTAAATCTAGTAAAATGTTGGGCTTGGACATTAAAATCTGGCCCGTTAATTGTCATACACTTTATTACACCATCTAAATTAAACAACCTTAAAAAATGTTAAATGATTTGCACATTCTTTTTTGTTTTGTTTGCACACTCTATTATATACCACCCCGTCTCAAATTTTATGTCCATTCTAACTTTTGACTCTAACTTTGATCTTAAATATTTTTGTGTGTATTATATAATATTTTGTGCAAAATATATGAATGAATTGTGTTTTAAATGTATTTTTCATTGATATAATTTTTATTAAGTATTATATAATGCAAACAAAAATATTTAGGGTTAAAATTTTATTCAAAAAGTCAAAACGGACATAAAATTTGGGACGAGAGGAGTATTTAATAAGTTGTACATTTGTTGTATATTGTTTTTTCAGTTTGGACCAATGTTTTGAAACTCGACTCTACGGGTTAACGGTTGGACCGGTTCCGGACAAAAAAACGGGTAAAAACCCGGTTTTAAAAACGGGTCAACCGTTTAGACCCGGCGGGTTTTAAGCGACCCGGGTCAACCCGGGTTTGGTTTTTATCATTTTTTAATTTTTTTTTTTGAAAAAATAAACTTGTAAATCTCGTAGATGCATGCTTTAGAAGTATTTAAACTTGTAATCCGTAGGATTTATGCCTTTTGTAGTATGAAACATGTAATCCCGTAGCATTTATGGTTGTTTAGAAAATTATGCAAGTTTATATCCTTGTCCACCTTTGATTTGTTGTTTAGAGCATGAAAAATGGTTCTTTGTTTTTTTTTTCACTGCAAAACTAGTGTTTGAACATTATGTTTGGACAATTAGAAATAGATGTTTGGACATATGCATAAAACCGGGTCTAACCGGGTTGACCGCGTTGAACCGGTTGACCCGATGACCCGGTGTCTTGGCCGGGTCGATCACAAACCCGGGTTTCAAAACATTGGTTTGGACACTAAAACATGCTAATAAAAAAAATAGTATATCAATAAACAGGATTGAGATCATCTCATGTTCAATTGAACATGATAGGTAATGTTGTGTTACTTGTGATTGTACATTGTCATTATTGTAAAGCATTTATTTTATTTTAATTCAAATGCAATACAACAGTAGCCTTAACATTACACTATCATGCTCAATGAACATGGAGGGATCTCAATCCCAATAAACACTCCTAGAAAAACGGTTGCCTTTGTTCGAGGCCATTGAGTACAAATTTTCGATATAAGCTTGAGCCCAAAACATAAGCTCGCGCGCAAACACACTTAACAAAGCTATAAAACCAACCACTCATAACCCACAAACCAAATCCCCCGCCAAAAAAATTACAAATGTTTTCCCGCACCATCCCCATCCCCAAACGCAACCGCAACTTCTTCCTAAACATCCTCACATCCCCCGCCCCGCAAACCCGCGCCAATCTCGAACAAACCCACGCCCAAATCATCCTCAACGGCCTCGAATCCGACTTATCAACCATCACCAAACTAATCCAAAAAGCCTCAGACACCAATGCCATCACTTACGCCACCAAAATCTGCTCACATTTCCCTAACCCTGACTTGTTTCTATACAACGTCGTTATTCGCGCCTTTTCGCGCAACAATGACCATTTAAATGCGGTTTATTTATATCGCAAACTGCGCGAAAAGGGGTTAAGACTAGATGGTTTTACTTATGCTTTTGTTATATCTGCATTGTCTAAGCTTGTTTCTTGTAATGGGTTTGATGAAATCGGGCCCGTGATTCACGGGCACGCGATAATTGGTGGGTGTGGGTTGGATTTGTTTGTTGGGTCTAGTTTGGTGGATATGTATTTGAATTTGGGCCGAATTGGGTATGCGCGTAAGGTGTTTGATGAAATGTCTGTGAAGGATGTTGTGTTGTGTAATGGGATGATATCGGGTTTGGTTAAGAACGGGTTTTGTGAGGAAGGGGTTTTGGTTTTTAAGGAGATGGTAAGAGGGGTTGGGTTTGATTCGACTAGTTTTGCGAGTGTTTTGACGGGGGTGGCTGAGATGGAGGATGGGAGGGTGGGGAGGGGGATTGAGGGGTTGGCGGTGAAAGCTGGGTTGCATTGGCATGTTCATGTGCTTACGGGGTTTATTTCGTTGTATGCTAAGTGTGGTGATATGGTGATGGCCAGGTGTTTGTTTGAGGAGATTGAGAAGCCGGATGTGATTGCGTATAATGCAATGATTTCGGGGTTTAGTTGTAACAAGCAGATGGAAAACGCTGTTGATCTTTTTGATAAATTGTTGGGATCATCGCAGCATCGAGTCAATCCAAGTACTGTAGTCGGTTTGATTCCCGTGTTTCATCCCTTTGGTCATTTGATACTTACGAGTACTATCCATAGTTTCAGTTTGAAAACGAGTTTGGTTTCTAAAACTTCAGTTGCAACTGCATTAGTAACAGTTTACAGTCGACTTAACGAGATTGATTCAGCTAGAAAACTATTTGATGAATCCCCTGAAAAAAGTATACCAGCATGGAACGCTATGATATCTGGTTATGCTCAAAATGGAGTAACCGATAAGGCAATTACACTCTTTCAAGAAATGCAGACGTTTAAAATACCTCCAAATCCTACAACCATCACTAGTATTTTATCAGCATGTGCTCAACTCGGTGCATTAAGTTTAGGAAAATGGGTTCATGATTTAGCGAGAAGTGGCAATTTCGAGTCCAATGTTTATGTTTCAACTGCTTTAATCGATATGTATGCGAAATGTGGAAGCATAAAAGAGGCCCGACAAGTTTTTGATTCGATGACAGAAAAGAATCCAGTCACATGGAATGCTATGATTTCAGGATATGGACTTCACGGGCATGCTCAGGAAGCGCTGAATATTTTCAACAGAATGGTGGATTTAAAAGTACCCTTAAGTGGAGTTAGTTTCGTTTCTATATTATACGCTTGTAGCCATGCGGGTTTAGTAAAAGAAGGAGAGAGTATTTTCTACCAAATGGTTCAAGATCATGGGTTTGAACCGTTACCTGAGCATTATGCCTGCATGGTTGACCTATATGGTCGAGCTGGAGAGTTACAAAAGGCATTGTATTTTATCAATAAAATGCCCGTTGAACCTGGACCTGCTATGTGGGGTGCTCTGCTTAGTGCTTGCAAGACTCACAAAAACACTGATTTAGCTCGATTAGCATCAGATAAGTTATTTGAACTGGACCCCGAAAATGTAGGGTATCATGTATTACTATCCAATATTTACACTGCGGAACAAAATTATCATGAAGCTGCTTCGGTTAGGCAGGTGGTTAGGAATCGAAACCTTGCAAAGACTCCTGGATCTACCTTAATAGAAATTGATAGAATCCCTCATGTATTCACATCAGGACAACAATCTCACGAACAAACAGAAGCAATTTATAAAATGTTGGATAAGTTAATGGGTAAGATGACAGAAGCTGGATTCCAAACTGATACAGTGACAGCATTGCATGATGTTGAAGAGGAAGAAAAGGAACTAATGGTGAAGGTTCATAGTGAAAAATTAGCTATTGCTTTTGGGATTTTGAATATGGAAAATGGAAGTGAGATTAGGATTATAAAGAACCTTCGGGTTTGCTTAGATTGTCATAACTTTACTAAATTCGTGTCTAAGATTACCGATAGAGTTATCGTTGTTAGGGATGCTAATAGGTTTCATCATTTTAAAGATGGTCAATGCTCTTGTGGAGACTATTGGTGAAAACCCCTTCAGTTCCGCGCAGCGTAGTTTGTCAGTTCATACAGGCAACACAGGGTAGTGAACTTCGTTCAGTGTCTCAGTTCATAGAGTGGCTCCCTTATTATACGGTGTTACTCTTTTTGTTCACTGCAAAAGGTGCAGAAGATGTATATATTGCAGACTTAGCTGTTGCTGCTTTCATGTGCCGGAAGGAATATGTATATTGCAGACTCTCATAACTTATATGAAACTTGCATCTGTCATTATAAGCTTGTTAAACTACTATTAAGCCTGCAAAGGTAATCTAATAATCTTTCACTGATGTTCTCATTGTCTTACAAGTTTTTTCTGATCTTACTCTGTCTCAATAACACTAAGTTTTTGGATTGACATATACTCAAAGTTTCATAAGAGTTGGCTGTTAGTTCGTTGGAATTCCATCCTTTATGATGGAATGGAATTTACAGATGCTATTTACCATATATCAGAAACTGTTTTGTTCAAATATTTGTTTATTAAATTTCTTTGCAAATTCTTAGGCATTCCATAGAATATATCAATATATGAACACAACCTCATGTGTGAGGCTAAGCTTGATATTTTGGATTAGTTGAATAGTCGGAAATAAGCAGAAATCCTTAGTTGATATAGAACTCATATTCCGGAAACTAATTAAGAAGTGTGATGGGTATTGACACGAAGTCTTTTAAGTTTAATAGTAATTCTTTTTAAATATCGATAGAACCTAAAAACTGATCCTCCCCTAGGCTGCTAAACATAGAGACGATGATTAAATATGTTGTCTGCCATTAAATGATCATCACATAGCTTACGTGTTAGTGTGTTACATCTTGAACAACATATTACTAACAGCACCGTCACATTAGGGTAGCTAATCTAGCAGATTATTGTACTAAAACTGTACCATCAAAAATTAGCAAATGGTTTTTCTGATGTACTTTTCACTTTTTCTTTTACCAGCATGTTACTTCTGTTCACGTGGAGTTGCCTTTAATTTTTATTGACAACAAATGTATATGAAATTTTCACTATAAATCACATTCAATGTATTTAACCTCTTAAGATTTTGTGGCTTAGTGTTTGTTTGGTAGGTGGGATAGAGTGGGGTTAAGCCATTGATGTATTGAATCTTTGGAGGATATAGATCACCTAACTTACCTACACTTCACCATAAGGATATTCATTACCCATAATAATCTGAACACAAAATGGTTATAACTTTACATTGTTTGTCCATTGATGTATGTTTTATGAACTGGTAGTTACGATTTGATCAGTATTGTTCGTCCTCTAAATCCCTTTTTAAGTAATTCGGCCTTCAATTATGTTTTCGCAGACGGTCTAGTTTCAGATGTTATCATGTTCACTGAATCACAAGGCACCAAAGTTGGTTAACATACAAATGACAAAAGTTCCAGCTTATGTAAATAAAAGGTCCAGTGAGTTAAGGGGATGTTTGAGTTAGCATCTTGATGTGGGCTTAGTGAGCTTATGTAAATACTGAAAAACTCAAAAGCCCACTTTATGAAGTTGATTATTTTGAGTCTCACCTTGACAACTTGCGTCGTTTGCTTATTAATGGTATATATAGTACAACCTAAATATGCAAAATATCATACAAACATCATTTGGGTGGAAATGAGCTGAGTCGTTTGTAAAAAGCTCGGTATCAGATCGGTAAAAAGCTCGAACGAACCGATTTTAAACGAACTCGAGCCCAAGCTAGAGCTTAAATGCAACTCATTTATTAATCGAGCTCGAGCACGAGCTTTACATACAAAGCTCGATTGGGCTCGCAAGCCTAAACGACACTAGGATTATTTAAGCATTGAAACATATATAAAACGTTATGCATTTGTATTATAGGCAAGCTTATTAACGAGCTCAATAACAAGCTTATTAACGAACTCAAAATAGATATATTATGAGCCAAGCTCAAGCCAAACTTTAATTTTTCATCGCCAAATCATATAAACAAGCCGAGTTCGAGCTTAAAAAAATAAGGCTCAAACCGAGCCGAGCTCAAGCTCAAGCTTTATAAAACTTGAACGAGCCGAACTCTAACTCTAAGACGCTCGAGTTCGGCTCGATTCGTTTCCACCCATTTACATTACTTGACAAATTCTAACATATTTCCATGAAAGATATAATTGATGTGGTATGGATTTTTAAGGTGTAGCTACCACCAACCTCAACTACCATATGTCACAAATTTATGTGAAACAATAATCCTATTTATGGCGTACTATACTTTTTTGCCACATTAATAGAAAATGCAACACATGCTGTCAAGCCTTTTATTTATCTAGCAAATGGTTTCTACTTTCTACAACTTTTTATAAAGTTTCTGGAAATGATATCTAAAAAATGAATATTTTGCTGTTTGATTATCATTTGTCGCATATTTGATTATCTACTACGTGATGTTGATCACGCATAAAATCTATACTACTTATAATAGAGGAATGAATTTCTCTCATTATTTAAAATTAAGACTTACAAAATACAAAGCCTATTGTACAATACACAATGCACGATTAATGATCTTTCTCATCAATTTTAATTTTAAGACTTACAAGTCTTAAAGCTTAATGTACAAAATACAAATCACTATTAATGTGTTAAAGATATTTAATGTAGTCAATTAATTAACATGTTAATAAATACAAGAGTAATGATAAGGAGACTTAACTCATATGACTAAATTTATGCCTAAACAGTAAACACTTCATCATGTGACATGTGAAATGTATATTTTCTCTTTCATAATCCTCACTATTAATCTTGCCATTTGCCATGTGTCATCATCTTAGAGTTAGGCATATCTTTAGGCATGAAGTTTAGTCATGCAAATCATTTTCCTAAATACAATTAATGAAGTTATTAAAACACCACTTACACAAAAAATACAAATTATCAAGCATATTGTACAACCAACTTAAACACAATTCGTGCATTAAATGTCACTGATACAAATAATAAAGCATATTATATTAATATTCCCGAAGCGGGCAAAGCGGTAGAAATCGGGCTGAACGGCATCGAATCAAGTCGAGCCGAAGGGCACCGCTAAACGTCGAGCTCAAACGAGAAAGGGCCAACGGTTCGAGTAACGGCACGGACTAAATAAAATTCTTGATCTCCGTACATTTGTTGTGAAAAAGAACATAATAAACTAAAATACATGATTCACTGGAAAATTTTATTTCAAAGTATCCGCCGCCGCAACGCGCGGATACCCTGCTAGTCTCAATAATATATGAGTATATTCAATAACGAGTGATGTCTTTTTGTCGTTTTGAATTGTATTGTTTGGCATTGTGTGAAGTGATTTGTATATCACTAACGTTACATATTTGTCCAAATTCTAAACTTTTAGATCCATACAAATATACTAGAACTTTGAGTAACGTTTTCACTTTGATTCATGTTTTTATTAGACTGATAGTTGTTAACCCATATATTGTGATAAGTATCAAATGAGTTGTGTGAATTGTACATTAGAGGATAATTACAAAGTGATTAGTGTATATTTATTTTGATTAGCTTAATTAGTGGGTTGATAGACACAATTAGGATCAATGAAGATCGATAAAAGTGTTTCACAAGAACTTGGTCAATCAAAGATCAACGAAAGCTCAATGCATTACTATATATATTAAAGCACATTTAAAACGACGTCATTTCAGTTTGTAAAACATTTCAGTTTGTAAAACGACGTCATTTCAGTTTGTCATTTTAATGGCCCATGCCAGGCTTATTTGGCCCAACCCTTGCGCCTCACCGTTTGATTGAAACCCAATCCAAAAAGACCGACATATATTACCTATTACTGCCTTTGAACTCTAGAAGCATCTTCCATCTTCTTCCACCCTCCTCTCTATCTCTCTGTGTGGAAAAAGAAAAAGAAAAAGAAAAATGTCGTGTGATGTTATGTGGTGGGGCGGTAGATGAGGATAATAAGGGGCTACTCTGACTTGAGCATAACATTTGTGGAAGAGACAAGGTATGCTTTTCTAATTTGGTTAAACTATTGGTTTTTATTGTAATTCAAGATTAGAGTTCGTTTTTTTTTTTTTTTTAATGATTTGGGTATGATCTCAGGTTAAAGGTATGCTGCTTTTTGTAATTTAATTTGTCTATGGAACCGGGATGTGATGAGCAGGTAAAGCTAAAGGCTGTCGATCTTGGTGGTGACATCTGATTGTAACGAGGTTGGTAAGTGACTGGAAATTTATCTGAATATTTTAGTTTTATATTTTAAATTGTGGGTTTTAATAGTGTATCATCATTTTGTTATGCTTTTTTGTAACAGGAAACATGAGGAGTTTGAGGTTATCTATTTGTGAATTTGAATTGAAAGTTGAGAACGAGGTGGTGTCGCTATTCAAATAGCTGATAATGTTGTTGCATGTGTAAGAGATTAGCTCGCAATGCTTCAACTGCACCTGCTGTGGTACAAAATTTTAACTTATTATCTCTTCAAAATTTTATTATGCTTTGTAACGAGATTAGCTCGCGATGCTAAAATTAGAAAACCAAATTTGCAGAGAAAAAGTTTCTCTAATTTGAGATTAGCTCGCAATGCTTAAACCGTCTGCTTTTCTAATTTGCGAGAAAAATCGGAATTTCTGCACTCATATACCGTACGCAAAATATCAACAGGATGATTACTGAGTGGTGCTGATATTTTCAAGATCAACAGGAGGTAAGCATCAATCCTTCCAATAATTCGACCGACTCAAATGATTGTCGATATAATTCAAAGATTGTTGCCTATATTTTTACGTTTGTTGGTTACCAATAGCTGTTTTCTGTATCAGCTATAATGACACTGAAAAAAGATGCACCACGTCACTTTTGGATGACGGTGGTGCAACTATTTATACCTCCCGGTAAAAATAGCTGACACTGAAAAATAGCTGATATTAAGTGACGTGGCGCAACTATTTATACCTCCCGTTGATATTAAGTGACATGAAAAATAGCTTATGGTGGTTCAACTTCCGGGTGATCCTGGATCATTGAAGAAAATAGCATATGTTATAAAAAAATCTTATCTGAATTAGGATATTCTAAGGCCCAAGAAGGAAAGTGCATGTTGGCGTGAACTAAAAAAAACCCATCTGAAGGCAACTTTAAACAATGACGTGGTGCAGCCCGAAAGTTGAACAACCATAAAGTTGTTAACTGCTACACCTTTGTTGGCCTGCGACATTGAAACTATGTATGATGTAATGCTCATCTCAGAATTCGGACGACTAGATTAGGCTAAACTTGCCGTAAATAGTTACCTACCTGATATATGGGATCTCATAGACTTTTATGGTTTCTTTTACAGGTTGGCGACGCAACATACTCACTTTACAGCCACTGTCGGTGTCTTTTCTTTTTCCGGAGCCTGATTCATCTCACTTTTTAGGTTGCAGCCATGGCGGTGCGACGGCATGCGTAAAGGCTGTTTTGATGGCATAAAAGGGCAATGATGATAGTTAACGGGCTATTACGATTGAATGTAACCTGGCGGGGCAATGACCGGACGGCATGGTATAAACGGTTACTATGCAACCGAGTCTATTTGCAGCCATGGTGAACTTCAGATGTTTCTATTACCCGTTCCACATTTACTAATCTGAGCCTGATGTCGCTGCACTCAATCTTAAGTGTGAACTTTAGATCTGAGTCTGTTTGCAGAGGTAACTTACAATGCTTTTACATTCGTCTTTTTACGTTTACATTCACAGTGCACTTAATTGTTGGTAACTTGATTCATTGGGAATGTTTCATTTATTTGTAAAAAAAATTGAACATTTGTTACATGTTTATATTACCGACCAATTATACTGTCTTTGAAAAAAATTTATCTAATAATATTGCATATTGCATATATAGTAGGCGTGACTTCCGTGTAAGAAACATTGAAAAATGTATGTTTTTTGTAGGAATAAGTGAATAACCAAGTAAAGCAGGTACGTGGAAGAGACGAACTCTTCTAAGGTTCTGTCGGCAAGAAAAATGAATATATGATAAAGTTTAATCCAGCGTTTTCGGCTTTTGTGCATTTCTAAGGTTCTGCCCACTTGATGAATTGTAACACATTGAACACCAAAGTCTGTTTATTTGTTGAGCACTGATCTGCTTCTACTACTAACCTACTTATTAGGCAACAATTTACTAAATTGTGGAATGCCTTTTAAGATGTTAATTACAGTTAAATTAATAGTAGATTTTTATTTTTATTTTGCAGCATTCATGGAACTTGACTACTCCTGCTCCTGCTGCTGGATCTTAATATTCTATGAGGGTGAACCGGATACAAATACTTTTAGTGAACTGAATTAAAAACCTTAGATATCTCAAATTTTGGTTCTCACTTCTCAGAGGTTAGATATTATACGTGATGCACGATGATTTTAGTAAATTCAATTGCGACATGGCTATAATAGCTAATGCAAAATCAGAGGTGTCTCCTTTAAACAACTACTCATCCTTATTTTTATACAAAAAATGAAATCAGTTAATTAAAAATACGCAAAAGCAGTTTAAATAGATAAAATATGTTCACAGTCTGTTAGTATATGATATATCTATAGTTTATATTTCAGCCCACTCTCCTTTTCATGTTTAAAGATTGATGTAGTGGGAGTAAAAATGTTCCTGTTGCTACTGATGTGTATAATAGGCATACCCAACATGTTATTTGACGTAATATGTTTATCCTTTTCTTATGATTTAGAATTATCACTGATGTATTACAAGTTGTTATTTGTGTCACCAAAAGCTTTATATTTTCTCTTTTTTTAGGTACGGTGGCCCTGTTGAAAAAAGTACTTGCTGTTTCGCGTCAATGCACGAGGTGTAAACTGTAGTTGGTAGTTCGCCTAGCCACAATGGTCGCCAAAAGGCAGTAGCAGCAGGTAAGGCATGTTGCAGGTTCAATAACTCTTGAACTGATGTACATTGAATATGTAATTCTGTTATTCCTATTAATCAGTCTAACGATCCATTTGTCAGAGTTTAATTCTCTTTCGCAACTACAGATTACCCGATTCGATTTGTTAATATTGCCTCTGAATTTTGACTCACAACAACAACAACAACAACAAACCCAATCCCGCCGGGCCAGGGTATGGGGGAGGTAAAATGTAGACAGATCCTACCCCTACTCCCGGGTAAACCCGAGGGTAGAGAGCCTCTGAATTTTGACTGATGGGAATAAATCGATCATCCACCATGAAACTTAGCTATATAAGGGCTATTATCTGTGTTATCGTAGGGACCTATGACTGAAGAATGTATCGAGCCGCTTCTTGACCAGAAAGTATGCTCCTTATTCATCCTTCGAATTGATTTTATTGGTATAATATCTTTTTCATTCTCTTGGGTTGTAAAGAAAAAGCCTACTGCTTTGATTCAGGTAGATGGTCTAGCAACTTTGATTCAGGTAGATGGTCTAGCAACAATGTGAGGGGAGGAAGGAAGATGGGCTGTTAAGCAATTTGTGAATCAGGTTGGCATAATTTTAAATTTTATTCCATATATCATTAAGATTGCTCATAATTGCAGCTATAGATAAAGTAGCATACATTATGTCATAGGTGATAACATATGAAAATCAACGGTTCATATAGCATAGTTAAAGTAATATACCATAATGTTTGGAGAACTTATGCTAATTTCCTTTTTGCAGGGCGCAGAAAACACTTGCTCAAATAGAACTCTATGTCAGGTATGCATCACCCCCTCTGCTATTATACACTCTATTTGTGTTTCTATGTTGTTTTTTTTGTGATTTTCTAGGCGACATTTATCATCTCCTATTAAGTATTGCAGTTATGGCTACATTAAGTCGGATTGTAACAATTGTAAAGTAAGATTGCCCCTTCTTTTAATTAATTGTCATTTGCCTAACCCTCAGATGGCTAAGAACTTATCTTCTATAGTATTTTTTTTATCATGTTTCGGTTTGTATAAAACCATACACAAACACCCCTTGATGGCACTTTGTCGGATTTCTACTAACAGATATCTGGATTAGCTTAAAGCCAACGTAAGATCATGCATCGACTGATTCAAGAATGTAAAACTAAGCAAACCACTGAATCATCATGTTTGCTATTTCTAATCTTAACCAGAACATCATTTCCAAAATAGATAGCGCCTGTTACAATTCTCTACTCGTTCGTGACTCCCACTCTTTTAACTTTTCATGAAATATGTAGCTCTTGAAAGATGGTAGCCAAACAGGGGATTTGCAATACAATTTGATTAGTGGATATTTGAATAAGCAAGTTGAGAAGAAATGCCACAAAAAGAAGATATGGTTAAGGAATTGAAGTATGGGACATTGGACATCTCACAGTTATCGCCTGTCACACCGCCAACACCTGTTACTAACGGTAAAGTTGGTGCAACAATGCATTGTAGTTCAACTTTAGTACAGCGTAGTCGACATTTTTCATATGAACTGACACAATTTCTTTATGTATTTCTAATGTTTGTATATGTATAATACAACGTAATAGACGTTTGTTCCAGGTCGTGTGTTAAAGTTAGATTAAGTTTAAATACATTGTTACTCTTATTGCCTACTATTCTGGTCCACTTTTTAATTAAAGATGCAAAATTGCATATATATTCTTTGCATGCATAAAAATCATTGTACTATGTGCATAAAAAACTTGTAAGGAGGATATATATGAAATTATTCACCTTTAGAGGGATATACATGCAATTCCCTCAAATAATAATACCATGCAATTGTCAACGACGTGAAAAAACCCCACCAGGCCGCAACGCGGCCGGCCGGCGCCATTCTCGTTATCAATGAAAGATAGTTTTGTAACAGGGTTGTTACACAATGGTTACAAGAGAGAGAAGAGGAAAACTGATTCACAAAAAACTAACTAATGAATAGGAGTTACAAGTATTTATAGAGAGTTTGAGTGGGAAAGTTGGTTAGCTTCAAAGGAGAGTTATCACGTGCACCTCACGTGTGTAGTAACACACCTGAACCTCACGTGCCTTATAACCTAACCAACTTTCCAACTTATTAGAAAACACTTCTAGTGCTAACAAAACAGTGCTAGTACTAACAAAACACTGCTAGTACTAACCAACTCCTATCATGGGTTTACTCAAAATAACTCATGTATTGTACCTATATGTATCCTCTCATTTGTGGGTAATGAATAATGAAAATCATTCTCATTTTATTTTCTCATTGTATATTCTTACATGATATCAGCCATACGATCATAAATCTCTAACCCTAAACCTAAACTCTCCCGTCGCCGCCTCCAGCTGCCAGCTACACGCCGGAGGTTCGGAGGGCTCCCTTTAAACCTTAACCTCTGCCATCTTCAAATATCAAGTAGTAACGAAAACCCACCTCAATCAACTATGAAAAAAAATGGTTGGTCTTTATGTTTTTCTTTGGAAAAACACGCCCTGTTTGTTTGGAAGGTTCTTTAGGGGTTGAAGTTTTAGAACCAACTTTCGTTTTCTCATCTTTTCTTTTAATGTTAGTGCGTGAGTCTTAGTTGTAATTCCCGTTTGTTTTAGTTGTAGGGGATACTTTAGGTTATCCTGTTTGGTCAGGATACTTTGCTTTATCCTTTTTGGTATGAGATACTTTGGTTTATACCATTTGGTCAGGATACTTTGGTTTATCATGTTTGGTTCAGATACTTTGGTTTATCCGGTTTGTTGCGTATTTGTGTCTGTTGCTGCTTGAAGATGTGCTTATGCTTTCTGTCGAATGTCTTCTTCAACAATTATTTATTAGTTTTACTTGATTGTTTATTAGCTTTTAATCTTCAGTTCGATCTTTCGCGATTTCGTCGCTCGGACTGCGGGGGAGTGTTAACCGTATATTGTGATAAGTATCAAATGATTTGTGTGAGTTGTACATTAAAGGATAATTACAAAGTCATTAGTGTATATTTATTATGATTGGCTTAATTAGTGGGTTTACCCAAAATAACTCATGTATTGTACCTATATGTATCCTCTCATTTGTAGGTAATAAATAACGAAAATCATTCTCATTGTATATTCTTACAATAGTAACGGGTCCAAATGGTTCGGTCGGTCTACCCTTGGCCCCCTCTCACGAGGACCATTGAGAACATCCCCCATCCCCTCTTGAATTTCATTGTTTTGGTATGTCAGTGGATTGAACAATACAGACGTTGGGATGTTTTGTTTATTAAAAAAAATAATAAATAAAAAAATTAAACCCACCTTTTTATCTATAGAAACCATACCATTTCTTTATTTTATACATATTTTCAACCCAATCCTTTTTACATACACAATTTTACTTCTCAAATCAAACAAATGAATTCCCATCAATTCTTTTTTGATGATACAAATGACGAAGCGGAAGTTAATAGTTTATTCTTCGAGTTTTTAAAGACGCCACTTTGCTTATTGAAGCTCCCACTTCTACAATCCTAAGAAACCCACGAATCCCTATTGATAGAGATCGTCACGGTGCCCAGGATCATCTAGTGGCGGCTTACTTCCGTGAAGAACCATTGCACAATGACTATTTATTATGTAAGCGATTCCAAATGAGTCAATCACTATTCACACACATTGTTCAAGAATTGACTGATAACTTCCCATATTTTCAACAAAACATATGATTGTACGGGAAAGTTGGCATTTTCGCGTTGGTGAAATGTACCTCTACAATTCATTAATTAGCATACAAGACCGTTCCAGATGCTCTAGACGAATATCTACAAATTGGTGATAAAACTTCTCGTGATTGTCTTGTTTCTGTAACAGGGTTTTGGAGTTATATGGCAAGGGGTATTTGCGAAGGCCTACACAAACGGATGTCGAGAAACTCTAATTATCATGAAGAGAAACATGGGTTTCCTGGGATGATATGAAGTATTGATTGTATGAGATGACTATGGGCTCAATGCACAACTTCATTTCGTGTTTAATTCTGTAGGGGCGATTCTGGGTCAGATCTATTCATTTTAATAGAAGAGGTTGCCTCACAAGATTTATGGATTTTACATGCGTTCTTTGGTGATGCAGGGCCGAACAATGACATCAACGTTATACGTCAATCACATCTTTTAAACGATCTCAAAGTCGGGAAAGCACCAGAAGTTCCATTTGTGGCTAACTACGTGAATAATAGTTGGAGATATTATCTTACTGATGGGATATATTCGGAATGAGTTGTTCTTTAAGTCTATTTCACAGCCAGGCTCGAATAATATGAAGCAAATAAGATATAAGTAAGCCCATGAAGCAGCAAGAAAATATGTAGAACGAGCGTTTAGTGTGCTAAAGAAAAAGTGCGCTATAGTAAGGATCGATGTTCATAGAAGAAGAATCCTAGAGGTGATTGTGTATGCAAATGTGTGGTGTATTTGGAGGTTTCGAAACGGAGTGGTGTTCAAAGATTCAACCATGAAAAAGAGTCTTATTTTCGAGTCCATTGTTATTAACTCTTTTCTCTGGTTTTCGAGTAGATGTAAAAAACATACATCCCATGGACATTGTGGCTTCGAAACCTAATTTTGCATTCCTTTGTAAGTTGCTAGCTTATTTTCTAGCTTGTTTTATATCACTTTGCCGTTCCAAAAAAAGTAAAACTCTCGCACGTCGTGAAGTCTTGAGAAAATTACAGATTTGATGTACACTTGCATAATATTACATAATATGGTACGAAAAGACAAAACAAGGCAATTTCTCTCGACTTTTATACAGAGGAACAAAATCGTGAAGATGATCATGGACGATCGAGAGAAGATATGTTACAAGTTGTCAAAAAAATACACGGCCAACAAACTCATCTAAATTTTAAAGCCAATTTAGTGGAACACATTTGGCATCGAACAAATGCACACTAATTTTATTGTAATGTTTTTAATTTTATTTGAATTATTAATGTAATATTTTTTAGTTATTAATGAAATTTTAATTTAAAAAAAGTTTTCGGTCACATGTGTGGTCCTTACTACGAATATTTGGATTGTTTTTGGTCTAGAAGAAAGAAAGTTGAGTTGACGCTAATATAACAATGTTGTTTGTGATCTTGGCGCGGTCTTGTTATTATCAATCTTAGTGGTGGATACTCTCTTAAACAGGTCACCGAGTCTGGTCTATATTCTCGCATACTTTATTTTGAACTAGATATGTAAACTAATTATCATTATCGGTTATTAACATTTTTCAAGATATTAGAACTTTGAATGGTGTTGAAGTAAAAATATGTCTACCTAAACAAGCAATAATCCTTCGGCCGTTTCTTCGAACAGCTCTCCGGACCAGGACCCTTCGGACCTATTTACACAAGAACAACACGCGTTAGCCTCGTCTAGGGTTTTATCCCTAGACCAAGCTCCGGCGTGAGAATGAGAATATGATATTTCAGAGTTGCAGTGTGTAAAAGTGAGTAGAGAGAAAGTTAACCTTCAATGCAGTAACTTCTCTCCTTTTATAGATGAGGAGTCTTGTCCTTACCTGAGGGTCACGTGGGGTGAAAGTGACTCTTTCGGGCGGGAGGTTGACTTGCTCTATTTGGCTTCACCAGGCAGGTCGTGGGGTTCGACCCGAGATTCCTTTCCTTTTATGACTGATGACGTGATCTAGCCGTTGTGCCGGTGGGTTGTGTCTAACACTTCGGCATGTGCTGTTGGCGTTTAGAGCCTGCTTGGTCTTGTTCGTTGGGTGTTTGTCCGAATGGTTTCGATCCTTCGGCTTGGTACTTGGGGTACATACGCCAACATGTCCCTCCCCCAGTATCATGTAAATGTATCCATTTCATGATATTGAGTAGTTCCGAATGGTTTCTTTTTTTCTTTTTTTTTTGTTTTTTTTTTGGAATGGTGCCAAAATTAATAAATATTCGTATGTGACGAGGCACTGGCTTTCTTACCGCGCCATAGGATTACGACACGTGGCAGCTGACGCGCTTTGGGTGGTGATTACGTTGACACGTGTTCGTCGACACGACGACGCTTCAATTGGCCCCGCTTTTTCCTATAAATAGCAATCATTTTCATTTTCACCACCGTAAAAAATTATTCTTCCCACATTTTCTGCTTTTGCTAACGGTTTTGTGTTCCACGTCGGCCCGTATACTTTAGTCTCTTCTCGCCTTTTTAAACTTAGGCTATTTCCATTCCCTTCCGGCTAATATGTCAGTACCGTCCGGATCGGATCCTTCGGCTGGACTTGCCTCAGAGGGTCCATCGGATCCAAAACCTAAATTTGATCTAGATAAGTATACTTCGAACATGAGTGTTGAGGGTTTGAATTGGGCGATACAAAACTTTGGGATTCCCCTCGATCTTCATCTGAGGCTCCCTCCACCCAGTTTTACTATAGGGGATTTAGGGGATGATGCAATAGGTTTATATCTGGAGTATTTCATGGAGGGGGAATTAGTGTTCCGTTTTCTACCTTTCTTTTAGATGTTCTCCACTATTATAAGGTTCATATTTCTCAATTAGTGCCGTTGGGTTTACATAGGGTTACTCTTTTTGAAGTGTACATCAGTAGCTTACATGTTATTCCCACGACTTCACTTTTTCGTGCTTTTTATAAACTACATAAACCAGGTCATTGGTTCACCTTTGCTAAGAGGGAGGGTAAAAACCGCCGGGTCTGTTTAGGGAGATTTTGTCCTGTTTGAAAGGTTGGAAACGTAATTTATTTTTGATTGACCGCCGAGCCATTCGTTTCACCATGCCGTGGAGGCATCCAGAGTCGGATGTTTCCGATCCCTTTCCTTCCGGGGAGTTTTCCGAACAAGATGCTGATACATTTTCCGCCAATATTATTGATTTGATAAAGATTCCGCCTGCCTTTTTGTATGCCCTTGGGTTGTCGGCTAATTGGAAGTATCCTGGTTTCCGGGCGGCTCTGAAGGATGCTGAAGGGAATGGTACTTAGCCTGTGTTTCATCTATTAATTAGGAGTTTGTTCTTCTTGTGGACTTATTGTTATCTTGTTTGTTTTACAGCTCTAACCATGTCCGACTACCTAATTACTTCAAAGTACCGCAAGGGGGCTGTTATGACCAAAGGGGATCGCTACCAGTCGGGGTAGGATCACGTTATGCACGTGACTATTCCAAGTGTTGTTGGCACTCCGGTTCCTCCTAAGTCTGATGCCATGAAGAAGGTTGAGGTGGCCGATCCAAAAGTCTTGGAGGCCAAAGAGAAAAAAAGGAAAGTCTGAGGCGTAGCGGGGATTACGCCTCGGAAGCGCCTCACGGCCGAGAGGGTGGTTCTAGCCGTCCCTCGTGAGAAGGAGAAATAAAATTCCGACACCGGTCATCAATGTGGAGTCGACTGCAACTCCAACTCCGCTGAATGCCATACCTCTCGAAGGTCCTCTTCCGAATAACCCAAACACTGTCGAGAAGGAAAATCCAGAGGGTCATTCTAGTAACAATCTGGATGCTGCAAATTTTGAAGTGTTTCCCTTGGTGAAGCGTCTGGGGGTTCATGACGGAGATCACGAAGTGTCTCGTGTTGTCCCAAGAGGACCAGTGAGTCTTCGTTTTTCTCGCTTCGTTTTCTCTACTTGTGTTTATTTTTGTATACTTATTGTTTTATCTATTTGCTTTTCTGTAGGAGTTTCTTCTCCTCCTCAGTAGCAGGAAAGTAAGGATGATGACGAAGGGGGGAAAACTTCGTCGAGTTCAACTTATGTGCCGAGGTGGTCCATTAAAAAGGATGAGAGGGTCAAGGGATATGAAAAGTACAGGGACCTGCTTGTTCATTTGCCTCCCCCTGTCGAAGAGATTTACCTGCAGGGTATGACCGACACCGAGACGATTCAGAGATCGTGGTGCATTCTGGCTAGGGGAAGTCCGCCTTTATCGACGACATTTGTTCGTTTTGAGAATCTTGGGAATGAGCATAGGGAGTTGGTCGAGGAGCACAAGGGGTGCGAAAAAACTGCCAAAGATAATTTTGATTATTTGAGTAAAGTGATGGAACAGTTGAAGGTGGTTAAAGATGAGCACGCTGAGTGTTCTGTTCGAGAAGAGGGCTTGAAGAAGCAACTTCTCGCTTTGGAGGCCGAGAAAAATGAGTGGTTGAAGCTGTCCGCTGCTCAGAGCGAGAAAATGTTGGGTTTGGAGAAAGAATTGATGGAGGTTAAAGGTGCCCTTAAGAATGAGGAAGAAGAAAATGAAGTTCTTCGTAGGAGCGCGACCGGATATTGCGGTGTTCAAGGGCATTTGGAGATTGCTGGTCTAAGATTATTAAAGAATGTATTCCTACCTAGACGCCTTGGGTAGCCATGAGTACAAGGCTTGATTGGCCGTCCCCTTCATTGTGTGGATGGCGGATGGTTAGATGGTGTTGGCATTGACCGTTCGTAAGAGGAGGTTAAGAAAATTTTGATGACACGGAGGATTTGGATTTGGAGGCTAAAGCTAAGTTTCGGGCTGCATACGATGATTTGTTTGTGAAAAGGTATCCCTTTGTGGATAAGGTCCGTAATGCTTGTCACCGACCAATCAATGAAGTCATGGCCATCATGCCTGATCCTGCTTCATCTCGTCCGTCTGTTGATGTTGCTGAGGAAAATGTCGGGGGGATAAAGGATGGTGGTGTAGCTGGGACAAATGCCGTAGGGAA
>OU343221.1:45122710-45230984 GCA_910596185.1 Chrysanthemum makinoi
TACAAAGCCATTGAAGAATCAAGGTTTTTGATAGTTATCTTCTCCAAGAATTACGCTTCTTCATCATGGTGTCTGAGGGAACTTGTCAAAATACTCGATTGCAAGCAAATGGGAAAGCCTAAACACGAGGTTCAAATCATCTTTTATGATGTTAAACCTGACGTGGTTAGGAAACAAACGGGAAGCTACGCCGAAGCATTTGCCAAACATCAAGTTTCAAATAGTACAAAGGTGGATGAATGGAAGAAAGCTTTATCCAAGGCGGCTAGCTTATCTGGATGGGATCTCCAGGATATGACAAATGGGTAAATTTCTTGTTTTTGTGTAATTAGTCTTGTAGCTCTACTAAAGCTTGACACTATATAATTATTTTTTTTACTTCTTGGGTCTTTGTGATTAACAGGTATGAGTCCAAGTTCATTGATTCGATTTCCAGAGAAATCCTTAAAAAATCATGTGATGAACAATTGCATGTTGCTGATTACCTTGTTGGCATTGATTTCCATTTCAAAAAATTGGAGTTGTCACGCTTCGTTGGTTCAGATAAGGTTAACATAATTGGAATATGTGGTATAAGCGGGATAGGAAAGACGACCCTTGCCAAAGCTATCTACAACTTGATGTATATCCACTTTGAAGGAAGTTGCTTTTGTGATGATGTCCAAGGGGTCGAAAAACGACAAGGTCTAACACAAGTCCAGATGCAAATGATTGGTAAGATCCTGAAAAGTGAAGATCTAAAGATATCAAGTGTTGGTGAAGGAACTATGGTAATTAAGAAAAGGATGGCGTGTAAGCGGATCCTGCTTGTTTTGGATGATGTGGATAACGATGAGCAGTTAGAAGCACTAGCAGGTTCACGTGATTGGTTTTATCCTGGAAGTTTAATTATTTTCACGGGTAAAGATAAACGGTTGCTAACATCACATAGAGTGGATGAAGTCTATGAAATGGGGAATTTAAATGAGTGTGAAGCTCTTGAGCTCTTTAGTTTATATGCATTTTGCGAAAGGCATCCTACAGAAGATTTTGAAGAGCTCGCTTCCCAAGTTATAATACATTTGCAAGGTCACCCATTGGCTCTCAAAATTTTTGGTCGATTATTGTATAAAAAATCTGTAAATGTTTGGAAAAGCGAGTTGGATAGACTCCAAACATATCCTAATTCAAAGATAGTACAAAAACTTCGACCAAGTTTTGATGGCTTGGCATCTGATCAGAAAAGAATGTTTCTTGACATTGCATGTGCCTTCATTGGGGAAAATTTTGCTGCATGTGTACTAGACGATGCTATTATTGAAGTTCTAGCTGATAAGTTCCTAATAACAGTATCTCCATATAATATGCGCCTACAAATGCATGAATTGATTCAAAGCATGGCAAGGGAAATTGTTCGTGAAGAATTTATCGTGACTGGGAAACAGAGAAGATTGTGTATATCATCTGCAATTTGCAATGCATCGAGTGAAAAGAAAGTAAGAAGTGGCATATTCTTCTTTAACTTCATATTAATATGTATACCCAATTGCAGGTTCATATGTTCTTGCTTTTCCAGGTGGAAATGACTGAAGCAATTGAAGTTCTAGTCCTTTTGTTAAGGGAATCTAGTCAAAAGGTTCACATAGATGCTAATTCTTTTGCACTTACGAAAAATTTGCGGATCCTGAAAATTTATGCTGAGAAAGAACTTGATCAGAAAGAAGAATTGAAGGGCTACAATGTGAAGTACTCAGGAAGTTTGGATATTTTGTCCAATGATCTAAGCTTTTTTTGTTGGCATGGATGCCCTTTCAAGTACTTACCTTCAGATTTCTATCCAGAAAACATTGTCGCCATCGACCTCTCTTACAGCAATATAAAACAACTTTGGACAACACCAAAGGTATTTACTTGTTCATACATGTGTTCGTGTTCGAAAATTTGAGATATAAGAACTAATCTTTTTTCTATTGATGCAGTGCTTAAGAAAATTGAAAGTAATGAAGCTAAGGCACTGTTGTAACCTAACAACCACCCCTGACTTCTCAGAGATTACAAATCTCGAAGAACTAGATCTTGAAGGTTGTGTGAATTTGGTTACAGTTCATCCATCAATTGGAATGCTCAAGAGACTTGTTGTCTTAAATATGAGAGACTGCAGACGGGCTAGGAGTTTTCCCAGCAAAGTGGAAATGGATTCTCTTCAGGTTTTGAATCTCTCGGGATGCTCCAATGTCAACCAACTGCCTGAAACCTTTTGGTCTAGATGCTGGACTTCAATCTCTGGTTTCATATGGAAGCAACAACATCCCCAAAGATCAGTTTCATTGGAAGGTTTACATATGTTAAAGTCTCTGAAGGAGCTAAACTTGGAAGGGAACAATTTTACTAGCTTGCCTGGAAGTTTGACTCAACTTTCTCATCTTGTAGAGCTTAATGTTGATGATTGCAAGAAGCTGGAAGTGTTGCCCGAACTTCCACATAGCCTAGAAATCGTTACAGCACGTGGTTGCACCTCCTTATGTTCAATTACCGGATCAAACCCAATCATGAGCAGAATGTTCACTTATCTCAACAATTGTCCAAAATTGTTTGAGAATCTTGCCATTGATAGCCAGGTGTCGATATCGGAGACTGAGTGTCGTGACTCGTCTGTAACTTCCCAAGGCACTACAAACCGGTTTTCTTCTTTCCTTCGTTATGCGCATAACAGATGTGGATTGTTCCGTTTGCCCGGAAGTTCCATTGAGAATATGGATATATATTATCAAGGAAATAGCATTCCAAATTGGTTTACAAATAAAAGTATGGGAAATCAAGTAAAGGTCGAATTACCATTAGATTGGAGCTTCAGTAAGTTAAGGGGATATGGAATTTGTCTTGTTTTTAAGAGAAAAAAACCTTCCGCATTTTTTGGATATGAAGTAAAGAACTTTGATGGAGCTTATTTGGGTGCATGGATTCCATACTACTATAGAGAATATTTTGGGGGTAAGCCAATAAGAATCGATGAGTCAGATATGATATGGTTGCATACGACTAAGGAAATACAGAAATTGAAGGAAGCAAAGAATTTTGTAACATTTTGTTTTGATGAGAATGAAGGAATTGAAGTGAAGGAGATGGGTGTAAGACTTATTTGTGATGAAGATTTAGATGAAGAAGCAGACTTGAGTATGTTCCAAGACCTCCCAACTCTATCAGAGCATGGTGGGGTCTTGTGCCGGTTTGGAAAGTATGGATATATCAACTGGACATGGTAGTCATAAAAAAAAGAGAACCATTTACATGTCCCCTGTAGATTTTGTAATTTTTATTTGGTCTTTTTATTAGCCACAATAATCTTTGATAAATCCATGTCTTTTATTTATATTAATAGCTTTCATGTAGGAGACACCCACCAAGTGTTTGATGAAATGCATGACTAGAAATCATTTACTCTACAGCCTGTTTGTAGATTTTTTGTACTTTATGATGTATTAAGAATTGATGTTGTGTTGCAATTTGTACTGTAAGATAATAAACCCTTGCTGTAGTTCATGTCGTTTGAAATTACTAATATCGTAGCAATTACGTGACTGGTATAATATAATGTTAAAACATGCACATCACTGGAAAGTGTGCTCTTGCCAGTGCCAGCTAAATTTGTTATACAAACTTGACATTTGTTTTAATTGCTGAAAATGTTATTCTTTGATACTTGCCTTCTGCATCTGTTCTTCGTTGCACTAATAGCTCAAGATCCGTTCCTTGAGGTAGCTGCATGGACATGCTACATGTATTTCGACCCATTTACGTACGGGATAGATTTCAACATGTTCCCAAAATTACATCTTTTACCATTTATGTGAGAGTATTAACCATTGGTTCTATTCCAAGATTGCCTTACCCTTATCATTGGTCTTCACCTTCTTTTTACCTGAGACACACAATAAATACTTTTTATCTAAGACAGGTAAACACAAATACAGCAGCCTTCCTTGCCACTGGCAGTTTAAATCTTAATACACCAACTAAGATTTGATGATTGTCACTTCACCACTTTGGCTATGTTTGGAAGTAGTGGTACATGATTATTCTACTTCTCTAATGTTCACATTTGTAGATCAGAATACCGCAATGTAATTTACTTGGACCTATTTTATATGTCCAAACACCCCTCATGTGATATACAAAAACTGAAGTATCAGTTTATCTAAACGCAAGGGACTAGAAATGTAACTTGTGGATATGAAGTTGACTTTTTGATATCAAAACACATGGAGACTTAGGTGTTGTTTGTTTATTAAGAGGTTCTGAATCTGAATCTGACTCGCACATCTGAGTCTGAATCTGTGGCGGAAATATCTGAATCTGAATAAAATAATATTGTTTGTTTTTTTTAAGAAAACGTCTGAACATTTATTAGTTCAACTAGAGGTATTAAGATGCTCTTCAATGTCTGGTCCATCTAGATGTTTTAACCTCTTTCTGCCTCTGAACGTAAAATAAAAAACAAACACACTTAACATCTAAAAGCTCTAACTGACTAAGAGCTTTGGTCTATTAAGAGGTTGTTAAGACTTTTTTTTAAAAAACAAACAACACCTTAGTTGATTCCATTCATGTCCTCTCCTTCTTAACCCATTGGAAAACCTGTAAGTCATCCATTTCTTTTACACTTTCATCACAAAAAGGCATTAATCTATATTACAGGTCTACATAAGTAAAAATTGGTTCACCAGGAGGAAAGGTGAAAAAACCAGTGGAAGCACTTGAGATGTGCGTGTGCAGGTGTGCGAGCACGCATTTTGTGTATAACGCTGTCAACCCTGTTCGTAACAAGTCCAACGACGCACAAAACGCTTTCTCATGATAATATTCCAAGACAAACACATCCATAGTTAGTAGAACACACAATGAATATCAAATTTGACTACGTGTAATTCTAGCATAAAAATGTTTAAACTTTAGCGAACATTATTTTTACAATAAGCATCTAACAATCAAAACCAGATATTTATAGTAATCACAATTCAATATTAGAATTTCTAGTCAAAAAATACCAAAGAAATATCATAAAGTTCTCATACAATGGAATCAAAGACAAGCAAGTGATACAAACAGAAACTATCAAGCCAGTGGAAGAAAAAATTAACACCACCAAACTCCAAACTAAAATGCTCAATTACAAGTTTCATTTTTCCCAGTTTGACTTTCTGACGACACCTTAAACGGTCCACTTGACCCAAAGGGAAGTCATCAAATGAGTATGTATGACCATGGTCAAAACCTGCATTGCTACTCATTGAATCAAACCTTGCGAAACTACAGTCTTGTGCCGTGCTGCTCATTGAGTCGAATCTTGAGAAGTTATTATCCTGTGTGGAGCAGCTCACGGAATCAAATCTCGAGAAGGTTTCTTGTTTGGGAGAACCTCGGTCAGTGGCACTGAAAGAGTCGTATCTCGAGAAATTATCAAAGAAAGAATTCTCTGCTCCTCCCCCACTGTATTGTGGTGAGGTGCCAGCTCGAGAAGCTGGTGAGCCAGGAACCGAATCATCAAACCCAAATGGACTCCTTTTCTGGAAGAAACTGTTATTGCCTTGCGGGGAATAACTTTTCCTTGGACTTGCAGTGAAGCTATTGGAGTCAAAGAAATAACTCTCCATGTTTCTGGAAGAACTCCAGGTTGCCAACCTTGACAATCAAAATAGGTGAACCATAACGCAATATCAATCATCCTAGTAGTGACGTTATTGCTCATGACTCATGAGATAAAACATGATACCCTTTGGAAGCTTTGACATCAATTCCATGTTTTTTGCAACGTTCAGTTAAAGCCTTAAGTAGTTCCTCGAGATCGGATTGGATACGATCAGCACGAACCTGGGTCAGCCGGAAAAAAAAAACGAAGGGTCAGTCAAGCCATCCTTAAAACTTACTAAAATCTGTTACTCGGGAGCATATGAACTTACTTTAAGGATACCATCAGTGCTGCCACCCTGATCCATTTTCACTAGTGCCTGATTCAACTCCATCTTCTGCTCCTAAAAGTCAACAGAAAAATCAATTCAATTAACAAATATGGGATTATACTCCAAGTTATAATTAATGTGCTTCAGCTCCCACCTGCCCTTATTCTTACCAAAAAATAAAAATAAAAATAATAATAAAAAATAAATAAATAGACAATCACGAAAAATAGATATAATGTACACTAAGCAGCCAGTCAAGTAGAAAGTGATAATGCAATGCTATTTCCCATGAACCAATCCCCCCTACCGCTATTATCAAGAACTGTCCTCGGTCCTTCACACTACTCGTGTGCTTGATTTTTTCGTTTCTTGATGTACATCTAACCGAAATCCTGTGAGGATCCCCGTAAACATCCGATACTCCACCAATCCGCGTCCGTGTCCGGAGTTGACTTTTGATGGTCAAACGATCAGAGTTGGATTCAAAAACCCCTAGAACGACTTTGACCTTGCGTGTTTCATTGATGCAACCTTGTTCCACGATTTTGTCATAGGGCTAAAAACCAACACTCCTCTGTGTGTCTTCCGGTCCATTCTTCCGGAGCTTGAACAACCTCCGACAATGAAAATGTTATCATGGACAGTGGCAACTGAGAACAGAAACCGATTCTTAAGAATTTCTGCCTCAACTTTATGCCATTTTTTGAAAGAAACGTCAAAAGCATATATCTCACGAGAGCTAAGACCATCTGTAACAGTACCGAAAAGGAACAACCATGGACTCGGGTGATACCCTTCTCGTCTCATTTGCATAAAACGAGGTGTCATAGTCAAAGATCTCCATTTCTTGCACACGAGCCGAGTGTTCATTAAGATCGTTAATGGGAGTCTCATGAAACAAAACTCGAGAATATCATCAGGAAGAAACACATGCATTGTGTTGTTTCCGTGTGACTCTCCAATTTCAAAACTCTTTTTCCGATTATTTCTCTTCCACAACCTATCCACTCCATATGAGAAACAATCCACACTCGTATCGTCCGTCCCACTCCCGGGTTTGTAACCTTTACCCACAACTTCACCGAACTCGTCACTTGTTGTGGCTCCAACCTTGCACCCTCCGCCCCTAGTATACAAACTCAGACACCTTAATGAAACGACTCCCGTGTCATCATCAATATCATCATCCATCACACTTCCATGGTAGTCGTTTTTCAACTTTTGGCCAATGCTTGTAACTAGATGTTTCGACACATTGGAAGCCTCATGTTCTTTATATGATGTTTCACCCCTAAGTTGTTCAGGCATCATCTTGCATTCTAAGCCTGGTAATACAAACATTACAAATTAGAATATGATTGCAAAACAAAATCAAGTACACAGGTTTCAGTTGAACAATCAGGATTCAGGGAAATGCTAAGAGATTGAAACTAGACTAGCACAAAAACATGGCTAATTTGTACTCGGAAAGTCAAATGACTAACTCTAAACTCTTAAACTTGCATGGTTCAATATGAAGTTGACACACAGAATTTTCCACATGTTTGCATACAGCACATACTACAGATATGACTTTCAGCGCAAAAAGATATTTGAACATCTTGATGTGGCTGCAGATCAGTACAGCACAGCACAGCACAGCCCAGCCTGTTTTTACATGTTACCAGGCATGTCCGCCACAGCTATTCTGCCACCTCTAGTGTAAGCGGTGTCAGAGCTTATTTGGCTTGTATGAAGAATGATAGGCTCAAGTTCAACTCATGGCCTGGCCAAGATTTGAAAATTAAGTTCAGACCCTACACTAGTAAAAAAGAACGTTCTGTGGCTTGTTTTCTATGACTTGTATAAGTTTGAAAAAACCATAAAATCTATGAAGGGGGCACGATTACAAATACATTACAGCTTACTTATAGGTGTCAAAAGTTAGTTACTGTGTACTAAGGGCGTGTTTGAGTGTGTGTTTTGCAAAAGTGATTATCTCATATCTAGTGTTGGGATACCTACTTCTTTTGTCGCAACTCAACCATACTAAATGTTAAAATTACAGCTGACAACTTCAAGCTACATGATCATCTAATATCAAAACGCAGATCCAAACATGAAACACCCCCTAATTTGTAATCACCTAAAATACGAAACTAGTAACTACATATATCACGAGGGAGAGGAACTTAGCGCATCTTCCTTGATTTCTAGAATATCCATATCTTCTACATATTTAAAAATTAGTACTCAATTTGAAGGACGACAAATAACAAACAACTTTATGTTATTAACACTATCCGAACGAACCAACTACATGTTATTTATATTGTACAATTCAGTACATAAAAACAGCACAAACAACAATCAAAGTCAAGAAGTCAAGTACCCATAGACTCAAATTTACAAAAATGATAAATCCATTAAAATACATAGACCCTAGTCCCAAAACATTCCAAACTCAAAGCCAAATAATTTTTTTTTCCTTCAGAATTAACAATCTTACAAATCATTATCTACAAATGAAATCCTAAAATGCAATATTTGACCCAATCAAAGAAGGAACACAAATACTAACACCAAACAAATAAACAAACATATGAATGTACTAAGTACACAATAGTAAAGAAAACAGACCTGATGAAGTTTATATTCAAGATTCTTGATTTGAACCCAAGAATCAACCCAGATATTAGATCCAACAAAAGGGTTATTTAAAATGGGTCATTTTAGTAAATGAGGCACCCTCATAAACCCTTTCATCTCTCGCCACCATACCATCACTATCATTACCAACCCATTCATCTCTCTTCTTATCATCTCGGCTCTCTCTCTCTCTCTCACACACACACACAGAGTTTCACACCTAAAAACACACACTAAAAACACACACACAGTTATGAACTCTCAAAGCAAGCTAAACCCTTTTGCACCACATTTCTACCCGTCAAGATTCAACCCTCATCATCAGGTAACCATAACAAACCGTAACAAGAAATGGGCTGTACACTTTTCCTGTATCTACTGGACCAAGAAACCGTGTACCTCCTCGTCGTAAACCATCGGAGAAGCCACGTGTCACAGCCGCTAACTTCATTTTTGTTGTTTGATAATATAGGAGAGAATTGTTGGTGAGTTTTTGGGAAGATCATTGTAAAAAGGAGAATGAAATGATGTCGGGAAATGGTGTAATAGCACTTTAACTAGACACACTAACACTATTCTCATGTTTTCACCAACCCTCAACCCTAGACACACTGTTCAAAAAGTCGTAAGCAAACATGATCAAATCTTTTGTATCACAAGCAGATGAAACAACATGATCTCATTAACCTAGTTAAAGTGCTATTGCACATGAAAGGGGGTGGACCCTAACACCTTGCCAAGATCTTAGTTTAGGTCCCAAAATCCACCATCCTACTCTCCTACCCTAATTGATAAAATGACCAATTCAACCCTAACGGTTTAAAGGGTCTTTTTGATACCCGATGCTTGGATAGTTCTCATTACCTAAAACCCTAAAATATTTAAAATACGCAATGACATATCTTACCTTTTGGTCTCGGTTGTGGTCGCGGCTTAGCCTCGGCTGTGGTCGCGGCTTGGCCTCGGCTTGGCACCCATGACACCCTATATTCCTACAAGTATAAAAGCAAAGCACATAATAAGCGGTTACAGATACAAATTTCTCAATATTCTTATGAGCAGTCAATACATTCATCTTAATCAGATAAAGTACTAAGTCGAAATAAAGTTCGACAAATGAGTTTCATAGCTAGTAACAAAGAAGGTTAAAATATTGCAACTTCGTAAATTCATTTATTGGAAAAGTTAGATTATCATTTTTATCACATTAACATAATAATATTATTCATTTAATGTATCATGATATCATCCAAAGGGAAATAATATTAGTACGGCAGTTAGATGCTTCTTAGCTTTTTAGCCATAGTTTGTGATTGTCTCATGGACAACACAAAATCGATTAATCCCACACAAATTACAATCACTCATCATCTATAAATTTATAGCTCAAGACACATCAAAATCATCATACCATATAATAAGTAACCCGTGTTTAACACGGGAAGTTAAAATAAAAAGTTAAAGTAAAATAAAAATATAATACTACATTTTGTTTATAAAATGTATTGTATCAAAGCAGATTTGGTGAAATCGACATCCAAAAATATATTTTGAAATGACAAACCAAAAATACAGGAAAATAATGTATAAAGAGGTACAAGTAATATGATTATTCGCTTTATATCATTTAACATTTTCCAAAAATTGTGACAATGAAGAGCATCTCTCGTGGCTTCATTTTTTCCACAGTTTTTACCATCTTCAACACATAATTTCGTTCATACCTATGTAATAGGTTTTATACATAATGAATGATGATATATTGCTACAAACAAAACCTACGTTACATAAACACATACAAAAAGTGATTTCATGGATAATACACATGATCTAGAAGTTAAGCTAACAAAACATCTTCCTACACGATTTCTAATTTGGAGCCTCTAATAACACAACAAGTACACCAGAACAAGTTCAACACCAGAAACTTACCTTATCAGTGGTGGTGGAGGTCCGCGCGGTGATGTAGTGGTGGTGGAGGTGATGCAGTGATGGAGGTGGTGCTATGAAGATGAAGATGAAGGAGGTGGAGCAGCAGCAGCTGTGTGGGTTTGGTTTTTTTTTATCTCATTTGTGAAAAGCAGATCTGGTTAATAATTGAGGTGACTTTTACGATTAGTTTTCACCAGGGACAGGTCCCCGGCGAAAACTTTGTTTGTCTAAGATGAAGGAGGTGGAGCAGCAGCAGCTGTGTGGGTTTGGTTTTTTTTATCTCATTTGTGAAAAGCAGATCTGGTTAATAATTGAGGTGACTTTTACGATTAGTTTTCGCCGGGGACAGGTCCCCGGCGAAAACTTTGTTTGTCTTCTAGCAAGACTTTTGCCGGGGACATGTCCCCGGGGAAGGTTATGGCGGGATAAAGTAAAAAGATGGGAGGGAAAAATAAAAAAATCATGAAAAGTTTTCCCGGGGACATGTCCTCGGCAAAAGGTGTTTTAATCAATATGCATATTTAAAAAAATCTTTATTATCATTTTCAATAACTAAATTAATAACAAATCAATTTAAATTTAACCTAAAAAATTTCTATGGTATACGTATCATGTTAAATGACCAAGTATAGGTGTTATGGTATACGTATCATGTTAAACACCCGAGTATAGGTACTATGGTATACATATCATGTTAAACGGCCGAGTATAGGCACGCCTTGGTATACGTATCATGTTAAACGGTCGAGTATAGGTGTTATGGTATACGTATCATGTTAAACGTCCGAGTATAGTTGCTATGGTATACGTATCATGATAAATGGCCAAGTATAGGTGCTATTGGTATACGTATCATGTTAAACGTCCGGGTATAGGTGCTATGGTATACGTATCATGTTAAATGACCAAGTATAGGTGCTATGGTATACGTATCATGTTAAACGACCAAGTATATATAAATTATTATTATTATTATTTATATACATCAATACATCACTGCATAGGTCCAAATTCTTGCAGTTGTCTACTGGTCTCAACTTCCCACCAAAAAAATGGCGCCAAAAATTCCCACAAAAAAATAGCGCCAAAACTTCCCACCAACATGACAAACATATTATATAGTTCTTGTATCTTTGCACGAATTTCACAACCTCTTATCCTCAAAACCACTCAACCTCACAACCTCTTATCTTCACACAAATTTCAAAACCTGAGATGGAGCCATTTAATCCTTTTATGTGTTCTTGTGGAACAGGAAATATAAGATTAAGAACACCACATAGAGAATATTCATCTGGACGACAATATTATGCATGTCCTTTGTCAAAGGTGAACAATCATACATTTCTTATTTATGTAAATATACAAATAATTGGGTTGTAATCTCTTATAATTTCCTTATTATGTAACAGCCCATAAAAGAAGATAATGGGTGCGGATATTTTATGTGGAAGGATGAATTTGACGAGTACTTAAGAACAATATATTCTCAAGGTTCTGGATCTGCACCAACAGAGTGCTCGAGCTGCCATAAAAAAGATCTTAGGATAAACTTGCTGGAATCACAAAAACATGTGCTAGAGACAAGAGTAAGGTTGCTGGAGGCCAGACTTGAAATGGCAAGGATTCATGACGACCACGTATGTCAGTCGGATGCATTACTTCGTGAGCTGTTAGGTGACATGGAAAATCTTCGTATGTAGTAGTAGTAGTTATTGTTGTTCTTGTTGATGTTGTTGATGTTGTTGATCAAAGTAGTAGTTGTTCTTGTAGTTGTTGTTGTTGATGTTGTTGTTGTTCTTGTAGTATGTATCTGTCAAGTATTTTTATAAATCAAAGCACATGCTGGATTTGTAAAGCTGACCATGTTCTTAGTTAACAAGATTATGGTTTCCAAACACCCCTTTTCCAATACTAAATTACACATGAATAAAGAAACAACTTGACAACAAAACGAAACAGATCAAACGAAACAACTCGGCAAGCAAACGAAACAACTCAAACGATATGATACACACGACATAGACCATAACAAACATCGCCCATTCAATTTTTTTCCCTGCTACTTCTAATTCTGCTAGAACCTGCACCATCTTTTCCCTTCCTTTGCTTGACGAACTATTCAAACAATGCTTCAAGATTTGTTACCCTATTTCCCGCATCATCAAATGTGTAATCGAACGGGATTTTTTCAGCTTCATCTTTTTCCTTCCTTTGCTTGACGAACTGCTCAAACATTGCTTCAGCTTCCAGCGTGTTTTCTCCTCCAACACCATTAGCTTTATAGTCCAAATACACCCTGTAGAATGGCTTTTTCCTTAACCATTCCAGAATGCGGTCTCTCATCAACGGGTCTATGTTCTTATAAGAACCATATTCATCATAAATTTTTGACCCATACGTATCAAGAACTCGAGTAAAGAGATATATCGACGCTAAAACCAGTGACTACTCTTTTTCCGTTGTGTAATCAGCCATTATATTGTTACGTGTGTTTTGTGAGAATTGACGACTGGGTTATTTATGTTTTTCCAAGCATCGGGGTTTTAGTTATGTATTAATAGTTGCAATAAAGAGTATTTTTGTAAATATTACTTTTGCCGGGGACATGTCTTCGGGGAAAGGTTTGGCGGGAATTTTCCCGCGAACAATTAGCATGCTTTTGACTTTGGTCAATTTTGGTAAACGTGAAATACACTTTCGGAGGGGACAAGTCCCCAGAGAAAGGTTACGTTGAATTTTGACTAGCCGATCAAAGTTTGATAAAAAATCTAACGTACTTTTACCGGAGACATGTCCCCGCCGAAAGTGTTGGTTGAATTTTCCATAGCGTATACATGTGCCACGTCAGATTTTATTTTGTCGTTTAGTGGCTTTCATCGGGGACTCAGTGTCCCCGGCGAAACTCTCCTCGCCCGTCCATCCGATTGTTGTAGTGACTTCCACAACAACCCGATACCGATCAGAAAGTTCAATGTAACACTTAGCTCATCGGATCGGACGCGAATAAAATAGAGTTAAAAAACTCTAACTTACAATAATGAATCCCAAACGATCCTTTAAAAAAGGAATTATGTCCATGAAACAAGATCGAGAGGAAGAATACCAACGTGAAGGTAGAATAAGCGATGAACATAACCATGTCGAACCTAATCACAAACCACCAGTACACGACTTCCAAAATAAAGCACCAAATCGACCAGGAGCTAAATAACATCAAACCAGGTCGCTAGTAAGAGTATCGTCATCAAATCAGCCCCATAGATCCCATGTAGATGCTGGAACTTGAAACGCACGAACATCCAAATGTACGAAAACCCCTTGCCACATATTAGCAACTAAACAAACTTTGATCTGGCAGGGTTTTCAGTAGCAACTTCCAAACAGCAAATCTAGAGTAAACCTTTAGGTCCCATGTAGATGCAAAAACAAACAAGATTGGGGTCTTGAATTGATCCCATCAGCCTTGATCCAAGAACAGCAACCTGCAAGGAATAACTCACTTCTCCACATCTAAAATCTTCCATCTTCTTGAACAGACCTGACCCTTGATGTTTAACAACATATATGTATAAAATGATCAAAAAAGATCCATTCAATAAACTTAGCTAAGATAATCCGTTGCATAAGAACAAACCACATTCTAACCAGCAACACACATAACCATAATAGCAACATCACACATCATTGCATCATTACTAACCATGCTGGGTGCCACAAAAGAGACATCGAAACATCATTTTGCTACTTTAATGCCAAGCCATACCACAGAAGATTATAACATAACATAAGGACCCCCAAGCTGGAATAAAACACACAAAAAAAAACATTTCTAAACAAGTCAATTCCAACCAATCGTCCACCAATAACCATATTTCATCTCTCTCTAACCCACGTTCAATACATAACCAACGAAGCAAAGTACCGATAAAACCCGAATAAGGGTTTACTTCCAAACGAATAAAGATCAAACCCTAGCAAAGGGTTTCGTTAAAGCATCAGATCGAACGCAAAAATATTGGATTGAGAAATTATAGGTACGATCGGAATGAGCAACGCATGCAAAAAATGGCTGTACGATAAATTAACCCAACCGACCAATCAAAGAATCAGCCAATCAGAATCATATAATCGAACAAAAACAATATAAATCGATTGATATTCCCATGCATGCGTAAAACAAAAACAATCAAATATTAAGCGATTGATATTCCCAAAAGAAAATTCAAAGCCACCGGACCACTCAACAATAATTGTTGGTGAGTCGTACGATTGAAAGAGATATTAAATATTAAGGTTGTGGATTTCAATCGTAAAACGCCCGAAAGAGATATTATAAGGGTTAACAATAAATCTACAGCTGCCACTTCTTAATATAAAAACGCAACCTTATACAACGTATTGCATACCCAAAAACTAGAGGGTAGAGAGGACGTGTAAAAGAGGTTTTATGGCCCGAAAAAAGAGAAAGTGGCGGCCGGAAATCTCCATAGGGGAGAGAGAATAGTTTTCTTGTATTATCGGCTTGGGGAGAGAGAAAGTGGCGGCCGAAAAACAGCGTCACAAGGATGGTAGAAGGAATGAACGGATGAAATAGCCAAGTTCGAGTCAAGTAAAGAAGACTTTAAAGCTGAAAATTGGCTTAGGATTGATTGTAGCCACCTGTAAAATTTCACTATCATTAACTTTCACATTAATGAACTAGATTTTTTATCAAAATTTACTTGATCTAAATTGAGCATTTTAGCATGTATATTTCATTTTTCTTGCATAAAAATTTATGCATATTCGAGTAGTCTTATTTAACTATGCCTAATATTTACTAATAACTAAATCAGTCTCACAAGAAATTTTCTTGTCTTACGAGTCTCGCACGCGTACAAGTATAATAAAAGAAAACACGAAAAATAAAAACGAGTTAATAAAAATCAGAAATCACATCATCGTATCAGTTTATTTAAAACGTGTCCGGAAATATAAGTAAAATATTTTTCACGTTGAGCATTTTACTTTTACGAGTTAGACAGTGGGATACAAAATACACTTAATACCAAATAAATACTCAAAATATCCACTAACTACATTTTCCAACTAATAAAATCAAAATATATCTCTACCCTTATCCCCACAAACCCACGCCCTTATCATCTTTTCTGTTTTTCCTTTGATCCCACGCCCCACACCCTGCTACTCTTCACCTCCAAAATATCCTCTCTCTCTCTCTCTCCCTACCTCCACCATACGCGCCTCCATCTCCCAAAAATAGCTAACCTCCCAAACAACCTTTCCACCTCAAAGGTCAACCTTAACCATACTTGAATCCATTATTGGCTTTTTCCATGGAAGCAAATCGACAAGGAATCAAGGTCCTCATCTGCGTTTCTGGTCTCTGTGGGTCACGGCTGAAGAAAACACCAAGGGTGACACGTGAAGACCTGCGCTATCCTGGTGATGTTACTACATAAGGGTCTCTACCTCCTTACAAAGGTCGAAAGTACAAGTCAAACCACCCCCTTTCTACTACTTTAAATACCACCACCATTCACAGGATTAGATGCCACAACTCACATCAAAATAAAAACTAAAAAGAGTGTTTGAAGTGTTTAGTGGTTCCTGTGGATTCGGTTGGTGTTCCTGCGTTTGGTGGCTCTTTGTTTTCTTTTTTTACCGATCGACTCTTCCATTTGTTGTAAGGTTTTTAATTTACTCTTTGATATAGTTCATCTTGTTATAAGAATTGATAGAGGATTATTGGTTAAGTTAATTTGTAAATCGGATGTTCACATTTTTCTTTTTCTAGTCGATTGTATATTGTAAAAGAAATAGATTTGCCAAGTTGTGATATTATTACCTATCTATTGAACCATTAAATGGATAATTGAGTTTGTGAAAAGGTAAAAATTGTTAGTTGGGATATATTGATACATTGGCTTAGGTTAATGGAAGTGTTAGTGCGTCTTTCACCTTAGTCATCCTTGTGTCGAGTCACTCGAAACCCGCTATGGTTTGGTCGACAGTGGGATGGGTCGTTGGGCTAGGACCAATTATACAAGGAGTTGCTTAGTCGAAACTTAGCCAACTCAGGTGGTGCTACGACCTTAGTTATTGTGGGTTGAGAGAGAGCAGCCTCTTGGTCTTGTGGTAAGTCGTGGCTTGACCATATGGTCATAGCCATAGCCTTCGACCCATGAACTACCCTTTTCCATTCTATAATTTATCCCGCACCCAAAAAGGTACGTCTTTCCTTGTTACCCTTAGATACCATCATGAATGTGTTTGTGCGAGAACTTGCATCAAGAGTCCGTGGACCCAAGACATCACGTATGACAGCCATATGTACACGCAAGTTAGTCTCTCCTTTTCTCGTTGTCAAAATAACCCTTGTTGTGTCGTCATTATGGTACGATAGAAGCATCCATCGAAACCTTTTAACCTACAGTTAGTGTGATCTTGTATCAACGTATGAAGAACGAGTTAGTCACTTGTTTTTTAGCCCATTTCCGCCCCACCTTTTCCCTCGATACCATTAATAACCTATAGCCCTTTCCGGCTTTATTCTCATATCGAGTGAATTGTCAAAGTACCATAGGTCCCCCGGATTTTACAATGAAACAAATGTCTTCCTCGCCTCGCCATAAAAAGAGACCATGGAGTCCTCCTTGCAACAAGTATGAAAAACATGTTTTCACTTTCCATAGGGTGCGCTTGGTTGTAGCAGTTGGGCCAAAGCTCATTCTTTTCTTTTGTCAGCCTACTTGAGCCCACATCGCAGCCCATCTTTCCCCCCCTGTAACCTGTCGCTTCAAGTACATGTCGAAACCTCCAAAGAAAAGCTGAACTTGTTAAACCTTTATGAAAACATGTGTCAAATTTTTATAGATCGAATCTCAATTATATAAAAGAAACTTATATTTTTCTATATAATACGCTATAATTTCATATTCTTAGGATAATAAATAAGAACCATTTTGAAACAACGACCTTATAAACTATGATAACCGGTATTAATGAAACGTGGATTTTGCCATTTATAGATACATACATATATATATAAACAAAAGGTTACTTTTGCAATAACGTTCTATTTTCAAAAATTATATAATGAGGAATGTAAACGAAACCTTGCCCATTTTCTTAAAAGAAATATACCATTTTGTATATAAACATATAAAGTTTAGTAATCATGTTTTATAAGTAATATTCCTTTGTTTCATCTACTATTATATAAGTGTATATTTTTCCAAGCGACGCCTTATAATTCGTATACTTTGCTATGCGTATGAAATGTTTTCCATACGATACCGACAACTCTGCGACTTACCCGACTTGTTATGTCCTACCACCCTCTACGTAGGCCCGCACTTCCGTGAGCCAATGTTCAATAATACAAATACACGTCACAGAAACATCAACAACTTAAACTTTTGACATAATTAAGTATTATCGCGTCAAGCATAAACGTATTAATTAAAGTATCATTGTACTAATATAGGTCACGTGACGGTACTTCGTGCATCTACTACTTGATCTTTACACTATTCGGATACTTTTGCTAAGGTGAGTTCATAGCCTCGCTTTTACTTGTTTTTCAACCCCCACGAGGGAGATGCATGCTATAAACTAGAACACAAGTCTTTTCTTAAAATATAAGCTTGCCTGAATCATTATTATTATAGCCTAAGTTGCCCGCCGAAAGTCCCTTTATCATGAACCATTAATCACTTGCGAGTGAACGCAAATATTGAGGATAGTATTATGGGAATTAACGACCCTGACTCGGTTATCATAAATAATCGGGGCGCACTATATTTGGATACTATAGAATTGGCAATTCCATCTGGGGGGCAATTTTATTACTTACACCAGTAATTAGGTGTATGCAGTTAGTTTGGTGTCATGAGCTTAATGCATAATAATAATCTCTTTTTTCTATGGTAATTGTTTTCGAAGCAATTATCATCTCTTACTTGTGTTCAACCATTTATTAAACCTATGAATATCACTCAACATGTTTGTTGATCTTTTTAAGCATGTTTATCTCAGGTACTAATTAGGAAAATCTTGAAGGTGCAGAGTGTACGGAATGGAATGTTGGATGTGGTGTTTTAAATAAAGTTATCATATCACAAACATTTGAACTATCTTTTTTGTAACTTCAAAACTTGTGGTATTTTTCTATTGTGATCCAAAACATTGAGTTTTTATGAAATGGTAATAATCTTTTATTAAAAACGTCTCTTTTAGAGTTGTTTTCTATGACTCGTGACTATGATCCTCTAAGTAATACCCCAAGTAGTCTTCCGCTGTCACATTACGATTTTGGGGGTGTTACAGATTGGCATCAGAGCCTAGGTTATAGAGAACCAACTTGTATTTTTAAAACAATTTGGACTATAACCACTTTTTCAAAAGGACCGTTTACCACTTCGCGTCCTCTGCGCCTACTTCGTACCGATTACACGTATGAGATTCGCTTGGCGGATAATACATGACTAGTAAAACTTTGCATGATAAAAATTTGTAATGTTAACTTTCATTTAGTTAGGCATTTAGATTTGCGTGGCAGATTATGCGCGACTAACTAAATCTTATTTACTACATGACATAACTTATATTTAAATGCATATTTTCTTTTGGGTTGTTACAGTACCATGTCTTCTGCTTCACACCCCATTGATCTGACCTCTGACACTGAGATCGAGGACGCCATGTCCTATACTACTATGCCCCTGGCACCGGCTGTTCTGGCACCTGGGTCCCCCGCTGTGACATCTGGAGAGACTGAGCCCTTTGAGGAGGGTGAGGTCGCTGCTACTCCACCTGCTCCGGTCATACCTGAGCGTTTGCCTGTTTTTGGTCCCCCTACCTATGATCAGTACCTTGAGTCACAACAGTGGCTATCCCCTTCGGACGTTGTATCTCAGATACCTTCACACACTGATTTTGTGCCCTCTACCACTTCTCACTCATCATCATTACCTATTCGCCGAAGGCGAAAGCGAGCTAGGATTCTCAAACCCTACGAGCCTGCGCCCTTCGGCAAGCCATTCCGATACCATAAGAATGGTGCGACCTTTATGCATACCGCTCATAAACGAGTGGGAGCACCTACTACCTTTGTTCCACCTACTGACATACCATCATCTTCAGCTTTCCCACCACCAGCTTCACCTACATCATCACCCATACCTACTTCACCACTACCACTACCTGCCACCTTCATCTACCGGACCACTCGTACCGACTTCATCTCCATCCATGCACCATCACCGTTGGTGATGCATTCTGAGCCTGTGATATCCCTTAGGGAGAGGGTCCATTTCTCACCTTCACATTCCAACCCATATCATTATGCTGTGACCTGTACATGTGAGTCGGGGCCTCATAAGAAGGTTGACGCTAGGCATTGGTCTTTCTTGATGCCAGTTGTGAGTCAATGGAGGTTGGAGGAGGGTTCACCGAGTGCTATGGAGCTTGGAGATCATTTGTTTGCTGCTGCTGAGATTCTTCCTGTTACGGCAGAACCCCTTCACCATACCATCCCGTTGCTAGCTGCACGACTTGTGCGATTTGAGGATCAGCTCGGAGAGGCTATGGCATTCGTCGATGAGGTTCCATTGGTCTGAATTGAGAGTATAGAGGAGGAGGTCGAGAACCTCGTTGTCAAGAGGATCGCGATGGAGGAGGTGTTTGATAGGATTGACACTCAGTCGGAGCGAGCTAGTGAGACAGTGACAGTTCTGGAGCAGAGGATGGATTCGGAGAGGTTAGAGCTACTGGACAGAGTGGAGATGTTAGAGGGAGTTGTACATCGGCAGTCTCAGTAGATAGTGATCATGGAGACGCGTATTACGACCCTTGAGCAGAGATTGGAGGCGAGGGATAGGGAGATGGATGATTTGGCTGAGCTTGTCCGTGACTTGCAGCGTCGAGTGAGTGGCACACCCGACAGCCCATATATTGGAGATTCACCTATCTAGTACTTTAGCCTACCGCCTGTGGCACTGATAGAGGCTTTGTATTTGCATGTTTTGTTAAACTATCAAACAATGCTATTGATGTGACATTGCATGGTTATTGTATCACTATGTATGGATGATGGATCTGTAACATTATGGTTGTTTTCTTATGTTCTTATGTATGGTGATCTTTCTTATGCATCGATTTATATGAATCGAAGCGATCATTTATATATACTCTCTTGTGTGGTTCTAACATATTGTGATTCTTCTTATGATGATTATACTCTATTGATATAATGTGATGATCTTGACTATTATGAAATCTTTTTTGTAATAATTCTCACTTATGTTGAATGATTCTAAAATATGAGTGTATGTCTTTAGAAAAATGGCAAGAACAAGGGCTACCCCTACTCCAACTCCTGAGATGACCCCTGATGCAATTCGGAGACTGGTTACTAATGAGATTGGTGTTGCTTTTGCTGCGCGATCTGCTGAGGCAGTTCAAACAAATGAAGCCGCGAATTGAGCCAACCGGAATGAAACTATTGTGAATCGCAAATGTGGATACAAGGAGTTTATGAATTGTAAACCTACCTTCTTCAAAGGAACCGAAGGCGCTGTTGGCCTTATTCATTGGTTCGAAAGATCCGAAACTGTGTTCCTCCTAAGTGATTGCTCGGAAGATTGCAAGGTGAAATTTGCTACTGGTACTCTACTAGAAGATGCATTGTCTTGGTGGAAGGCTCATGCCCAACCTATTGGCATGGAAGAAGCTTACAAAACCACTTGGACTGAACTGAAGCAATTAATGATGAAGCAATACTGCCCAAGGACCGAGATCAAGAAACTAGAAGATGAGCTCTATCATCTAACTACTAAGGGCAATGATCTCAAGACCTACTTCAAGCATTTCCAAGAACTGAAAGCTCTATGCCCATCCATGGTTTCTGATGATGTCAAGTTGCTGGAAAACCTCATAGGGGGATTACCCCGAAGCATTGAGGGAAATGTTACTGCATCAAAGCCCAAGACTGTGGAGGAAGTGATCACAATTTCCTACCAACTCATGGATCAAGTCCTGAAACATGGACCTATGCAAGGTAATAACGACAACAAAATGAAATTTGATGACCGTCGAGGCAACACTTCCAACAACTACCATCATAACAACTCTTTCCATCACAACAATAACGGCAACAACAACAATCAAGGCCGCAACAATCGTAACCAACGCCGCAACAACAATCCCAACCCATACCACCAAAACCGAAACAACCACCACAACCAACAAAACCGTAGGCAAGAAGTTGCGCGGGCTTATGCTGCTACCCCCGCCACTGGAAAAGGCTATGCTGGATCACACCCTTTGTACACTCGATGCAACCTGCATCATGTGGGATGTTGTACTAGTAAGTGTGGGAAGTGTAACAAGGTGGGTCATACTCACAAGGATTGTCGAAGCCCTGCTACTGGAAGTAACCTTCAACCCATGGGAATAACTTGCTTTGGATGTGGAGAAGCTGGGCATGTCAAGAGTAGATGCCCAAAACTGTACGGGAACAACAACAACAACCCTGCTAGAGCAAGAGCTTATGTGCTTGGAGATTGAGATGGAGATGCACAAGAAAACCCGGACGTCATCACGGGACGTTTTCACTCAATCATCATTTAGCTAAAGTGTTATTTGATTCCGGAGCCGAAAAAACCTTTGTGTTTTCTAAGTTTGTACCTTTGCTAAAAGTCACACCAACTGCCCTAGATACCACTTATGAAGTAGAGCTTGCTGATGGAAAAATAGTAGGAACTAACACTATCCTTCGTGGTTGCAACCTATCTTTATCAAATCACCCGTTAGATATAGACCTCATGCCTATCCAACTTGGTAGCTTCGATGCTGTCATTGGTATGGATTGGCTATCCAAGAATCGTGAAAGAATCATTTGTGACGAGAAAGTCGTTCACATTCCTCTCAATGGCGAAACTCTAAACATTCGGGGTGATCGTAGTAAGACCCGATTGAACATCATCTCGTGCGTTAAAACTGTAAAGTACATAGAAAAAGGATGCCACATTTTTCTGGCAAAAGTAACGGAGAAGAAGAAAGCAGATGAGAAACAACTAAAAGACGTCCCCGTGGCTAGGGACTTTCCCGAAGTATTTCCTGAAGACTTGCCTGGCCTTCCTCCGATTTGGCAAGTAGAATTCCAAATCGAGTTAGTGCCGGGGGCGGCACCCCGTGGCACGAGCACCTTATAGATTGGCACCCTCTGAACTACAAGAATTGTCTGACCAACTTCAAGAACTGTCCGAAAAAGGATTCCTTCGACCGAGTTCTTCGCCTTGGGTAGCTCCGATCTTATTTGTCAAAAAGAAGGACGGATCTTTCCGTATATGTATCGATTACCGAGAGTTGAACAAACTAACGATGAAAAATAGTTATCCATTGCCTAGGATTGATGATTTGTTTGACCAACTGCAAGGATCAAACGTCTACTCCAAGATTGATTTGAGATCCGGGTATCATCAACTGAGAGTTAGAGAAGAAGATATTCCAAAAACTGCTTTTCAAACATGATACGGCCACTATGAGTTCCAAGTGATACCATTTGGTTTGACAAATGCACCGGCAGTGTTTATGGACCTAATGAACCGGGTGTGTAAACCATACATGGACAAATTTGTAATTGTGTTCATTGATGACATTCTCATCTATTCTCGCAATAAGGAAGAGCATGCGAAACACTTGAAAACCATTCTAGAGCTACTCAAGAAAGAAGAACTGTATGCTAAGTTTTCCAAGTGCGACTTCTGGATTCGAAAGGTTCAATTCCTTGGTCACGTGATAGATAGTAATGGTCTTCATATTGATCCTTCAAAAATTGAAGCTGTCAAAGATTGGTCATCCCCTGCCACCCCTACCGAGATACGCCGATTTTTGGGTCTTGCGGGATATTATCGAAGATTTATCGAAGGATTCTCGAAAATCGCTAAACCTCTAACGGAGCTAACCTAGAAAAAGAAGAAGTTTGACTGGGGTGAAGAACAAGAGTTAGCCTTTCAACTTTTGAAACAAAAGCTTTGTGAAGCTCCTATCGTAGCTCTACTCGATGGAGTGGAAGATTTTGTGGTCTACTGGGATGCATCACACCTAGGGTTAGGTGCGGTATTGATGAAAAGAAACAAGGTGATCGCTTATGCTTCACGACAACTCAAAACTCATGAAAAGAACTACACTACCCATGACTTGGAATTGGGAGCCATGGTTTTCGCTCTCAAAATATGGAGACATTACCTATATGGAACCAAGTGTACAGTGTTCACCGACCATAAAAGTCTCCAACACATTCTAGATCAAAAGGAGTTAAACATGCGACAACGCCGATGGCTAGAATTGCTTAGTGATTACGACTGTGAAATCCGTTATCACCCGGGAAAAGCAAATGTCGTGGCAGATGCTCTTAGTCGAAAGGATCGACCTAAACCTCTTCGAGTAAGATCTTTGGGAATGACAATTAAGTCACCCCTTCCATAAAAAATCCTTGAAACTCAAGCTGAAGCTCTCAAACCTGAAAACCGTCCCAACGAGAAAAAATTTGGAATGCTGGAAAATGAGAACGGCTTTGCGCAAAGATCGGATGGAACCTTATGTTTCGGCGATAGAAGTTGGATACCACTCTATGGAGGAATACGGGAACTCATTATGCATGAGTCTCAAAAGTCTAAATATTCCATTCACCCGAGATCTGAAAAAATGTACCAAGATCTCAAGAAGCTTTATTGGTGGCCAAACATGAAGGCGAAAATTGCAACGTATGTTGGGAAAAGTCTCACATGTTCTCGAGTAAAAGCCGAATGTCAAAATCCCTCCGGATTGTTAACTCAACCTTAACTCCCGGTTTGGAAGTGGGAGAGAATCACTATGGATTTCATAACCAAACTACCAAAGACTGCGAGAGGTTACGACACAATTTGGGTTATCATCGATCGCCTTACCAAGTCCGCTCATTTCTTACCCATCAAGGAAAATGATGTAATGGAAACCCTTGCTCAACTATACCTAAAGGAAATTGTATCCCGTTATGGAGTGCCAATTTCCATCATTTCTGATCGTGACAGTCGTTTTACTTCTCACTTCTGGAAATCTCTTCAAAAGGCTTTAGGCACTCGTTTGGATATGAGTACTGCATATGATCCTCAAACCGATGGCCAAAGCTAAAGGACTATTAAAACCTTGGAAGACATGCTTCGAGCATGTGTGATCGATTTTGGAAAAGGTTGGGATAAACACTTGCCTTTGGCGGAATTCTCATACAATAACAGTTACCACGCTAGCATCAAAGCGGCTCCATTCTTAGGCACTTTATGGTCGAAAGTGTCGATCGCCCGTTTGTTGGGCCGAAATTAGAGATGTTCAACTCACTGGACCTGAGCTTGTCCAAGAAACAACCGAGAAGATTGTACAAATTCGTCAATGACTTCAAGCTTCTAGAGATCGACAAAAGAGTTACGCCGATGTTAGAAGGAAGCCCATGGAATTTCAAGTTGGTGATTGGGTTATGTTGAAAGTATCACCTTGGAAAGGAAAGGTTCGATTTGGAAAACGAGGAAAGTTACATCCTCGATACATTGGCCCTTTCAAGATTCTAGAGAGAATTGGCCCGGTTGCATACAAGCTTGAACTCTCGGAAGAACTTACTAGATTACACCCTACCTTCCATGTCTCAAACCTGAAGAAATGCCTATCGGATGAATCTCTTGTTGTTTCACTAAAAGAGATTAAGCTCGATGACAAGCTCAATGATTCGTTTATTTTTGTAGCGAAGGGCAGTTTTAAAATTTGTAATCCCGATTAAGAATCAATCACTACTTGAGGACAAGTAATAATCAACCTTCCGGATGTCGTATTCCTAGGCGAGAGATGAATTGAATTTTATGTTTATGTTTGTTCGTTTTAAACGATGCTTGATTATCGTTTTGGTTTTGTAGGCTAATTTTTAAAAACTTTTTATACTAATTAATAAAGCAACTATTTTAAGCGAGATAAAAATTAAACTAATAGCAAATAATAGATAACGACTAACGATATATGATAAAAAGCTATGCTTGTCAAGTGTGGTGAAAAGTTCATTAAGTGTGGATTTTTCTTTAAAAGCACTAATGTAATTAATACCCGTCGAAACAAATTATTTCCTCACAACATTGGCTTGTATTGAAAACAATTATTTTTCGGGGTAAAAATTAGTAGACTTTAAATAATTAATTATACCAACGGCTTTTGCCCGTTAAAATAACCAACTACTCAAATCATCGATTATCCGAAAATTATTAATTAACAACCTTTAATTATCCGTTTAAAAGTAGATTTTTCTCACAACGTTGGTTTATATTGAAAATCCTACTTTTTATCTAGATAAAATCTACTTGGTTAAATAGTTAAAATCCTTAACGGCTTTTGCCCGTTAAAATTTCTAAAAATCAAACCAAGTAAACAAAAGGCTACCAATTAATAATCTCTAATATTCCACACTAAATTTCACAATTCACCAATCACTTAACAAGCATAATAAAAATCTACTCACTAATAGTCATAAGTAAACCAACAAAGATAATAATAATAAGCTCAACAAACATCATTTTTCCACAAGCTAAAAGAGAAAGTAAGGAAAATAGAACCCGATCTACAATACGAGACGAATAAAACCACCCGATTTTATAAACTTATCAAACCCTAAAGTTTACTTCTTTAAAAGCTTTAATAAGACCAAATATTTAATAAAGTTTGTGACTTTATTAACTAAATAGCTTATTAAGACTAAAAAGCTTTAAACTTTAGTTAATAAGAAAGCTTATAAAACCCTTAAGCTCCTCGCCTTAGGATGAAAATGATGAGAAACTAAGCAAGATCACAACTTTATCAAAGGTTAGAGAATAAGCAATATTATGGGTCAAATAAGCTATGGAAAAGCTTATTGATCTAAAAAGCACTAAACTTTAAACAAAATAAGCAATGAAAAAGCTTAAAGATTAGATCCAATATCCACCCAAAACTAAGAGGTTCAAATCCGAAGATTAAACGTGAGTTGGGTATATTTAAGGACTAGATCTAAATAAATAAGCTAAAGAAGATATTAAGCTAAAGATAAGCTACAAAGATTAAAACTTTTTTTAATAAAAGAAGTTGAAAAAGAAAATAAATCTAAGTAAATAAAAGAGTTTTTTTTTTTTTTTTTTTAAGAAACTAAAAATAAAAAGTGCTTATTGAATAAGCTATATGAAAAGCTTACCAAAAAAGCTAGTCTTTTATATCTAAAAATAAGCTATAAGGAAGAGCTTATTCAAGATAAAAAGATATGTAAAAAGCTTAAAATGAAAAAGCTATAAGAAAGCTTATCACTAAAAAGCTAATCTAATAAACCACAAAAAGCTAATAAGCTATTATGGCTTATTTAGATAAGAAAAAGAAAAGAAAAGAAAGAAAGAGATGAAGAAAATAAGCACTTAAGTAAACTCCATAAACATCATTATCATTAATAAGCAATAAATATTTGGTACAATAAGTTCTTAAAAATAAGCTAAAAGCTTAAGCAATAAGCTAAAGAAAATAAGCTACTAAAACTAAAAATAAAAATGAAGTGTGTGAAATTAATGTCTTGGTGCCTGATAACCCTCGGATCTGGTGCTCCTTTTATAGCAAATTGATTCCTCTCGATCCTTCGAACTTTACATAGTATTCTCGACATACATGGTCACGTGGCTAGCTTTTGTTGGCTGGAGCAAAGGTGGGCGCAAGTGGGTGAGCATAAACCGACGCGCCTTTAGTAATTTTATTTTGGAGCGTGATGCACACGCATGTACCAAAAAGAGGAATTGAATCACGTTAACCAAAAGGACCAGATATTACTCTTTGCATTTTTTATTTTTTTTTCATTTTCATTTGATAGTAATTTCCTTTGGGCTGGATCAAGGTTGGCTACTGAAGGCTGCTGGAATTTCGCAAATTGGGCCTGGATTGGGCTCATTTGCAGTTGGGCCACGCAAGTATTAATGGGCAGCTGGGCTTGATATATAATATATAGCAAAAATTAAATGCCACTAGTGGGAGTTGAACCCTTGTTATTTCTGAAACAAACTGACAGAAAAATATATTTAGTGTATGTTATTCTGACAAAAAAATTTAATAGAAAAATCAAAACAACATTAGGGGAGGTGCAAATGTGAAAAACGGAAGGTACAAATGAGTTTCCCTTTTTTCTTAATAAACGACTTAAGTTTTACAATATTGTTGCACATAATATGCTAAAATATTACTCAATTGTATAATTTCTTTCAAGTTGTACATGCAAGAATATACACTTCTTCAACATGGAACTTTAATTTAAATAATTTATTGATACATACTCATTTCAATCGTTCTCTTTTTACAAACATTCTTTTGATTTAGCTGCAAAAAGAGAAAACCAACATGCTCACAACATTATAACCTGTTTTAGTCGCTATAAGCCTTTTGGATAATAAATGTCGTAACGATGACTTTAAAGTATTTTTTGGAGGTGAGAGGAAAGTAAAGAATAGTAAATTACACCAAAATTACTCTCATAATCTTCTTGTCAAATTAGGATCAAATGGAGTAACGATGACTTTAAAGTATTTTTTGCTTACATTCTCCTTCTTTTCTTTTTAACTCAGTAATACAAGATTAAAAATCAATTTTTTTTCTTCTCCTCTTCTTTTCTCTCTTTTTTCCCCTTCTTCATTTCTCTTCTTTCCACATAAAGTCATTTATTTCAACTACAAAGACCATGATCAAATACCCCTAAAATCAACCCGTGAATTAGTGCAGGAACCGAAAACACCTACAAAGATCCCTAAAATCAAGTAACTGTAATGAAACTTTATTGGGTAAATTAATTAAGTAAATGTGAATTGTTTCTCATTTTTCTCACATTAAAACATTTTACTCGATCATGATTAGTATCAATATACTTTGTTTAGTTGCAAAATTGAATGAAAGTCGGTACAAGAAATACATCATTTACTCCCCTTTCTTCTTTTCTAGTCGATATTTCTTCAATCATCTGCGGTGGACTCGGGATGCTCCCGTCAAGATGCCCGAGCTGTCGTTGACTCCGAATGATGGGAATTGTCGCCCGCTCAATAATTCATCTGAGTGTAATTCTAAAAGAGATACTTGAAATGTATCATACCATATCTTTTTGTTTATATACAAATTGTAATGAAAGCCTCACATAAGTTTTTTGCAACTTTCTTCCTAATAATAACAAAATGGTAGTTACATAAACCTCTAAATAGAAAAGCATTTGTGCAAATACCAAAAAACTATCTTCGTAACAATTACAAAATGGCAGTTGTATAAACATCAAAATACAAAGTATTTGGGCGAATACCGAAAGAATAGATTTTTGTGCATTAAAAAATGATCAACAAATAAGTGCATGCACATATGCGATACTCATATGAACCTCTTAATTTAGTGGCATACATATGTTGTTTCGCCAAAATTTAACTATAGAGTTTCTCGCAATATAGAACATAATACATGATAAATTACTTTAGTTAATAGCAAATGTACAGAACATGTTGTAATTGTTTTCCATTAGCAATCATCTTTCAATGAATCATCACAAGTCTTAAATACAAAGAAAATATATTTAATAGGAACTAAAATAAGATAATAACATTGATAACAAATAAAAAGCTTCATGTTTAATGAATTGCTAAAATTTAATAAAATGATTTTCAAAGTATCAGTAATCCACCTAACCAAAATCCATGGCCCAACAGATGAGTGGCTGCAAAGAGCATTCATACGAAAAATACATCATAAATCTATAAAACAAAAATAATTAAAAGAACTATATGGTGACATTTTTTCATTATAATACGCCTGATTTAAATTTCGATGAAATACCTTTAGAACTGTGGCATTCGATCATTTTCTAGGAATTCTTTTGGGAACATTTCATAAACTGAAAGTAACTAAAAAACATGAACACAAACAATAGCACAGCTTATTTGGTTTTATAGCTCATTTTTTTTAAAGCAACCAACACATTAAAAAATTGATTTCAAACACCAAAAAATGATATTACCTTGAAGGTTTACACGGTGTGTTGTTCATGGCATGGTGGGAGCGTCCATGGAAAAAGTTATTACAATAGATTGACAACATTTTTTTTTTTTTTTTTTTTGAGATTTCAAGATTGCATGCAAATCGTGTAAAAGATAGAGGATAAAAGATTTATACACAAAATAAGTGTATCAAAGCAGATTTAATAACAAAGTACTATATATTTTCTACATTTAATACGTCCCAAAATTTTAATTCATTTAGGGTAACCATATGGGTAGGGAAAAAAATGTGTATCAAATAATAAAAGTACAAATTTTAACTTATATAAAGTATGATTTGAGAAAGGAAAATCTGTTGGTAAAGTACACTTTTCAACTCATATAACGTATGATTTTTTGAGAAAGGAAAATATGCTGGTAAACTACAATTTTTAACTCATATGTAACGTATGATTTAAAAAAAAAAAGGAAAATCTGCTGATATTCGTCATTTAGGATAGGCAAATACCTATAGGTATCCATTTTGCGAACAATTCGGGATGTGAGTGATGTAGAAAATACTGTTTGTCGTTCAAAAACAAAGAAAAAACCTAATCAAGACATAGAATATGCAAAATGGAGACAAATTCATAGCAAAAATCACGTAGAAAACTTCAATAAAATCATTACCTCATGATTTGACATGGATAATAATGATGATTTGGTGAACTGCCGTGGTAGCCTTAAAAAATCAAACCGCTTGAAAATCATGTATTATGTTGTTCTAATAAACTTTGTTATAAGCCTTTCATGCCCCATCGTAACCTCTAAACATAATGTGGTATTGTGGTAACACAAGTTGTTTCACAACTAAAAGTAAAACCAATAAAACCTACTCATATCATCTAGAAAAAAGCCATCTTCAAAATAATACGCTTGCTAAAATGAGAAAGGTGAGAAGAAATCACAACCACACATTTCATATGCACCTACAAAAATAGATGTATTCTCCTTAAAATTCCCTATATTTGAAATGTGTATTATTTAAAATGTGTGGCTGAAAATGATTCTTATTTTTCTTATTTTAGTTTTTTTTTCTCATTGAATCCCTCAGCATAAATATATGAAAAATGAAAGAATGCACTACAAATAGGTAATTTCCAAATAATTAAATATGCAAAAACACATTGAATAATATTGAAACGCAACTGAATGCTCAATTGCCTAGAAAATATGCAAATGCTTTAATACTGCAAACAATGATAAAGTTTCAACCAATGAATTTACATAAGTATGATCACAGATTCATCTCATTCTTCAGTATGACTAGCATCTCATTTATTTATATTAACAAATTTGAACATTTATGACATACACACGATTAAAAATTAATATGTGAAAGAAAACAATTACTACGGAGTAAATGATAGTAATAAATTATGAATAAATACCTTCTTGTCCGAAATAGTCATCTCAATATTGAGGAAATCAAGTTTCTCGTACATAAGGTGTCTCATTTTCAACAACGTACAATTATTACTTGAAGGATAACATTATCTTTCAATACACTTGAATCATCACGGAGACGAAAACAGATTTGCTATAGTCTCAACAGAGATGAAGAAATATATGAAGAAGAATGGGCTATGAATGAGAAAGTCAAAAGGGTTTATAAAGCAAGATATGTAATTTTGAACATAATTGGCTTATAATAATGGTAATACTCGCATTACTAAAACAAAGACACAACAATGCTTGAAAAAAATACGGGATAACTTAAAAAAATTAAAGTCATGCGTTTAACTTATTAAAATCAGTATCAAATGCACAATCAAAGTATCAAACTATATTGTACATCAAATTGTTTTAAATGACACTCCTTTTTTTATAAGAATAAAAGTTATTTTAGTAAAATATTTCAAATAATGCAACACAAAAAAATTGTATTGGTTGATCAAAGCTGTAACAAATCTATTTCAAATAAAGTAACCAAAATTCATTGCCAAATGATTAATTAAAAAAATATTTATTTTTATAATTTTTTCATTGTGTTATAAAAAGGCGAATATTTTTTGAAAGATAAAGTTATAAAAAACAAATATGACAAGACTTCAGGTCTTGTTAAAAGAGGTAACCGAGTAATTTAAGTATCTCAGAATGTAACGCGGTTTCTTTCCCTTGTTGGCGATCATAATACGAGGAAATATCCTCAACAACACCTGGAAGCACCACAAGAAAGAAGTTGGAAAATAAATACTAGTTACATACAACTTTGCCAACTTATGAGAAACCGAGGGACTGGAAGTGAATCTAAGTTGACATGGAGTCAACCCACTTGCCTTTACTCTTTTTAACTTGACCTGATCTTTCATTTTTATTGTATTCATTCACGTACCAAATCTCCAAAGAATTCCATATATCCATCGTTAAATTGTAAGTCATTCTATCTTAAATTGCTTTCCTTATTGTTTACTCATCTTATAACTCATTGTTCTATGTCTGTATGCTAACTATACTTCATTTCAAAATATGAAACGTATTATTTGATCTAATGACCCATAACGTACTAAACAACTTATTTGTAAAACTATTTGTTCAGTAGTAGTTGGGTAAAAGAGTTATTTCCCTTTAGTGGTTATGAGTATGTTTGTTTGGTTTTGGTCATTTGATCGTTGGATGGTCATATTTTTAATTTCTAGGACCACTGAAGTTAGAATCGTTGTAGTTTTAGATTTGTGTGGTCCGAATTATTGTTGTCGTCATTTGGCTGAAGTTATGTTGTACTCCTATCCTAGGAATAAAAATAAGAAACCGGAAATTCTGATTTGATAACCTAATTTATTCAATTCCCAACTTTGCTAGTTTTTTAAATTTAATATTATAGGCTTCTTTATATCAAAGTGAGTAAAGGTATGTCTTAATTTAAAGTTTTAGAGACCAAATATGCAATTTGGTCATACTACATGGACCAAAAATGCAATTTGGCTTTGCAATTCAAAAAGGTCTAACGGCGTAGCTTGTTGCTCGTTTGGCTTGCACCTCTACCTAAATTGAAAAAATATATGATAATTATTTATTACAAAAAAAAAAAAAAAAAATCACTTTTAGTAAAAAAAAATTAACTCTTATTTTAAATCATTCGATACCAAGGTTATAATTAGCGTGAGGCGTGGTGTGGCGGCATGGCCAAGCTTCACGCCTTTGCGGCTAAGGCGAAGTTTTTGCGTTTATAAAGTAGCATAAAGGCACAAAGTATGAAAATATATATATATATATATATATATATATATATATATATATATATATATATATAGCTTGGCTACAATTTTTGTAGCCAATTAGCTACAATCTTTCATAAAAAATACACTAGCAATGAATCAGAGACCCACAGAAAAGAATCAGGACCCACAAAAAGAATCAGGGACCCACATTATATAGCACAAAATTGTAGCTAATTAGCTACAATTAATTGTAGCTAATATATTCCCATATATATATATATATATATATCATAACTCCTATATATCGACTTTACAAAAACATGACCAAGCCTCACGGCTTTGCGATCCTCACCAAGACAAAAAGTGGAGTAATTAGTAGTGCATATTTCAATGAGACCAAAAAGGCAAAGAAAGCTGACAGACCAAGATTTAGCATCATTTTATCATGTCCTATGTTTTGTGAATTAATCGAGTGGTTACGAGTTAAATATCATATTAATAGCATGGAGACATCAAGTGAGCATACTCATGCTGCTAGACACTAGTACTGATCTTAAAAGGCCATCACTTCTTCAGCTTAGGAATATCACCTTTTTCTTGTAAGTTACTCACATAGATCAGACCTGATTTCCATAAGATTGGCAAGGTAATAATCCACCACAAGTCAATACAAGTCCACTAACTAATTAACCATAAACCACGTCTAAAAACAGTAAATATCAGTATGGGCTTTCGTAAGTAATGTATTGCACATAAAGTTTCCACAAAACATAATTCAGAACCAAGTAATAATTAAAGGTGCACAAACAACTATACAACATTATAAGAAAGAATAAGTTAAGACCTGATAATGTCTATTTTTTGCTTTGTTTATCACGTCATCTGATGCATGACTGCTTACTCCCATTTTACTAAGAGCAGCTCTCAAGTTTTCTTAACTGTAGAGTATATTGAGAGCATGATAATTAACTACAATGAAATAAAACTGGATGTATGAAATACTTGCAACCTATAGTTTAAATCCTTATGGTGCCGACAACAAACGTGAACAAACATGGAAAGTAATGGATAACAATTTTATATCCTCTCTTGCAAAGATGAAAGATAATAAGTTTTCCTGTTCAAGTGACTTTGAACTTTAGTAAAAGGAATTTACCTAAAATGACGGTAAGGGCAGCCATGATGGTCTCCAACTCCTGGAGTTGATAGGATAATCTTTTGACAAGAAAAAGGTGTATAATCCTGAAATTAATTTTCAAAAAACAAAATATACGTTCAATGAGTACAACAGACCATATAAACACAAAACAGATCGACTTACAATTCTGTTTAGACAGTACCAGCCAATCGTATATGTACAATTTGAGTACGACAGACCATATAAAGAGCATATGTAGTATTATGGTTCAGAGTTGATACTTACCGTTCTCTTTCCTTCTTTACCATAATTGTGCCGTATGCATATTCTTTGTCAAATCTTTCAGTACCAACCTACAATTAAAACTCACTTAGCATTAGACTAAAATCATGTGATGATAGATTATAAGACCTAATTACAAACGTAGGCTACAGGTAAGATAGCTCTAAGCTTTAAACACAATGAATTTAGATGCTCCCAGTTGAGCTCTTATCTTCTTTAAATAATCAATGGGGTTGGGGATGATTACTAAGAAAGCCACAACATACAAACTGGTTAGTAACAACCTATCATCAATGTTGTTGCGGAAAATAACAAATTATCATAACAAAATACCAAGCATTACAATATAAACCCAAGATCTTTTTAAACAAAAATCCATAACAAATTACAAAAAACAGTTTAAAATAACGAAATCAACACAAATAGTTTGAATTTATACACACCTCCAAAAATTTGATAATTAATTAGGATTTAGGAGGAGAGAATATGACTTAAATGGACAAGAAGAGGACGACGTGAGCCGTGACATGACGGTAAACTGGAAGCTATGGTGTGGTGAAGGAGGTACAGCGGTTGGTTGGGTAGAGAGTGTGTGTGCGAGCACGGTGGTTGTTGACGGCGGTAACCCGTGGCGGTGGTATTGAGGATGTGATGTAAAGGAGAAGGAGTGTTGTGAGTTAAGTGTGTGTGCTTGTGTGAGTTATGGGTAAGTGGCACTATAATATATCCAGGGTGTGATTAAAAATAAAATGGTTAATCCTGCAACCGAACCGGCTGGAGAGGTGAAAACTTACACACATTAACACAAAAAAAATTGAATTATACAAGGAATAATTGCAAAATTTGGACGCTACACAAAATTACAAATCGGGTCGAGTATACTACATTTGTGGGTAATTGCCCCATTTTTTGTGATTGTATATACCTGTGGGTCTAAAAATGTTACTTTTTACATATAATTTGACCTATCAGCATGTCGTGTGACCTATCAGCATATCGTGGATTCTTGGTACTAGTTATTAATAATGGATACACTTTTGGTGATCTTTACTTGTGAACGCAGCTCGATCTCATTATTGATAATGGCTCCTACGTCCATTCCTCATCGGTGGAAATATGATGTTTTTGTAAGTTTCAGAGGTGAAGATATCCGCAAAAACTTCATGGATCATCTGTTCAATGATTTTAAGCAAAAAGGAATTCATGCTTTTAGAGATGACAGAGAGTTGCCTAAAGGAGAAGAGATATCTCCTCAACTCTACAAAGCCATTGAAGAATCAAGGTTTTTAATAGTTATCTTCTCCAAAAATTACGCTTCTTCAACATGGTGCTTGAGGGAACTTGTCAAAATACTTGAGTGCAACAAGATTCAGAATCCAAAACATGAGGTTCGGATTATCTTTTATGATGCCAAGCCTGATGTAGCGAGGAAACTAAAAAGGAGTTATGCAGAAGCGTTTGAAAAACATCAAGTTTCAAATAGACCAGAGGTCGACAACTGGAAGGAAGCTTTATCCATGGCAGCTAACTTATCTGGATGGGATCTCCAGGACATGACAAATGGGTAAATTTCTTATGTTTCGTAATTTTTTTGCATGCTGCTTTCTTCCAAACTAATAAAACTTGTACTTCGCTTTTCAACAGTTTTGAGTCCAACTTCATCAATAAAATCTCCAGTGACATCTTCAAAATGTTACATGATGGACCCTTGCATGTTGGTGAGAACCTTGTAGGAGTAGATATCCTTTTAGATAAATTACATTTGTCACGCTTCGTTGGGTCGGATAAGGTTAACATGATTGGAATATGTGGTATAAGCGGAATAGGAAAGACGACCCTTGCCAAAGCTGTCTATAACTCGATGCATACCCACTTCGAAGGGAGTTGCTTTTGTGATAATGTCCAAGGAGTTGAAAAACAACAAGGCCTACCGCAAGTCCAGATGCAGATGATTGTTAAGATTTTGAAAACAGAAGATCTAAAGATAGCAAGTGTTGCTGAAGGAGCTATGGTAATAAAGCAAAGGATGGCATGTAAGCCGATCCTGATTGTTTTTGATGATGTAGATGATCATGAGCAGTTAGATTCACTAGCGGGTTCAGCTAGCTGGTTTTCCCCAGGAAGTTTGATTATATTCACAGGTAAAGATAAACAGTTGCTAAGATCTCATGGAGTGGATGAAATCCATGACATGAAATTTTTAGATGAGGATCAATCTCTTAAGCTCTTCGGTTCATATGCCTTTAAGACAAAAGATTCTTCTACAGGCTTCAAAGAAGTTTCTCAGAAAGTTGTGAAATATGTGCAAGGTCACCCTCTGGCCCTTAAAGTTTTGGGTCGTTTTTTATATGGCAAAACTGTGGGTAAGTGGGAAAGTGAACTGGAAAGGCTCAAAGTACATCCAAATGAAAAGATACAAAGCGTTCTTCGTTTAAGTTACGATGGGCTAAACCTCCAGCAACAAAATATCTTACTTGATATTGCATGTTTATTCATTGGAGAAAACAGTGAATTTGTAGCAAGCATACTAGATGGCTGTAACTTTTTTGCGCATACAAACATGCAAGTTCTAGTTGATAAGTCATTAATTACGATCCATAGTGACATGTCACTTCAAATGCATGACTTGATTCAAGCAATGGCAAGGGAAATCATTCATGAAGAATCTATCATGACTGGTAAACAGAGGAGATTGTGGAATTCATCTGAAGTTTACAATGTATTGAGTGAAAAGAAGGTAAGTAGTGGTATATGATTCTTTTTTCTCTACATTAATACATTAAAGTATTAGCAAAATATCCTAATGAAGCTACATGTTCTCGCTTTTCCAGGTGCCAATAACTGAAGCAGTTGAAGTTCTAGTCCTTTCGTTAGAGAAATTTAGTCAAAAGGTTCACATAGATGCTAATGATTTTGCACATATGAAAAAGTTGCGGATCCTGAAAATCTATCAAGAGGAAAAAGTATCTAAGCAGAAACTTGAATTGAAGGGCCACAGTGTGATCTTCTCTGGAAATTTGTATTATTTGTCCAATGAGCTAAGCTTGTTTTGTTGGCATGGATGCCCTTTCAAGTACTTACCTTCAGATTTCTATCCAGAAAACATTGTTGTCATAGACCTCTCTTACAGCAACATAAAACAACTTTGGACAACACCAAAGGTATTTTCTTGTTCATACATTTGTTCGTGTTTGACACCTAGAGATATAACAACTAATCTTTTTTCCATTGATATCAGTGTTTAAGAAGGTTGAAAATAATGAAGCTAAGGTACTGTTATAACCTAACAACCACCCCTGACTTCTCGGAGATTATAAATCTCGAAGAGCTGAGTCTGGAAGGTTGTGTGAATATGGTTAGCATTCATCCCTCAATCGGAATGCTCAAGAGACTCGTTGTCTTAAATATGAGAGACTGCAGACGGGCTAGGAGTTTTCCTAGCATGGTGGAAATGAATTCTATTCAGGTTTTGAATCTCTCGGGATGCTTAATTGTCAACCAACTGCCTGAAGCCTTTTGGTCTAGATGGTGGACTTCAATCCCTGGTTTCATATGGAACCAACAACATCCCCAAAGATCAGTTTCATTGGCTGGTTTACGTATGTTAACGTCTCTGAATTTAAACCACTGCAATTTAGTACAAGTGCCTGATGGCCTTGGAGACTTATCATGTCTAAAAGGTCTATACCTAAAAGGGAACAATTTTACTAGCTTGCCTGGAAGTTTAAGTCAACTTTCTCATCTTCGAGATCTTTCTGTTGATGGTTGCAAGAAGCTCGAAATGTTGCCCGAAATTCCACCTAGCGTATGGAATATTTATGCATCTGATTGCACCTCCTTAAGAGGAATGCCGGGATCATATAAAGACCCATTCAGGACAGGGTTCAATGTTTTCAGCAATTGTCCAAAGCTGTTTAAGAATGTTACCATTGATAGCCAGGGGTCTATAACTTCCCATGGCTCTATTCACCAGCTTTCTGCTTTCCTTGGGTATGCGGGTTTCCAGATGACTAACAGATGTGAATTCTTCTTGCAAGACACTGGTTATCATTCTTTAGATATAGTATATAATGGGAATAGCATTCCAGAGTGGTTTACAAATAGATGTACGGAAAATCATGTAAAGGTTGAATTACCATCAGATTGGGGCTTCAATAAGTTCAGGGGATATGGAATTTGTGCTGTTTTCAAGTGCAAAAAGCCTACCAAACTTGAAGGATACTCTGTAAACAACTTTGATGGAGCTTCTTTGATCAAAACACATTACTTTCCAAAGATAATTAATGATTATTTGAAGGATGAGGTGATAGGAATCCAAGATTCATATATGATATGGTTGCATTATACGCGGGGTACATGGAAGTGGAAGGAAGCAAAGAATTTTGTTACATTTTGTTTTGAAGATGTTGAGGTGAAGGAGTGTGGTGTAAGACTTGTTTATGATGTGAAAGAAGACGTCAAAAACTTGAGTATGTTCCAAGACCTCCCAACTCTATCACAACATGGTGGGGCCATCAGCTTGGAAGGGCCTTTTGGATATATTGACTGGTCATTGTAGATTGTAATTTTTACTTGGTCTTTTATCAGCCACAATGGGTGCATATCCAATCTTTTGTGTAGGAGACACCCACTAGACACAAGCTCTTCAACGTGCTTGTAGATTTTTCTGGATTTCTGACAGATTATGAATAGATTGTTGTGTTTTGAAGTGGCCATGTGTACAGTAAGATAATAAACCTTGTTGCAGTTTATGTATTTGTGAAATAATATCATAGCAATTAGGTGACACTATCATGTTAAAGCAATCACATCTTTGTCAGAAAAACTTGACATATGATTTGATTCCCCAAAATGTTCTTCTCGATGCTTACATTATGCATCTCTTCTTTGTTGCACGTATGACTGAAGCCTAGTTCTTTGAGGTACCTACCTAACATGCAAGATGCTACATGTGTTTTGACACATCACATACCGGTCAGATTTCAACCCGTTTACCAAAGACCCGTCTTTTACCATTTAGATGATTACTCATTCAAGAGGGGCACATAAGTGGTATTGACATTGGTTCAAAAGATTACTCATCGCCAATTTACTAGCATAGACGAGTATTAATCACCGCTTCAATTCCAAGATTGTGTTTCCCTTACCCTTGATCTCCACCTTCTTTGTACCTGGGAAAATCTGGACAAACAAAGATCTTATCTAACACGTACCAAACTCATTACCCGCACCCAGGTTGTCAATAGCTTGTTCCTCCACTCCACATCACCTCACCCACATGGTTTCTACTTGTTGTGAGAGCCAAGTGGGGTGGTAGGTGAATTCTTTATTCTTTAATTTTTTTTTAAATAAATAAAGTTCAAACGGGAAGAACACATGGGCATTTTTGTCTATATTTTATTCATTTCACTTCGCCCTTAGACAAAAATAAACTCAAAACTTTCTCATTGGGAGGCCTACTGCACTTTCAAATTACTAGGACTGCAATTTGGCCGAACCACATGGCGTACTCTTTTCATCTATAGTAGCCCACACCAGGTGTTTTTTAGAATGGAGCAGTTAAGAACATTGTGTTTTGTTTTGAAGTTGCTATGAATATTGTAAGATTATAAGCCTTGCTTCAGTTTACATCTCTGGAAAATATTATCGATCATGCTTGTCGAGACTACGTTTTTGCCTGCCAGTTGAGGTATAGTTTACTGATCATATTTATGTAGTCCAGTTTTGCAGCTCTTCATTAAGCTTATCTTTTTCAAGCAAGTCAATTGAAAGTATGTTCAGGGTAACCTCTGGTGCACATCAGGTACTAAACAACCTTGGCTACCATCTTCGATCAAAACTTCACCAATTCCATAGGTGAATAGAAATTTTCTTTGGTTTTCTAATTCCTTGACTAGAAAATCTTCCTTAATATTAATGAAAAAAATCCAACTTATAGCATACATGCCTATCTATTTGATTGCTTACATACCAGATATCATCCCATTTTGCATGATCAGTACCTTTGATCATGCATGTTGTGGAGAAGTGGATGCTTTATGGGTATTTGATCAACACAGTTGGCTTGGTGGTCTTAAACCCTTCCATTCTTCCTTTTGCAAGGTTCTTTGTGTTTGCCTTTATAGCCATGTCTTTATCATTGTTGTCCATAGGACAGAATTTGATGATGTGCCCCAACTGCTTGCATTGGAAACATTTGTAATTCGTGTACTTGTTATGTTCAAGGTTTTTGGATTGTGGTTGGTCTAGGGTATTGTTGTACTGCATAACTTCCTTTAATTCCTTCTTTAGCATGTATCTGCTGCAGCCTTCTGAAATCTGCTTTATGCAGGACCCTAAGTGGTATTGACTTCCTCTCTTTATCTTTCTCTGGATGAAGTCGAGTTGTTAATTCCTTCTCAAATGTCCCCAGTTCTCGCTCTGATGCCACTGTTTAATATGGCCATAGGGTCTTCTATTAACCCTTGGCCATTTGTTTGAGTAGGAATTCAAATTAGCCGTTTGTTGTAGACAAAGGTGTGTTTGGGGCAGTATGATGCAGAAAATATAAAACGGGTAAAAGTGATAAAAACAAGATAAACTTTTATTACTTTGAATGAATGTACATAATACATATTACAACCTATTTATACTGAATGAAAAGGTGTGATGAACCATTGTGATGGTTCACCAACAGTCATGCCTTTTCTTACATAACTGTAATTAACTATAAAACCTATACTAACTGTCATATAACTGCTAACCATATTAACTGTCATATGGGTCGGATTTAATACATATGACCCATACCTAGAATTCTGCAGACCCAATATTTACATGTACATAGGACTGCATATTAAATAAAACATATACTAAAGTTTTAATTACAAAGACTAATAATATAGGAAGGTTTATGATCTTGTTCTCCAACAACTAGCTAGTTGGGAGAAATGCCAGGACTAGATATGGTTGACTGATATGCAGGCTAATATGCATTTTTAAAGAGACAATGTGAGAGCATTGTGGAAATAAATATGCTAGTTGATGATTAATATTAGCACGCTGCACTTATGGAACATATATAGTTCCATTTTTGGTAATTGAAGAAGTTTATCAAGTGAAGTTTAGTCTGGTAATTTCATGTAATATAAAAGGAAATTGATGCTTTCATGTTTTAAAATGTTGAACCTAAGTTCAAGGAACTTCAAGCAATGAGAATATGAGATTAATATCTTAATTAGTTAAGTCAACAAGATGTTATTAGGAAGAAATTTACAAGAGAGTAGACTTTTGTAGAATGACATCATCATGGTGGTCAAAATAGATTTGCTGATTGTTCTCGCATTTGTTCTTTTTGTCTTGATTTATTGATTTTTCTTAGAGTTAATTACATAAATGGTCACTGTGGTTTGACCATTTTTTCACTTTCAGTCACTAAAGTTTTTTTTTCTTGGTTCAGTCACTGTGGTTTGCATATGTTACCGGTTCAGTCCATATCCGAATAAAATGACCAAAATGCCCTTCTTTTTTAAATCTTTTCACAATTAACTAACGACCGTTAGTATAAAGGACTAACGGTCGTTAGTTCTTTATACGTTTTCGTCCGTATTTACACGTTTTCGTCCGTGTTTACACGTTTTCGTCCGTATTTACACGTTTTGTCCGTTTTTACACGTTTTCGTCCGTTTTTACACGTTTTCGTCCGTATTTACGCGTTTTCATCCGTTTTTACGCGTTTTCCTCCATTTTTACACGTTTTCGTCCGTATTTACGCGTTTTCGTCCGTATTTACACATTTTCGTCGTTTTTGCGTTTTCGTCCGTTTTTACGTTTTCGTCCGTATTTACACGTTTTGTCCGTATTACGCGTTTTGTCCGTTTTTAGCGTTTTCGTCCGTATTACTGGCGTTTTCGTCGTACACGGTTTCGTCCGTTTTACACGCGTTCGTCCGTTTTTACATGTTTTCGTCCGTATTTACACGTTTTCGTCCGTTTTTACGCGTTTTCGTCCGTTTTTACACGTTTTCGTCCGTATTTGTCGAAAACTTTATAAAAAGTTCCGAAAATTTATAAAAAATACCAAAAATTTTATAAAAATTCCACAAATTTTATAAAAAAAATCAAAAAATTTTATAAAAATTTTATTAAAAATTCCGAAAATTTTTTAAAAAATTTTATTAAAAATTCCGAAAATTTTATAAAAAATTTCGATATAAATTTTATAAAATCTTATAAAACATTCCGTCAAAAATTTTCGGAAAAAATGAAAAATTTTTCTTTTTTAAATTCTGTTAAAAATTTGTTTTTTAAACTTTTTTCTTTTTTACGGAATTTTTTATAAAAATCTTTCGACAAAAAATTTTCTTTTTTCATTTTTGAATACTTTTTGTCGGAGTTTTTTTATAAAAAATTTTCGACAAAAAATTTTCTTTTTTCTTTTTGAATACTTTTGGGCAAAATTTTATAAAAAATTCCGTCAAAAAGTATTCAAAAAAGAAAAAAGAAAATTTTTTGTCGAAATTTTTTTATAAAAATTCTGTAAAAAAGACAAGAGTTTAAAAAACAATTTTTGAACGGAATTTAAAAAAGAATTTTTTTTTTTCTTTTTTTCCTAAAATTTTTGACGAAATGTTTTATAAGATTTTATAAAAATTTTATAAAATCTTTCGGAATTTTTTATAAATTTTTTTATAAAATTTTCGGAATTTTTAATAAATTTTTTTATAAAATTTTTGGATTTTTTATAAAATTTTTGGAATTTTTTCTAAATTTTTATATAAATTTTTCGGAATTTTTATACAATTTTTGGTATTTTTTATAAAATTTTCGAAATTTTTTATAAAATTTTCGGAATTTTTTATAAAATTTTCGACGAAGTGTTTTTTGAGTTAATTAAAAACGGACGAAAACGTGTAACTACGGACGAAAACGTGTAAAAACGGACGAAAACGTGTAAATATGGACGAAAACGTGTAAATGCAGACGAAAGCGTGTAAAAACAGGCGAGAAGGTGTAAAAGCGGGCGAAAACGTGTAAAACAAACACGATGTAAATACGGACAACGTGTAAAACGACGAAAACGTGTAAATCGAAAAGCGTAAAACGGGCGTAAACGTGTAAATACGGGGAAAAGCGTGTTATCGGACGAAAACGTATAAAGAACTAACGACCGTTAGTCCTTTATACTAACGGTCGTTAGTTACTTGTGAAAAGATTTTAAAAAGAAGGACATTTTGGTCATTTTATTCGGATATGGACTGGATCTCAGAACATATATAAACCACAGTGGCTGAACTAGTCAAAAAAAAACTTTAGTGACTGAAAGTGAAAAAATGGCCAAACCACAATGACCATTTATGTAATTAACTCTTTTTCTTATTTCCTTAAAAATAGGTTTGTGTTTTATTTTTTGTTGGCCTTAAACTGGATCTATGGTCTTAACGTTGGTCAAGATATACGAAGTAAAACAAGGATTAAATGAAACGTAAATGTTTTGTATTAATCTGTCATCATCTCTTTACAATCATATTATGACAGTTATTTTGTAACTGCCTTGTAACTGTCAGAAACTGTCTAAGTTGACTTTGTAGTTGTCTAACTTTTCTTGTTTGACTTTTGTTGACCGGGTCGTTTTGGGTATTGTGATGGGTCGATTGGGATTAACCCAATATTTTGCTTTTTTTGTGATCATTTTATGAACAGAAACCAATTAATTTGAGATACTGGAATATATACTGAATTTATGATTTAAATTTGAAGACCACTGATAGTTTAATAGGCTAATATCAATTTGATCTACTGTCACTTTCTAATACATATAATGTCTTTATCCAAACCCCAATGTATCACGAGGTATCAATTAACGCGTAGTTTTATCTTATGCTAACATCACCACACCAACCCACACCTTTGTGTGTGCGTATGAATCTCTGTTAGTCTTTGTCTATTAGAATAACTATTATATCTCCAGGGAAAGTTGACATTCGATTTCAAGATATTCTCCTATTTACCAAGAAATTGTAATGAATTTTCCCACTAATTCTGGAACCACAACATATGCTCTTGCATATATATATGGCATGAGTATGGATCAAATGAGAAATAAAATTGAAATGAAAAGGATGAGAAGAAACTACAACCACACATTTTAGATGCACCTACAAAAGTAGATGCATCTCCCTTTAAATCTATTTTCTCTTCTCACTAGATCTCTTCCCTATATGGCATTATCTACGTGTAAGCATCTCATTATATATATATATATATATATATATATATATATATATATATATATATATATATATATATATATATATATATATATATTATATATAACAGGAGGCGTTACACGTAGATAATGCCACGTAAACGCCACCTCAATGCCCAGTAATTGTTTTTCATGCCACATAAGCATTTGTTGTCCAACTAAGCAATTTTTAAATCCACGCAATAATATTTAATTTTTCGGATTTTTAATAATTATTTTTGTAAAATTCGGATTTTTATTAAATTTTTTTGAAAATTATTTATAAAAAAAGAGCCTTACAAGGATTGAACCTTGGTTATTTGGTTGAATAACATGTGTGTTTACCACTACACCAACTCATTGTTTGGATTATATCTTGCAACCCAAAATATATAAACCTATATAACCAATTATTGATATGAGATAAGTATGGTAATCCTTAGATAACCTTAATAAGGGGAGGGTTAATGTGAGATCAAACTTAAAGTTGTAAAAATAAGATCAAATCTAAAAAACCATTAAAACATTTATAAATAACAATTTTAGCAATCATACACAAAAAAAAAATATTTTAATACAAATTAACATTTTAGAAACTAATAAACAAATGATACATAAGTTTGGATTAGTGATACACCTGATACACATACACTAATAAATATTTTAAAACCTGATACACATACAAAAACCTGATACACATTAAACTTATAACCAAAGTGTATCACTTAGGTTTCGTAAATTTTAAAAAGAAATCTATCAAAAATTTAACAGTTTTAGTTGTAGTTAATAAAAATTTTATTTTTGTTGTAAGGAGAGTGTCATTTGTCAAATTTTAGTTGGATCTCATTTTAAGAACTTTAAGCTTGATCTTATTTGATCTAGATTCACCTTAATAAAACATATAAACATACGTAAAAATTCATTCATCTTTCTTAAAACCCTAATTTCATCTTTTTCTCAGATGTGCTAAAGAACCTGGATGTCCCAACGTCAGAAAGCTCATATTGGATCGTGCAGCTGTTCTTCTTGGTTTTGCAATTCTCTTCAATTCACCTGGCTCTCACGTATTTAGAAGGTAAGTTTCAGGGAATTTTAAACTTAAATTTTTCTAAGTAACTAATAACCTTTTCTTATTCTTTTGTTAATTACTTATAGTCACTGGAAAACCACAAGCAATTAATTTGCAATCAACTTATGTCCACTTAAAGACGAAGATGATGATGCTAAACACACGTTACAGTTCTGCTGCCTATGTCATTATTTTGTTTATGTTTGCTGTAATTAGTTTCCTTGCTGCAGTGTATTAGCATCTGACGATCTTTTTGTACATGTAACTTTTATATAGTGATTGTCTCTAAGAATACGATTGCATCCGCCATCAATACTCATTCTTCTTCTAATGAGTTAAAACGCTCATCTCCACAGCTTGACATGATTCAAAAGAAGTTGCCTGTATATTCTTGTCAATCTGTTATTATCCCTGATCATCTCCATGTTCCTGAGAATTGTAAAAGTGAGTTCGTGTTTGGAAGTTTGGCTGCTATTCGTCCCACAAAACCTTCTTTGAGTTGCACTGCTAAATCGGGCCAAGCTATATAGAACCAAGAGGGCTCTACGGAGTACTTTCAAAAGAAAAGCTTTGCATAAGATGTTGAAACAGCTGAACTTTTGATGAAACTCCAATGATAGCCCCAACAATTCATACAACAAGGTGAATTTTAGTAAATATACTTTGTGATTTAAGCTTCATCTTTACTATTTGTACATAACTATAGATTTCACTGCTTCATGACCATGGTCTGGATGTCGAAATTTCCTCTATAAAGACAAATATATCTTTCATTATGCGTCAACGTTTTATGGCTTACATTTGTTGAAATGGATTTTCTTTATCCGACATGTTATAAGATACATGCTTGGTGGTTTATTAGGTAGTTTTAATAATTTGTTGGCTTGATGAAAAAGTTAAATACTTCAGTAGACTTCATACATCATCTCATATAATTTTTTACTATATAAATGAATAACTCTAGGTTTTTTTTCGTAAAATCGATTGTAGATTCACTTTTGTGATGCCAATTTGTATTATCGGATACTTGACATGGGATGGCGTTTGTTTCTAATAAGCTTATGTGACCTAATCAGGATGATTTCATGCCAAGAACAATCATAGCATTAGAGGTAATATTCAAATCGTAAGCCTTCTGAGTTGCACAACAGCCCTTCAAACATCTATCAGCCACCACATGCCCAATTAGGAGGAGCACATAACGCTCTTTTGTTCTGGTTCATAACTGTCGCATTCCAATGTAGTAACTCCAGGAACTCAGTTCATGTATGAGTTGTCTAAACAAATTCAAGGTTATCCAGCTTGGAAACAATTAAGGTATGTATTGTGCATCTTGACGGATTCCATAGTTTGGTTATTGTATGCATCCTAATGGACATGTCAATCATTTATATATAATTTATTTATTTATTGGGTTTGCAGTATAATTCGAATAATACTGTGGGTTTATCGTCAATGCGTCACGATTATTTGCGTGTTCTTTCCGATCCAAGTAGTGATCTTGACAAAATACTCTATATGATTGCGGTGGTTATTAGATTCTCTTTATTAGATTATATTTCAGTCCTTAATTCTGACAAGCCTGGTATGGTGTTGCTTGGAAGGTGGTTAAAAGACAATGATATAGCTGTTTATGTTGTATGGTTTCCTGACATGGATTGCATAAAAAGCAACTCTACGGATCGTAGTAGCAGCGCTGTGAAGAAGGAAAGGCTTGAGGCATTCACTGATGCTGTAAATAACAACAATAGTCACATTGCTTTTGAGTCTGGATGTGATGTTCTTCAAGTCCTGATCGAGTAACTTTTCTCTTTGCTTAATTGTATTCTTACTACACTAATTCTATTATTGTTTTGTTTTATAATCTAATATATATTTAATTGTTTATCAGGTCTGAATCGTCACACGTGTTAAAAAAGATGTAATAAGCGGTTTTCATCCGGTTATTTATAATGATGTGCCTGCAGGTAAGTTGTTTCTTTGTGGTCTTTTTCATTGTTTCGCGTTTGTAAACTTATTCGTTCATTTTTTTCTTTTTTGTAGTTGCGTCCCCTACCACGAGCCAATCGGATTTTGCTCATGGTGCGGTTTGTTCACATGATACTTTAAGGCAGGGATCGCCCAGTGTTTCTCTATGTGGTGGTACTTTGGACAGTTCCATGTCCGATGCAAAAGCCGCTTCCAAGTTGCATCAATCAGGACGTCGTTTACCCATCGCCAGAACTACATACCTTGATCAGCAACTTCGTATATCATGGGGTTAAAACTCCAGATGGGAGATAACTGAGAGGCAAGTATGTCTGGAATCATTCAAAATTATCAGATCATGTGTTGTACTTTTGGAAATTGCAGTTAAAGTCGTAACCGACGGCACATGGAACAGTTTAGTGGAAACTGCGTCCATTCCGGTGCTGGTGGAGTTCTGGGCACCATGGTGTGGGCCCTGCCGCATGATAGCTCCAGTTGTTGATGGGCTTGCTAAAGAATATGCCGGAAAAGCTTTGTGCTATAAGATCAACACAGATGACTGCCTAGATATAGCATCCAAATATGGAATAAGAAGCATCCCGACAGTGCTTTTTTTCAAGAATGGAGAGAAGAAAGAGAGTGTCATTGGTGCTGTCCCTAAGTCCACTCTTTGTGCCACTTTAGACAAGTATGTCGAATCATCATCGTATTTTTGCAGGTTAGTATAATCAGTTACGTAACTGACACAAGTGAGCCTGAATGTTAACAAGAATGTTACACAAAAAAAAATAGCAGTGGTGGTTTAGAGCCAATGCTAACAGTTGGAGCATTGGGTTGATAATACCTCCTGGAAATCATGCTCCTCCAAACGGGGTGTTGCTCATGGGATATTGTATTTTAAATAATAGATATTGCAGCTCGATATGTTCAACGTTTTCAAGGGCTAAAGCGTGTTTTCATCATTGAGTTTGTTTTTTTTTAATGGGGATGGGACTAACGATGCATTCTTTTATGACCTAGATGTATTCTTTTTTTCAGTTCACCAATTAAGCAACAACCATCTTTTCATGAAACAATTTATCTTCTTTTAATGTTAATATTTATTTTTGTTATCCAGTGCGACATTGATTTGATATAAAATCTGTCTCAAAAAATCACTTCGACGTATCAAACAAAAAAAATACCTCTTTGGGCTATTTGACCCGATAATTTTGTCTTTTATACGCATTTATGACCTTTGTTTACCTGTTTCTGCCACATCACCGGTATATTTGCCACAACTACTTTCCACATCATTTTTTTTTTGTTTCTCTTTCCACGTAATACATAAACCCCCATATTTATTTTTTCCCCAAACCGAATACTTCTTCCCAAACCCAAATCTTCTTCCCCAAAGCAAAACATGAAGAACCCTAAAAATGGCGCACGACAATTGAGCTTAAATTAGTATCTCATACTTGTAATCCGTTTTATTTTACGTAAATGGCGGCCTCGTCCTCGTCCTCCCGTTATAATCGAAGGAGATATTCCAAGGATGAAATTGGTCGTATGACGCATTGTATTTGTAAGTTCCCAATCTATGGAGGGTTTCATGGACTCCTGAGAATCCCGGAAGAAGATTCAAAGCTTGTCCCACCCGTGTAAGTTGTAATACACAAATCCATTTTGTTTTGATGAGTATTGTATATTGACTGTATATTTACAAGTGTTTATGTTTTTCTAAAGAATAAAGACAAGAAATGTGAGGTATATGGATTCCTTGATGATGAGTTGCCATCGGAGTACTACAAAGACCTCATGTTCAATCTTCATATGGACAACAAGAAGCTTCAGTCCAACATTGACGCTTTAACACCGCAAGATGATTCCGAAAAGGTGGTTTCAAACGATCGTCAACATGACTTTCCAATGGAAGCTATTTACCAAGATTTGAAGGAACTAAAGTTGAAGGCCAAAGTTTACGACATGTATTTGGTTGGGTGTGTTTGTTTCATGGTTCTTCTTTTCATCTTCGTTGTTGTTATTGTTCTTGTGTCCGTTAGGAATTAGCTTCCAGGTTGTGTTGTTGCACGTTCTTGACAAATATCGTCTTATTGTAATATTGTCATGCTCATGGTGAACAAACGTTAAGTGGTTTTGTATGACTGACATTCGCCATATGCTATTACTTATTGTCTGTTCAATGTTAAATGTATTGAGACTTGATGGTTGCTTCTTTGATAATTACAGACATTCTGCATATGCTATTACTTATCTGTTTGTGGGCATCATGCTTGTATCTTTGTCACTGATATGTGAGGTATATGGATTTACTTATCTGTTGGTGTCCACTTACTGCACCAAATGGTGTCCACTTACTGCACCAAATGGTTTATTTACAACAATTAGAAACAGAATGGCCTTTTTCATGTGAACAAACAAGGATGTGCATAAATGGTGTTCTTTCATAACATAAGATAATGTATCTGCAACAGCAGCATACATTGTTACAACCAGAACACTTGCATGCAAAGTTCTTTACAATGCCCTTCAAGACACAAAATAGGGCTATGTAGTGGCATCAACAGCAGCACTACATGAACTATCTTACACAAGTTTATAGTGGCAATAAGTGCAGCACTATATAAGTTTCAGTTGTTACTAACAGTAGGCCCTTCAGTGAACAAAATAGGGCTAGCTAATTATACATACACATTCATTGTTTGTAGCAGTTTGAAGCTTCTACTCTAGGACAATTTCATTGTCCACACTTGAACCTGTCACTGTAGCTGGTGTAGCAAGTTTTTTACCCAACATTCTTTGACTTGGCAACCTTGGTGGTAGCATTGCGACTTTGGTTTTGTTGGTGGTTGTTCCTTTTGGTTTGCGTCCATGAGATCTTGTTTGTCTTTCAACATCCTTAGTCGTTCTTCCACCCTCCGAGCAAGCACCTTTACCAATCGTTGATCCTCTTCGACCCCTACATCCTCCTGTCATTCTTCTTGTTTCCACAATGTCTGATTGAGCTAATCTCCTAGCTCTTGTCAAAACAGGTCTTGGAATTATAGTAGGTCCTCCAACTTGCGATTCTTGTGTACCTATGAACATATCTGATTAAGCGTACTTGATCCAGAAGCAAATTACTATAAACAATGTAAAATGTTTGTCAATTACATCAAATGTACCTGGTATGGTAGGTTGATTACTAGGCGCTTGGTTACGCGGGCATACGAGTTCATATTTTGTTCTTCCTCAATCGTATCGAACTTGCGGGATCGACAGCCAACCAGGTTCCCATTCTTGCAACTCTCTGTGCTGGAATAAGTCTTCCACTCCGGGTTTTCCCCCCTCTCATCTTCAAGTGACCCCTATTTGAACTTCCTCCTCTTTTCTTTGTTTGTTTTCCTAAATAAAAATGTCGACCATCTCCTAACACCCCTCTAATGTTTGAACCTCCCATTTCATACTCATTCAAGTCATTGTTAACAAACCTTGGAATGTCATGGTCATCTACTAACTCTGCTTCAACATTTTTTTCCTTAAATGGCCTACCAGGCTTTCCCTTTTGCTTAGTAATAGGTGGTTTTGGTGGATTTGAGCATCCCTTTCTATTATGCCCTATTTGACCACAGTTATGACAGGTCATTACGATTCCTGCTCGCGTAATCTTAGTTGTTGATTTTTTTTCATGTGAAGCCCTAACCCTCTTTCTCTTAGGCCTACCAGGCATTGTCTTAGGAATGGGGCCTAAAATCCTTGAAAGATTACTAACATCGGGCCAAAAGTCTATCCCACCAACCGGTTTCATATCTTATGTAGGTACATATGTATTTTTCCTTCCTAAAACAATCAGGTACATACTCCTCTACCATCCTACGGAGTTTAAATATACATGCTATAAGCGTGGCGGCGGCAAACGATAGCTGCCACATCGCAGAAACAAGTTCGTTTTGGCTCATCAACCTTGAATGCTTCATACCCTTTCCTCACTTCAAAGATGTTACCCCCACAAGAGACTACATGCCGAACACATGAACATTACGACAATTACAAAATGTCATTGACGGCAAGTATAGTCTCAATTTATTTCCAAATTTAAGTATTTGTTTCTAAGTATAATTAAACAATTTATTTACCTTTGTTGATCTTTTGAGTGTTCAAGTATACGCTGAATGTTGGGGCAAATATCACCATTCCATTTATCCATTAGCAGCCGCATGGTATGCATCCTCTCCATAACAATTACTCTCATGGACTCCAACATAGTAATAATCGGTTTGTGTCTTATGCTTACCAAAGCGACATTGAAGCACTCGCTAAACCCATTCTCGACAGCCTCACAGCATACACCTTCTTTGAAAAAAGCCCTTGACCATGTCTTCGGCTCTTTTTTCATCAAGTAATCATGGGCTCTTGGATTAGCTCTTTTTATCTTATCCATTACCTTGTTGTGTGCGGTTAGTGCGATGCTTTTGAGGCTGCCCAAAATAGTTGTCGATACTCTACACCAGCAAACTTTTTCCGGAACCCTTCATAAATATGACGGGCACATTGTCTATGCTCTGCAAATGGCATGACCTCCTTCACTGCTTCAATTAGCCCCTGCTCCAATTATTATTAAACATTCGTAAGTATGCAGGCAGCAAATAACAAAAGATGAAACTGGATGAGTAAAACTAACACGCACCTTATGTTGGTCTGACATCAGTGTTAACCCTTGACCATTTTGAATGTCCAAGTCGTCACCCCCAGTTGTAAAACCGACTCGGTTGTCTTTATTTTCTACTTTATTACGACGGCCAAGCAACGGGAATATGTGGTTATTACCGTCCCTACCCACCGCAGTTAGAATCTCCCCTATGTTTGGTTTCTTTAGAAAACAACCATCTAACGTAAAATCCTTCTACATCCTATTTTCCACCCGTCTTTCAACCCACTAAAACACACATAAAACCGGTCAAAGTATGTCTTTTCATCTGGATTTACTGTGACTCCTACCTTAACCGTACTACCTACATTTGAGTCCACCAAAGCCTTAGCATATGATCTTAGTAAACCATAATGGTCCTGGATGGTTGCGTCCCTCTCATTAAGAGCATATGTCCTAGCATTACGACATTGGGTGCGCTAACGTGGCACTTATATTTTCTTAAGACCAGTTCTTGTAAGTTAGTGATTGTAATATTAGGATTCATCCTAATCTTATCTCCAAACTGCCTACCTATCCATTTAAAGTTAACCAACCTACCGTAATGAAAGCTACGAACACAAGTGTGATTATCTACCAAAGATATCACCTGAAAAGTCTTCTCTGTTTTGAGCATCTTGCCGTAACACCTCCACGGGCAGTCACAATTCCTAGCCTTCTCAGAAGGGTACTTGTTGTACGAAGTCTGTTTTCCTAACGACGGATCCCTTAGAGTCTCCTTTCGTTGTCCACATTTTGCTATAACCTTTGTCTTCGTGCTCCTCTCGAACCAAAGTGAGAAACCATTAGCAACTGCGTAGTATGTTAGGCAGTCCTTGAAACTATCAGCATCCGGAAATTGTTGCCCAAGCTGCAAACGTAAATTATAATTACTTATAAGCAACATAAACATACTGAACTGGTAATCTTTGATAAACGTAAAAGTGAAAAGGTATATTCAAATGGATTACAGTTGGTTTTTTCAATCTCCAGTGTGTCTCGGAATCGTAAATTGGGTACTTGTCATCCTTGTTAGGCTTCGTAGAGCGCAAAGGGGTCGGTTATTCCAGCACCTTTGCCTTTAATGTCCTTCAACAAGTGTGCCATATACTTTTCATGTTCACGAACCAACGGTCCTAAACCTGTTGGGCCATCTCCAAGCACATGATCTTCTTCTGTTTGATCGACATCATCCTCGTTTTCTTCGTCCACATCATGGTCGTTCTGCTCATCAGATGAAAGATTATTGCAATTTTGTCGCATCTTTCTTAGGTTAATAACCTCGTCCTCTCCATTGCTCAAGTAATCGTACGACTTATCAGATTCCACCTCAGACTCGTAAGACTCATACGCAGAAGAATAAGGTCGCGAGTTACCCTTGTTATTAGCGGTTTAAACCACGAGTTAGTATCATAGTATTCATCAACATCGGTGTCACCTTGAGAATCGATGAAGCGACGGATTCATGTTCTCTGTAATTACAATACCCTTGGTTGCACGTATCGCACGGGTATAGGCGGTCTTCTTTGCAATTTTTTTGGCGTGTCATGACGGACTTACCCTTATCAAGTTTCTTACGCCTTGCAAGCACGACATCGATAAGTCACCATCGGCCGCACCATCCATTTGCAACGCATCAGTATCATTACCCGTGGGTGTATCGGTCTCAGGAAGTATTTCTTCGTCCACATTGATGTCGATGTCGCCAACCATTTGATTATCGTCAGGCCTTACAAAAGTGTAACAAAATAAATCATTAGTAGGAATACACTATATAATACAAACAAAACAATATTATAACAACGTGTATTCACCGATACCTATTCTTGTCCAAAGCCATATCAATCTCCTCAACAGCGGTATAGTAGTTTCCATATGCTTATGACAACCCTCATTCTCCAACGACATACTGTTTCAACACCAGCGTTTTCGACTACATTATCAACTACAAGCGTTGTACTCCCTATAGACCTCTTCTTGATTAGCATAGGATAATCATACGTAAAGTCATCGTCCGCATTATAAACTCTAGTGAAGTTAACCTTACTGTGAAGATCCTTTCTAAGTGGTGCGTCTTTTACCGGAGGAGACCTTAAATAAGGTGGCGTGCTTCTTCCTCGACCACGCAACCAACTCCTCACAAGACATACTCCCGAAGCATCTTTTTCATCTTATTATGTTTCTTTCTTTTTGGCGTAACCGAGTCTGAACTATCTAGTCTTAGGTTTCCGTGGTAGTATGGTGCTAGGTTTTGTGGGGAATGAGCGACAAACAACTCATTTGCGAAATTGTTTAGCTTGCTCATATAAATACACAACATCTGCATCCCTTTCAATTATCTTTAAACCACCAGTGTCTATGTCTAATGTAGGAATGCACATGTATAGAGCCCATATGTTATTCTTAATCTTTGCAACTAAGATATCTAACAGAGGGCTACACTTAATCCTATCTTTTGATGAGGCCTCCATTATAATCTCCCTACCATAATCGTACCTTAAAGGGTCAAACATAAATACACCATTATAGTGTATTTTGAAGACCACATCTTGTGGTACTTCCATGAAACCAGATAACTTGAAAAAATTAATAAACCCTAATTCGAATAAGCCCTAAATATGAAATACTTATTTATTACAACCTAGCACAAATCGGGTAATAAAACATTAAATATGAACAGCGAATATACCTTTTGTCTACCCAATTTGGGGAAAGAGACAACCAATTGATAAATGTGTGTGGATTAGGGTTTAAAAAGTGTGTTTGGGGATCTTGGAAAAGCGGTCTGTAAAACCTTTTAATGGATAATGAAATCCACTAAAGTTGTACTTGTACTCTTCAAATCGTCCTTGTTTAATGTATTCCTCATTACCTGCGTAGTGCGGAACTTCCACGTCTTGTAGGAACAAGGGAAGCGTCGCGTTCATCTCATGTCTAGAGTGCGAGGTTTCCAGCGTGGAAGATGATGTGGTAACAGCGAGGATGAACATAACCGGGTACCGGTTATGTTTGTGGTATAATGCGTATAAAAGACAAAATTATCGGGTCAAATAGCCCAAAGAGGTATTTTTTTTGTTTGATACGTCGAAGTGATTTTTGAGACAAGTATGATGCTTTATTAGGTTATTAACCCAATTTTTATCATAGCATCTCAATTTTAGTTGGTTGGGCTGAAGAACTGTGGACTTATAAGGCCGAGCATCAACTGCTCATATATAATCACAAGGTAAAAATGCCATAATTTCATTGTCATTATATGGGATATCATTTGACAATATCTCAATATGATGACTCTCTTTTGATCAGCTCTTAAACGCCAAAGCTGAAGTTGAGTAGTTGACAATGGAGCCGTCCACTCTAGAAATCAAGATGTACAATATAAACTCTTTATTTATGATATCCGAGAGTGAAATTAAGTTTAAAACCATGCTGCACTCTTTTTGGACGATGGAAACCAAAATCTAATCTTCCAAGGTTGATTGATATGTATTTAAAGAGTTAAGAGTAACGATGTTAACTTCTTTAAACCTGTTAAACCAGATATAGGTATTTCTGATGTTTTCTATTCTACCCAATTTTAATAGTAGTTTGCTATGATATGTAGAAGTATGAAAATAGATTTTTTTTATTTTTATTTTTATAGCTGTATTACTTCCATTTGTTTCAGGGATTAAACTTCCACTAAAGATAAACTATTGTACTTACAAAATCCCAAAAAAGAACTGCACATAGAAATGTAAACTCCTTAAACAGTGGTTCTTGCTTTTAGCTTTAAAAGAAATGTCTAATGTATGATTACCAAGTAAAATAGTTTCTAATTTTCAGAATTACACCGACTTATCTGAAAGCTAATGTCAAGTATATGCGTTATCTTTTTAAATATGGATGGTTTTCCACTTGGAATCTGCAACTGTAACAAAGAACTCATGCATGTGCAGGAAATCAAAATCGACGACCTCATCACACATAATCTGCCATTCAGAGACATAAATAAAGCATTGATCTTATGGTGTTTGGAAAGTGCTTGCGCTGTGTCATCCACATGCCAAACGAATGAACGTAAGCACCATTTGATTTCGATGTTCTTGATTGAAATCCATTTTTAGAGACTGTTATTTTGTTTTGTTTAATGATGTTTTTGTTTGAGACCTACAGAAATCTATTGTTCAAGTGTTCACTACTACAAAAATGGACATAGAGCCCGGTTGAAAAGGCTAATAGAGCCCGGTTTTTCATGAGGGCACAAAAGGGGAGGGACTCTATTAGGACTTGCCATAGAGCCGGTTTTAAAGCGGGCTTTATGATGTGTAATAGAGCCTGGTTTTTTAGTTGAAAACCTTGCTCTATGGGATTAAAAAAATCATTTTTAATAAGCATAGACCCTGTTTTTGCTTACAAAACATGGCTCTATGAATTTTTTATTTTTTTATACTTTCCAGCTTTTGTTAAATGCCACATGGGTTACATTGTATTTCCATAGCTGAAACAAGCAAAACCATTAACAAAACAAAACTGTAACAAAACCATAACCATAACCATGAAGGTCTATACCAAAACCAATGGATTGAAGATCCAAGATCACTTTCACAACAATCTAATATGGGTCCTATGGACTACCGAACATACTAAAGTGCAATCCTTATTTCTGTTTCAATATCCCGAATTAAAGTGCATTTTCCACTTAGTTACACAACAAAGTTATCATAGGTGTGATAATGTATGTTAACCTATTCCATGCTGTCTATGATAGTCAAACATCAAGGTCTCAGCTACTCGCTTTCCTTCATCATAACAACTCCTAACTCCTGAAAATACACAAGGTAACATACATATGTCATCATCAAATGGTTGTAATTGCAGTAATAGTACGTTATTAGATAATAAAAGTTTAAACTGCATTGAGCTTTACCAATGGGATTGACATTTCCCCAATAGCTCTCATCCTGAGGATGCACAAATGGATCTCCATAAACCTCTGAAGCCGATGTTAACAATATCCTGTAAGCGTACCAGCCATAATTTAAAATCCGTTCCAAATTATAGTAAGACCACAAATACTTAAAATAAGTTTCTGACCTTGCTCCAACTCACTTAGCAAGTCCCAGCATGTTCAATGTTCCCATCACATTGGTCTTTATGGTCTGTTGAAATGTGCATACATCCATAAATCAGTGTCAATGTTTTAATGCGGAAGCGGCCCCACAATGCCCATAAAAATGAAAATAAAAACGGCATACCTTCACAGCGTTATATTTGTAAAATATTGGGGAAGCGGGACAAGCAAGATGATATATTTGATCAACTTCAACCAACAGAGGTTGTGTAACATCTGTATTATATAAAGAAAAGGATTAAAATAAAAAACCGGGATTATTGTAACACGTGTTAACAATTGCAAACTCAGAAGACCTACCATGACGAATAAGCTCAAATCTTGGGTGACCAATCCATTGTCTATGGTTATCCTTTGATCTCGTGAAGTAATTATCCACAACTATCACCTGAATAGAATCTGTTAGTACCAAAGCAACACAATTTTACTAAAACGCGTTTAAGGAAAGTGTACTTCATTCTTTTCATTTTGCATCAATCTATCCACCAAGTGAGACCCAATGAAACCGGCGGACCGCTAGTAACCAATATTCTCATGTTGGCCTAACGATAAATACATATAATGTCATTTGCAAATAATATCTTCAACGCCTAAATATATTTCAGCTACAAATTTATATCTGGTAAAACTTTGCATTACGTAAAGGAGACGAATTAGGTGGTGGTTTCGTAGTAGCATAGCTATTTCCATTTGTAGCGATCTTCTTCTACCAAAAAATCTAAAACCGCAACATAAAAACATTTCCAAAAAATATTAAGGATCATATCTCGACGTAAATAGCACTACTACAAAAATGGGCATAGAACCCGGTTGAAAAGTGCCATAGAGCCCGGTTTTTCCTACGGGCATAAAAGGGGAGGGACTCTATTCAATGACAATATGTATGTAAAATGATGTGTAATCTTCTTAGGAGAAGCCTTAAGTATATTTCTTCATCTAACAAACTCGATATTGACTATTTGTAACACCGTACCTTATCCTCACTTGAGTACTTTATTTATCTGTTCGGTGATACAAATAGATTGTCTAGGATAAACTCAGATTAACACCCCCCCTCCTAGCTGGTTAAAACTGGTATTATAGTATAGTTATTACATATAATCAATTTTAGATCATAGAAATAACATATAGTAGTTTTGGTTAATACAGTCAATTTCAAGTTTTAAACAATCCCAACTTTCTTCATACTCATGAAAAGTGGATTTACAAAACTGTAAAAAGTTTAAACTACAGTTAGTTTGTGTGCTCCTTCTATATTAGTTTCTAGCCTACAAAATATGGCATATAACTTTACTACTATTCAGTAGGAAACTTCTTTGTATATTAGTCTACTTAATTTACTAAAAGTATAATAATCTTAATTTACTAGTAAAAGTTTCATAATTGATCATCAGATGATTATGTTTTGTACAGGGACACATTTTTATGGTTAGTTGAACTGGGCATATGATATATGAGTGCTTATTGGATAAGCTTATTTGTAGTGCTTGTGAGCTTATTGTGTTATTATAACACAATAAGCTCCAAATAAGCAATCTCAAGCACCCTTCTATGCCTTTTCCGATGAGCCCCGACACATAATACGGTCATTTTACCATTATTGCATTTTAATAACACATAACCTCACCCCAAACACCGTGCATATGCACAAGCTAACTAACTATTATTGTATCAGTCTACCAAATCCTGTGAATGTTGGTTGACGGTCGAGACTACAACCACTAAGATAAAAGTCAGTAAACTGAGTGCTTGAGAAGAAAGATAAGGGAAAGCTATAAAACCCTTTTAAGTCGAGTATTCATTTCTTGATATTAGTTTTCATTGACAGACAAAATACTAAGGGTAAATATCAACACATGAGTCATCATCTGTGACCATTTTAACGGTGAACTTGTGTATTGGACCCATGTGCATTAACAGAACTTAACATATATCATATAAACATGTACTCTTTTTGTCCATCTTTTACCTTTTACTTGGTAGGAGTATCGCTTCCTCCTCATCGAACAAGCCAGCCCCATCAGACGACTCGGCTCCATCAGTCGACTCAGCCACATCAGTCGACTCAGCCCCATCAGCCAAAAACTAATATCAGCGCAATAATTAGATAATCTCTTTTAAAACCAAACACCATTTTAAACTGCAAATCCTTAATTTCAAATTACAACTAAAAATTCCATAAAACCAACTACTTTATCCAATTCTGTAAAAGTAATAAAATGAAAAGTAAAAAAATGAATACCTTGAAGGCAACATGATTGTTAGTTTTATTGGTCAAAACCATAGAACAAGAGACCTTCTTCTTCAATTCAACTATTCACAAAATAAAACTCAATTATAACAAAACCACAACAGATCTGTATATATAATTAATAAATTATTGAAATAAAATTACAAGGAAATGAAGCTCTTGTGGCTCAACGCTAAGAAGCTCGATCTATGGTGCTCATTCTGTAATTAAGCGGCACAAAGGGTTAGAGGGTTTGGGGTTGTGAAAGTGAAGAGGGGGAAAAGATTGGGGAAGGAAATAAGCCGGGTATTATCAAGGGTGAGGGTTTGGGGTTTGTGAAGGTAAATGAAAATTGGGGAGGGAAATAAGCCGCCCAAAAATTTTAATTATTTTCGTTCATTTTGATTTTGAAGAAACAAAATCAACATTTGATAATGCCCGGTTTTGTAAAAGGAAAAAGGGTTCTAATAGTTTTTTAAATAAAGCCCGGTTTAGTAAGAAAAATATGGCTCTTTATGAGGAATAGAGCCGGTTTTGAGGAATAAAGCGGGCTTTAATGTTTTTAGACATAGAGCCCGGTTTTATAAATGAAAACATGGCTCTATATCATTTTTTATAACACGGATTTCTTTTAGAGCCCGTTTTTTACTAAAACCGGGCTCTATTAAGGGGGCTCTATGTCCATTTTTGTAGTAGTGGTTGTATAATCTATAGTATATTCTTAAAAAATATAAATATAGAAACTTTTCATATCACAACTGTGGGATTTGGAAGATGATATCATTTGCTTATGTGTTTATTTATGCACTTTCCTGTATAAATTAGCAACAAATTTTGTAGCGTGATTAAAGATTTAAAGTTCAAATATATACCGATACTTCTTGAGTTTGATCATTAGTTTAATGCAATGATTTGATAACGAAAGCTCTTATAAAGGTTCTGAACATCTCAATTGCTAGACTGCGAAAATGTTTAATAGGGTTGAAAATCTAACGAAAGGGGGCCTTTGAGGGAAATGTTGAAAATAGGTCGACGGAGGAAAAGGTCGATGTACCAGTTAAAGTTTTTGTTGGTGCAGCATTTAAATACGTCTGCACTTTGCAGCATTGGAGTTGATGGGTAAATATTCATATTAAGGATTTAAGGTTTAATATTTTAACGGGTTGAAATGGGTAATTGTTGGAAATGCTCTAATGTTAACACTAAATTTTTTTGCAGGGATGCTCCAATTTGTTTTATTTTCCCAAACCATTCAACATCAAGTTGTGTTTGTGTGCAGCTTATATAGTCAACAACAACAACATACCGAATCCCATTCCACCGGAGCGGGGTATGAGGTGTAGGGGATATAGGGTAATAACGAACACCAGTGGATATACTTAATCTCTGAAAGGCGTGTAATCACTTTCAGATCAAATCAATTTGGCGGTTCTACCAAATTATTCAATCGGATACAATTCAGAGAATGAGAATTTTCTGTATGTGTGTGTCTGAGATATCAGAACCAGTTAGTTAATAATAACGACCAAATAACCATATATAATGAAGATACGGGATAACTGCCAAATGCAGTTTTAGGGTTTCAAGTTGTCAATTTGTGTCCCTCAATTTCCGAAACTTAATTCTGAGGAACAACACTTCAGCAGAATCAATGGCTTCAGTGAGAATCCATTGTATTTTAGCAGAAACACAACTTCAGCAGAATCATTGTATTTCAGCAGAAATGAAAATTCAGCATGAATTCTTTACATAACAACTTAGTGGAAATAAAAATTTCCAAGTGACTGGCGGCTTTCGACCCGACCGGGGCTCGCCCCTTGGACCTGCCAGTGCAGCCCCTGGACCCTGCTACGAGGCTGCCGGACCCAGATCCGCAGGGGCTTCGCCCTAAGATCATAATAAATTCAAGTAGGTGTGCACTCCGCACCTCCAAACCTAAATGATGTATTACTATGATGAAATTGGTCAAAACAAGTTAATCCAATTACACTAAAATATCCAACATGAGGGAGGTGAATGTAAATAGATCCTACCCTTTTATAATTTTTCCAAATCAATAAGGTTACGATAAATGGTTATATACGTCTAAACTCTTGAAGTTTAATTTAGTAAACAAAAATAACATTAAATCGATTATCATCTATCAAAGTAAGGACACCATTAATGTTCTGTTGGACTTTTGCAACCAATATATATGTTACACGTATGTAAATTTATATGTATATATGATATATGTACTTTAATAGAGTTTGAGACAGATGGAACTTAACCAAACATATTACATAATTTAGAACATGAAAGCCTAAGTCAATAGTTTACATGCCGTTGTAGTTGTAGCTAGCTGACCTAACACCAACACTCACTCCTTTACATATTTCTGTTTTCTTGATGGGAAAGTTCACATATTTGTTACCCAACTTTTTGTTTTTGAACATATACTATTCACCGATATTTCTCTTCAAAGCACTCAAATAGGATTATATCGACAAACTATGGGAGACCAGACAACAAAAAGAATTCATCCAGTGGCTGATGGGTACGTCAAGATTGGCATACTACCACCTCAAGGATCATCAAGTCTTGGCCATCACCTAAGACCCCCTTTGCAGCCACCTTCACTACCACGACCAAAAAGCAAAAGAGGTTGTACGTGCTGCAAATGTATGTGTTGGTCGATATCAATCTTGATTACTTTGATTATAATTCTCGCAGCTATTGTTGGCGTACCGACACGGGTAAATATTACATAAAATTAGTTAGCTGATGAACTTTAAGTTGTTTAAGATTAAATATCTAAAGAGATTTTTGGCGAAATATCTGTTTGAGAAATCTTATTTCTCTATTAAATTTGTTTATTTTCTTAACAGTTCATGGGATGCTGTAGTATCAGAGAGCCTTAAAGGTACAACCTTTTCTCGACGTGGCTAAAGATGATGGTAATTAACTTAAGTGATGTTAAACGACAGTGAATTAAGGGCCAAAGGGCCTTAAAAGAATGGATTAAGTGGATAACCTTTGTAAACAAGAATGCTTTACTCAACAAGGCGATGCTATTAAATTTGAATCTGAGGTAACGTTATTGATTTCTCATTTCAGTAACGTTTTTTGGTGAAATGGTCAACATATATTAATATCACAAAACATATTACATCAATAAAGCTCATTTCATTCCAGTAACTTTTGTAGGACTTTAAGCAAAATTCTTATTAGGAAAATTAAGGCAAAGTAGTAGTGAACCTTTGATACTGAAAGAATGTTAACATGTTAACCTTTTGTAATTATATTTTACTCCTACATGTTTATAAAAAACATAGAATTTTTGGACAGGAAGTGATCAGTTTCATCCCAACTCCATTGGATTTGACTGGTTACCCAACCCGCCCATTTTGCTAACGAATTAACTTACAGTCAATTGCTTTTGTTATTTACAATATGATTTTTTTTAACAGTGCTATGATAAGTACCTGGCAAAGTGTTTTCAGGAAAGCAAAAGATGCAAGGAGACACTCATTTTGGGGTAGACATTCTGATCATGCAGGCTCTTATAATTCCCAACCTCAAGATACTAAATTCTTTTGTGATGGAAGTGATTACGATAGTGCCTATGGCAGGTTTTTTCTTAATTGGTACTCCCAATATCTCATTAAGCATGGCAACAGGGTACTAGCCATGGCTAATTTGGCCTTAGAAGATATTCCCATTTTTATTAAGATAAGTCAACTACTTAGAATCTATGATATGATGTTTTCAGATAAAAAATTAAGCACTTTTATACATAATTTGTTTTTCCTATAGTGTATAGGACACATAAACACGTTTTGTATGAAAAATAGTATCTGTTGAAGATCATGCCATCTAATATACCAGCACATACAGCATAATAACTGAAAGATACCTTCTAAGAATTCCATGGAACATCGTTCGTTTTCCACCAACTGAATACCGTTATTAATATTATTACTAATCACTGTATAGCCTACCAACATCCCTATAAAACACTACAGTTTTGGCGAAAAGTTAGATTCTCATGACAGTGGTTCTTAAGAGGCACCAAATGAAGATTAAAATAGTGAGGATGCAATAATTTTTCTGAAAAAGAGAGTGAGATTGTTATCAAAGTTGAGAACGCGTTACTAACCACGACCAATGGTACTGATTTTTTTGAACCGTGGAACATGGGACTCTTGAATTTATCCATGGAATTGAAACTCCTTTGAACTTTTCGGCCATTTTTTTTACCGGCCTTCCTTTCGCTATAGAAAAATATGTCAACGATATTCATAAGCCAACCACCGTAGGAGTGTGTAGAGAAAGAATGCACAAGGAAAAGGTGTTGTTATTTAGGTTTGATTTAGTTCTCAATATTTGAGTGTTTACGTTATTTCACATTTGAACCGATCATTTATGCAGGTATGTACAATGTTAGGCTGCAATGGCTTCTCTCCCGCCATTCTCATCAATTGTTTTCAATGTCGATGCTTAAACAAAATATCAATGAAATGTTTTTGTGCGTTGTTTGAAGTTGTTATTGTAAAATGTTATAGGTGTATTTGGTATTGTTTGCCAATGTTGGTAATACGGCTATTGTGTTTTGATATAGTAGCTATGTAGGTTTTGAGGGTGTATTATTTGTGAATTTCTAAATTTTGATGAGCATAATAAAAAGAATTAGCAGATAAACAGATATATTAAGGAATCCCAAACACCCCGTGATTTTTTAATTTCTTTATCTACTATCATTAGTTTTTAACCACTTTTGTATTTATTAGCTTTAGTGTATAATTATGACATTCATGGGTCTATGGACTTTTATAAGCATTTTTCTATAAATGAATCATGGACATATAATGTTAGAATGATAACTTAAGATATTAAACATGTCAAATGGACCAAATCAGTAAGTTTATCTAAATAAGGAAAGAGTTAAATGGGTCAAACGGTTCTAACAGGTGATGTTGGGTCAAAATGCGGAAAAAGTGATGTTGGGTCAACCCAGATAGACAAAATTCTTTACTCGATATGCAGGGGAAAGTCTTTAATTTAAGGCAAGTCGAGAAGATTTGGAAAGAGATGAAAAGAAGTTAGGTCGTGCCCGATAAAGTGAGTTACACAAGTGTTATAAGTGCATATAGTAAGGCGCGGGAGTTTGAAACATGTGTAAAGTATTATAACGAGTATAGACTCAATGGTGGTGGGATTGATAGGTTGCTGGGTGGGATCATGGTGGGCGTGTACTCGAAAATGAGTAGAGTTGATGAATTGGTGAAGTTTTTGCAAGATATGAAAGCTGAAGTTACACGTTTGGATGCAAGGCTTTATCGATCATCGTTGCATGCTTTAAGAGATGCTGGTGTACAGATTCAGCCTAAATGGTTGGAAGAAAGCTTAGATCAATTTTGAATAGTGTAAAAATGTAGACTATTAGTAACTGCATCTTATATTATTTAAAATTGTTTCAAAGGTTGTTAATACTGTGACAAAATGCCAATCCTTCTTGCTAAGTTTCAATATACCAAAGAGAATATCCTCCCTTGCCTATCCAACCACTCACATTTTGTTACATAATTTTGGTAATTCATAGAATTTCTTTTGTTATTACTTTTAGGTGTATTAATTGTATCTGGATCATGTGTTAGTAACAAGTTAATATGTAATTACTTAAAGCTATAGGCCTTTGGAATTTTAATTAATAATGTTCCCATTTAAACAAGTGTTATTCAAATGAAGGCATCTATGCTTCAGTTTCAAAAAAATTCAAGCCACTTAAGAAAAAGAAGTTGGTAAATGTTTACTACATGAAGCCATCATTCGAAGTGCATGGTTTGGGACTTTGGTATTGTTACATACTTACATTAATACATAGAATAAAGGGGTACTCATTGTTAATGATGCTCGAGGAGATAAGGACTTTAGTAATGCAACATATGTATTTCATAAGGATGTTATAGTTTTTTCAGAAATAACATCATTCTTGAGAACGTCAATGAGACTCAACCATCACAACACAAGGGCCCAAAGATTAGTTTTAAGTCTAGACTTTAGGCACATGCCTTCGAGCGATGACTATAGCAACATGGCTAACACACTGTCCTTTGCTTGAGCCATCACCAATGAAACCGCTTTGCAACCACATTAACAACTCATGGGTAGAAATTAGGCATTATGTTATTGCGTACCCCAACCATTTGTACATTAGTGCTTATCGTCAATGTTATAACCTGGGTCTAATTCAAGGGATAGCAATAACAACTTGTCCTGATTCTTTATGAATACATGTACGCTTCAATATACGAATGATGTTTCCTATCTCTCTTGAATAGATATTATTGTGTTAAATGGTCACTTTGAAATGAGTAGTAATGATTCGTAATGAATAATTGACGTGGCTATCCATGCAATATCAATTATGATGTGGCAGTGAATAGCCATGACGCGGCACTAAAGTTACAATAACACCGACGGTAATTGTATACATGTATAAAATAATATTGAAGGAAAGTTACATGTGGTTTGTAACAACCAATTTTTGATCTAAGTCCCATGAATGTCGTTTCCATCGGTCGATAATACAAATACATGTACACATGCTGTAGTTGCTACTCATATCCAATCAGGCGTACTTCAATTTCAGTTTGATCATTCATAAGATAAGAAAATGGTTTACATGTAAATTCCATACTCGACCATCTACATGATTCCTCTTGGTCTAAATGGTGCCACAAGGTAATTCTCACTGGCCCATATATAGAGGAATAGATTGAAGCATTTCCGGGCCTCAATCACCAATCTTGACTTTGATGACAAATTATATCCAGGTCAAAAACGGTCTAAAGAGCGGTTTAAGAGATTCAGACAATATGTCATGAATCTTCTTGCCTCTCAAGACCCACACATCAAGGTCGAAAAGTTCCACCTTAGTTGCATTCCTTCTTTATGATTACCCTCCTTCTTTCGCTATAGCAAATTATGCCAACGATAATTATAAGACATGCCCGCCCATTGGTGAACTTCAACTATATATATATATATATATATATATATATATATATATATATATATATATATATATATATATATATATATATATATATATAGAGTTAGGATCAAATAAGAAGATTACTTAAAATAAGAAGGAATAAGAAGAACTATAACCGCAAATCCGAGATGCACCGACCTAAATTAGATGCATCCCTATAATCTTATATGCATTATAACATATCATAGTGTGTTTTCTAACTTTTAATGAGATGCATATACGTATATTATATGCATTTCATGATTTCTCTTGTTTTTTTGTTCCTCTGCACGTGCCGAAATCATGAAAATCAATTTGCACCATCTATACATCAAATTAACGTTCGAAACTCAAGATGTTGCATCTATATGAATAGAAATGCATCTAATTCAAGTCGTTGCATCTCAAATGCGTGATTTTGGTCACTTCTCACCACTTCTTTTTTAATTTACTTTCATTGGATCCCTCTACTATATATATATATATATATATATATATATATATATATATATATATATATATATATATGTATATATATATATATATATATAGGGAAGGGATCGGGTGCGGATTGGGATTTAAGTAGGGATAGTGCGGATAATATCACAGTAATTTTTTTTTTTTTAAATTCAAGAAAATCTTGAAAAATCAAAAAAATCAAGAGGATGATAAATTATTAAGAATCGCTGAAAAGATTTTCAAAAAAAAAAATCGTTTTCATGATTAAAGGTATTGTGATATTAAGGTCGATTTTGACTTTTTTACAAAAGTCAAGATCTAATCTTAATATCACATTCACTTTTTTTTTAATACAAATTGTTAATATCACACTAACCTTTTTTTGATATCACACTACTTTTTTGTTTTTTTACTAATATTATTAATATCACCGTTCCTTTTTTAATAAAAAAAAATGTTAATATCGGTTCTTTTACTATCACAGAACTTTTTTCTTTTTAATAAAATTGTTAATATCATGGTAACTATCATATGCTTTTTAATAAAATTATTAATATCATAGTAACTATCATATGTTTCTTAATATCAAGGTTCATTTTTACATGTAAAAAACTTAAATATCACAGTTGGTTTTATAATATCACAGTTTCATAATATCACACTAGTACTCATAATATCGTTAATATCACGGTAGAACTCATAATCAAGAAAACAAAAGTGCTCGAAAAATCGAAAAAATAAAAAATGAAAGAAGATAACAATAGTAAGGTTCGCTCAAAAGGAAAAAAATTAAAAAAAAAATCGTTTACACGTGGCCAATCTTCTTGTGAAGTTAAGCAGATCTTGACTTTTTACAAAAGTCGAGATCAAATCTGAAATGGGTGGTCCAGATCTATCCGTGACGTCCGCACTAAAATTAAAAATCCGACCATATCCTCCTATCTCTCTCTCTCTCTCTCTCTCTCTATATATATATATATATATATATATATATATATATATATATATATATATATATATATATAGAATCTGGATCAAATAAGATCAAACTTAAAGTTGTTAAAATGAGATCCAACTAAAATTTCACAGTCGACACTCTCCTTAAAACAAAAATAAATTTTTATTAACTACAACTAAAATTGTTAAAGTTTCGATAGATTTCTTTTTAAAATTCTGAAACCTAGGTGATACACTTTGATTAGAAGTGTAATGTGTACCAGGTTTTTGTATGTGTATCAGATTTTGGAATATTTATTAGTGTAATGTGTATCAGGTGTATCACTAATCCAAACTCATGTATCATTTGGTTATTAGTTACTAAAATGTTAATTTGTATTAAAATATTATTTTTATGTGTATCATTGCTAAAATTATTATTTATAAATGTTTTGGTGGTTTTTTAGACTTAATCTTATTTTTACAACTTTAAGTTTGATCTCACGTTAACTCTCCCATATATATATATATATATATATATATATATATATATATATATATATATATATATATATATATATACATACATAGTAGGGGGTGTTTCTTGTGAGAAGTCTAATTTTTGTGAGAACGCGAGAAGAGATCCTAGCCCTCCATCTAATCCCTCTTTTTTTAGATCTAATGGCTAAAATTAATGCCACCATTTACACTAACTATAAGGGTATTTTTGTCACTACAATCTACACACTTGATATATATATAAAAACACACAGAAGTCCCACAATTTAGGTGAAATGAACTCTTTCTCTTTGATCCTAACTGCCTTCATCATAGGCGATCAAACCACCACTAATCGCCGATCAAACCACCACTACACCGCCACAATTATAGCTTTAATAACTGTTTAATTAAAACCTTCTATCACCGTAGTTCAGCCACCGCATATTACCGTCGTTCAACCACCGCAAATCATCGTCGTTCAATCACCGTATGTCACCGTCGTTCAACCACCGTATGTCACTGTCGTTAAACCACCGTATCTCACTGTCGTTCAACCACCATATGTCACCATCATTAAAACACAGCAATCACCGGAGGATAAATATGAACTTGGATGAAATTGAACCGGAGGAAGCTGAAATTAGTGAAGAAGATGCTTTGTTTAAATCAGACTACATAAAGATTTCAAGTAATTGTTATTTTTTTATTAATTATTTAATTAATTTTTATAAAATTAGTTTAGAATTGTAAATTTGATGCGTTTGTGAAAGAATAGTTTTCGAATTAGGTGTTTAATGTTCAGAGATGATTTAGATTGCACAAGTCATAGATTATTTGATATTATGAATTTAGTCACATGTGAAGATTATCAAGATTAGCGAGTTGTTGATTATTTAAGTATATTAAAAGAATCTTCGCGAGTGAAGAATATTAGTAAGTAATTGAGTTTTGAGGTTAATAACGGTTCTAAGTTTAGTAAAATTATCTTCACGTGTGAAGATTTTTAGTAAGGAATGAAGTTTTAAGGTTATTAGCGGATTTAGTTCAGTTAGAGTATCTTCGCGAGTGAAGAATATTAGTAAGTAATTGAGTTTTGAGGTTAATAACGGATCTAAGTTTAGTAAAATTATCTTCACGTGTGAAGATTTTTAGTAAGGAATGAAGTTTTAAGGTTTGACCAGTAGTTAGGGTTCCGAATTAGGTGGTTTCATTCTATTTGATCGGTACAAACTTATTCTCTTTGTGATTATTATTTAATTATTCAAGTTATTGTTTTGCACAAGTGAATACAAGGTGCTCGATGAAATGCTCATGTGAAAAAATGAATTTGCTAGTGGCTAGTGTAATAGGTTATGTATTTGTTGTTAATTAAGCTTAATTTAGGCAGTTGATATTGAATACGCTGTCTTAGTTTTGATTTGAATAACTGATATTATGTGACTCAGTTGTTGAATAGATGTTTCAGTTGGTTTTGCTAGTTATTCAAATTGCGATACGGATTCTATGAGTAGTTGTTGTATTACCGAAATTAGTAAAACGAAGCAGTTTGTTAGGCGAAATGTTTATTTGTAGCGAGTTTTCGAATTCGTCGTGCAACGATTAATTCGAAATACGGATGATATGTTTTGCAAATATTAGGGCTATAATTAAAGCTTTCAAATCATTAGCTAAGTATATCACGTCTTAATAGATGGCATGTTAACGACTATAAAAAGTCAGGTGAAATTTTAAATTGTAGATTATAAGTTTTCATGCTGAAATAGCGTAGACTCGTAATTTGACCAAGGCTATGAGCAGGTGTTGTTGTTGTGTTACTGAAGTTAACAAAATGAAGGACTCAACTATTACATACTACAAACAAAAGTATTAGTTTAAAGATGCACCCCATTAGTACTTTAAAAAAACCCATGTTGTGTCGCTTTGTTGAAGTGAACCTATTCTAGGCTTTGTGTAATGGGAGGGGTGAGAAGGAGTTGTAGGGAGGTAGGCTATTACGTGGGTAAAGGTAAGAGGATATGAGAGGTGGTTATGTTGGTTAAGGCGAGGGTGTTCGCTATCGGATATCAGAACAAGGAAATATATGGCGTGAGAGAATTGGACCAATGTATTTTTATCTATGACGTCAAGGAGAATATGATACTATTTTCTAATCTTAAGAAGCGAATATCTCCAATGTTTTTACTATTTCACAACAGGCTTAGGCTACAGTTATCTTAATGTTGTATCCAAATATGCATATCTGGGACTTTTTTCTCTGAACCACCTCATCTGAATATGATACACTTGAACTAAGCAGCTCTTATTATTCCTTTTCAACTCACAAGCTCTATGCCGAGGCCCACTCTATAAGTAATAAGAACAATGTATTATTTCAGAGGTGGAAAGATCACTCAGTAAGGTGGAATGGGTAACGGCTCAAAATGGGCTTATTACAATCATTGCACTTTAACGTAGTAATAATGAGCTTATTATGATTTTTTTGTGTGACAATATGAACTTGCTGATCAATTATGTGTGGACAGTATTATTGCACTTTAAAGTAGTAATAAGAATCTCAAAGCAGTCGTGTAAGCTTGTCAAAATGGGTTCTAGTATTGTTATAAGATCTAGTTTCTTGTCATATTCAATGTGGTTGGGGTGTACATCTGATTTGGTCATAGTATTCATTCTTTTTTGACGACATGCTACAGAAATATACAGTACTCTAAAGCTATATGACCGATAGTGCAAGTATGACCATTTTAATCATAGAGCTCTTTAGGTCTCGAGATGATTTCATGTCTGCATCTCTACTTCTGACTGTCATTGGCATTTTTGGGGGTATGTTATGTGTAACAGGAACTGAAGAGATATGCAGTTGCTGATAATGTTTCTGGTAAGAGTTGACTTAGTGAGGTTCTAACAAATTCTGGAATGTTAATCCACAAGAACAAGGTACTCCCGTTTACTCTTCTATACATCTAGTGCTATTCGATTCTTGATGCTGATGATAATTTAAGGGGGTCTTTGGGTTAGCTCACTTTTCATTAACGCTTTAACATGTTTTACATGCTCATAAATATTTTTTTCATTTGGACCTTTCAACCCGACCCATATTTCGTAAGGTTTTATGCAGTACATTACTCAAAAAATTGGTATACGCAGAAACATGAAAGGACATGGGGACCCAATGCCTGTTGATAGAAATGTAATATAATTAGTTTGGTTAAAATACTACAAATACTTACCAAACAGGGTGACTTGGTTTGGTAATTTTTTGAACCAGCCTCCTGACGTAGTATCAGGTTGTCGAATGCCAACTATACAAAACCGGGAAAATTGTTTGGGTTTGCCGGTTTGATCGTTTTGGACAACCTATGAGCACCTCTAGGACTTGTAACATATGATGTATAGAATGCGACTATCAACAACTATAGCGCTAAACAAATTCTACTTTTTGAAGAACCCAATGTATATGGTTTTTATTTAAGTTGTGATTCTTAACCGTCTTTGCTTGCTTGAGCCATTTGCTATATTCCCTTTTTGGCTAAATCTTTTGGCTCCAAGTCTCTTAACCCATTTAATTCTTAGAAGAATAAAAATACCATAGTTTCGATCATTTATAAATAATGAGTCTGAACCTCTAGCTTTTCTCTTTTCACACTGGAAGTGATTTTGATTGAAGTTTTGTGGTATAATTGCTGCAGGTTCACAGGTCAGTGCAGATTTTGAGGGACAAAAAGGAACTTGCTGATACCCAAAAGGAACTATCGAAGCTTCATCTTGCCCAAAAAGATACATCTGCGAGTCATAACTCTCAGCAAAATGAGGAGCGGTCTTTAACACCTGATGCCAAAAAGAATGATAGATTGATAGTTCGGCCGGTTCCACTGGTCAGCAATTAGCTCTTGCCCTTCCCAGTCAAGTGGCTCCACCACCACCACCACCTGCAGCCCCCCAACAGTAAATGGTTCAGCCATTGAGTCAGCCACAAGGTTATTATTTGCTACCTGGCCAATATCCGCCTTCTCAAGTGCCACCACCACCACCTCAACAACAGCAACAACAACAACCGCCACCTAGCCAGTATATGCAGTCTCAAGTGCCACCACCTAAGCCGCAACAACAACCACCACCTCAAGTTCACTCGTTGCCACAGCATCAGCAGCAGTGGGGCCAGCAAGTGCAACCACGACCATCGATGCAGCCTGGGTCCAGACCATCATCACCTCAAATTTACCCTTAGTATCTCCCGAGTCAACCACCTGAACCACTTCCAATTAGTGTTTACGGTTCGTCTCAGCGCATTTCTTTCTTTCGTTCTTAAAAAATAAATATATAAACTAGCTCTTAATAAATATATATAAACTAGCTAAGCTTATAGCATTTTGATTTCAGAATTCTCATCTTTACGCGAAATGGGAGGATGTCTGCTTGAAAAAACCTCCCTTAACAACGACCACGGAGATGACACAGGTAAAGTTCTGCTAATGCTCGGCAAAGTTCAGTTTCGAATTCAAGACCTCGTTGATAATTATGTACGTCTCACACCTCAACCATTGTCATTATTCCATTGCCTCGATCTCTATTGGTATTTTCTTATATGAAGTTTTTTTATTTCTTTTTCAGCGCGCACATATTTCCCTGTATACACAAGTTCAGTTTGCTTTTGTTGCTGGAATCACAATAATGATACTGTTGATACCAGGTAAAGTTTCTTTTTACTAGTTGGTTGATAAATGCATTAGTTGTTGGAAATTCTGCTCGAGCACATACATCTAGTCTGCACTACTTTTGTATATTTTTTATGGTAAAATGATGTTTTTTAGCAGCCTAGAAGTATGGGAAATAGATAATCTACGCTTATTTTTAGTTAAAGCATATTAATAGTAACTAAACTGTGGATTTGCTTATTGGCTGAGCTGTATTCTTTCATGTGATCAGGGGAATACCAATGATGATACACCTATCAATATGCAGGTTAGATGTATTCCCTCATGTGATCATGTCTTTGTTTGTAACAACCTTTTATACATTTGTAGTTGCTCTTCTAACATTCCAAAAAAGGATTTGTTCTATTTCTTAACTGATTCAGCAGTCAGAGGTGCAACAACCATTATCGAGTACTTTTCATTATGTGTTATATTTGTATCAAATTGATGTAATCCCGATTCTTGTATTTCGTTTCGAATATATAGATTTTGTAGATGTAATTAATTTTGGATATCTGTTGTCTCGGATAAATTCTTTTCCATTGAGTTTCACAGGAAGTGACAAAATTGATGATGAGACTGCAATGTCTCCATGGCACCCAAATTTGAAGCTTCTGTTGGTCACTCTCGGTGACAAAGGTTGCAATTACTACACAAAGGTATGTGACCTTACCCACTCTGTATTTACTATTTGACCAAGAGCTGTAAATTCTGAAATCCGAAGCAAAGTACATCTTTTGGTAAATTTATAATTCTAGGGTCATGATGTTGGAAATTCGGCTTTTTAGCTCTATGTGGGCTTCCAAAGCTGCACCAATTAGAAACCTGAAAAGCGTATTTGTTAATGAGTGTCTGAAGTTCAGAAACTTGTGCTCCTCTTACACATTCAAAGGTCTTTCAAATCTCATGACTATAGATATATCTAGTTGCAAGATGATAGAGGCGGTAGTTGCAGATGATCACAAAGATGTAAAACCAAATGTTCTTTTGCTCAACAAATTGGAAGAAGTAAAGCTTGAATTCTTACCAAACCTCAATTACTTCTCCGACACCCAATGTGACTTGGAACTACCGGAACTAACATAAACGTCTTATCGTCAAGAATTGCCCAGATATGCACACTTTCTCTGGAAGTTCTGTAATAACACCGAAACTTAAGTTCGCAGTGGTTGACAATGTAAACACCTGGCTGGGTAACCTCAACAAAACCGTGCAGCATTGGTCTTCAAGTTGGGATTATTAGGTATGTTTTCCAGTTGGTTAAAATATTTGTATCATCTACTTATTTTCACGTCCTGTGAAAGGATTATGTTTTACGCAAATCCTTAAATGATGGACAAGGGAATTGGGAAATAAAATGGAAATGATAAAAGAATAACTCTTATATACGACTAGATATCAGCTATGTGACATCAAAACAATTGATTGCAGTTTCAGAGGTGATAGAAAGGTGAAAACAACCCGCTCATTTTGCCACTTCTAATGAAGCGTTAATATAATGATCATTTAAGGATTTGCGTAAAAGGGAAAAACTCAGAGGTGTGAACAACCACAACAGGCCTTGATAGAAAGGTGAAAACAACCACAACTATTAATATAATCAGTAATGTTGTCTAGGATGTCATCTGTACTAAACATGTGCTTATTATTTCTGTTCAGTTTCAAAAAGAAAGGCGTATTATTACCTGCTGGATATACTTCCCAGTTTATTTCATCAAAGGATGCTGATATTGCAATCCTTGAAGAACCAGAACATTTGAACTGGTACCATCATGGTAAATGGTGGAGTGATAAATTCAATCATGTTGTTGGTGTTGTTCACACAAATTACTTGGAAGTATATCAAGAGGGAGAAAAATGGAGCTCTGCAAGCTTTCTTTGTGAAACACAAACAATTGGGTGACACGAGCCTATTGTGACAAGGTACATAACTGTTTCCTCATGCAACTAAAACTGATCACCAAAGTGTACCTTCAATTCATAAGTCCCCATCAGTCAAATTAGATTAGTGTCAAAATAATCAAAATTATAAAGTTATATATGACACACTGCTCCACTATAAGAATATAAATTTTGAAAATGAAAGTGACTTAGGTCAATGCAACCTGCCCTGATCATGCTTTGTATATAGAAACTGTTTTGCTATTCGTGAAATTCTATATGTGATTTTCTCTGCTCAGGTTCTCCGCCTTTTTGCTGCAACCCAAGACTTACCCAAGTCCGTGATATGGAAGTCTTGCAAATTAGTTCCATGTAATGAATAACATACAATTGCTGTAACATATACTAGTTATAATGCCCGCGAACGCACGGGACTTTTTCTAATTTTTTTGAATAATGTAATTTTACAAAACAAATAATTTAATCTTTGTTTTGTTTTATTTATGCTTTTTAATTACGGTTTTTTATTTTTAAAGATAATCGTTTAAAAAGTTTAATCCTATTGTTAGTTGTATCTTATCTATATTTTTTGTATTGATCTTCTACTTGTGTAGTAGTATACAAAAAAACAAATTTATAAATTACTAATAATTATTACCTTATAAGGGGAAGTTCCAAAAAAATTTATGTCAAAAAGGTTTTCTTTTATTATATAAAAGATTGATACAACCTTCTGGCTATGTACATGATGAATAATGGGATATCTCCATAAATTCAAACTAAAATTTTATGTGCAGTTAACTCTTATAAGAACTATACTGTTATAGCTTAACCTGTGTGTTATAAGTTTTAAGTGTGAACAAGATATATTATGTATACTATTTAACTTCTAAATACACATACAATTATACATAAGCCTATATTTTTTTCTTCACACGTGAATAAACTTTCTTCACAAATAAATACACGTACATTTATATTTTTTTTCTTCGCGTGTGAATAAAAATTTTTCACTAGTAAATGGACATTTATACATGAGAATATATTTTTTCTTTACGTGTAAAATAAACTTTCTTCACTAGTGAATAAACCTACATTTATACATGAGCAAATATTTTTTTTCGCGTGTCAATAAAATTTCTTCTAGTAAATACACACATTTATACATAAACATATACTTTTATCTTCGCGCATGAAATAACTTTTTTCACTAGTAAAAAAATACACATAAATTTATACATGAGCAAATATATTTTTCTTCACGTGTGAATAAACTCTCTTCACTTTATAAATACATGTACATTTCTACATGAGTTTATACATTTACCTTCGCGTGTGAATAAACTTATATCAGTAGTAAATAGACGTACATTTTTAATTTTTTTCGCATGCAAAAAAAGTTTCTTCACTAGTAAATAGAAGGGCATTTATACATGAGCTTATATATTTTCCTTTGCGTGGAAATAAACTTTCTTCACTAGTAAACTTATGTACATTTATACGTAAGTATACTTTGATCTTCATATGTGTATAATATTCTTATAAAACTTAAATAATCGTCTATCAAACATCAATATCTTCAATTTTTACACTTCTAGTATAAAAAGTACGCAATAAGATCAAAACTTCAATCCTTACTCATAATTTTCACATGTGAAGATATTCTTACAAAACTTACCATTAATATCTCCTATTTTAGCACTTCTAGTAAAAATAAAATATGCTAATAAGATCAAAGCTTCAATCCTTACTCATAATTCTCACGTGTTTGTCGATATTCTTAAAAAACTTAAATAAACGTCTATTAACATCAAAATCTCCAATTTTCACGCACGAAGATATTCATACAAAAACTTAAATATTTGTTTATTAAACAACAATTTCTCCTATTTATGCAATTCTAGTTTAAAAAGTATGCTAGTAAGATCAAAGCTTCAATACTTGCTCATAATCTCCACGCGCGAAGATATTCTTACAAAACTTAAATAATCGTCTATTAAACATCAATATCTCTTATTTTTCACTTCTAGTTTAAAAGTAACGCTAGTAACATCATAGCATCAATAGACATATATTTTCACATATGAAGAAGTTCTTAAAAAACTACGAGATGTATATTTTCACATGTGGCGAGGTTGTTCACTCATCTTAAAAAGCTACAAAATGTATATTTTCACATGTGATGAAGTTCTTAAAAAGCTACGACACGTATATTTTCACATGTGACGAAATTGTTCACTCATCTTAAAAAGGTAAGACACGTATATTTTCACATGTGAAGTTCTTAAAAAGCTACGAGACGAATATTTTCACATGTGACAAAGTTTTTCACTCACAAAAAAAAGCTACAAGACGTATAACATGTGAAAAAAGTTCTTAAAAGTCAACGAGGCGTATATTTTCACATGTGAAGAAGTTCTTCAAAAACTACGAGACATATATTTTCACATGTGACGAAGTTTTTCATTCCCCTTAAAAAGCTACAAGACGTATATTTTCACATGTGACGAAGTTTTTCAATCCTTGCTCATAATTTTCACATGTGAAGATATACTTACAAAACTTAAATAATCGTCTATTAAACATCAATATCTTCTATTTTTGAACTCCTAGTATAAAAAATATGCTAGTAAGATCAAAGCTTCAATCCTTGCTCATACTTTTCACATGTGAAGATATTCTTACAAAAATTAAATAATCGTCTAAAAACATCAATATATCCTATTTTTGCACTTCTAGTATAAAAAATATGCTAGCAAGACCAATGATTCAACCCTTGCTCATAATTTTCACATGTGAAGATATACTTACAAAACTTAAATAACTGTCTATTAAACATCAATATCTCCTATTTTTGAACTTCTAGCATAAAAAATATGCTAGTAAGATCAAAGCTTCAATCCTTGCTCATACTTTTCACTTGTGAAGATATTCTTTCAAAAATTAAATAATCGTCTAAAAAAATCAGCACATTTTCCTAAGATAGATAAACTTTAGCAAACACATACCACATGTCGTACATATAAATAAATGGATATCAATACATACCGATCAAAATAAAAAATTGCGTTTCGAGACTATCGTGCTGATAATGTGTTACGAAATAACAACTAATCAACAAGGAGTATAAACTAGAAGAATTAAGAGATTATGGAATGCAGTTTATTGATGATAACAAACTACAAGTGAACCTCTATTTATAGGGTTCTTACAATCAAGGTATTTAGTACAAGCATTATGAGGGGATACAAAAAGACATAGGTTATGAAGGTTATGGTATATGGATAGCCACACATAAATATTCATAATAAATATATCTTATTTTTGCACTTCTAGTATAAAACAAATGCTAGTAAGACCAATGATTCAATCCTTGCTCATAATTTTCACATGTGAAGATATACTTACAAAACTTAAATAATCTTCTATTAAACATCAATATCTTCTATTTTTGAACTTCTAGTATTAAAAATATGCTAGTAAGATCAAAGCTTTAATCCTTGCTCATACTTTTCACATGTGAAGATATTCTTACAAAAATTAAATAATCGTCTAAAAAACATCAATATATCTTATTTTTGCACTTCTAGTATAAAACAACTGCTAGTAAGACCAAAGATTCAATCCTTGCTCATAATTTTCACATGTGTAGATATACTTACAAAACTTAAATAATCGTCTAGTAAACATCAATATCTCCTATTTTTGCACTTCTAGTATAAAAAATATGTTAGTAAGATCAAAGTTTCAATCTTTGCTCATAATTTTTCGATGTGAAGATATTCTTACAAAAATTAAATAATCGTCTAAGAAATATCAATATATCCTATTTTTGCACTTCTAGTATAAAAAATATGCTAGTAAGACCAATGATTCAATCCTTGCTCATAATTTTCACATGTGAAGATATAATTACAAAACTTATATAATCGTCTATTAAACATCAATATCACCTATTTTTGCACTTCTAGTATAAAAAATATGCTAGTAAGATCAAAGTTTCAATCCCTGCTCATAATTTTCACATGTGAAGATATTCTTACAAAAAATAAATAATCGTCTAAAAAACATCAATATATCCTACTTTTGCACTTCTAGTATAAAAAATATGCTAGTAAGATCAAAGCTCCAATCTTTGCTCATAATTTTTCACATGTGAAGATATTCTTACAAAACTTAAATAATCGTCTATTAAACATCAATATCTCCTATTTTTGCACTTCTAGTATAAAAAATATGCTAGTAAGATCAAAGCTTCAATCCTTACTTATAATTTTTCACATGTGAAGATATTTTTACAAAACTTAAATAATCGTCTATTAAACATCAATATCTCCTATTTTTGCACTTTTAGTATAAAAAATATGCTAGTAAGATCAAAGCTTCAATCTTTGCTCATAATTTTTCACATGTGAAGATATTCTTATAAAACTTAAATAATCGTCTATTAAACATCAATATATCCTATTTTTGCACTTATAGTATAAAAAATATGCTAGTAATACAAATGATTCAATCCTTGTTCATAATTTTCACATGTGAAGATATACTTACAAAACTAAAATAATCATCTAATAAACATTAATACCTCCTATTTTTGCACTTCTAGTATAGAAAATATGCTAGTAAGACAAATGATTCACAATCCTTGCTCATAACTTTCACATGTGAAGATATATTTACAAAACTTAAATAATCGTCTATTAAACATCAATATCTCCTATTTTTGCACTTCTAGTATAAAAAATATCTTAGTAAGATCAAAGTTTCAATCTTTGCTCATAATTTTCTGATGTGAAGATATTCTTACAAAAATTAAATAATCGCCTAGTGGTAGGACTAGTTTTGCTCAAGTGTGGCAAGTTGGTCCAGTTAGTGATGTAGCTCATGTGGCTCATCAGATGGGGTCTGCTAATAGGAATGCTGTTGGGAGAATTGACTTCTCTACGGGTGAAAGTGGTGCAGGAGGTGGTGTTGGTGGTTCGATAAGGCGCCGGAGAAATGTGAGTTTTTTTTTTACTTGGTCAAGATTTGAATTTAATTTTGGAACATGCCCACATGGTGAAACCAATAAAAATGGAACTTTCTTTAAGTATGTTCTACGTCAATTGGTTCATGCATATGTGCAAGTTAATGATGAGTTTTAGGCAAATTCTTTAATAGAACGACCTTTTTTTTGTTATTCCATGTAATAAACAAAGGAAAAATACACTTTATTCGCAAATTAGGGCTGAGCACGGTCCAAAAACCAGACCGGACCGAAAACTGATTTTTGTCCAAACACCAAACCGAGGATATTTAATTGACTTTACATAGGTTAACCCACGAACTCTGTTTTGGTAGTTATTATAAAGTAATTGTAGAGATTTTACACAGGTTAACCCACGAACTCTCTTTGGTAGTTATTATAAATATATATGTGAACAAGAAAAGGAAGACCAAATTTCCTGAGTAAGACCAAAAAAGTGAGAATAAATAATAAGGATTTCCTGAGTAAGACGACCTCGAAGTCAGTGACAAACGAGTTGGTACACGCAGAGTTTGATCAGTAAGAAACCCCAAACTTAGGTCCAGGAAACCCCAAACTTAGGTCCAGACCCATGCAAAGATCCATTATTTTCTGTGTGCTTTGTGAGTGTAAAGCTTGTCTTTGGTTCATCACCATAAACTCTTTCAGTTGTTTCTTTGAAGATAGGCATTGCAGCAATAATAGGAGGGACGATAGCGGATACAGATACGGGTTCAAATCTTGATTTCTTGTGTGTCTGTTGCTCCTGTTGACTAGGAACAAAACTTCCTAGTATGACCTAAGAATGCACATTGGTCAAACATGAAAATGATTTAACTTTAGGATTGGCGTTAATAATAATAATAATAATAATAATAATAATAATAATAATAATAATAATAATAATAGTAGTAGTAGTAATAGTAGTAGTTATAGTAGTAGTAATAATAATAATAATAATAATAATAATAATAATAATAATAATAATAATAATAATAATAAATCTTGGAAAAGATTGATGTCCATAAATTTTTTTACAAGAAATAGCACGAAAGATGATAGTTGGTATCGTGTTTGCATCAAATCTTAAATTAGACTTTAACATGAGAGTCAACATATAGCTTCTTATATTTTGTTGTCAAGCAAAAATCTTTTCTGCGTTAACAAAAATTCAACTTTTTTTATTTGGGTCATAGTGAGCTCAAGTTATTATACTGCATAGCATGACATGTTTTCTCTATGACAGCCAAGCCTTTGTTTCTTTTAATTAACCAATCACAGTGTCAAAATCGTCGCTCTCTTAATAAGAACCATACTTGTTTGAACCCGTTTACATAATAAAGAGTCAATTTAGGTTATGTGTTACCTAAAGTGGGTCAAATCATAAAATTTAGCTAACATGGGAACAAGCTCTTAAGCCGCTAAATTTAAAAACATCAATTAAGATTTGTAATAGTACAACAATTTTCATCATATTTAACGACTTTAAATTAAATTTACATAAAACATTTACGAGTTAAACCTGACCCGACCGGTTCTGAGTACTGCTAAAAATTACCCGTTTAAGCCTAAACCCACTACAAAGCATTTTGCCACCTTTAGTAAAAATGTAAAATGTCTGACCTGAACAGAACCAGCAGCTAACAACATCCCAGCAAGTCCTCCACCCAAAACACGTCCATCAGGGCCAGCCAAAGATACAGTCATCCCACCTGACATACCTTTAGGTCCACCATTCTCATTCAATGTGAATGATCCAGATAAAGAAAGAATGTCAAACCGACCCTGCAACACTTTCAAACTCAACAACTACATCTCAACAAACACTGACCATGCTTTGACCATAGAGATCAGGCGTGGCTGTAAAAGAACATCACATCACTTTTGTGAGACGGAGATGCGAAAAACAATTGAAAGAGAAGGTTTGTACCTCATATGTTAAAGTACCTCCAGAAGAGTTGAGTTGACGAAGTGTAACATTTGAAATTGCACCGTTTGCAGCAAGAACACAGATAGATTTTTACCCTCGTTGACCAAATGACATGATCTTCATATTAACATCCTAAAACATAATATATATATATATATATATGTAAATTATCACTTTCTTAATTAGTCAAAACCTTCTAAACCTAACAAAATACTGTCCATTTTGAGCATCGAAGATGCGTGATTTATAGTGATACACTCCCATAACATGAAAACCGCCAACCATTCAATTTTTCAATGTATAATACGGAGTCAAATATATACCTATTTGCAAATGATTAAGTTCCACAGGATTCCCTTATTTTCATCATCATAGAAGAACAATTAATTCATTTGACTAATGGTCAAACAGTTCCGTAAAATAATGTGGGTTGGTCAAATGCAAATCTTCAATGCAAATAGATTAGGAAAAATGTAATATGTAAAAATACCTCTCCAGATTTAACTGTAAGCACATGCGGCGTAAAATTGGCGCCAAATAAGTATCCTGTTCGATCAACTACAGCATCTAAATCACAAAACAATAAAGATGAAAGTCAATTTCAAGGAAAAGAAGAAAGAAAAAACAAGTACCTCAGATCAAAAATCAATTTTTTATATCAGTTTCCATAATGAATGTTTTCAATTCTTCAATTTGCGCATCACACGACAATATGCACACGTTTTCCAAATTTCCTTATAACAAAATGGGACCGTTAAATTCACTGGAAGGCTCAAGAGCCTGCATCAGCAATCAAACGTTTGCATGGCTCAGGTCACCCACTTCAGAACTTCTTACATCTTACAAACTAATATATACTAAAACCTTTAAAAATCTCTACAATTACTTTATAATAACTACCAAAACAGAGTTCGTGGGTTAACCTATGTAAAGTCATTAAAAAAAATGAGAATAAGTAAAAAGTTCAAACTAATATTAAAACATTCATTTCAAATGATATAGAAAAACATGACAGTGTCACTAATGTCAAGAAAGAGTATAGCCTTTTATATCAAAGAACAGATATATTAACATTTAAACTTGCCGAATCATGCACTATTTAATTGAGAATCTGAGACGCCTTATTTGTATCTGCTTATTGACACTGCAATTGTATTTACTGTCGAGCAAAGTTCCAGAATATAAAACTCTTCCACCTACTGGTGTATCGACTTTAAAAACCAGAGTCAAATTCAATGGATATGATTGAACTAGAGCACATGATATGGGGGAAACTAGCACTACGTATCTGGTTATATTCATGCACTAGCAAAGACGGTTAAAGAAATAAATCGACATGTTGACTATGCATGGAACATTTCAAGAAGTTACATACAGAAAGAGACGCATTATACTTACTCTAAATGTTGCTGCAGCATCTGATGCTCTGTCAAAACTTGGATCTTGTACATACATGAAGAACTTTTTTATTTGATCTGACTCCAAAATATATCTGTGAACAAGAAAAAGAAGACCAAATTTCACTTACATATATCAGAAAGAATTAGTATTTGACCTGAATTCTAAAAACGGTGCAATGAATCAGCTTTGAAAAGACAGAACAGAGATCAAGACAAGGATACAGTAGAGAAAACCATACTTACTCATGGTGTCACTCCTCTAACGAGGGTTGTGATACATGAATTTAGAATCAAGAAACCAACCACGTTAAAGTGTTATACAGAGTTGTCACTTTCAAAACTAATGGTGACTAATACTGTAACTTTTCAAATCCAAAATCTTACAATCTACCACGTGTTAACGTGCAAACAAAACTATACACATTATACAGCCAGATTAACGTGTAAACATAATAAAATACAAGATGTTGACAATGATACTTACTTTGCAGGAACTTGATGCCTAATACACTACAAATCACTTGGAATAGTTTTTTGCTTGCAGCCACCTGCAGCCAAAAGATTAATCCCATAATCAATATATGTTATCTACAGAAACATGATTTTAGATTCTATAAAAACATGCCTCCACATCAATAATGAAAGTCATAGTATCAAATTCACATATACTAACTATTTTTTGTTTCAACAGTCCGTTCCAATTCCATAAAATGCAAGCTTTTTCATCCATCTCATCTCAATTCGTAAAATTTAATCTACCATTTACAGGTCATGGTAAACAACAACAAAAGAAAGTTGTTTTAGTGATAAACCACCAAAATGGAGAAGATTTAGTGGTCTCACCGCTATTACCCCGAAAAACAGAACATGGGTGTAAACTTCAGCAGCATGTAAAGCATCACAACAGGCCAACAAAGATATAACTGTAATGAACTCACTAACTCAAATGCTGATTAACTTCAATAGGACTTAGTTATTGACCTCAGTTAGCAAGCAAATTGAACCAAGTTCTAGATATCTAACTTACCTTCCTTCTGATCAGAAGCATCATCATGAGGGTGGTAGGAGCCATGTTCCTATAAGAGCAGTGGTCATGTAGTGGTATAACCCCTATTCAGTGGTCTGCCTACTTTCACAATGTCAGCCATTGACTTTTGACCAAGAGCACCTGAACAAGCAGATTGATATCGAGAGGATGGTTGTGGGCTTTTGACCAAGAGCACTTGCAACTATGTGTCTCCCATCTGCATCTAATCCAACTACACCCTATATCAAGTAGCATCCATTAAAACAACTTCTAAATCATAATTATTTACATAATAATGAACAAAACAAATTTGTAGCTTATTGTAGCATCCTCCAATAGGGCAACTAAATCTCGTGCATCAGTGACCTTTTTGTCAACCAAAAGCAACTGCACGGCAAAACTTTATATCACTATCCAATAATAAGTTCCTATTTACCTGAGTAATATTGAGAAAAATGTATCATGATAAAGTTACCTTGCAATTTTCATATTCAACGGTCATTTTCTCACTGTCGGTAACGAAATATGAAGAAAGGTAACCACCATCAAATTGCAAACCTTCCACGACATACATACTATTTTCAGAACTTTTTCCTTCTTCAAGGGTCACTATACCTTGCCTACCTACTTTACTCATGGCTTTTGCAATCATATTTCCCACTTCGGGGTCGTTCCCTGCACTCACTGCCGCCAAATCAGCTAACTCGCTATCTTCAACCTGCAAATATTTTACACATAATGCAAATATCGATAATATTGATAAAAAATGTAATATAATGACATATCACAAAAATGATAAAGAGAAGAATTGAGCTTATTGGGTTATAAGTTTAGATAAAAAACATTTTGTCCATTTTATATCCGTACTTCATCTCAATTAATCAACCACAACCAGTTTCACAACGTTTTGATCCATTTTTCGTATTTCTTCACATGTGAAGATATTCGATACCTTATTTCTTCACATGTGAGGGTATTTGATACCTTATTTAAAGCCTCTCAAATTTCAATCATTATTTCAAGCAATCGACACAAATCAAGTTTTAAGCAAATTTCTTCACATGTGAGGATATTCGATACCTTATTTCTTCACATGTGAAGATATTCGATACAATATTTCTTCACATGTGAAGGTATTCGATACCTTATTTCTTCACATGTGAAGGTATTCGATACCTTATTTAAAGCCTCTCAAATCTCAATACCTTATTTTAAGTCATAACACAAATCAAGTTATAAGCAAATATACTATTCTATTGAACTTCCGAAATGGCGTATATTATTTCATATTTTCTAGATCACATAACTAAGGGAAGGTTTCTTTTATATGCAAGACCTTGGAACTCAGGGAAGGTTTTAGTACATGAACCTAGCTAATAATGGTGCCGATTAGAAAACATCAACCTACATTTAAAAAACTAGCATTTCATCTAACACGTAGTGTACATTGACAAACCACCATGAACTTCATCTTTCATTTTTTTCATCAAGTTTACATACACAACTAAATTATTCATGAACATAACTAATAACTAAAATCAAACACATAAAACACAAGAAAGAAATGATCTTTAATCATTGAATCAAAATATGTATCAAAAGCTTTGTTCAGACTTACTCAATACCTCAATAGTATTGATTTTTTAATGATGATAATCGAGATAACTGATAAGTGATGATGAAGATTGTCGGCGGTGGATGGTGGTTATCGGTGATGATTATGGCGGTGGGCGGTGGTTATCGGTAATGATTGCGGTGGTGAAAAGTGGTAATCGGTGATGATTGAGGTGGACGGTGGGTAACGGCGGTGGTAGGTGGTGATCGGCGATGATTGAGGTGGAAGCTGGTGTAGATGAATTTTGGAGCGTATCTCTCTTTTCACACTTTTAAAAGTGTGATGTGCGTGTGTTTTTATGCTTTATAGTAACCATCAGATTTTTGGTGTAAATATTATATTTTTAGCGTAAAAATTATGATGATCCTCACCATTAGATCTTAAAAAAGGAGGGAGTAAATGGAGGGTCAGGATCACTTCGTTACCTTGAAAAGTTATTATCTTTTTGAACGCTGTCTACATATATATGTATATATATATATACATATATATATATATATATATATATATATATATATATATAAAGACAAATAATTTTGAGTTTTGATACGTTTTTTAATACAAAAAGCGAATTTTGATGCAAAAAAATATTGATGCACAAAATTTTTAACTTGCTTTAGTTAGTTATTGCATGTTATTTTGATGAAAAAAGTCAAAAGAAGTTGGGTCAAGAAAACCAATTTTGATGCGAAAAAGCGATTTAATCGTGTAAACATTTTTTCATAATTTGTTTTCGGAAAAAATATCCACTTTTAGAAAAAAGTTTTTCACAACTTTTTTATGCACCATCATACCTAATCTTGTGGAATTTTTTGGGAATTTTTCGAGAACTTTTTTTGAAAAAAAAATCTTTTTATCTTTTTACGGATATTTGTCTTTTTATTTGATCTTTATCCAATATATATATATATATATGTTAAACTGAAAGCTATATCAGCGTCTACTGCAAGCACAAAACAGATTCACTTTAATTTAAGAATCTGGAAGGAAGATGATGTCCATTGGTAAATATTAAACATTGCCCTCTATAGAAATATTCTGTTATTTTTTTATTTTTTTCTTTTTTGTGTTAAGTGTACCATTTATACTAGATTATCGAATTGGCATATGGTAACGAACTTTATAGGTCTGATCCGTATCTAATTTCTTTTAAATTCTTTCCAGTTATAGGTTTGATTACGCTTTCAGATCACAGAAAGCTATTCCCAGTGGTACCAGATGACGTTAAGCATATGTGGAGCGAGTGGGTCCTACGTGGACTTATTGTGATCAGCCTTGTTTCACAGATCACCTTAAGTCTACTAGGAAATGTTCGGAAATACAATCCAAGAACACGAGTTAGAATGGCTCTCTGGTTTGCCTACTTATTAGCATTAGCTGTTGCATCAGCAGCGCTTGGTGTTATCACCCGAACCGCCTTAGACGAATGCAGCAACACTTCTCATTTCAGTTCAGATGATACTTACAAACAAAACACTAGTGAACTCATGTCTTTTTGGGCACCTTTTCTTCTCCTTCACCTTGGTGGTCCAGATTCTATTACCGCCTTTGCATTAGAAGATAACGAGCTTTCATTAAGACACTTTGTTGAGATTGTGTTTCAGTTTGCAGTAGCTCTTTATATCTTCTTGCTGTCCTGGCCAGGCTGTTCTGATCTCCCTAAATTAAGGCTCTCCCTAAATTAAGGCTCTACGGTTAGCAAACACTGAGAACCTTCGTGACTCGATGCTTGGTCCTCCTGACGCAGGTCCCAATTATCCTAAGTTTATGGAGGAATACCATTTAAAAAAGTCACAAGGGTTTGATGTAAACGTGGAGGAGGCCGCTGAACTCTCCCATACAGTCAGTATTCTTTTATATCCTGAAGAAGGTAAAGAAATATCTGAAGCTTATGAACTATTTCAAACATTCAAACGGTTATTTGTTGATCTCATCCTTACGTTTGATGATAGAGAATATAGTCAATCCTACTTCCGCCATCTTGCATCAAGCAATGCTTTCCGTGCTGTCGAGATTGAACTTGGATTTGCGTTTGACATGCTTTACACCAAGGTTAATGCGGTTTATACATTTAACGGGCTTTTGTTTCGCATACTAAACATTTTTTTCCTTCTTCTAGTACCTTTGGGCTTACATTTTATTTGTAATATCAACGATTATCACTTGATTGACATCGTCATTACATGCCTATTAATCGGTACTGCAATGATAATGGAAATCTTTGCGGTAATAACCATGCTGCGCTCTGATTGGACTGATCATTGGTTGATCCAACAAAACCTCACTCGAAAAATCCTCATATTCCCATTCTTAAAGCAACCGAATAAACAAAGGTGGTCCGGTTCCATTGCACAATTTGATCTGCTAAGTGTTGCGCTTAATGAGAGACCTGCTTGTTTCTTAAAAACTCAAATCTTTTTAAAAATAGATACGGTTCGCGAACAACATCGTTACAAGACATACAATGAAGTTTCCGACAACCTAAAAGAATTAATTTACTCTCAATTTCGCGAGTATATGGTTGTCAACTCAAATCTAAATGAATTATGTACTCATAAAGGTAGTTTTTCGCTACAAAAGAATGAGTGTGAAGATCTTCTGTGGAGCATCAATGAAGTTGAATTTGATCAAAGCATTCTTATATGGCACATTGCTACCACTCTTTGCCATTATTCAGATGTTGGCAATCAAGATGGTTCTGATATCGATATATGTCGTACGGAAAGCAAGCACATATCTCACTATCTGATGTATCTTCTTGTGACATACCCTGTTATGTTGCCAATAGGTATTGGCATGATTAGGTATCGTGTTAAATTTTGGGGTGATAATCTGTGGCAAACATATCATTCTATCAATTGCTAATGGCTTTCAAGTTATGGCTCATTGCAGGATTAATTACAGGGGTTAAACTTGGACAAAAGATAAAAGATTTAAAGTTCCAAGATGTTCATTTCTACTTAAGCTTTCATCGTTCGTTTCACGATGAGTCATTTATAGCCGATTAGAGGGGTCTTAGTGAAACTTAATCTCCTATTTAATAAGTCCCTTAATCTAGGGTTACATACACTTGAGTGTGCAGTCTTTTGTATCACTCTCTTCTATTCTTTCTGATCATTTCACTAATCTTGTCTTGTCTTTACATTTACATGATTATTGTCTCATTGACATTAATCTAACCTTGTAACATTTGGATACTATTGTAAACTTAATCTAAGCTGACTATTGCAGCTTAGATCTGAATAAAGGTTATATTGTTTATCTTGGGTTGCCTATACTTTCGTACATGGTATCAGAGCTTCAGGCTCATTGATTCTCTTTGGCAACAAAGGTGTGGTTTGGGGTTATTACTATTGGCGTAATCCCGGTTATCTTCATTTACAATTTGCCCTTAGACTAAGTGAATCTAGGGTGATTGTGATTTGTTCTTCCACTGCATATTTCTCTGTAAGTCTAAGTCTTATCTCTTCTTTAAACATACGATTACTTAAGTCTCATTGTGGGTTCAAACGGGTAGACTAACATCTTGATCTGCCACCTTTGAGTGGTACGAATACCTGCTCTGGTTTACCCTAGTCCACAGGCTTGGTGCTTGTTGTTTCTTGTTACAAAGTCTTATTCACTTATCTATTTACTCTTATTATTATCTATGTCTGTGATTCTTTGTCTGTCTTATTATATCTGTGTAAAACCCTAAAAACCGCAAACGTGTTAAATGACTAATTTACCCTTCAAGTTTAATAATTATGAGAAACGTAAAATATGTCGAGCTCGTAAATTATATATTGACACTTAACTCATAAATGGTTTATGAAAAATATTAATGAGTCATTTATACTTGTAACTACAATATAAACATCACACATTATATTGTTATTTGGATCATTTTATATTCAAATTTACCAACCTATTAAACTAAATAATATGACTAACAATTAATTAAATATGGAAACAACATTATCATTGATTAGATCAACCCAATCCCCCCCTAATTCAGCCTAAACCCACGCCCAAATTAATCCCATTTATTCTCCCTTAATCTCTCATTTGGTAACTTCCATCTAAATCCAAAATAACACACACAAAAATTCACCACGACTCCATACGAATTTCTAGAAGGGATCTAGCATTTTTATGGGGTTCTTCATCATCAAGAGTAGCTGGGAAAAATAGGTTTTGGTTTGTTGGAGGCTTGGTTCGATCGGGGTGATTTTCTTTGGTCGATTCTTCATCCGATAGGTATGAAATTCATGCGCTTGATCCACACGTCCTAAAATCGATTGGGTATTTTTCTCATACTATTTATATCATATATGACCTAAATAAAATGATAAAAAAAGAATCATGCATGTTTAAATAGTCGAATGGGAATTACATGCTTAAAACGTATGCAAAACTATAGATCGGGTTATATGAATTTTCGGGGTGGTGTACATAATTTTTATGGGTGTCTTAGTCATCATAAAGGTCTAGAAAAATGGTTGTTTGAATTTTTATAGCTTGGATAAATCGTAATAATTTTTGAGGATAAAAACGTGTATAAAATCTAATCTAATTGCATGCAATTTTAAGGTGTGAAAACCATTTTATTTAAGACCTATACGACCCATATGATACTGGAAAAATGTTCATTCGAATTGTTATTGTCTAAAATGGCCTTGTCGAATTATTGTTTATAATCGGGTTTTTATAAAAAAAAATGTATAAATGGATAAACAAAATTGGAACGATCAACCTAGGGTTTATGTTATGGTCTAGATCTGATCTTAATGATGAAATAATGATGTAATAATGATTGTTTTTTATTTGGGGAATTAGGGTTAGGGTTTGATGATTTTATTGTATTACCGATTGAGTTTTCAAAATAAAAGGGGTTGTTTCGTAAATTATAAAACTTGTGGACTATTTTTGTAATATACTTTGGACCAGGGGTGTTAGTATAAAATGTAACATGAGGACCTTTTTCGTAAAATATGTGACTTAGGGGTTTATTTTGTAAATCGGGTAAATTTGTAAACCGAAATGTAATTATTAAAAATAGAGAGGCTTGTTTGTAAATTCTGGAAACTTGGGGGTATTTCGTATAAATAAGGATAATGAGGGTGTAATATGTAAAATTGGGCACTTAAGGGCTTGATGTGTAAATATGCTAAATAAGGAAACTTTCTAAAATGGAAACCTTCTATTTTTGGAAACCTCCTAAATATGGAAAGTTACTAAAACTGGAAAGCCGACTAAAATAAGTAATCTGAATTAAATAAGTTTTTAATAAAACCAGTCATGAATTCGTGTAGATTCGTCGGAGATGGAGTTTGCTTAACCTTGGTATTTGTTGTGTTTCGTTTGCTTTATGTATAAGGTAGATATTCGACCTTACCTCTTAAGGTTTCTCATGATTCGTATTCACCTTTCGATTCTAGCTTGATATGTTATGCGTTACTCTAAACCTCTTTATTAGGGCTTCCCTATGACTCTGCTATGCTCCCTTGATATGAAACTATATGAACCTTTGATATGAAAACTTCGATATGAAACCTTGATATGAAACTTTGATATGAACTTTGATATGAACTCTGATATGAACTTTGATATGAACCCTTATGATATGAATATGCTTTGACCCTTCAGTTTGATACCCGAGCCAAATATGTGTTCCAAGTCAGGAAGGTAACCTGACCGTGTCATTGATGCACCAATGGCATGACTCCAGTGTGCATTGCAGTGATGATGCACACCGTCCCCATTATGATATGATATGTTTATGAGCTCACTATATGTATATGATTTGGCCATTATGATATGTTCCGGGGGGCGTATGGATGCATCCTATATATGATATGTTTCTAGGGATTTGATCTGTTTGGAGATATGATTTATATGGTGAATGATGTCGGGTGCAATCCGCGTCTTCACATTCCGGGAGCTAGCTACTCCATTTGTTACTGAGGTCTCCCCTCCTATTATGTATGGTATTCCGAGGTCACCCCTCCGAATACAATGGCTACTTATGATATGATATGATACGATATGATATGTTTCTGGGCTCGGGTAGATTTCTGATAACCCTTACACTTTTGATATACCTATATTGTACCTTCCGTATTCCCCCAACGCACCATAATCTGTATTACTTGTTCATTACTCAGTACCCTTATATGATTCACTGTTACCAAGATATAGATACTCCATTTCATTGATCTGTCACACCTTAATTCCGTTACTTCAGACTAAGGTTCCATTCACGTACCGGGTTATTATATTTTTATTGGATTTGATTATGATATTCATGTTTTATATAACTACTGATTACCCTGTTATGATATGATTAATATGCGGTTATAAGATTTACCTGTTGTCACCTGATGATATGCTATCTTACTATTTTGTGATCCTTTTGATTTGTCCTGTAACCATGCTTGTGTGAAATCGATTGTTGATCTGTTTATATTTTGTACCTCGTTCGATTAATCTCGTAGACTATGACTATCCGTGGTATCCTTATCTGCTTGTTGTTGACCTGCCATGTTTACATTTCTGTTTATGCTACGGTTTGATTTGGTAGATGGTTCAACTTATGACGTCTAGCTTGTTAACTTGTTTAATTGCCCTGCTATGTTTTTAATTCATTTAATTATAGTGTTCATACTGTATTCCTACTTGCTACGTGTGACTACCATGTTTTGACTGCTGCTATGATACTTGTTATGTTTTCAACTAAGGGTTTTGACCTGTGTGAATTGCCATGCTCACTTATTAATTAATTGCTTCCGCTTTCCTGTAGACATTTATTTTGCTTGTATGTCTCGATTTCTGAATTGATTGTATGACATATATGTGTGTGGATGCTACGCCGCTATGTTTGCTTATGTTTCAGTTCTTGTATGTGGTTTTATGCGTGCTTGTTCATATGTCATCGACGCCTTGCTTTGCTTCGTTCTCCTTGTTATCTGTTCGTTTTGGATATCTCGTATAATTGTGTTTGCGGGATCCTCATTGACTCATTGTTCTCATTTTTTGCGACTTTGTTATCCGTTTCCTTTGTTTCATTTCGCATTTCAGATTTTATTTAGCTTCCGTTTTGTTATATCTTAACTGGGCTTTTAAGCTCACCGCATTTCTTTTCCTGCGGCAGGTGTTAGGTTGAAGATGGGCTTTGATGGGCTGAGAGTTGGATTATTTGAGTGGACCAACCCTAGATACCTTATTATATGGATTTATTTTGTTGGGCTATTGTTTGGAGATTTCCTTTTATTTTAGATATATTGGATTTTGTATTTTCCTTGTAAGTCATTCGTCTATATGACTTGGTACTTTATTCTTTAAGGCTTTCGCTTGTAAAATTTTATTTGTATGTTCTGATATGACACCAGAATGTGACACTTCTACCCTTGTCGGGTTGGGGTGTTACAATCTATCTGTCTTATTCTTTGTTTTATGGCTATTGGTGATGATGGTGGTAGTTCTTCCACCGGAAAAAAGTTTGTCTTTTGGTGATGCCTTATATGAAAAAAGTCTGTCTTTTGCTACAACTTTTGTTGCAAAAACTTCTGATAATGAAATTTTTTTTAACAAAAGACTTAACAACAACAACAATTTCTATAAAGATTCTTTCTCTAATGCTGGGAACAATCCAAACAACAGAGGACCAAATATGCATCACAAATGTACTAATTGCAAAAAATCAGGTCACACTGTTGATAGATGTTATGATCTTGTGGGGTATCCTGCTGGATATGTCAAAAGGAACCTTAATGGTAAAACCTTCAGCAGTAACAATGTCTCTGCTGAAACTAATCATTATCAACGATAATAGTGCTAGCAACTCTCCTGTCTCTCTGTCTAATGAACAGTTCTCCAGACTTATAAGTCTTCTTAATAACAAAAGTGTGTCTTCTGCTAATGCCAAAATGGCAGGCAAAAATTTCTCAGGAACCTTCTTCAATGACAGTGTCAAGTTTAATATAAACTTCAACAAATTTATCAACAATAACACAAAAATTGTATCTGGAAACATCAGTCTTGGTTGGATTGTTGACTCTGGTGCAAATCAGCACATGACTGTATCTGCAAAAAATTTAATCAATGTTGTTGATATTTCAAATCTTGGCCTAACTGTTGGACATCCCAATGGTACTCAGGCCTTAATTACTAAAATTGGTGATTTAAAAATCAATAATGACCTAACTCTTTTTGATGTTTTGGTTGTCCCTGAGTACAATGTTAGCCTGCTGTCTGTTCATAAGATTGCCAGAGACAATAAGATGTTTGTTGGGTTTAATGAGTCTAATTGCTATATACAGGATTTACATAAAAAAAGGATTGTGGGGGTTGGTAAACAATCCAATGGGTTATATATGTTTGACATTGAATCTACATATAAGATTACTTCTAATAACTGCATATCTGCTTGTTATGTTTCTAGAAATCTTTGGCATCAAAGACTTGGTCATCCGTCTGACCAAGTCCTGCATATACTTAAAACCACTCTTAAACTTGATAGCACATCTGAATCTGACCATCTTTGTGACACTTGCAATAAAGCCAAACAAACCAGGGAACCATTCCCTCTAAGTGAACATAAATCTACTAAAATTGGTCAACTTGTTCATCTTGATGTATGGGGACCATACAAAGTCACTAGCAGAGAGGGTTACAAATATTTTTTAACCATTGTTGATGACTATTCTAGGGTCATCAGGTGTATATGCTTAAGGGGAAGGATGATGTTTATGTTTCCATTGTTAACTTCACTCATTTGCTATCTAATCAATTTGAACACAATGTTAAGATATTCAGAAGTGATAATGGGACAGAATTTGTCAATAACAAACTTCAACTCTTCTTTCATGAAAAAGGAATTTTACATCAAACCTATTGTGTCTATACACCTCAACAAAATGGTATTGCAGAAAGGAAACATAGGCATCTCCTTAATGTGGCCAAATCCCTTATGTTTCAGGGGGATTTACCTCTATATCTTTGGTCTGAATGTGTTCTAACTGCTACTTATATCATAAATAGGTTACCATCTTCAGTGTTATCTGGAAAGTCTCTCTTCTTCTTTGTGTATGGGCATGACCCTTCACTCTCTCTCCTTAGAGTCTTTGGCTGCTTATGCTATGCCACCATTCTCAACATCTCTGATAAATTTGGTAAAAGTGTTCTTATTGGTTACTCAAATGAGAAAAAAGGCTATAAACTCTTGAGCCTAGAAACAAAAAATATATTTTACTCCAGAGATGTCAAATTTTATGAAACTGTCTTTCCATTCAAAATGAAAAATACTGTGTCAAAACCATTTGTTGAAACCTATGTGCCTAAAGATTTAAATCACAAAACTTTTTTTGACTCCTATGATGATAGCACAGTGTTGTATCATCCCACTAGGGATGATGAACCTGTTGCAATTTCCATAGATGAAAATATACACCCTTAGGGCACTGTATCACATGAATCACATCCTGGCGATGCATCTTCCGATTCTGGCGATACATCTTACGATTCAACTCAAAATTCGTTTCAAGAAAGGGCTTGCCCACTCTTTGCTAGAAGGTCAACCAGAGTATCCAAATTGCCTAGTAACCTTAATGACTTTATTATTGAAGGGAAAGTTAAATATGGTGTTGAAAAGGTTGTTAATTACTCTAATCTTAACAAAGATAATTGTTGCTTTGCCTCTAGTCTAAATAAAAGCATTGAACCTACCTGTTATGAAGAAGCTATCCTTGATAGTAATTGGGTTGATGCTATGAACTCTGAAATTGAGGCCTTAAATGAAAATCATGCTTGGGATATAACCGATCTCCCACCTAATAGAACTCCCATTGGTTACAAATGGATCTTTAAAATTAAATATAAAGCCAATGGTGAAGTTGATAGATACAAGGCTAGACTAGTTGTTAAAGGGTATAACCAAAGGGAAGGAATAGACTATGATGAAACCTTTTCTCCTGTTGTGAAAATGTCTCCTGTTAGATGTCTTATTGCCTTAGCTGTAAAAAACAAATGGCCCCTTTTTCAACTTGATGTTAACAATGCTTTCTTGTATGGAGATCTTGATGAGGATATCTATATGACCATCCCCAAGGGGTTCTGTAATGAGAACAATAAAAATAAAGTTTGTCAACTTGTCAAATCTCTATATGGCCTAAAACAAGCTCCCAGAAAATGGAATGAAAAACTTGTCAGTGTTTTAAAGGAAAATAACTTTGTCCAATCTGTCAATGATCACTCTTTGTTCACCAAGACAGAGAATGACAAGTTTATTGCTCTGCTTGTTTATGTGGATGACATTGTTCTTACTGGAAACTGTATTGATGAGATAAATCTTTTTAAAGAGTTTCTAAAATCCAAATTTCATATCAAAGACTTGGGAAATCTAAAATATTTCCTTGGCATTGAGGTTTTAAAAACTGGGAATGACATTTGTCTTTCCCAAAGAAAATACTGTCTTGAACTCCTCAAAGAATTTGGCCTTCTTGGGTGCAAACCTGTGTCCACTCCTATGGAACCCAATTCTGTACTTCCATACATTCCCACTGCTGATGACCCCTTGCTTGTCAACATCACGGTTATCGAGTTACTTGGGAAACTTATCTATCTCACCCATACAAGACTGACATCTCATACTCGGTTCATTTATGCGGCACAATATATGCATTCTCCCTTAAAATCTCATCGGAATGTGCCCTCAATGTTCGAGATATCTAAAAGGAGCTCCGGAAAAGGTCTAAGGTACAATTTCGGCAACTCGAAAATCATCTTGAAGGATATAGTGATCTTGATTGGGCCAAATGCAAGAAAACAAGAAAATCATCACGAGGTTATTGTGTTTTCTTTAATGATTGTTTAATCTCATGGAAAAGTAAAAAGCAAAACACTCTTTCAAAATCTTCCACGAAGCGAGTATAGATTTATGTCTATCTGCTGCTGTGAAATCATTTGGATTCAAAAAATCCTAAAAGATCTAACAGTTGATATCAATCTTCCTGTTAATCTTTTTGTGATAAAAATCGCTTTACAACTTCTTTGTCAACCCTTTTTCCATGAAAGATCAAAACACTTTGAAATTGATGTTCACTTCATCAGGAAAAAATTGCTAGAGGTGTTATAAATGCTAAAAAGATTGGCTCTTCAAACCAAACTGAGACATACTCACAAAGAACCTCCCGTCTATCGGCAGATAAATTTTTGTGTGAAAAATTGATATTGTTTGATATGTTTGCTCATCAGATTAAGGGGAATGTTAAATTTTGGGGTGATAATCTGTGGCAAACATATCATTCTATCAATTGCTAATGGCTTTCAAGTTATGGCTCATTGCAGGATTAATTACAGGGGTTAAACTTGGACAAAAGATAAAAGATTTAAAGTTCTAAGATGTTCATTTCTGCTGAAGCTTTCATCGTTTCTACTGATGAGTTATTTATAGCCGTTAGAGGGGTCTTAGTGAAACTTAATCTCCTATTTAATAAGCCCCTTAATCTAGGGTTACATACACTTGAGTGTGTAGTCTTTTGTATCACTCTCTTCTATTCTTTCTGATCATTTCACTGATCTTGTCTTGTCTTTACATTTACATGATTATTGTCTCATTGACATTAATCTAACCTTGTAACATTTGGATACTATTGTAAACTTAATCTAAGCTGACTATTGCAGCTTAGATCTGAATAAAGGTTATATTGTTTATCTTGGGTTGCCTATACTTTCGTACATATCGCGACACCTGTGCTGAAGGAAAGCGTTTCTTCAAAGAAAAAGGTCTTATTACTGAAAAAGTTGAAGCATGTCTAAAGCTGCTGGAAGTTGATTCTCTTGAAGTGTTGCCTAGTAAAGTGAAGGGGGATCGATGCAAATCTGCACTGTTTGATGGTTGCAGGCTCGCATTATCTTTGAAAAAGATGGAAAAAGAGCGTATGTGGAAAGTCATGAGTCAAGTATGGATCGAGATCTTAGCTTATGCTGCTACTCACTGCAGAGGATTTCACCATGAGCAAGACGGCTTAGGAAAGGGGCGAGTTTTTGACTCATGTTTGGCTCTGATGGCACATTTGGGCATCATCGAAGCGGTTCAGTGTCTCAAGGTCATGCTAGAGCTAAAATCAGTGTCTTGTAATGCACATAACTGTGATATAGCTCCCACATTCTTTCGTTACTTACTATTAGTTCTGTAGATAAAGATTTTGTATTCCTATATTTGTACACTTCTTCATGGATGAATCAAACGTCCATGGATATGGATATCAATATGAATGATAAAAGAGAAAAAAATTTAAATGAACGGTTTCTACTAGTAGTTTACGAATTTGGACTTCGCACCAACTTTTTCCAAAATAAACTTTTAAATATTATCCGTTAGATCGATTAGTAGATGAATTTTTCACCATACACATGTCTCCAAACTAACTTCAGGCGACATTTAAACACGAAATTTGTATTGTTTTTTATGTATTGTTATCGGGCGAGTGTTGGGCGAGACCTGGGCGAATGAAGAATGATAGGCGAGATGCTAGGCGAGTATAAGGACCTGGGCGAGTGCTGGGCGTACAACAAAAATTGTAGGCGAGCCAAAATTGGTTTTCACATATTGATACTTATCACTAGTGACATGTCTAGAATTACTATTTTCACATCAAATGTATAATATTTTATAGCTAGTGATTTGCACACTTTTATTTATTGTTGAGACACTCTTTTGCGCTTTAATTAGTTGTACAAAAGTCACATTGTGTTTTATCTGCTTGTACTGTTGAGTGTGCCGGTCAATAAATTGAGTGTGTCAATCAATTCCCATATTTTATGCATGAGTTATAGGTTGCTATTGGAAAAAGGGTTTGGCTTTAGTAAATATTACTCTGGAAACTTCCAATATAGCCTATATGATAGATCCTAAGAAATGGTCAATGCATCTTTTTCAAAGATTCGGTTTGCATTTTATTGTCAGGTAATTGATTGATTTTAGGTCTAATCTAGTAAAGACGTTTAGAACAGATAGAGGAGGGGAATTCACATCAAATGAATTCCACAAGTACTGTAGGGAGAACGGGATAATCAGACAGTTAACTGCAGCATATTCACCTCAACAAAATGGCGTCGTCGAAAGGAAAAACAGGACAATACTTTCTACTACAAGATGTATGATGAAAGCAACGGGGATGCTACAAAACTTTTGGGTTGAAGGAGTTAGACATGCAATTTTACTATTAAATTGCACACCGACAGAGTCACTAGAAGATGTTACTCCGTACGAAGCATTGAAGGGCAGAAAACCAAATCTTCAACACATCAGAATATTTGGATGCTTAGCATATGCAAAGAAAGTCTACGTCAGTCGTGACGTAAAATTCAAAGAAGATGAGACATGGAATTAGGAGGAATACGTCAAAGATTTCAATCCAAAAGAACCAGAATGGAGTGATTTCATTATACAAAATAATGAAACACAAGAAACAGAGGAGGTTCAACAAGATCAAGAAAGTGAAACTGAAGACGATGTCCTTGTCGACAACGAAAATGAAGAAACACCTTCACCTACCAATTCATCACCAAATACGCCTTCAGACACTTCTAAATACAGTTCGATACAATCCATAAACTTCTCACCAAATTCTCAAACTTCCACACCTTCAACTACTGACACAAATGTTGATCACATACCCACTAGAGGATACAGAACTCTAAATGAGGTAAATGATAACACAGAAAGACTTCTACTAGTTGAAGATGAACCGAGGAATTTCAAAGAAGCATCAAAGGATGAAAAATGGATTGAAGCAATGCAAGTAGAGATCGACTCCATCAACAAAAACAACACTTGGAAATTAACTACTTTACCAAAGGATCATAAAGCCATTGGTTTAAAGTGGGTATTCAAGACAAAAAGAGATGCTAACGGAGAGATATTAAAGCATAAATCAAGGCTAGTAGCGAAAGGATATATTCATGAACATGGAATAGAGTTTGATGAGGTCTTTGCCCCAGTTGCAAGAATTGAAACTATAAGATTGATTCTAGCACTGGCTGCTTACAACAAATGGGAGGTACATCACTTGGATATAAAATCATCATTTCTACATGGTGATTTAAATGAGAAAGTATATGTCTCACAACCTGATGGATTTATAAGATAGAAGATAAAGGAAAACTATACAGATTGAGGAAAGCACTATATGGACTTAGACAAGCTCCACGTGCTTGGTATACTAGAGTGGACAAAACCTTAAAGTTACTCAACTTTAAGAAATGTGCATTAGAGCAGGCGGTCTACATAAGAATAGACAAAATGTCAACTCTATTAATTGGAGTCTACGTTGATGACTTAATAGTTACTAGAACATCGAAGAAGGAAATCAAATCCTTCAAGTATCAAATGCAAGAACAGTTCGAAATGAGTGATCTTGGACTACTTGCCTACCACTTAGGCATAGAGGTTACACAAAAGTGGGGTGAAATCTCGATAAAGCAAACAGGCTAAGCGACTAAGATACTCAAAGACACAGGGATGTTGGACTGCAATGATGCAAAGATACCTATGGAACCAGGACTGAAGCTCACAAAGTTAAGCGAATAAAAGTTTGTAGATCCTACGGAATATCGAATCATAATATGATGTTTACGATATATGTTACATACAAGACCAGACTTAAGTTTTCCAGTTGGATTACTTAGTCGATTCATGCTCGAACCTCAAGAACAACATATGAAAGCAATAAAACAGGTTCTACGTTATATCAAAGGAACCAAAGACTATGGTATAACTTACGGGCATGATGAAAAAAAGATTCAAGGCTACAATGATAGCAGTTATGGTTTCAACACTCAAGAAGGAAAAGGCACAACAGGAATAGTTTTCTACTTTGGAAACTCGCCTATAACTTGGAGCACTTAGAAGCAAGGAACAATAGCCTTATCATCTTGTGAATCAGAATTCATTGCAGCAACTGCAACAGCTACTCAAGCACTCTGGTTTAAAAGGCTTCTAAACAAGATAACAGACTCTAAAGAAGAAAAGATCACAATCTATGTGGACAAAAAATCAGCAATAGCACTCATGAAGAACCTAGTATTTCATGGAAGAAGAAAGCACAGAGACACAAAATATCACTTCATATGAGAATGCATTGAGAATGAAGATTTTAACAGTTGAGCACATCAGCGGAGAACAACAAAGGGCTAACATACTCACAAAAGGCACTACTAAAGATACGTTTCGTCTCAATGCGACAAATACTTGGTGTGAAACATATCCTCCAGCGTGATCAAGATTAGGGGGTGAATGTTGGGGTAATCCCGATCATAACCTCGTAGATTCTAAGTTAAATAAGGTCAACCATTTACGTAATACATAGAAACTATAGTCTAGGAGCTAATATGTAATTAGTACAAACCAGTAAAGTTGTGTCTTTTTGTTTGGTGTAACCACCACCACCACCGATTCCCAACTGCCACCACAAATGGTTGCATCGGTTGACAACAACCGAACCATCACAATGGTTCAAGGTATCGGTTTGTCTAGTATAAATAGGAAGCAATATAACCGATTGTAACAACACATTATTCACAGGAATTTCTCAATAATAAAGTTATTACTTTTGTTTGATTTCAACGATCTTGATTATACCTGTGTATAACCATCAAAGGCTTATGGTCCTAAGAAACAAATCAGTTACACTGTTATTTAGTTTTGTTTTAGTGTGATGTCATCCCTTTGAGCTTAACGGTGTAGTTATAGATCTTAGTCATACGAAAGTAATCAAAATCATAGGGGCTTTGCCAAAATAAGGCCCGTAAGGTAGGTGGCCTTGATATGACAAATTTGCAGATGTACCGCTAATCGTGGTAAGAAGCTATGCTATCTAGTTGGAGTAGTTGGATAAAAGGTGTAAGATACCATGATATACGAGATAAAAAATGACAAAAAGAAAGAAGGTATTGGCCGTACCTTCAGTTATAATGCTAACGAGGAATAAATAGACACACAAATCCCTTTATGAAAAACAATAAGGAACCCCACTAGATTCCTTGCTACCTTGCGAGGCTTAAATTTTTGCACCAAAAGAGCTCCATGCCAATCCGGTTTCATGGTTGCTCCATAAAAGCGTCCAAATTTCACCATGTCAATCCCACATCCGCTGCAAATAAACCAAACTCGCAAGGTTTGAAGATTTTCTAGCAGACCAATCTGCAAGGAATCTTGCGGGATTCTTTGCTAGTTTGTCATAAACTGAATTTTTTTGGCCATTTTAATCTAGTTTTAATAGAAGTGGAAGAATGGTTTTGTCGTGCACCTGGTCAAAACAGACTCCTTTTTAGGTAACATTTCTCTAAATTCAATTGGTAACAACCTCTCCATGAATACATGACAGTCGTGACTTTTCATTCCCCACATCTTGCTTTTCTCTAAATCCGCACACCTAGACATATTGGAAGCATATCCATCTAGAAACTTCAACTCTTTGACCCATTGCAAGACGACCAAATTTTGCTCCATATTTAATGAGTATGATGCTTTCGGCTTTGAGATCTTTGCAATTGCTTGTACAACCAGCTCTAATTCACGACGTTTACAATACTCTTTCACATCTTGTCTGGCCTTTCTGTTATCTTTAGTCTTATCCTTATCATCCATCACCGTGTTAAAGATGTTTTCAAATACATTTTTTCCACATGCATGACATCAAGATTGTGTCGAATAAGATTAGTTTTCCATGAAGGTAAACTGTGACAACTGGTAAATTTCGAAAACTATTTTAATACTACACTACTTTAAATTTTAGCAAGTTAAACATTCGGCTATAATATTTTGATATTTTGCGGAATATCCCGCTGTTAAACCTTGAGTATTGCATTCGATTAGGCACTACTAGATCTCGGAACTAGGAAAAACTTAATAAATCGAGAAAACTTGAGAAAACCACTCGTCTAGTTCCCATAGGCGTATTTATGATCGATTTTATTGGAAAAGCATAACTAAAACTTTTGGAGCACTTATGAAAACTCGTTAGACTTTTAAATGGAAAATATGAGCTCGGGAAAATAGAAATCAGGGAATTTTGAAAAAATTACATGAATGGTCCTTGTGGTTTTATCCGGTCGCACCCCACCTCCCCAATAATATTATTGTTTTGATTTTTTTAGTGTAAATTACATAAATTCGTCCATGTGGTTATATCCACATACAAACACAACCACTCATCTTCCTCACCACATTTCTTTCTCTCTCCCTCTCTTGAAAACCCTAGCCGCCGGAATACCACGCCACCGCTGCCTCACCGCTGGCATCCACCACTCACCACCCACTCCAAAAGACTCCCCACCTCATCCTCTTTCCGATCCACTACTTCACGCGCCCCAAAGCAACCCCCCAACCTCGTTCATTCACCCATGTGCCACCATAAACCCACCATAGCACCACCACCGGTTGTTATTCACGAAAAAGAAAAAGGTAGGGTTACACCCACGAGTCTTAGCTCGTTATTTTTGTAACTCGTGATATGAGTCACGAGTTGACTCATCTTGATGTCGGGTTTGGTTAGAAAAACGTGGGAAAACAAACTTTTAATGTTAAAAACGTGATTAAAAATATGTTGGTATCCGTGTTTTGTGTCTCGCGTACGTGTTGCGTCAGTCGAGCCGAGGGCTTTGGCTCTCGGTGTGGTCTCGTTTTGTGCTTGATATTATTCTTGTTATTATTGTTGTTATTGTTCGTGTTTGCTTCAGATTTCGGATGAAACCCTAGGTGTTGGAGGTTTGATTTGGTAGTCTTGATGTTGAAAATGGTTTGGTTATTGTCGTTGTTGAGTGGAAAGACCCTCGTGTGGGTCGTTCGGTATTGCGTAGGCGAGAGGAAAGGCTAGGCCGAGACCCATATGGTCTTGGAAAAACATTTGGAGGTGTTGAAATTTTTGGTATATTTGTTGTTGTTGTTGTGATTGTTGGCCGAGGGAAAGGAAAGTCGGGACCGAATGGTCACGGCTAAATTTGGTTATGGTATAGTGAAACTTGAAACGGGAATCGTTTGTGTGACGGTTATTAGTGACGGAGGATAGGTTAGACGTGAGTCGTAGACGACCACGAGATGTTAAAGTTGTTGATTATGGGACTTGACTTTATTTGACTCGATGATATAATTGTGAACTTTGCGCCAAGTCGGTGTCACGTTGACTTTTTAGTCATCTTTGACTCCGACAACGCCGTGATATGGACTATATTTATTATTGGACTTGATATAACTTAATAAGTCGAGAATTAATGACTCAGACTTGTGACTCGAAACAGATAGTAACTCAAATTAACTATAACGATGACAATAAACGTGAACAATAAATAATAAAAAGGTTTTTCATATTAATAATTAGCAAGTATATTTTACTTGTTATTATTCTTTTAAATAAAATAATAAAGAGAAGAGGAGGAGGAAAACAATAAATGGGTTACTAAATGATTCGAGGGCACGTAAAACTAAAAGTGCCATAAATGCTAATTTAATACCATTTAATTGCTTGTCGCGGATATTTGGTATTAATAAACTTAACTTACTTAACTAACGAACTTATTGGGTTGACGAATCGAGTAAGACCTCATTAGTTATGTCGGAAGAGTTTAGTAATGACAACATATCCTATGACGCCTTAGGACGTGGTATAGTTTGGAATAATAAGCAAGGCGAATACATTGTAAAGTTTATCGAGTTGACGAATTCGATAAGTTTTGACAATATATTTAAGAGACTTATTAAACAACAAACTTGACACATAGAATGTTGTGATCTTTCTTTGTTGAGTTCTTGAGTAGTGTTTGTTCACATGAATCTTGTTGAGTCGACACAACGCAAGCGCGGATACCAAACACTAGAAACTGTTATGAGAAAGAGTTTTGGAAATAAAACTGGAATATAGTCGGGATTGGGAACTATTGAATGGAGATATAATTTAAGCCGAGTCTATGTTATTAGGTAGTGCCGAGTCAGTATTTGTTGTTTCGTGATAGTCGATACTAGAGGTGGCAAATGGGTCGGGTCGGGTCGGTTTGGGTCATGGGTCAAATGGTTTATGGGTCAAAAGGGTCATGGGTCAAACGGGTCATACTATAAGAATGGGTTGAATGGGTCATGGGTCAAACGGGTCGGGTCGGGTCGACTCGATTTTTACATTTCGACATTGCATAGGTGATAATGCTACTGTATGTTTCGAAAGTCCGTTTTTTCACGTTTGTGCCGTTTTTTTAAGTTTTCGTCCGTTTTACGTTTCATCCGTTTTTGCGTTTTCGTCCATTCTTTTACGTTTGGTCCGTTTTTTACGTTTTTCTCGTTTTTGCGCTGCTTCGCTTTTCGTTTTCGCTTTTTTGCGCTTTTACGTCCGTTTTTCACGTTTTCATCCGTTTTGCGGCGCTTTTCTGCCTCGTTTTTTTTTTCGCCCGTTTTTATTTACGTCGTTTTTGTTTTTTGCGGCCCGTTTTTACGCTTTTCCGTTTTGCTTTTTTTAGTTTTTCATCGGTCTTTTTTTTTAAGTGCCGTTTTGCTCGTTTTAGTTTTTTACGTTTCGTTTCATTTTACGCTTTTCATACGTTGCTTTTCACGCCATTCGTTTTTCGTTTTTGCTTTCCGTTTTTTTCAACGTTTTCGTCCATATTTTAACGCCACCGTTGCGCCGTTTTCGTTTTTACGTTCGAACGTTTTTCACGACATCCGGCGAGCGTTTTCCGTTTTCACGTTTTTTTCCATTTTTACTCGTTTTTTCTTGGCGTTTTCATCCGTTTTTCGCGTTTTCATCCGTTTTTGCGCGTTTGAAATGCGTTTTCGATACGTTTTTCCGAATTCGCTTTTACGTTTTCATTTTTGCAAAAGTTTAAACGAGCGACGCGTAAAAACGGCAGAAACGGGAAACGAAAAACGCGAAAACGTAAGAAACGTAAGAATACGCGTCAGATAAATGGATCAAAAGCGAAAACCGGACGAAAAACGACGGCAAAACGGATGAAAATGTAAAAGATGGACGAAAACGCTTAAAAACGACTTAAAACGTAAAAAGGGATGAAAAGCTTGCGAAAACAGATGAAAACGAAAACGGATAAAACGTGAAAAGCGGACAAAATACGTAAAAAATGGAACGCGAAAAGCACCGAATGAAGCGGCTTAATGAAAGCAAGCGCCCAACGATAAAAACCGCGAACCAAACGCAAAACGGATAAAACGTAAAAAGCGGGGAAACGTAAAACGGGGCCAGCAGCGCAAAAGCGAATGGAATAAGCAGCGAAACGGATGGAACTGGAAAAAAAACGCATAAGCAGTAAAACGGATTAAAAGCGAAAAACGGACGAAAAAACGTAAAAAAGGCCAACACGCGAAAAAGCGTGAAAAACATGGGCGAAAACCCGCAAAACGGATTAAAACATAAAAAATGGACAAAAACGCATAAAAATGGACAAAACGCGCCAAAAACGGACGTAAAAAAGCAATGAAACGAAAACGGAAAACGGATTAAACGTAAAAACGGGAAAACGTAAAAATGACGTAAAACACGCGAAAAGCGGATGAAAATGTTAAAACGCAATTTAAAAAATATAAAAAGTATAAAAACATAAAAAACACGACATTTAATGATGGTTGAGTTATTATCCGACCCTTAAGTGACCCATTCGACCCATTTGTTGATTCACATAAGTTCGACCCATTTGACTTGTTCTTTGCAAATGGGGTAACCCAATTCAACCCGTAAGTTGTTATTTTTGACCCATAGCAACTCATTTTTCTCTAAATGGGTTGTGATTGCCACCTCTACTTTAAAGTATAATTAAGTTGGTGGATTCCAAATTACGCAACTGTAGACTAATTTGATTCTCTTACGGATGATACATTCACGCGCGCCAACGTACGTTTAAATTACGCAACTGTAGAATAAATGTCAAACGCGATTATCATGCACGCCGCTTGATGATGATGTAGTCATTAGTTACAAAATGATTTTCTTTAGCAAATAAAAGAGTACCGTCTGAAAATACCTTTGGTCACTTTTCATCTCAGCATCTTTTCATCTTTTTACTCCCGTTCCTTTTTACTTTTTACCCATATTGATCACAACACTCTTACCGGTTAAACCATTTTTTTCTTATTTATTAAAAACTAAACTTTTATTTATAAAACAAAAACGTTATACAGTTAATTAAAAACGTATACGTACGAAATAAAAAACGTAAACATTACATAGATAATATTTTGTGTTGCGGGGAGTGTTTTGTTGAGACATTTTGTTAGTTAAAATGATATTGAGAGTAGAGAGTATATAATGTGAAGTTGTGTTTAAAAATGTTTAAGTTTAAGTGGTATTTATAGATAAATAAAATGGTAGTGAGGATTTTTTTTGGTTAAATATACAAAGTAAGGAAGGCATCCGATGAGAAGAAAAACTAAAATGAGAATAATTAGAAGAATTTCTAGCCACACATTTTAAATAAGAGGGAGAATTTTAAAGGGAGATGCATCTACTTGTGTAAGTACATCTGAAATATATGGTTGTTGTTTCTTCTCAGTTCTCACCATTCTTATTTTAACTTTTATTCTCATTTGATCCTAACTCATACAAAGTATCTTTTGCCAACTTAGAGGGCCTCACATTTTTCACATAAACCGAAAAGTGAAAGCCTCACTATTGTGAGGCGTTTTTTGTTGTTCTCGTGTGTGACCGACCATCCCAATAGTGCTGTGACGCGTGACTTTTCTTGCTTACCGACCCTCACTCACTACCAATACGGGTAGACTAATCTCAAAAACCTATGATATAGTTTAGGATTGAGACCTTCTTAAGTTTAGGTGAAAATGGACCGACCATTTCTCTAATTAAAACAAAATGTGTCCATTACATGTCTCATTATTTTTTTGGTGAATAAATGTGATCGATCATGTCCATCCAAACTTGAAAGGATTTTAATTTTATATTTTAATTTTATAGTTTAACTTAATCCCATGTACATGATCAAACTTAAATTTGTTATTTACAATCGGTTTAATTAAAATGATAAAAATTATGGCAAAAAAAGGTAAACGCTGCTAAGCTAAGGAATTAATCGTATTTTTTTTTACATTAAGTCTGTAATTTTTTATTATTTAACTTTTTTACATTTGTCATGAAAATTTTATGTTTTTACTTAACTTTGTAATATCGTATTTAAGTACAAACGTTTTTGCCACTAAAGTGGTTAAAGGAATTGGCAAGTAACCGAGTATTCTCGTATTTGAGAAAAGTTATTTTACATATCAAACTTTTCTCACATATCAAGAGATTCATTCCCACTATTCATCTAAAAAAAATCAATGACTGAGATTAAAACCATTTTAATATTTCAATTTATTTTATATTTAAATATTTATAAAC
>OU343221.1:45231084-45296116 GCA_910596185.1 Chrysanthemum makinoi
TTCATTAATTTGACAGACTCATGGAGTGTTGAATGCTGTGAGTTGGGGAGTAATGATGCCAATGGGAGCCATGGCTGCAAGGTATCTTAAGGTGTTCAAAGGAGCTAACCCTGCCTGGTTCTACATCCATGTTACTTGCCAAGCTTCTGCCTATATTGTCGGTGTAGCAGGATGGGCCACTGGAATCAAGCTCGGTAGTGACTCCACTGGTATCAAATACAACACTCACAGAAACATTGGGATCGCCCTATTTGTCCTAGGAACCCTTCAGGTATACACAAAATCACCATCTTTCTATTTAATCTTACAACTAAACCGCAACTCAAACTGATATGTTTGGTTTGTGTATTAGGCGTTTGCCCTGCTCCTGAGGCCAAAGCCATAAAATAAATACAGATTTTACTGGAACCTCTACCACCACAGCATTGGATACACAGTGATCCTCCTAAGCATCATCAATGTGTTCAAGGGGCTTGATATCTTGGACCCCGAGAAAAAGTGGAAAAAGGCTTATATTGGCGTACTTATCTCTTTGGCAGTCAATGCCGTTATCTGGGAAGCTTATACATGGATCCTGGTTTTGAAAAGGAAGAAGGAAGACACAAGTGCGCATTTAGGCGTCGGCTTCAGCCAGTCTTCATAGAGGCGATACACGTGGCTAGATGAAGGGTTCCCCGGACCCTATTATGTTGAGTTACTTAAATTCTTTGTTTTAGTGACTTGTTGGGGGAGAGAGGATTTATATTTTGGACATGAGTTGTAATTCTTTTGGTGGTACATATATGTATTAACATTTGATATGCATAAATCAATATTTGACGAAAAAAAATGATCAATAGACTGGTTCATTCAAATAAAATCAAATTGAACAAAGGATATCATTGATGAAGATATCAGCTATGCTCACCACAGTAAAATAAATATGCAGGCATTTCTACTTGGTGGAACAAATGAAAAGAAGGTACCAAGTAACTAGTTTTAGAGTGATGATCATTGTTATTGGTATGAGTTTTCTTCGGATTGCTTCAACGTTGAGCATGGTTGACCTTTCAGCTCAAGAGTGGCAATTACCTTTACCACTTCAGCTTTGTCTGCTTCAAATTGTTCATCAGCTGCAGCACAGCACAATTTTTAGCATATTATTACAGCATTAAGAGTCGAGAAAGAAAAGCAAAAGCAGTTTTTTTATACCTTTTTCCAAACTGAAGTCGCTAAAAAAGCGAATGAGTTTGCTTCTATTCGCGATTAGCACACTCACAATCTCTGAGGGCTTTTTCTGATTAGCTACAAAAAGCTAAAGAAAAGAAAAACAAATTACAGAAAGCTTAACTTAAGACAACAAATCGAGTAAAGAAGCCAGAAGAATTATTGAAATAAATTCCATAATTACCTTGAACACATGGAAAGCTTCTACCTGTATGCTCTTGTTTGAATCCTGGAAAATCAAATAATGAAAAAAATGGTCAATTAGCATTGTACAGATGTACAAAATTTCAAGTTGATGAAACGGAATAGAAGTAATAATTACCCTAAGAAGATTCATGAGAACTCTCATGTTGTCCAATGAACACACATATCGAACCATCACACAGCTATTCCATCGATCCAGTAATACTGATCCTAACAGCTGAAAATTTTTGCAGACTTTCAGCCAAAACAATACTATTAAACTTGACTGCTTTAGACAACAAAGCATGCATCACGGATGGTTGTAATGATAAATCTATTAAGAGATCAAATAACAGAAAACTGATACTAGACCTTTATAGCACTCCTCCTTGTGATGTAGTTGGGAGATTCCAGCAATGTGTTGTACTCCTTGAAGAACTGCACCCAAGAAGTAAAGTTAAGAAATAATACCAAGAGTTAATATACATAAAAGAGTGGTCAATGCCAAAACATAAAGTGGGGTGTAAGAAATGCAACACTTGCCCAATCATAGTTTTTAGAAAGAAACTCAGCAACGGTTGACTTATGCCTGGTCAATAGCTCCTGAAGAAAGATGAAAAAAAAAAAAACTCACCATGTTGTCCGATACCAGAAATATGACAAACATAGTATGAAAATTTCATATGCATACAAGATATCCTATGAATTGCTCATTAATACAACAGTTAATATATCGGTACAATTGGAAGAGAGTCACTGAAAACACTATCTGAGCAACTGAAGTTTCAAACGATATAGAAAAACATGATAGGGTCACTAATGTTATATTCTTTTATATCAAAAGAACAGATATATTAACATTTAAACTTGCCGAATCATGCACTATTTAATTGAGAATCTGAGACGCCTTATTTGTATCTGCTTATTGACACTGCAATTGTATTTACTGTCGAGCAAAGTTCCAGAATATAAAACTCTTCCACCTACTGGTGTATCGACTTTAAAAACCAGAGTCAAATTCAATGGATATGATTGAACTAGAGCACAACAGGCTGACTATGCATGCAACATTTCAAGAAGTTAAATACAGAAAGAGGCGCATTATACTTACTCTAAATGTTGCTGCAGCATCTGATGCTTTGTCAAAACTTGGATCTTGTACATACACGAAGAACTTTTTTATTTGATCTGACTCCAAAATATATATGTGAACAAGAAAAAGAAGACCAAATTTCACTTACATATATCAGAAAAAAATAGTAATTGACCTGAATTCTAAAAACGGTGCAATGAATCATCTTATATGACTTGAAAAGACAGAAGAGAGATCAAGACAAGGATACAGTAGAGAAAACCATACTTACTCATGGTGTCACTCCTCTAACGAGGGTTGTGATACATAAATTTAGAATCAAGATACCAACCACGTTAAAGTGTTATACAGAGTTGTCACTTTCAAAACTAATGGTGACTAATACTGTAACTTTTCAAATCCAAAATCTTACAATCTACCACGTGTTAACGTGCAAACAAAACTATATATATTATACAGCCAGATTAACGTGTAAACATAATAAAATACAAGATGTTGACAATGATACTTACTTTGCAGGAACTTGATGCCTAATACACTACAAATCACTTGGAGTAGTTTTTTGCTTGCAGCCACCTGCAGCCAAAAGATTTATCCCATAATCAATATAGTTATCTACAGAAACATGATTTTAGATTCTATAAAAACATGCCTCCACATCAATAATGAAAGTCATGGTATCAAATTCACATATACTAACTATGTTTTGGTTCAACAGTCCGTTCCAATTCCATAAAATGTAAGCTTTTTCATACATCTCATCTCAATTCGTAAAATTTAATCTACAATTTACAGGTCATGGTAAACAACAACAAAAGAAAATTGTTTTAGTGATATACCACCAAAATGGTGAAGATTTAGTGGTCTCACCGCTATTACCCCGAAAAACAGAACATGGGTGTAAACTTCAGCAGCATGTAAAGCATCACAACAGGCCAACAAAGATATAACTGTAATGAACTCACTAACTCAAATGCTGATTAACTTCAATAGGACTTAGTTATTGACCTCAGTTAGCAAGCAAATTGAACCAAGTTCCAGATATCTAACTTACCTTCCTTCTTATCGGAAGCATCATCATGAGGGTGGTAGGAGCCATGTTCCTATAAGAGCAGTGGTCATGTAGTGGTATAACCCCTATTCAGTGGTCTGCCTACTTTCACAATGTCAGCCATTGACTTTTGACCAAGAGCACCTGAACAAGCAGATTGATATCCAGATGATGGTTGTGGGCTTTTGACCAAGAGCACTTGCAACTATGTGTCTCCCATCTGCATCTAATCCAACTACACCCTATATCAAGTAGCATCCATTAAAACAACTTCTAAATCATAATTATTTACATAATAATGAACAAAACAAATTTGTAGCTTATTGTAGCATCCTCCAATAGGGCAACTAAATCTCGTGCATCAGTGACCTTTTTGTCAACCAAAAGCAACCGCACGGCAAAACTTTATATCACTATCCAATAATAAGTTCCTATTTACCTGAGTAATATTGAGAAAAATGTATCATGATAAAGTTACCTTGCAATTTTCATACTCAACGGTCATTTTCTCACTGTCGGTAACGAAATATGAAGAAAGGTAACCACCATCAAATTGCAAGCCTTCCACGACATACATACTATTTTCAGAACTTTTTCCTTCTTCAAGTGTCACTATACCTTGCCTACCTACTTTACTCATGGCTTTTGCAATCATATTTCCCACTTCGGCGTTGTTCCCTGCACTCACTTCCGCGAGATCAACTAACTCGCTATCTTCGACCTGCAAATATTTTACACATAATGCAAATATCGATAATATTGATAAAAAATGTAAAATAATGACATATCACAAAAATGATAAAGAGAAGAATTGAGCTTATTGGGTTATAAATTTAGATAAAAACATTTTGTCCATTGTATATCCGTACTTCATCTCATTTAATCAACCACAACCAGTTTCACAACGTTTTGATCCATTTTTCGTATTTCTTCACATGTGAAGATATTCGATACCTTATTTCTTCACATGTGAGGGTATTTGATACCTTATTTAAAGCCTCTCAAATTTCAATCCTTATTTCAAGCAATCGACACAAATCAAGTTTTAAGCAAATTTCTTCACATGTAAAGATATTCGATACAATATTTCTTCACATGTGAAGGTATTCGATACCTTATTTCTTCACATGTGAAGGTATTCGATACCTTATTTAAAGCCTCTCAAATCTCAATACCTTATTTTAAGCCATAACACAAATCAAGTTATAAGCAAATATACTATTCTATTGAACTTCCGAAATGGCGTATATTATTTCATATTTTCTAGATCACATAACTAAGGGAAGGTTTCTTTTATATGCAAGACCTTGGAACTCAGGGAAGGTTTTAGTACATGAACCTAGCTAATAATGGTGCCGATTAGAAAACATCAACCTACACTTAAAAAACTAGCATTTCATCAAACACGTAGTGTACATTGATAAACCACCATGAACTTCATCTTTCATTTTTTTCATCAAGTTTACATACTCAACTAAATCATTCATGAACATAACTAATAACTAAAATCAAACACATAAAACACAAGAAAGAAATGATCTTTAATCGTTGATTTAAAATATGAATCAAAAGCTTTGTTCAGACTTACTCAATACCTCGATAGTATTGATTTTTTAATGATGATAATCGAGATAACTGAGAAGTGATGATGAAGATTGACGGCGGTGGATGGTGGTTATCGGTGATGATTATGGTGGTGGGCGGTGGTTATCGGTAATGATTGCGGTGGTGAACGGTCGTAATCGGCGATGATTGAGGTGGACGGTGGTTAACGGCGATGATTGAGGTGGAAGTTGGTGCAGATGAATGTTGGAGCGTATCTCTTTTTTCACACTTTTAAAAGTGTGATGTGTGTGTGTTTTTATGTTTTATAGTAACCATCATATCTTTAGTGTAAATATTATATTTTTAGCCTAAAACATGTGATTGTGGATTGGCTTACTTGAGGGATTTAAACAACCGCTCTGCGATTATATCACAAAGTTTCATCTACCACTATATATATATATATTTATATATATATATATATATATATATATATATATATATATATATATATACTTGAGATCAAATAAGAACTTTTTTAAAGTTATAAAAATAAAAACCATTAAAAACATGCCATATGAAAATTAAGCATTTAAATTAAAATATAATGATTAAAATTCAAAAAGGGCATGATAGGTATTTTACTCCTCTATTTAATTGTCACATAAATCTAATTAATTGCTTTCCTTTTAATCATACGATCCATTTACAACCCTCATCTTCTTTCTCTCTTTTGCAATCTTCTTCTCCAACAAAACAACCATTTTACATCTTTTGTATCATACTTATCATGCATGTATCTTGTAACCATACAAAGTTAAAAACAACATCAGACCATCATTTGGTCGTTTTAGATCCTTAGCCTTTAACCGGATGTGCGTTAAAATCAACATCAGACCACCGGATCATCATTAAAATTAGATCGATCGTTCTTGTTTATCACGGTCATCTCCGATAACCTCCAATCATTCATTTATTTTGTGCTATAGACGCCGCGACCTGATTGCAGCTTATCAGTTATTCCGAATGCGATGAGTTATATTAATGTATGAGTTATTCCAAGAATGTATGAGTTGTCCTAATGCATAAGTTGTTCCATATTTTGGCTGTATGAAGGTTTTATATTATTTTCGATATTGGTTCGGCTTGTTTTCAACGTCGACATCATTCATTAAGTTCAGATTTGAGTTTGTTCTATTTCTTTAACAAGTGAACTTTGTTATTCACTAGATACAAACCCATCATCGTCGAAACCATTGTTGATGTGAATGATCTGTTGTTGTGGTCTAACATTTTTTAGCATTTTCATATCTTTATCTTAATTTTGTAACTTAAAATTATTCGTATATTCTATTTTTTATTGATATGCTAATGGTTTTTGTTAGTTGTTTGTAGCAAATTTTGTGTACATATGTGTGTCAGCTCAGGTATCCGTGTTTGGTGTATTCGAGTTTGGATTTTATATCAAGGTGTATGTTTGAGTTAGGTGTTTTTGGTTACTTTATTTGAGTCCATATATTTTTTTTGGGTACTTAATGTTTACAAGTCTTTAGGGTAGCATGATTTTAGTTTGTTCCTTTTTTTTGTTATTTTATTCGAGTTTGATACATATAAAAAGGGCATATGAAATTTATGGGATACCTAACGTGAGTTGTATCATGTATCCCGTAGATCTCAATGAATTCTACCAATATAAAACGGATCATATGTATCAGTTTTCCTTTGATGTATCTTATGTATTAGCTCTATTTCGTATGTATCATTTTTTTTTTTTAGTTTTTTTAATACTTGTATGAGTTGTATCAATGAAGTGAAATGGAGGAAGGATGGGTTGTGTATCATTGTTTTGATCTTAATTATTTACTATTAGTTGATTGTATTAATGTATTATGTATCATGTGTGAATATGTGGAATTGGAAATCGATGTACCATTTTTATATTTTGTCTTTTCATTTTTGTATTTTAAAATTTATGTCATTCAAGTTTTGACTTATTAAATTAATTGGAGAAAAGAAAACACACAAACATTAATGGTCAAAATAAAATGTACAAAAATACCCTTAAAACTTTATTTAATGACATTTATTTAATACTATTCTCATCTAATACCAATTATAGATCTAACGGTCCATATTAGTTCTCATTTTTATACCTTTAAAAAATATCTCTCACATATATATATATATATACTAGTATTCGCTCACCCAATCGCAAGATGCCTTATAATTATCGTTGGCATAATTTGCTATAGTAACATCGCTTTGAAAAATAAGTTAACGGAAAAATAAGATATACACGCATCAAATTTTTATTGAATGCATTAAGAACGAAAAGAAATAAACGGTATCGAATGTAGAGAAAAAGTTTCAAAGTGGTAATGCAAGAACAAAGTATCAAAGCATAGCTCGTTGATGGCATAAAGCTTTATAAATATCGTTAAAAACTTAAGTTAACGTAAAAATAAGCTATAGGTATAACCACACACTTGATTGAGTCTTCCAGATGCATATCCGTGTTCTATCCTAACGGAATCATTCTATTCGTACTTGTTATCTGCATCCTGAACTTCTGGTTCAAGCTTTACTGTGATGTTTCTACTTGCATTCGCACACATTTTGTATTACTTGATTAATAAATTAATAAAAAAAAAAGTAATTAAACATGTCTGATTTACATTGCATGAAGTAGCCATCCTATAGTAATTGATAATTGTGCTTTCTTTGACTTGCCATACATAGATTTAGAAAGGAGATTGATTTTGGCGTGGACCATCCAAGTCAGTCATAAAGAAAAGGGAGAACACAACATTAGTATGGTTCAAAGTCTCCAAATTAAATAAACAAAATTACTAAATTATTTAAACTTACAACTTCATATTTCTAAGCAAATATACTTGTAACTCTTGTCTGCTTTGAAGACTCTATCGCACGGGAGTACATAGGACCGTAATTCATTTTCTCTCAGCATTTATGGTCGTGTCGAGATAAAAGGGGTCAAGGGGTCATGTGCCCCCAGGGAAAAAATCGTAGTAAATTTTCAAAATATTTACTTTTTTGGTAATTACCTCTTACTTAACCATTTATAATGTAGTTCTAAAAAATGTGGCCCCATCGAAAGCAAACTTTTGCTCCGCTTCCTATACATAGTTGAAATATAATTTCCCATTTTTTTAATAGAGCAAATTAGGTGAAAACGCACAAATCTAAAATAAAACTACACTTAAGAAATCCAAGAAATATGCATATCTTAATTTTGTAAAACTAAAAAACATTATGTGTGCAAGAAATTTATTTTCTAATTCAAGTTGATGTAATAATGTAACGTTTTTAAGAATGGTAAATTAGAAATTATTGCCACCAACACAACTCAACTTGCATCAAGTAATTGCCATTCATAAAGACAAAAAGAAATTCATTGTATACATATCATCAGATACATCTAAACTAACCACACTTCTACTTAAAGAAATTCATTAGAACATCTTGTGAACATGAAACTGAAAAATATGAACAATCCACTTAAATATATTAACATGTCTTTGGGCTAAACAAAACTTAATCTTAATTGCACTAGAAGAAACAAAAGCAAACAAATGCATGTTGCTAAATGAAGGGTCATTGCTTCCATTGAAGTATTGAACTTCTATAAAACCTAAAGCATGATAGATGGGCAATACTAGTAAAGCTACATTCATGTCAGAAACTTCGTCCAACTTCTCCAATAATTTGTGAAAGTTAAAATGATAAACATACTATCTTAAATGTATTAATATGATAAATATAGTTCATTTATGTATCGGTTACACCAGACCAAAGATCAATATGCATGGTCGGTGCCACACCTTATATGCATCGTTAGTCCTTTACTAACGCAATCGCTAGTAAATAACTTAAAACTTGGTTTACGCTGTCCCATACGTTGTCGGATTTTTTGTTTTATTTCGCCCGATTACGATCGTATTTTCTGTTTTACGCTTTCGCCCGAGCGCATGCTGTCCGGAATATTCTGCCCCGATTACGCTTTCTTTCCAAAGTACGTTGCCTTCTACCGGATATCTTACGCCGCTCGTTGCTGCCCGGCGATGCGTCGATACGTTGCTCGATTTTTACGCTAAGTCCGCTACGCCGCCCATTTTACGCTGCCGCACGCTGCTCGTTACGCGATGCCGCCCGTTATTGCCGACGCCGTCCGAAGTTTAATTTCATCCTTATTTTACGCCGCCGATTTTACGCATTCGCTATGTTTCGCCTTTATGCTGTCCGTTTTACGCTGCCGATGACGCTTTACGCTGATCTTTCACGCCGCCCTTACGTTGTCGCTTTTACGCTTTCCCCGATGTACGCTGCCGATTTTTATCGCCGTTTATATTTTTCGCCGTATTTTTTTATGCTTCCTTACGCTTGTTCGTTATCTTTTTTGCTGCTTTTTCGCATGCGTTCTTTTTTACGCTGCCGATGCTTCGTCGCATATTGCCGATTTTTGTAAAACATTTTTACGTTTTCTTCCGGCATTTTTAAAAATCGACGAAAACGAAAAAATCGGACTAAAACGTAAAAATCGAAGAAAACTTTTAAAAATCAATTTAAAATGTAAAAAACGCATAAAAACGTAAAAATCTCATGAAAACGTGAAAAATCGGACTAAAACGTGAAAAAAAAAAAAATGAACGTAAAAAAAGGACGAAAACGTGAAAATGTATTAAAACGAAAAAAGGAAGAAGAAACGTGAAAATCTGACGTAAAACGTGAAAATTGGACGAAAACGAAAAAAGAGACGAAAACATGTAAAAACGGAAGAACACGTGAAAAATCTCAATTTAAAACGTAAAAATGAGATTAAAAGTTAAACTAATTTGAAAACGTAAAAATCTGACGAAAACGTGAAAATCTGACGAAAACGAAAAATGCATAAAAACGCAGAAAAACAAGTAATTTTAAAACGAAAAAATCCTCACGAAAACGCGAAAAACCGAATTAAAACGTGAAAAATCCACTAAAACGTAGAAAAATCAACGAAAACGTGAAAAATCTGACGAAAACGAAAAAATCGCATTTAAAACGAAAAAATGCATCTAAAACGTAGAAATAATCTGACAAAACGAAAAAGACGCAAAACGAAAAAACTAAGAAAACGCTTAAAAAAATCTGGACGAAAACGTAAAACCTAATTTAAAACGTAAAAAATCGCACAAAAACGTGAAAAATCGGACGAAACATAAAAAATCGTACAAAACGTAAAAATACGAATTAAAACGAAAAAATCTGACGAAAACGTAAAAAAAAAACTACTAAAACGAAAAAATCGAACTTAAAACGCGAAAAATCGGATGTAAAACGTAAAAATCGGACGAAAATAAAAAACACGAAAACGTAAATAATCGGACAAAACGCGAAAAAGAGACGCAAAACGTAAAACTAAGAAACGTGAAAAAATCGGACGAAAACGAAAAACCTGAATGAAAACGTAAAAAATCGACGCAAAACGAAAAATTCCATCAAAAACGAAAAATACGATTTAAAAACGTGAAAAATCGGACTAAAACGTAAAAAAATACGCAAAAACGAAAAAATCTGACTTTAAAACGAAGAAAACCAAGTTTTAAGTTATTTACTAACAGTCGTTAGTATAAAAGGACTAACGATGCAAATATAAGAGATGAAGGTGTTACACCATTATTGCACATATTTGCTCTTTGGTTTAGCATATTGATACATAAATGACTATGTTTATCATATTGGTACATTTAAGATAGTATGTTTATCATTTTTGACTTTTACCCTAAAAAAAATGCTTAAATAACTTCCTTTCATCACTTTGTGCAAACATGACACTCATTACAGCCATCTTGTAACAATAACATATCAAACAAAAAATACTTGCACTTTCATACAACATGTGAAGCCTTTGAAGCCGTTGTAGACACTTTCTGCAAAAGCTTCGTCTTTGCCAAAGAAAACTAAAGGCTCTTAGCAAAAACACAAAACAATTGACTATCAAAGGAATCATCTAACCTGATTCAAAAAACTTGTGCCTTGAAGTCACCCGAATATGTCATGCAAAAGATTTATAGGCGACACGCTTCAAAACATTTTTGAGCAGAATCTGTCAAACGGGTCGAGTGGGTCAAACGGGTCGGCTTATTGATACTATAAGCCAAAGCAGTAGTGGTTATTTCGTGGATCAACCAAAGAGAATGCAACCCAGCTATTATAGCAACATCCATCACAACCCTTCTTTGTAGATCGATGAAATAAATAGGTATCCCAAATACCACATATTTTACCCAACCAATTATATGCAAGATAAGAAACAAATTCAATATAAAGTGCATGCCTCAAAAATGATCCCATCCAGTGTCATCGCATTAGTTGCTTCTTCAACTTTCTTCATCTCCACAAATGCAAACTTCTTTTAATGATTAATGTACACATTGACTACTGCATCACCTACCCCAAATCAAGGTCTTTGATTCCCTGAGTGATTTGTTCATTGGTTTGAGTGAGAGTCTTGCAGGATGTTGTTAAAGTAACCAACATTTCAGTGATGCAGAGAACTGAAGTCCTCATCAGGTTTTGGTTTGAAGGTCATGAAGTTGATCATTTGACCTGGTCAGAGCTACCACTTCCTTGTTAAATTCATTGGTGTGTTTTCAGGTTTCATTATGCATCCCGATGGTGAAGCAAGGAGTATGCAACCATTGATTCATTGTGTCTCTGTTCATTTTCTTTAAGGATGCCATGTGTGGTTTTTGCATGCCTGTTAAGATTAACATCCAAGACTTTCTCAGTGATAGGTTTGGTATTATCAGGCGTCCAACCAATAATGTCATCCAAATGATCAGATTCTGAGTATAAAGGTACATTAGTGGCTGAAATATTTCTTGGAGGAGATGAGGGACCTGCATCAGTGTCAGTATCAAGCATATCATCATCATCATTATTCCTAATGATCAGGGTTTCATCATCATCCTTGAACTCTATGATGTCCTCTTCATCTGTGTCAGTCATGATATCCTGAAAAGTACCATAAGATAAAATTGTCTTGATATCCGGCTCCACCTCAGCAGAGGTATTGCCTTTGTTTCGGTTAGAGGCTAACTCCTCATATTTGGTGGATTGGGTTTTATCCACTTTGTACTAAGAGCCAGACAGTAAGGTTTGATCAGTGGGAGGTGATTAAGTTCCCTTCTTGGAGGGGGTTTTTACTCCCTCTGAGGTTTTGGATTCAGTTTGTCTCCCTCTTATAAAGGCGGTGATTTAAGAATATCATCATCACGGTGTGAGGTTTTTAGTGTGTGCCTTTCCTCTGTGAGTGGAGGTTGCTCAGTTGATTCAATGACATCTTTTGTTGTTCTGATTCCCCTGACTGTGATTTATCAAAGACACCCAAGGAATCTTTGTGAGTGGTCGGGGTGAGGGTCATTTTTTGGAGGTCCTTTTTTGTAACCTTGGACTGTGAGAAGACTGGACATAACAGTCTGTTGAGTTGCATTCAACTAATCAATGTTGGACTTATTCCCCCCAAAACCTTGGTGACAAAAGTAATCATGATACATAAACATAAAATACATTTTCTATTACAATATAGTGTTGGAAAATTTAGTGCACTTGTGGGATTAGTTCACACCTGGTAATGGGTCAAGAGGTACGAAGTGTACACCCATAAAGTCCTTGAACACCCTGACTCAAATAGTGGTTAGTGCTGATGGTACTAAGTTAACACATGAAAGGTAATATTAGCACTGATAGGCGTGTTTCCAATCGCTAGTGCTATGTTTCCAACGCTAGTGTTGTGAAAGTATTGCTAATGGTATGAAAGTACTGCTAGTGTTAAAGTACTGCTAAATGGCAGTTACAACTGCTTAATGACCACATTCAATTGGTTATGTAACCACTAACGGCTATAATGGGGATAATTATGAGGCGATTAATGGGCCGATTAATGCTCATAATTCCATTTGACTAGCTAAGAGTAATCTCGTATAAATGAGATCCATTATGCATGAAGACACACAGTAAAAACGATTAACACTTCTAAGCAAAAGGGTTATTGAATTGTGCCTAATTCTATAACTATGTTTGGTCTTATCCCAAGTAGATATTCGTATAACCCAGACATTAGGGTCGAATAGTTTACTTTGGAAAGTGATCACACGATTCCAAGTGATATCCGGTAACCACATAGTGGTATTGTTGCTGCCTTGATTATCTTACCCTGTTCTGGGACATACACACCAACAATCAAAGTAAACTGTTTGCTGATAATCAATACCGCCGCAATGAACACATGGCTTCAAACTTTGCCAAGCTTGATAAGTTTGAAGGGGTGGACTTTAGGAGGTGGCAGAAGAAGATGCACTCTTGCTGCAGCATGAAGTGTGGTTTATGTGCTAACCACTCCTATTCCTGATGATGGGGATGATGCTACGGTTGGCAGATCAGAGGAGGAGCAAATGGGAGAATGATGACTACATATGCAGAGGACTTATTCTGAATGGTATGTCTGATTCTCTGTTTGATATTTATCAGAACTTTAAATCTTTCAAAGAACTGCTGATTCCTTGGATGCCAAATATATGGTGAGGATGCATCAAGTAAGAAGTTCCTTGTAAGTAATTTCACAAATTACAAAATGACAAATTCAAGACCAGTTATGGAACAATACAATGAAATTCTTGGTATACTTGGAAGGTTTACACAACACAATATGCACATGGATGAGGCTATTTCGTCTCTTGTGTCATTGATAAACTTCCTCCTTCTTGGAAAGATTTCAAGCATACCTTGAAACATAAGAAAGAGGAATTAACTCTGGTTGAGTTAAGGCCATTCGCGCATTGAAGAATCTCAGTGCAGATAATGACAAGCCAAAGAGTAGCAATGCTATCGGTGCATCTTTTGTCAATATGGTGGAGCATAACAACTCCACCAGGTACAATGACAACAAAGGCAAACGCAAATATCATGACAACACAAGGGCGATCCTAACAAGAAAGCAACACCTACTTGTTGAAATGTGGCAAATCCGTCACATTAAAATGGATTGCAAGGGTGTTAAAGTTGGTGGTAAAGCCAATGGATCAGGCACTAATGGTTCGGGGAGTGGTGGTTCAACCAACCATCTGAAAGGTCGAATATGTTTAATGTCTTTTCGATTTATTATGTTACATATGTATCCAATCTAATTATGTAGGATGATGATGTTGCGTGGTGGGTTGACTCGGTGCAACAATATGTGTAAAGATAGAAGCCGGTTCGGACTTATGAGTCAATGAATGATGGTTCTATTCTTCACATGGGAAATGAGTCAACAGCCTTGGTGCATGGTCATGGTTGTATAGATCTTAATTTTAGTTCCGAAAGATTGTAACTTTGTTTAATATTATTCATGTTCCCTATATCGAAGAACTTGGTTTCAAGTAGTATTTTTGAATAATCATGGTTATAAACAAGTTATTGAGTCCGATAAATTTGGCTTTTAAGCATGGTGTTTTTATTGGTTTTGGCTATTTATGTAATCAAATTTCAAAGCTTAATGTTTCCAATCGATAGTGTTAATTCATCCTTTGTGACCACCAATGACCTGACTGACTCTACCCTTTGGCATGCTAGACTTGGCCATGTACACTATAAAAGAATGCAAGATGTGGAAAACTAGAGGGGGGGGGGTTGAATAGTTTTGCCGATTTTAAGTTGATTTCAAAAACTTTTAGATTCGATATTATGTGAAATCGTATAGATGTTGAGAACGTATAGATCTAATGATAATGCAAGCAAATAGATAAAGTAAAGGGATAGAAATGACACAACCGATTTATAGTGGTTCGGCTACAAGGTCACCTTCCTTGCCCTACTCCACTCCCGAGTCACCTACTCGAGAGTTCAAGCACTATGTCAACAAACTCCTTCACTTGGCGGAGAAGCCTTCACAACGTTGCTTACACTTTTTCCGTACAAAGCTAGATACCGAGTCAGAAAGCAATTGGACCAAACCAACATAACTATTACACAACAAATATGTGAAATATCAAATACAAGATCTTCGCTACAGAAATTCTTGGAGTGACAAATCAATCAAGGACCCCTTGCTTGGATGACTTGTAGAATGCTCGATCTCGCTTTTAGAGGACCTATATGAGAAACACAATAGAAAGAAAGAAGAACAACTCTCTAGATCAAGTGATCTATATGTTAAGAGAATGAGAGTGTATGAAAGATTTAGTAAGAAGAGGGGTGAGTTAGAATGAAGAAATGGCTCTCTATTTATAGGCAAATTTCTCCTCTGTTCCACGGATCCCACGGATCCCTTCCACTTGGGATCCGCCTAGTGTAATCCTAGGGATCCGTGTGGCACTCCCTTTGCCCATGGGTTATTTGGTTATGGGTCATGGGTTATGGGTTGGTCCATGGGTTTTCTCTAGATTCAATGTATCTAAGTATACATTGTAAAGTCTTTTGGTATGGGTTAAGATCCATGGGTTATGGTTTTACCCATCCTAATAAACTATTACAACAAATGCTTAATTATTACATTTTGTATTTAAATGGCTATATGTAAATGCTTTACAAAATAACATGTATCCTTATAATTATACTTAAGATAACATTACATTTGTTATCAACAAAACACAAAGAGATCGCAAAATATTAATAAACGTTTATACGGTTTATTTGTATTAACAATCTCCCCCTTTTTGTTGATGACAAAACATAATGTTATGATGAGTAAAACTTAAGAATAGATGTAAGTTTTGAAAGCCCTAAGTTTTACTTCTTCCCCCTTTTGTCGAAACAAAAGTTAACCCTTGGAAGAAATAAACAAACTTAACCCCTTGATGGTAGCTCCCCCTTGTTTGGGGCGTCAAGAGAAGAAAAATAAAAATCCTACAAAAAGAAAGGTTAGTAACATGCTTATATAATTTTGTGGTTGCCGAGAATCAAGATTGGGAGCCAAGGTATGTAAACAAGGCCTTGTAATAAAACAACAAATTGTAGTGGTATGTATGCCACTTACAAGCATATAAAAATAAGAACAAGACTTGTTCTTGAAAATGACTTCAAAAGAAAAATAATACTAAAAAGTAGAAAGTAGTAGTAGTGATTCCTTCCATGCTTGCATAAGGTTATGGATGGAGATTTTGATGAGTAATGGTATTGATGCGATCAAGGATGAGGTTGAGTATGAAACGCATTTCTTCCCTAACTTCTATTGCAATTTCCTTAGTGGATTGGCAATGTTCACAATGTAAATGATGTGGGTAATGAGTGCGGAAGTTTTCCGGTTTGTTTTGATTTGAGTTATGCGGAAGTTGTGGTGGAAAAATAGGAAAATATGGATCAATATCCGGAATGTTTGTAAATGGTGGTGGAAAAGAACCTAGATGTTCTTGTAATGTGATGGGAGCTAATGGTGGTGATGTTTCAAGATCTTGAAATATAGTATTTGGAGATGTGGGGGTGTTGAAAAGACTATTCTTTTTCTTAGGTTGGTTAGATTTTGTTGGAGTCTTAAGGAGTTCCAAAAGAGTTATTTTAGGTGGTGATGAAGTTGGTGTACTTGTTGGTGATGAGGTAGGTGCTATAATGGAAGCATCTTGTGGTGAGTTATTTGTTGAGGATGAACCATTTGAGGTTGGTTTTGCTAAACAACAAGATCGGATACTAATCCGTCGGATATCCTAGCATTAGTTTGTGGTATTTTGGATGGTGGAAGTACAAAGGTTTGGATATCTTGATTGTTTGTACTAGATGATTCTCCTAAAGGGTTTTTGGATGACATGATGAAGTGTGTTGTGAGAAGGAGATGGAGTATGCAAGCATTTTGGGAGTTATATATATAGAAAAACAAAGCATTGTAATGAATGCTTGACCCAAAATGTGGATTAAAATCTAATGATTAGATATGAATTCAAGGCATGTGATCATGAGAACACAAGCATTAAAGAGCATACTCCCAAAAATGAAACAAATGTGGATTTTTCATCCAAAGTGAAAAAAATAGAAGTTGAAAACAACTTGCTACACGGATCCCACGGATCCTTCCCTTGAGGGATCCGGCCCAAAGATAAAGGCCGATCCGTGGTCCGGTGGTTCGGCAAAGACAAAATTTTCCTTTTTGGAAACATTTTTGCCTAGTTTGTGCCTATATGCAAACTATTTGGAGTTTCGGTTATCTCGACCCCTAAAAAAATAGAAAATAAACTAGAAGTGTAAAACCATCCTATTGAGATAACCCGAAACACATATTTAGTACATGAGTACGTAATTTTGTGTTATCAATGCTCCTAATTCATTGTTGCTTAAATGAATGTACCGGAAAACACATATTAGTTATGTGTCCCCTTTAGCATTCAAAAGACATGAGATGCAATGAAAACGGTTTTTACTTTGTATTAATAATGAAAAAGCGATTTGTCCTAGACGTGAAAAATTGCTTTTGTGAAATTGATACGGGAAGGTATCATCCTTTTAGAAAACATTGTGAAAGTAGGCTTAAAAATAAGAAAACTATAAGTGTAAAACTCATCTTGGGTTTTGAAAATTCCCGTATTGTTTGTGAGTTGTGCGTGAAATAGAAATCCTAGACTCGAAAAGAAGAAGGCTAGTGTTTACATACCTTGTAGAGTCAATTAAATTACGACGTTTGTTCCATTAGACCAAGACCAAGACGAAGTAGGTTGAATTGTTCCCGCTTCAACGGTTTGGTGAGGACGCCGGCTATGTTGTCTTCGGATGCTACCTTCTCAATAGAGATGTTCCCCTTTGAACATTGTCTCTTAGGAAGTGATGACGAATCTCTATATGCTTTGTGCGAGAATGCAATACCGGATTCTTGCTTAGATCGATGGCACCTTTGTTGTCACATAGGATGGCTATGTCGCTTAGATGGATGTCGTAGTCTACTAACGCTTGTTTCATCCATAGTGCTTGTTGGCATGCTTTGCCGGCGAGACGACTCGCTTCGGTTGTTGATAATGCAAGTGCCGTTTGTTTCTTAGAAAACCATGATGTTAAACAACATCCCATAAAAGTACATACCCCACTTGTACTTTTTCTATCAACGTAATCACCGCATGGTCGAATCGCATATACAATTGTTTCTGCTCCCATGCCCTTAGGATACCATAATCCTAATTGTGTTGTACCCTTAATATATCTAAATATCCTTTTACGGCTTCTAGGTGTGATATTTTAGGGTCTTCTTGAAACCTAGCACATAAGCAAACACTAAACATGATATCCGCCCTACTTGCCGTGAGGTAGAGAAGGCTACCTATCATGCCACGATATTTAGTATTATCTACGGATTCTCCTTCCTCGCCTTTTGTGAGTTTGGTGTCGGATGACATTGGAGTCCTAATTGGTTTGACTCTTCTAGACCGAATTTCTTTAACATCTCCTTGATGTATTTAGATTGATTAAAGAAGATACCATCTTCTACTTGTTTTATTTGTAGACCAAGAAAGAAACTAAGTTCTCCCATCATACTCATCTCGAACTCGTCATGCATGATTTTAGAGAAATCATCACACATGTCTTGACAAGTGGATCCAAATATAATATCATCTACATATATTTGTACTATGATTATATGTGACTCTCTTTTCTTAGTAAAAGTGTGTTGTCAACTAACCCCATGGTGTAGTTGTGTTTAACTAGAAATGACTTGAGTCTATCATACCAAGCTTTTGGAGCTTGTTTAAGACCATAAAGCGCTTTCTTTAATTTATACACATGTTTGGGTTTTTCAAAATCAATGAAGCCCGGAGGTTGAGCTACATATACTTCTTCATTTATGAACCCATTTAGAAAAGCGCTTTTGACATCCATTTGATAAAGCTTTAGATCATTAGCACAAGCATACATAAGAAGTATTCTTATAGACTCTAATCTAGCCACGGGGCCGTAGGTCTCATCAAAGTCTATTCCCTCTTGTTGGTTATACCCTTGAGCAACGAGTCTAGCCTTGTTCCTAGACACTACTCCGTTTGCATCTAATTTGTTTTATAAACCCATTTGGTTCCTATTATGGTTTGATTACTAGGTGGAGGGACAAGTGTCCAAACATCATTAGAAACAAATTGATTTAGTTCTTCTTGCATAGCCATTACCCAACTTTCATCTTTTATGGCTTCTTGTGTATTCTTAGGTTCTAAGGTTGAAACGAAACAAAACAAGCTACTTTGGTTTTGAACTTGAGATCTTAATGTTCGTTTGTTTAGTTTTCCTATGACTTTATCTACGGGGTGATCTTTGGACTCTTTAATGTTTACTATTTCATCACTTAGAGGTTCTTCTTCACTTATCTTTTTCTTTATTACTATGGCTTCACTTTCTATAATCTCGTCATCGACAAGAGGAGGAGAGGGTTTGGGTGGACTTTCATCAAATTTTATATTTAATGACTCTTCTACCTTCATTGTTTCTTTGTTTAATATGACGTAAAGCTTTGCTATTTGGCGAATAACCTAGAAAGATACCTTCAGTTGATTTAGGATCAAATTTTGTAAGGTAATCTTTAGTGTTAAGAATAAAACATTTACTACCAAAGACTCTAAAATGATTTAACGTAGGCTTTGTCCTCAAGTAACTCATATGGAATTTTTCCTAAGATTGGTCTAATCAAGACTCGATTGAGTATATACGTTGAAGTATCAACGGCATTACACCAAAATTTTGAGGTATGGATTGTTCATTAAGCATGGTTCGACTCATTTCTTGTAGAGTTCTATTCTTTCTTTCTACTACCCCATTCGATTGTGGAGTGCGTGGAGCCGAAAAGTTGTGAGTAATACCATTAGCGTCACAAAAGCTCCGAATTGCACTTCATTATCGAATTCCCTACCATGATCCGTCCTAATAGACACTATGGGACTTAGTTGTTGTCTTTGGATCTTGTTGCTTAATATTTCAAAATAGTTAAAGGTTTCCGTTTTGTTCTTTAAAAATTTTGTCCATGTATACCTAGAGTAGTCATCCACTATTACCAAAGTGTAGTAGTTGCCTCCATAACTTTGGATAGCGGATGGACCAAATAAATCCATATGTAGTAATTCTAGACACCTAGTTGTGGACACCATGTTTTTAGCTTTATGACTCGAATGAGCTTGTTTTCCTATATTACAAGCATCACAAAAATGATGTTCATATTTTAACTTAGGTAGATCTCTTACTAGATCTTTGGATGATAGCGATTGAAGAAGTCGCATGTTGGCGTGACCCAATCTTCGATGCCATAAGGTCAAAGTATCATCCATAGAGGTAAGACATAGTTTGTCTTTAGGTTCATTACCGATTTTAATGACATAGACTCCATGTTTCCTAATTCCTCTTCCTATGGTTATGCCATTTTTAAGTATCTTACTACAGGTTTCGGTAAAAAGTACATTGCACTTTTTATCACATATTTGTCCTATACTTAAGAGATTAAAGTTTAGGTTTTCTACGGGACACACATCGTTAATGGTTAGAGATTTGTTAGAAATCGTACCTTTACCGATGATTTACTTTTGCTATTTCCAAACACCACATTACCTCCATTAATGGATTCATATGTGGAGAATAGATCCCTATTCGCGGTCATGTGCCTTGTGCACCCGCTATCCTTGACCCATTCATCGGGGTCTAGGTCGACCTTTAAGCACACCTAAAACAATAATAAACTCAAAAGTTTGGTCCCCATTTGTTCATGGGTCCATTAGTGTTAAACATTCCATTCATGTTAGACATGTATGGATAAGATGAGTATGCATTCCATGGAGCAAAGTTTTGAAAAGGAAACCCGTTTTGCATGTTTTGATTCCATCCCATTTGATGGTTACTTTTCGTAAACGCTTATTAGGTCTCCTAAATGAGTTAGGTTTTGAAAAAGATGGAGCTTTGTTTCTTGAAAAAGTAGGATTATATTTTGGAGGTGGTTGTCTAGTGGTGACATGATTTGGTTTCTTCCTATTAACTATGACAAACTCAGTTCTAGATGAAGAAGCTACATTATTACTAATGTTTGCTACAGCAGATCCACGGATCCCTTTTTCTACACTAGCCGTTCCCTTTTTAGGGGATCCGTGGGATCCGCCACAATAAAGTGCTGGTTTTTCTAGTTCCTTAACAAATTTTGTTCTTTACTTTCACTAGTTGATGGATCAAGTTGTTGACTACCTAGACCCTTTGATTGTTACCGGTTTTAACGCTATCGAGTATTGTATCTAAAGTGTTCGTGCTCATTCTAGCAATTTTAGAATCTAAGTGATCCACTAGTGTTTGAAGTTGAACCCAAAGTTCACATTCACCACTTGCTATTTTACCTTTCTCTAAACGTTTTAGTTTTGCTTTTAATTCTATGACTTCTTTATCTAAACGTTTATTTTGACTCTTTAAAAGCTTGTTTTTGTTAACTAGTTTTAAGCTAATATTGCATAGTTTATCATATTCATTATGCAATGAGTCGTCATCAAGTGATGAGCTACTATAGTACCGGACATACCTCGTCATATGCCATAAGACAAATTTCTTCATCCTCCTCGTCGCTCATTCCCCACGTGCCGCCCACGAACGCCTTTTGATCATCCCGTTTGGGACACTTACTAATAAAGTGGTTGGGTCCCCACATTTAAAGCAAGTAATGATCATCCTTTGGCTTCGTCCTCTTTGCTTTTCCGCAAGCCTTTCTTATCATCATACGGTTGTTTGACGTATCTACCCTTTCTTCTAAAGAACTTTTAAAGTCCCTTACCGCCATAGCGTACTCTTCGTCGTCACTACTCAAGATGAGTTCTCCTCATCGCCGCCTTTTTGGCTAAGGGCAAGAGATTTGTGTTTCTCTTTCACCTTTGAGGCTTCGGAGTATTTAGCAAGGACAAGCTCGTAGACTTTTAGGTTGCCTATGAGTTCATCGAGGGTGAGGATTGTCAAATCTTTTGACTCTTCGATTGCCGTCACCTTGGATCTCCACTTCGATGGAAGTGCCCTTAGATATCTCCTAACATGGTTACAGCTAGAGAAAGATTCATCAAGTGCTTGTAAAGATGTAATAATAGTATTAAAGTTAGCAAATGAATGATCTATAGTTTCCTCATCCGATATTGAAAATTGTTCATATTGTTGAACAAATAAATCAATTTTATTATTTTTAACTTGTTGGTTGCCTTGATGAGTTACAACTAAAGAATTCCAAATTTCTTTAGAGGTTTTAAGCATAGAAATTCTTTTCAATTCTTTTTCGTAAAGCATTATATAAATCCATTTTTGCTTCACTATTTTTAGAAAGCTTTTTCTTCATTTCATCATTTAGTTTATCATGAGGTATGTGAACTAAATTTCCTTTATCATCATTTGAGGTAGCCTCAAAATCACCTTCAACAATAATGTACCAAAGATCAATATCTTTAGACTTCACATATGTTTCAAATCTATTTTTCCAATATATAAAACCATTAGTTTCAAGTAGTGGTGGTCGTTGCATAGATTGCCCTTCCTTATAATTTTCAAAACCCATAGTGATCGAAAAGTTTTTAAAATACAATTTTATTTTAAAACTTTTATAAACTTAGCTCTTGATGCCAATTGTGGAAAACTAGAAGGGGGGTTGAATAGTTTTGCCGATTTTAAGTTGATTTCAAAAACTTTTAGATTCGATATTATGTGAAATCGTATGGATGTTGAGAACGTATAGATCTAATGATAATGCAAGCAAATAGATAAAGTTAAGGGATATAAATGACACAACCGATTTATAGTGGTTCGTCTACAAGGTCACCTTCCTTGCCCTACTCCACTCCCCGAGTCACCTACTCGAGTTTCAAGCACTATGTCAACAAACTCCTTCACTTGGCGGAGAAGCCTTCACAACGTTGCTTACACTTTTTCCGTACAAAGCTAGATACCGAGTCCGTAGCACGATGGAGCAAACCAACACAACTATTACACAACAAATATGTGAAATATCAAATACAAGATCTTCGCTACAGAAATCTTTATGAGTGACAAATCAATCAAGGACCCCTTGCTTGGATGACTTGTAGAATGCTCGTGATCTCGCTTTAGAGAAGGACCTATATGAGGATCACAAATAGAAAGAAAGAAGAACAACTCTAGATCAAGTGATCTATATGTTAGAAGAGAATGAGAGTGTATGAGAGATTTAGTAAGAAGAGGGGTGAGTTAGAATGAAGAAATGACTCTATATTTATAGGCAAATTTCTCCTCTGTTCCACGGATCCCACGGATCCCTTCCACTTGGGATCCGCCTAGTGTAATCCTAGGGATCCGTGGTACGCCCTCTTGCCCATGGGTTTTATGGTTATGGGTCATGGGTTATGGGTTGGTCCATGGGTTTTCTCTAGATTCAATGTATCTAAGTATACAATGTATCAAGTCTTTTGTATGGGTTAAGATCCATGGGTTATGGTTTTACCCATCCTAATAAACTATTACAACAAATGCTTAATTATTACATTTTTGTATTTAAATGGCTATATGTAAATGCTTTACAAAAATAACATCTATCCTTATAATTATACTTAAGATAACATTACATTTGTTATCAACAAAACACAAAGAGATCGCAAAATATTAATAAACGTTTTTACGGTTTATTTGTATTAACACAAGATATGTCTAAGGATGGGTTAATCCCATCCTTTGACATGGACACTGAAAAGTGTAAAACTTGCATGTTGACCAAGATAACCAAGAAACCTTTTCTGGGTGTTAGTCGTGAGACTAAGGTCTTGGAGCTTATACACAAAGTGGGACTGTAATTTGCATGCCACTCCTTCTTTGGGGAATAAGAAGTACTTTGTGACATTTATTGATGATGCTTCAAGGTTTTATATGTCTATTTGTTACATACCAAGGATGAAGCATTAGATAAATTCAAAGTGTTTAAAACTGGTTGAATTACAACTTAGGTCCCCGATCAAAAGATTGGTGACTGATAGTGAGGCAGTACATGGATACTCAGATTTTCACCATGGTATAATCCATGAAATGATCAGCCTCGTATACTCCCAAGAAAATGGTATTTCTGAAAGGAAAAACAGGGTGCTGAAGGAGATTGTTAATTCCACGTTGTCCTATTCAGGATTGAGTAGGGTTCTCGGGGTGAAGCTATGTTAACAAATTGCTATTTATTAAATAGTGGTTCCCAACAAAAAGGAATAAGGTTACCCCTTATGAACTTGACTAAAAGAAACCCAACCCTAACTATCTCGTGGTCCTGGGTTGTAGGGTCATTGAAGACTCGATCCAAAGTTGAAGACTTTGGGTGAAAGAGGCATTGATCAGATCTTTGTTGGATATGCCGAAAGCATTCCAAGGCTTTAGGTTCTATGTTATTGAACCTATGAATATGTTTCGCTTAAATCATAATTGAATCAAGGGATGCAAACTTTGATGAGAATAGATTCTCATCAGTCCTTAGACCAAGTCAGAGGATTCCTAATGGAACTCATGATTGATGTATCGAGGTCCCTCGATGATGAACCATCGGTCCCCTATGAGGTTGTGTTCAACAACTGAACCCGTGTCAGAAGAGCAAAAGGTCGACTCCAAAGTCATTTGGACCTGAATTTCAACTATACTTACTTGAAGGAACAAGGGATGAGGTCTCGCACCAATACTCCTATTGCTTCATTGTTGAGGATGTTCCTAAGACATTTGAAGAAGCAATGAAGTCCTGTGATATTGAGATGGATTCCATCATGGGGAACAACACTTGGGTGTTGGTTGATCTACCTCCTGTTGCAAACCTTGTTGCAAAATGGATTTTCAAAAGAAAAATGAAGGTAGATGGAACTATTGAAAAGTTCAAGGCTAGACTAGTCATTCAGGCTTTTAAACAAAAGTCGGGATAGACTTTTTGATACTTATGCCCTCGTGGTTTCAGATAGTACCATAAGATCACATTATGACATCTATTCACAATCATTATTCATCGATGGATGTGAAAAAATGCTTTCTTGAATGGTGAATTTAAGAGGAGGTTTATATGAACCAACCTCGTGGCTTCATCTTCATTCTCGCAATGAAAACAAGGTGTGTAAACTGATTAAGTCTCTTTATGGACCACAGCACCTAAGCAATGGCATCAAAAATTTGATGAAGTGGTTTTGTCTAATTGTTATGTTCTTAACAAGTCGATAAAATGTGTATATAGCAAATTTGATGAATCCGTAAAAGAGTTATCATTGTCTATATGTTGACGACATGTGATCTTTGGCAATTCCACTAAAATCAGTTGACCACAAAGGAATTTTTGTCATCAAGGTTCTCCATGAAGGACATGGGGAGGCTGATGTTATCCTTGGTATAAGGATTAAACATGAAAGTAAAGAATTTATATCTCTACCTCATTATATTGAGAAGGTGCCGAGGAAATTCAATTACTTTGATTGTACTCCAAAGGAGTACACCTATGGATACTTGTGAGAAGCTGATGCCCAATCATGGCAAGGCTGTATCTCAACTTGAGTATTCTAGGGTGATTGGTCAGCCTGATGTATGCCATGACTTGTACAAGGCCCGATATTGTTTTGCAGTTGGGAAAATTGAGCAGTATACTAGTAATCCTAGTGCTCATCAATCGCAAGTAGTTCGAGGGTATCAAGTATTTGAAGAGAGAACTATGGATTATAGTCTCTCATATACTTGGTTACCCATCGTTGAAGGATACACCGATGCAAGTTGGATCAAGAATATGAAGACAATTGGCCTACCAAAGGGTCGGGTATTCCTACTTGTGGAGGTGCACTTTGGCATCCAAGAAGCAAACTTGCATCACCAATTCAACATTGGAATCAATTTGTGGCTTTAGTACCGCCTGGTAAAGAAGTTTTAATGGTTGAAAAACTGTTTGAGATTCCATTGTGGCCTAAACCTATAACACCTATTTCTATTCGTTAGATAGTGCAAATTTACATTGGCTAAGGCTTATAGCCGATGTACAATGGTAAGTCTAGACACTGTTAGACATAGCATGATTTGTGAGCTTATCATGAATGGGTTGGTATCTATAGAGTTTGTTAGATCTCACAGAACTTAGCCGATCACTTGATCTAAGGGTTTGGCTAGAGACTTAGTTATAAAGTCTCAGTAAAGGGATGGGTTTAAGTCCAACTTAGTCAATCGAATGTTAGGAACCCAACTCCCCTTGAGGAAACTTGGAGCTGAGTTCAATGTGGAAAGTGAACATCTGCTGACAGAGCACATGTTTTATTTACATCCCAAGGTTGTGCTCGAAACTGCTGAAGGAGGATGAATAAAGAGGAACCACCTATGTAAATGTTGTTTTTGCCGCTCAGAAGCTTTGGACTTTAGCTTTTACAACATTTATGAATTTGGATATGGACACATGGTTTGTATAGTGTCAGGAGCTTTTAAGTGTTTGAAAACTTGTGTGTATTTTATCTTCGTGTATTCAAATGGTTGAAGGGTTCAATTTTAGAACACCCCGATTCTCTAATATTGAACGCGGTAATTTACTAAGATGAAAATTCAACCTCAGACATTTTCGTTTATGCACATGTTTGATGTTTGGTTTTCATGTGCGAAGTGAACTAAATTTGGGAGGATTGTTGAAAATTTAGTGCACTTGTGGGATTAGTTCACACCGTAATGGGTCAGAGATAACGGAGTGTACACCCATAAGGTCCCTGAACACCCTGACTCAAATAGTGGTTAGTGCTGATGGTTCGTTAACACCGACAGTAATATTAGACTGATAGGCGTGTTTCCACCGCTAGTGCTATGTTTCCACGGCAGTGTTGTGAAAAGTACCGCTAATGGTATGAAAGTACCGCTAGTGTTAAAGTAATCGCTAAATGGCGTTACAATTGCTTAATGACCATGTTTAATTGGTCATGTAACCACTAACGGCTATAATGTGGATAATTATGAGAAGCATTAATGGCCGATTAATGCTCATAATTCCATTTGACTATTAAGATTAATCTCCTATAAATAGGAGATCCGATTATGCATGAAAGACACATAGAAAACGATTAACACTTATAAGCAAAAGGGTTATTGAATTGTGCCTAATTCTATAACTACATTTGGTCTTATCCAAGTAGATATTCTGTAACCTGCATTAGGTCGAATAGTTTACTTTGGAAAGTGATCACATGATTCCAAGTGATATCCGGTAACCACATTGTGGTATTGTTGCTGCCTTGATTATCTTACCCTGTTCTGGGACATACACACCAACATATAGTTGATCTTCACGATTACCATAAGCTTCAAGATAGGTGCCATCTTTACCACATATGTTAGATTGCTCCCTACATTGAAAACCTTCATGAATCTTGTAAACATATTTATGTTAGACATACTAAAAATGAAATAAAACTTGACATACTGCTATACACTTTAATACTAATTTTACATATATCCCTTAGTTAAGAGTAAACAGTAAGCATTATATATTCATCATATGAGAGAGGACAGTAGATGTTTCTTTATCAGTTCATAGTTCAGGCTTAATTGCAAGTTCTATTGAAATCATTTGGTGAATGACACTATATATACCTTTTTGAATAAGCGGATGCATTGTATGATGGCCTACCAATACAATATGTGTTATTTAGATTGTACAGTGCATTGGCTACAGGATAGTGGGAGAAAGTGTTGGCATACCTGTAGTTGGGGCTCGATGTGCTGTCGTATTTGTGACATTGTTTCATCCTTCAATGTGTAAAGAATATCCTATTTACCACATTTAACTTCAGTGAGAGATGATGGAAAGGATGCAATGATGATAGCAGTTTTTTAGCTTATAAACACATGTTTCTATGCTTTATGGAAGTTGTCATGTTTCTTGTGTGAATCTGTTAGAGCATCGAAAATCCTATTAATTACATTGCATTTTAGTAGATTGTAATTTTTCTTACATGAGTATCAAGTTTCATAACAGACACTCCGTTGTAGTAGTCTTCCACTTAACTGCTTATAGTAAATAACCAAGAACAGTAAGTGCTGTTTAACTAAAAAATTCAAATAAGGTTGTCGTTTCTGATTCATTTTGCATAAAAAGACGCATGAGATGAGTATTCTATATTTATATATAAAGTGAGCCAAAACTCTAAATCATTTGACTATCTAACTTCAGGGGCAATATCGTATTAAAAAATAAAAGTTAAAAAATGTAGGACTAAATATACCCGCAAATGTACATTCAATGTGTTTAACTCCGGGCCCCGAAAGCACGTTACAAATTGGCCATGCTTGACAGTTGTCCCCGCCTTCAACCCAGCGCCATGCTTAGTCAAGATTGGGCCTTATGTGAACCTGTAAGGGAAAGCTAAGGTAAAATGACTAATTTTATCCTTACTTCAGGTCAATCGAAAGCTATAGTAATTTTTATATGGAAAATCTATAATATTTTACTTATTTCCAGTGTATTGTAATCGAAGATGCCTTAGCTGGTGTGCAAGCTGCAAAGATGAGGTAAATCTACTTCCTTCGCTTTGTTGTCAAAATGATTTATCAACAAATAACATGTAAAGTTTTGTTGAATTCGCTTGTTTCGCTATATGTTCTTGTGCCGGGATGGCCACACATGATAAAGTTAAATATCGTTTTTATCTTGTCTTCTAAATGCATGGGCTTATGTTAGACACGCGCCCCCGCATATTTACCAAATCTGGGTCAATTTTAGTCAAAATCTTTGTAACGGGTTAAAGGGAAAGCTAAGGTAAAATGAAATGGGTTAAACAGGTGAAAATTGCCCTAAGTACATTCAAATACTTACCACCCCTAAATTTAGATTATATATTATAGTTTCAAAGAACATTAAATTCTAAAATTATAAATGCAACTTAAAAAAGGAAGACAGGTGTTGGTCAATCAAGCCAATGTCCAACTTCCCATATGCCACCTCTAATTCATGTATATGATAGAATAACCTTGAATGCTTATTATGATTGCAGATGCATAGCCGTGACAGCAACATTGTCTGAAGATACTTTAATGAATGCAGAATGGGACTTTTGTTACCCAATGGATCAACTACCTGTAAGGGTAGTATCAGTCCTGTTACACTGCAGGCAGGGACGGAGCCAGGAACAAATATGACCGGGTGCACAAATCTTTTGAATCGTAATATTGGAAACACATTTCGAAGGACCGGGTGCATTTAAGATGCATGTAGGAAACATCGGCGTTTTTTTCAAAAGTTAACACTAAATCTTAAAAATCCATAGGGTTCCCGGGCACCTGTGGGAACCCCCTAGCTCCGTCCCTGACTGCAGGCAACGATGTCTAATACTAAACTTTGATGATAGCGCTTTTGTAGCTTATAAACACATTGAATTAGTAGTAAATAATATCTCGTGTATTCAAAAGCACAACCAAAATAAAGAATATAAGTAATCGACCAGTTTTTGACCCCCAAGTGAAGGCCTAAGAGAGTCATTTCCCCTCTCGGGCATCTTAGCTTTCAAGCAATGCCACTCCACTTCATCTTGGTTGTTGTCGCACGAATCCTCTTGATTGCATTAACTTCCAGTGGATTGTTCTTGCGCTGTTACAATTAATCATAACCAACATTAAAGTGAGCCAAAACTCTAAATCATTTGACTATCTAACTTCAGGGGCAATATCGTATTAAATAAAAGTTAAAAATGTAGGACTAAATATACCCAAGAAATGTACATTCAATGTGTTTAACCCGCTTCCGAAAGCATGTTACGTACCGCCATGCTCCATTGTCCTGCTCTAACCTGTAAAGGCCATAAGAATCAAGACGGGCCTTATGTGAACTCGTAAGGGTAGTATCACCTGTTAGATCACAGCAACGATGTCGATACTAAACTTTGATGATAGTTGTTTGTAGCTTATAAACACGTTGAATTAGTAGTAAATATTTCTCGGTATTCAAAAGCACAACCAATATAAGTATGGCCTCACATGAGTAAATATAACATGATTTAAATCATTTATCATTAAAAGAAAAGAATAAACATGATATTTCATGTATGCTTAAACAACAAATATAGAAAATGTACCTTTGAATAACCCATATCAACGCTCCAAGAACAAGAAACATTTGTTAATGTATGTGAGACAGTGGCCGACTTCCTTTTGCCATTGTCGTATTGTATGCATACATGCGAAGCATTATCCAAATTCGGTGATGACAAATGGCTATAGGCTATAATGTATGTGAGACAGGAAGAATGAATATTACTCAAAATATGTGGATAAACAAAACCAAACCTAACCTAACATCGCTCTACATACGTAATATGGATAACCCGTATGAGAACCGGGCACGATATTGCCACCGTGAAAAGAGCAAGAAACTGAATATTGATTAAGATAGTAACATATTTAGAAACATAAATCTTTTCTTCGTCTCCATACCTCTTGTAACGCAAGTTTTTCCTCAAGATTTTATATACAAATTGAGAAAAAAACGTTTAACATCAATATCACAGCCTTCTCAATGTTATCCGCTCCTTCTCATAGCTCGAGGTAGCAACTTCTGGTCTCATAAAGCTTTCTTATTAGTCATAACAGTTTCTTATTAGCACCTTCCTGGTCTAAAAAATTAATAGCTAATATTAAGTCTTCATACCTTAATATGGATAACCCGTATGAGAACCTGCATGCATATTGCCATTGTGAAAGAGAAAGAAACTTAATATTGATTAAGATAGAAACCTTGAACTCCTGTTATAGCTTCTTTTGGTTGTGTGGATATAAGACGACAAAGGAACGTAATCCTTGATCGTAAATAGGTATGAATACATGTAATCGATATTAAAACATATGGCTAATAAGAATCTTTGGTAAACCTGATAAGAATATTTGGCTAATGACCCTTGTGAGAAACACGTATCACAGCTTCGGTATATGTAAATTATCCGACTACATGTCAATAGGAATGTAACACCCCAACCCGACAAGGGTCCGAATGCCACATTATGGAGTCATATCAGAACATACAAAACAAAATGCAAGCGGAAGTCTTTATTAAAATCATGAAAGTCATCAAAACATAAGTCATTCAAAAGTTCCAAAGCATAACCAATAACTGAAATAACAGAAATTAATGCTTAGGTGATTAAATTTCGAAAATAATTAATAATAACTAATTAAATTAAGATTTATTTTTTAGAATTAAATTTCGAAAATTAATGCTTAGGTAATTAAATTTTGAAAATAATTAATAATAACTAATTAAATTAAAAAAAAAAATCTTAGGTGGACAACTAATGATTACATGGCATTTTGAATTAAATTTCGAAAATAATTAATAATAACTAATTAAATTAAAAAAAATCTTAGGTGGACAACTAATGATTACATGGCATTAAAATGAATTACATGGCATTGAGGTGGCAATTGTGGAATAATCTACGTGTCATGGTTTCCTGTTATATATATATATATATATATATATATATATATATATATATATATATATATATATGCACTTGAGACCAGTGACCAACCCATGTGCTCTCATCCACCAGCTTCTCAATAATTCATCCTCAGCTCCCCGTGAAGAAACCCTCATCTCCCCTTTATTACTGTTTTTCCCAAACAGGTAGTAATTCACACCAACACTCAAACCATAAACAACAATGGGCCAATGCTTGTCAAACAAACACATAAACAAACACATGTATATTGAATCCTGACCATCAAAAGTGAATCAACGGCTGACATTGCGGATCCACGTGAACTCATATCAACCAATCACAATGCAGCTCGACCCACTATAAAAAGCAGCATAAACAGTTGTAGCTAGTCACTTGATTTACATAAAAAAATCACACAACACAAACAAGAAGAAAAATGTACACCATGTCTTCAAGCGCATCTGCACCAAAAGTTCGGTTTGGTTTTTGGTGTTTGGCGGTTCGGTTTTTTTGTTTTTTCGGCTTTCGGATATTCAAAATTTGAGTTGATGGTTTTATGTTAGACCTATTAATTTAGCTAAGTTCTTTAAATTCGGATATCCGAAATTTCGGATAACATTTTTATATATCCGAATATCCTAATCTCCAAATATCTATAATTTTCAGAAAACTTTATATGAGTTCCAAAAATGACATTTCACAAAAGCCAATATTTTATTAAATTTTGATCAATTTTTCGGATATCCGAATACGAATATTTTCTGAACATCCAAAACCTAAATCAAATCAAGAACTCGTAAAATATAAGTAGAATATTTCGTCGTATTATAATAAGATTATATAACATGTATATAAAGATGAGATGCGTGAACATATATGAAATAAAGAAAACTAACTTTACGAATTTATAGTGTTAGCTAAATAAACACCTAACACGAATATCTAATCTCTTAATTTTTGGACTTTGGCGGTTACTTGTATCAAAACTAATATGTATACATTTTTTATTAGTTTTATGAATAGCATGTGTGGCGGTTCGTTTTTTCGGTTTGTTTTCATATAAGACCAAAAACCGAACTAAAACTTTCGGTTTTTTTTAAAAACCAAAACCGCACCATCTGTTTTAGAATTGGTTCTTTTTTTTGGGCGGTTTTTTTGGTTTTTCGGGTATTGGTTCGGTTTTTCATTTTTGTTGCTCTCCCTTACTAAGCACAAACTAACTCCTAAAATTTATTAAAAACTAAAAACCGGATTCTATTTTGGGTTTGTTATGGTGAGCCCAAATAGTAAGTAGTCCAAAGTAACAAGCACATGTTATGTATCATACTATTAACATAATATATATATATATATGTATATATATATATATATGTATATATATATATATATATGTATATATATATGCACCTTAGACCAATGACCCACCCATATGTGCCCTCATCTACCAGCTCCTCAATAATCCATCCTCAACTCCCCGTGAAGAAACCCTCATCTCGCCTTTATTACTGTTTTTCCCAAACAAGTAGTAATTCACACTAACACACAAACCATAAACAGCAATGGGCCAATGCTTGTCAAACAAACACATGTATATTGAATCCTGACCATCAAAAGTGATTCAACGGCTGACATTGCGGATCCACGAGAACTCATATCAACCAATCACAATGCAGCTCGACCCACTATAAAAAGCAGCATAAACAGTTGTAGCTAGTCAATTGATTTACATCAAAAACACAGGCAACACAAACAAGAAGAAAAACGTACACCATGTCTTCTATCGCATATGCACCAAAAGTTCGGTTTGGTTTTTGGTGTTTTGCGGTTCGGTCATTTGTTTTTTCGGTTTTCGGATATTCAAAATTTGAGTTGATGGTTTTATGTTAGACGTATTAATTTAGCTAAGTTCTTTAAATTCGGATATCCGAAATTTCGGATAACATTTTTATATATCCGAATATCCAAATATCTATAACTTTAAGATAACTTTATATGAGTTCCAAAAATGACATTTCACAAAACCCAATATTTTATTAAATTCTGATCAATTTTTCGGATATCCGAATACGAATATTTTCTGAACATCCAAAACCTAAATCAAGAAATCGTAGAATGTAAGTAGAATATTTTGTCATATTATAATAAGATTATATAACATGTATATAAAGATGAGATGCGTGAACATATATGAAATAAAGAAAACTAACTTTATTTAATTTATAGTGTTAGCTAAATAAACACTAACACCTAATATCTAATCTCTTAATTTTTGGACTTTGGTGGTTACTTGTATCAAAAATAATATGTATACATTTTTTTATTAGTTTTATGAATAGCATGTGGCGGTTCGGTTTTTTCGGTTTGGGTTTTCATATAAGACCAAAAACCGTACTAAAACTTTTGGTTTTTTTAAAAAACCAAAACCGCACCATCGGTTTTAGAATTGGTTCGGTTTTTTGGGGGAGGTTTTTTTGATTTTTTGGGTTTTGGTTCTGTTTTTCGGTTTTGTTGCTCTCCCCTACTAAGCACAAACTAACCCCTAAAATTTATTAAAAGCTAAAAACCGGATTCTGTTTTGGGTTTGTTATGGTGAGCCCAAATAGTAGTCCAAAGTAACAGGCACATGTTATCTATCATACTATTAACATAAAAAAAACAGAATATGCACTTGAGTAACAACATTCAAGTCTCCTCCTCCGTACAAGAAATGAAACAAACACATGTATATTGAATCCTGACCATCAAAAGTGAATCAAGGTGACATTGCGGAATACGCTTTGAATCATATCAACCAATCACAATGCAGCTCGACCCAAATAAAGCAGCATAAACAGTTGTTAGTAGTCACTTGATTTACACAAAAAACCCCACACACAACACAAACAAGAAGAAAAAAAAGTAATACCATGTCAGCGCCATCGCATAACTCCAGGAAAGACAAGGTCCACTTGTTTGTAGAAAAATAGCAAATATATTGCTTTTTTAAACCATGCATGTTTTCTATATCTTTTTGTTTCCTTCTTATCGCAAAAACTCTTCCTGAGGATGCGCAATGGTCTGAGTAAGGTCGCGAAGCTTCTCGAAAAAGTCCTGGAGACTGTGGAAGGTATAGTTTGTACTTTGGATAGCAAATGAAGTGGGTTTTCGCTTAAGACTAATTATACAATTCCATTGTTGTTTTCTTGGTTATAGGGAATATGAGTGTGTTCTCAATGAAGAAGATGACACGTTGACCATCACGGCTAATGGGGTATGCAGCAAGCGCTATCGCAGTAGTCGTGGGCAAGCTTAGGAAACATGTACAGGTAGAGGCCACACGAGTTCCGTACATTAGACTTGGAGTGTGTTTGGTTGGTTGAATGTTTTATGCATTGATGAACTAATATCTTTGTATTTTGGAATGGATTTGATGAATGAAAATGAATGAATCATGTTTTATGTTTTATGCATGTGACAATTAACATACCCAAACATGAGCTTTAAGAAAGAAAAAATGTACCAAACAAAAATTACAAGATACATATACTTAGGATCAAAAAAATATGAAAGGATTAGAAAAAATATATGGTCACGATTTTTGTGCTATGCTATGAAAAAGTGGACAGTTGTTAGTTGAAAAAAAGTGGGACAGTTATGCAAAAAACTGCCATTGTTCCACTTGGTTTTTATTTTATTTAACAATTCATAACCGTGGGGCAAAATTCATTTTTTATTTTAAGTGGGTAGTAGGTACATATTTACTTTGTATAAGTGATTCTTTGAAATATAGTCACGGCTTTGTTTACTTTCGACATATTATAAAGTCGCAGTTTTATTTTCAAAATAGGGTCAACCTTTTTGTACTTATTTTAGTTCGGTTTTAATTTTGTAAATATAGTCCCGCATTTTGTAGTCTCATTTTACTTTCTTGCCAAATCCATTTAAAAAAGGTTATTGGTAGCGTTGTGGGCTTGGTTTTTTGTTTTGTACACCAGTCGCATTCCGTTCAAATTTGTTGTTATGTCTCGCATTCTTTATAAATACTTTTTGTGTTTTTTAATTAGAAGGTCACGAAAGACACATATCTAGGGTCCAAATTTTTTTGTTAAATGAATCTAAGTGATCAAAATAAAAAATTCATGTTTGTAACAAAATTTATGCGACGTCTAATTTGGTAAATGAGTACTGGTTATGGTTTATTTAAAAAAATTATCTTTAAAATTTTTTTTTCACACGTGTCACACTTCATATATTTTATCTCAGGGGCTGATAAGGTTTAATAGGGTTGAGTTAATCTAGTTACAAAAACTAGTCGGCTTTGTTTCACCCGAACCTGATGAAATTAATATCTTTGTATTTTCGTATTGATGATGAATGAAATGAATCATGTTTTATGTTTTATGCATGTGACAATGGACAAGAAAGAAGAAGAAACAATATGTATGTACTTTGCTTTTGTGTTGGCGTGTCAAAGTAAACAACACAAGAAACAATAAAAAGCTAATATAAAAAATGGAAAGGATGCCTACTTTACAAGTATGAAAGTTGCCTACTTTCCTTTGTAAAAAAATAAAAATATTTACAATTAAGCTCCTTCATTATATCACAAATATATGTTTTCCTCATTCCTTTACAAAAAAAAGTATGCAATTTTTCTACTTTATAAAGTAAGCATCATTTCCCTATATAAAAAATATAAAAAAAAATAACCGAGTATGAAAAACAAATGAGAGCAAATTACAATTTTGTTGGCTAAACAATAAATATTTACACATTTATTTACATAACCAATAACACTATGTCATAGTATTTTCTTAGCTACGATCTCAAGCTGCTATAAAAATTCTAAATTTTTTCGACAATGTAAAGGTTGTATTTTTATCTTCGAAATGAGCCTAATATTCATATTGTTTTGAGACGATTTACAATTTTTTTTTTTATTTTTTCCATTACAAATTTTTGATAAAACTTGTTACAAATTTTTTATAAAACTTTTATGAATAAAATATTGCTAACTTTTCGATACTGTATGAATGTTAATTAAGCTTACTTTGAAGATAAAAAGAATGCCCAAAAAATTAAAATTTGTTTTCGTATATCACATTTAACAAAATATTCTCAGAGTGTATTTTTTTACTTAATATAACGCCAAGACACACAAGTTTTGGTTGACATCCTCCATATGTTTTTTTCCCGTGTTTGTTCCCATGCCTTAATTCACATATTCCTCCCGCAATCACATAAACTGAAATCAGCAGTTAACAAGTTAGAGTTTTTGTGGAGTAAATTGATGTCATCCTTTGAAGTGTAGTCCGCCTTGAAGCCATGGTAATATTCATCATTCATAATTAGATAAAGTTCATCCTCCATATGTTTTTTTCCCGTGTTTGTTCCCATGCCTTAATTCACATATTCCTCCCACAATCACATAAACTGAAATCAGCAGTTAACAAGTTAGAGTTTTTGTGGAGTAAATTGATGTCATCCTTTGAAGTGTAGTCCGCCTTGAAGCCATGGTAATATTCATCATTCATAATTAGATAAAGTTAAATTGAATACAATCATAAAATCTAAAGATATTTATCGAATTACTCATATGTGTTACGTTTTGTCGTTTATTGTTGTGAGTTGTGGTTTATTGTCCTAGTGTTTCGATTTTCAAAATTGATTTGTACTTGTTTTGCATTAGAGGGCTTTGAATGGGATTAATACGTATGCATGGATAATACAGTTGCAAAATTTATTCAAAAATTTCAAACTAATTTTTAAAATCTTTCAAAATTTTGCTCATTAAGGCTCCTCCCTCATACTTTCAAAAAGTACAAAAATCTCAAAATACATGTCAGTTCATACGAATCCGTTTTCTCCCACTTTGATTGATTTTTCATTCTGGGTTCTCTTACTGCACACATTTGCCGGAGGTCTTTCTGGAAGCAGTCTCTTTACCCTGAGGTAGGGGTAGGATTTATCTACATTTTACCTCCTCATTCCCCACCTACCCTCATCCCTCCCACCCTCATTTCCCACCACATCACTCCCGCCACCAACTCAACATCACCGTCACTTTCACCATCATTTTCCCCACCGGCACTGCCACCCATTGATCAACTGCTCGACTTCTCCACCCTCGACTCATCCACATGAATGAGTCAAATCAATGAAGGATAAAAAGTTGACCGAGTGTATTTTGTTTATCTTGGACATATATTCTCAAAAATATTTATGTAAGGCGATATAATAGTCTCAAAAAGTCAAGGAAGATGTGAATAATTCCTTTTGTGGATCAAAGGTAAAAATTAATTATAGAAAGCTAGTAATCTAAAGTTTGGTAGAAGTGTAATTTGTGAGGTCTTGGACTTCTCATTTGTATTTCTTTATAATTTTGGCTTTTTGCGAAAAGCAATTATAAGATTTTGCTTTGACTTAGTATTATGTCGGGTTTTACAGGTCCAAGAAAGGTAAGAAGATATGAGTTTCAGATTTTGTTTACCGGATATAAACTTCCTAGTGAGTTTCAAGTTGCAACTTCATTATGGTTTTGGTTACTGGCATGCCTATATACTGAATTTGCGTGATATGCCAACAAAATTTGGCCAGACTAAATCCGGTACAGTGAAAATGAGTGTCGTATTAGGAAGTGAGGGTGGGAGGGATGATGGAGAAATAAAAAGATATATAAAAAGTTATAAAACATAAGGGTATGTTAGACATTTTACTATGGGCCAACTTTTGGCTTATTTTGAATTTTTCTTTTAGAGTAAATTGCAAAAATCGTCCCTAAACTATGGCCAAATTGCACGTTTCGTCCCAAAACTATGGAAAGTGCAAATATCGTCCCTGTGGGGAAACTTTGGGGCAGAATCGTCCTGGCCTAGATCAAATGACTAAAATACCCTTCTCTTTTATTACTTTGCAGTTCTTCGCAAATGGTCCTGTGTTCGCAGATTTGCAAATTTAGTCATTTTTTTTTAATTAACAATTAATATTAGTATTATTTTTTTTACGTTTTCGTCCGTTTTTTTTACGTTTTCGTCCGATTTTTTACGTTTTCGTAGAATTTTTACGTTTTCGTCCGTTTTTTTACGTTTTCGTCCGTTTTTTTACGTTTTAGTCCGTTTTTTTACGTTTTCGTCAGATTTTTTCGTTTTCATCCGTTTTTTCGTTTGTCCGTTTTTTGTTTTTTTTTTTTTTTACGTTTTCATCAGATTTTTTACGTTTTCGTCCGATTTTTTACGTTTTCGTCAGATTTTTTAGGTTTTCGTCCGTTTTTTTACGTTTTCGTCTGATTTTTTACGTTTTTGTCTCTTTTTTTACGTTTTCGTCCGTTTTTTTACGTTTTCTTCTGTTCTTTTTACGTTTTTGTCTCTTTTTTTACGTTTTCGTCCGTTTTTTACGTTTTCGTCTGTTTTTTTACGTTTTCGTCCGATTTTTTTACGTTTTCGTCCGTTTTGTTTATGTTTTTGTCGTTTTCATCCATTTTTTAAGTTTTCGTCCGATTTTTTACGTTTTCGTCTGATTTTTTACGTTTTCGTCTGATTTTTTACGTTTTCGTCATTTTTTTTTACGTTTTGTCTCTTTTTTACGTTTTCGCCGTTTTTTAGTTTTCGTCCGTTTTAACGTTTTCATCTGGCTTTTTTACGTTTTCGTCGGTTTTTTTACGTTTTGGTAAGTTTTTTTACGTTTTGTCTGTTTTTTACGTTTTCGTCTGATTTTTTTACGTTTTCGTCCGTTTTGTTTATGTTTTTGTCGTTTTCATCCATTTTTTAAGTTTTTGTCCCATTTTTTACGTTTTCGTCCGATTTTTTACGTTTTCAAACAAATATGACGAAAACGTAAAAAATCTGACGAAAACGTAAAAAAACGGACGAAAACCTAAAAAATCTGACGAAAACGTAAAAAAACTGACGAAAACGTAAAAAAACGGACGAAAACCTAAAAAATCTGACGAAAACGTAAAAAATCTGACGAAAACGTAAAAAACAGAACGAAACGTAAAAACGGACGAAAACAAAAAAAACGGACGAAAACGTAAAAAAAGAGACAAAAACGTAAAAAGAACAGAAGAAAACGTAAAAAAACGGACGAAAACGTAAAAAAAGAGACAAAAACGTAAAAAATCGGACGAAAACGTAAAAAAACGGACGAAAACGTAAAAAACGGATGAAAACGTAAAAAATCTGACGAAAACGTAACAAATCGGACGAAAACGTAAAAAAACAGACGAAAACGTAAAAAAAGAGACAAAAACGTAAAAAATCGGACGAAAACGTAAAAAATCGGATGAAAACGACAAAAACGTAAACAAAACGGACGAAAACGTAAAAAAATCGGACGAAAACGTAAAAAAACAGACGAAAACGTAAAAAAACGGACGAAAACGTAAAAAAAGAGACAAAAACGTAAAAAGAACAGAAGAAAACGTAAAAAACGGACGAAAACGTAAAAAAAGAGACAAAAACGTAAAAAATCGGACGAAAACCTAAAAAATCTGACAAAAACGTAAAAAACCGGATGAAAACGTAAAAAATCGGACGAAAACGTAAAAAAACGGACGAAAACGTAAAATAACGGATGAAAACGTAAAAAATCTGACGAAAACGTAAAAAACGGACGAAAACGTAAAAAATCGGACGAAAACGTAAAAAATCGGACGAAAACGTAAAAAAACGGACGAAAACGTAAAAAAACGGACGAAAACGTAAAAAAAGGGACGAAAACGTAAAAATCGGACGACCGTAAAAAAGTAAAAAACGGACGAAAACGTAAAAAATGGGATGAAAACGTAAAAAATCGGACGAAAACGTAAAAAAAATAATACTAATATTAATTGTTAATTAAAAAAAAAAAAAAAAAAAAAAAGGACTAAATTTGCAAAATCTTTCGAAACACAGGGACCATTTGCGCAAGGAACTGAAAAGTAATAAAGAGAGAAGGGTATTTTAGTCATTTGATCTAGGCCAGGGACGATTTATGCCCCAAAGTTTCCCCACAGGGACGATATTTGCACTTTCCATAGTTTTGGGACGAAACGTGCAATTTGGCCATAGTTTAGAGACGATTTTTGCAATTTACTCTTTCTTTTATTAAGGGGGTGTTTGTTATTACGTTTTCACATGGATTATTTGATTATCACGATGCCAAAACGCAAAAAAAAAAAAGCTAGTGTTTGGATAGGAAAAGATAAAAAGTGCATATCCACGTTTAGAAGACTACAAAACTGTTTTTTTCTAAAAGTATGTGGGAGTAGCAGTTGGAAAACGTCATTTGATAAACTCACGTTTGGGGAAAGGCAATTTTACCCAAACACCCCCAAGTATGGTTGAAGATGACATTGTTCTTTTAATTTGGGTTAATTTCATATATACTCAATTAAAACCCTTAAATGTCATATTTACTCAACGAACACCTATAATGGCATATATACCCAACTTAAACATCAAATTTGTCATATCTATCCATTTTGTTAATAAATCAATTAAAACTCAATTTACCCAATCAAATACCCATCATACCCTTCATACATAAGAACTTTTATGTCTATGTGATGACAACACCCATGGCCAAACAGCACATTAACACGAAACCATGACCCCCACTCAGAACCCATCAGACCCAAGCAATCAACATAGATTACATTGTAATCTTTTGAAAGCATTATTGTTGTTTGCAAAAACATATAATAAATCAACGCTAATAACATATTGGCTTCAAAATATAACATAACTAAAAGCATATACGATGGTTGTCATGCTTGTCATTTTATTTGTAACCCCCAAGCAATCAATAAGCCCAAAATTTTATGTAATTTACATTTGTGGCTTCCTTTCTGCATTTGCAGTGATCCCTTTACCGAGATCTTTAAGAATAAAATTAACAGTGGATTTTAGGGGTGGGTTATTTCGACGGTATCTAGTTTTTTATTCTAACCCTCCCTGGTAACTAGGGTGTACTTTTTGTCCCATTTTTTTTTTTTTTTTTTTTTTTTTTAAATAAAAATAAGTGTGTATAATAAGAATAAAAGTAAGTGTGTATAATAAGTGTGTGTGTATAATAATGTATTATGTTTTGTATAATAATGTATTGTACATGCATAATGTTTTGTATAATAATGTATTGTACATGCATAATGTTTTGTATACTTTTGTTTAATAATGTTTTGTATATGTATAATTATTTTGTTTGTATAATAGCAAGTTAAATATTACCACATTAAATAACTGCAACAACAACAGTTATTATTAAATTAAACGTCAACGTTAACATATTATTTAAATACAACAACATCTACTACATATGAAGATTATTCATCTCGTTTAAAAGATCATGGAGCCTTGCACCCGACTGACAAGCGTGATCCTCAGGATTCCTTGCCAATTCTAACTCCATCTCTAGCTGCTTTATTTTTGTCTTCAACCGCTTGATCTCATTATCTTTAGCAACGCAGTTTGAGCACTGCGTTGAAGATGATGCTCGACTTAAGTACCGTCTTTCAAATTCATCTTTCCAACTGAAGTATCGACACCCATAGTCATCTGTACCTGGCTGTTACATGTTAAGAAAATAATAAGAAATGTATTTTAAACAAACAAATTATTTACATAAAACCCCTAAGCAAACGTATGATTATTTACCACTGAAAGAGGACATGCATAATACGGTCGGCCCGGAAAGGATTTCGTGGATTTTTGTTCTATAATAAATCCTCTATTACATCGACACCAGAAAGGATTTCCTTGGCCCACCTGACAAAAGAATTTGCATAAATCAGTAATCAATCATTTACAACAAAAAACATGTATCATTTACAATGTTATTATTAATTTAAATATAAACAGTAATCAATCATTTACAACATAAATCAGTAATCAATCACTATGTTTACAACATAAATCATTAATCAATTATTTACAACATAAATCAGTAATCAGTCACTATGTTTATAATTATTTACAACATGAATCAGTAATCAGTCACTATGTTAGTCTATCCCTATATAATGATTCCCACTGGGATGCAGCTTCGGATCTGTGCCTCCTCCATTGTGGGTGGATATGCGGAAGTGGAGAATGTTCGTCTAGCGTCAGAACAATGTAATGACCTACTTCGTCCCCCACACGGGCTATCACAAGGGGGATAGTTCTTTGTGAGAAGTCTGGACCACTGATAAGCGGAAAACACGTATTCCAACCCCTAAGAGATATAAATGCAACGGGTCGTCTAATCAGTTCTGCAATAACCAACCCCGTGTTTGGCATGTCCATGTAGCAATCAGGCGGTGCATTTCCATGTCCGGACCAGTCTATTGTACGGCGAAGTTCGTTAAACCCATCTACCCCCCCAAAACCCATGTAAAAACCTGCCAATGTAGGTCCATGTTGCAATAACATCTGCCTAACTTGGCGCGAAATGTTTTGTTCCCAAACACCATGGGCAACGCACCGGAACCCACAATTTCCGTCACCCACCACATTATATATACTTGATATGTATGGATGCAAAAGGACTGGAAGCACACCCATAAACATTTCGCTTTCTGCATCTCCATCGTACAACCTGTGTCTTATTTTTGGTTGACCACTAGGACCCGTGAAAGAACTATGTCGGGCAGGTTCTTTGTTGAAGTTCGGGACTTGTGTAGATCTTGTAGCGGTGCTTCGTCGTTGATTTACGTTGAAACTTCATTCAAGTCGGGTCTTCATTCAAGTCCGGACTTGTGTAGCCTGCCCATTTTGTCCTTTCGCTCGGACGTCCACTGGTTTTTCTGAATAACAGGTTCCCGTCTGTTGTCATCAGATGCGGTTGGTATATCGATCTCAACTTCGTTAGCATATTATTCTTGACAAACAACGATGCTTTGGTAAAAACATTCTTGAATTGCCGAATGTCATCTCTAAACGAAGTATCATGATGATGATGATGATGATGATGATGATGATGATGATGATGATCATCATCATTACTGGAAGAGCCATCTTCAGGCGGTGGCCTATTGATATTAGGCCACGGAACATGTAGGGTTCTACAAAAAATATTAAGTTCTTCCAGTGGAATGGGGCGTCCTGAAATCATTAAAAGTAGTATATTACAATGCCGCCCGTAAATCACTGATATTAATGGGGAAAACAACTTGATAATTATAAATTTACTTACCATGATATACATAGTAAATCTCTCTCACTCTCTCTCTCTCTATCTCATCTCTTTATCTATCAAATTTTCTTAGATCCATGGTAAGTTCTTGTTCTGATTACATTTACATGATGTTTATATCATGTTTATTTGATGTTTATGTTGAGTTAAATTAAAAAACGCGTTTTTTTTAGGGTTTGGGTGAGTTTGTGATGTTTGTGTGATTCTTGGGTGATATTTGGGGTTAATTAACTGGATCTGTTAAAAAAATTAAAAACGCCTAATTTTTTTTAGGGTTTGGGTGATTGGATTCTGTGATGGTGAGTTTGTGATGTTGGTGATTCTTGGGTGATATTTAGGGTTAATTAACTGGATCTGTTAAAAAATTTAAAAACGCCTAATTTTGTTTTTAGGGTTTGGGTGACTGGGTTCTGTGAGGGTGAGTTTGTGATGTTTGTGTGATTCTTGGGTGATATTTGGGGTTAATTAACTGGATCTGTTAAAAATTTTAAAAACGCCTATTTTTTTTTAGGGTTTGGGTGATTGGGTTCTGTGAGGGTGAGTTTGTGATGTTTGTGTGATTCTTGGGTGATATTTGGGGATAATTAACTGGATATGTTAAAAAATTTAAAAACGCCTAATTTTTTTTAGGGTTTGGGTGATTGGGTTCTGTGAGGGTGAGTTTGTGATGTTTGTGTGATTCTTGGGTGATATTTGGGGTTAATTAACTGGATCTGTTAAAAAAATTATAAACGCCTAATTTTTTTTAAGGGTTTGGGTGATTGGATTCTGTGATGGTGAGTTTGTGATGTTTGTGTGATTCTTGGGTGATATTTGGGTTTAATTTAAAAACCTATGGTATAAGATTACAAACTGCTTATGTAAGATGGTGATTATGTGATGTTATTGAAACTGCCAGAGTTGTGGGTGCAAAAGGGTAGGTTAACACCTTGATCTGCCACCATTGAGTGGTATGAATACCTGCTTTGGCCTACCCCAGTCCACAGGCTCTGTGTGGTTTCTTGTGAAACTGCTTATTGCTTATGATAAAAATGTGCTTATGTGCTTATTGAAACTGCTTATTGCACACAGGCTCAGATTAGACCCGTTCCAATAGTACTTTACGGGTTGGGTTATTTCGACGGTACCTAGTTTTTTATATTAACCCTCCCTAGTTTTAGAGGGTTTGGAGATGAAATTGCTTATGAATCTGAAAATAACAAACTGCTTATATGCTTGATAAGCAATTTGTTATTTTAAGCTGATTTGAAAATTGTTTTTAAAAAAAAAAAAAAAAAACTGGGATAAGGTAATGATGATTTAAAAAAAAACATGATTTTGGCTTGGCATTTCCGAATGGACGGCAAAAAAAAATTTTATTTTGCAACCTTTGATGTTGCAGCCATAAATGATAATATGAAACTTAATCTGAGCCTAATGTTATCTCTATTATTAATGTGTAAAGTTGTCATTACCTCTGGTGATTGAGACATATCTGCAGCCTAAGATATTTGTTGTTTCTTTGTGGTTTGTTACTTGCGGCTTGTGTTTCACTTGGCTTGTGTTATAACCCAACCCTATGTACTAGAGAGGGTTAATCTAAAAACCACGCCCGTCGAAATAACCCAACCCTATCTGTAACTTGTTGGAATCTTCACTTGTTGTAACTTGGTGACCCTGCTTGTGGTGGTACTTGGGGTACTTTGAAAAACCCTTTAGTTTTGTGGTGGGAGAGTAACTTTGTGGTAATTTGTGAATGTGATGATTGCCTGTGAATGGATGATGAATTGGAATACGGAGGTTTCACTACCTACCACTTTGAGATTCTTCCCTTGTGAGTTCCTGCAGTTTGGGAATCTTACTGCTGCTTTTGGTACTTGCTTGTGAACACTTGGGCAATCTAACTTGGTTGCAATCTGGTATTGTGCAATCTGATCTGTGCACTTGTGTGCAATCTGCTGCACTTGGACAAAAAAAAAAATTCAAAAAAGGCGATGACGATTGGTTTTATAACCGAACGGCACGACAAAGTGATATTTTTATCACTTTGTAGCCTTCATATCCGAGCCTAACACTTTTTATCAATTGTGCAAATGGTTTTCTAAATCGGCGATGATGTTAATCTGAGCCTTTATGTAATCTGCTTGTGTGCTAATGCAATCTGCTTGTGTGATAATGCGATCTGCTTGTGTGCTTATGCACTTGGACAAAAAAAAAGGCGATGACGATTGGTTTTATAACCGAACGGCACGGCAAAGTGATATTTTTATCACTTTGCAGCCTTCATATCCGAGCCTAACACTTTTTATCAATTGTGCAAATGGTTTTCTAAATCGGATCGGCGATGATGTTAATCGAGCCTTTATGCATCTGCTTGTGTTGCTAATGCAATATGCTTGTGTGATAATGCAATATGCTTGTGTGCTAACACTTGGACAAAAAAACTTGGACATTGGACAAAGCTGCTTGTGTGTTATGCACTTGGACAAAAATATACTTTTGGGACAATAATACTGCTTGTGTGCTTATGCACTTGGACAAAAAATACATTTGGGACAAAAAACATAATACCTTCTTGTGTGCTTGTGTGTGTTTTCACTTGGACAAAAAATACTTGGGACAAAAACAGCGAAAAAACACAAAAAAGGACAAAAAAAAACAGAAAAAGGTACAAAAGAAAAAGAAAAAGTACCCCCTCAACTAGGGAGGGTTTGCAGATGGGGGGTAGACCCCGTCCCAATAGTGTGACCCTTAATTTATCAACTTTACAACATTTTTCATTCGCTTAAATCTATACAACACATTTTTCTATGTTGCTTTAACATATATATTACATTAGGGTTATGGTACACAAAAGTTACTAAAGTTTACAAAAAATTTGTCCTAAGGTAATATAGTTTCATTTTGTTCAGTTAGGTTACTAAACTTTCGGTAAGCATACACTTCGAAAATTCAGTGTTAGTCCGAGTAACTTGGATGTATATTTTTAGATAAGTTCAGTAATGCATGGGTGAACAAAATTCAAAGTTCAATAACTGAACATTCACTTTTATAAGTTCGTTTTACTGAAGTGAACAAAGTTTCAAAGTTCAGTAACTTGGATGAACAAAATGAAACTATATTACCTTAGGACAAATTTTTTGTAAACTTTAGTAACTTTTGTGTACCATAACCCTATTACATTATAATCATCTAAGAGCATTATTTTATATCCATTGAGATATATAAGTTCTGCATGATGCGATAGTGCTTTTATAAGATTAAAAGTTATGTAGGTTTGGTGCTTTTTATTTCGTTGTTATTACATGTATAGACATGATGTGTTTGTAAGGTATGATGGGTATTTAATAATGTAAATTGAGTTTTAATTGATTTATTAAGAAAGTGAATATATATGACAAATTTGATGTTTAAGTTGGGTATATATGCTATTATAGATTTTGGTTAGGGTTATATGACATTTAAGAGTTTACTTGGGGATATACGGAATTAACTCTTTTAATTTTATTAAATGCATATGTTCAAATATATGTCGAACGTAGAATACATAAGAGATCTCTCAAACACTTAGGGCATGTTTGATAGAGAGAATTTCAAAGAAATAAAATGAGGTAGATAATAGAAATTCAGAGAATAGAAATCAGTAGAGAATTTTGTTCAATTCTAATGTTTGTTAACAACAGAGACTTGACATAAGAAATGAAAAAATAATTATTATTTTTTTAAATAACATTTTGTCATATGAGGCTCACATGTATTTATTTGTTATTTTTTTCTTTTTTTAACTTATTTTTTCTAAATTACAATTCTAAAAAAATTATTTAAAAGAATATATTTTTTTAATTTATTTAAAAAAAATATTTAATTAAGAATTTATTTTAAAACATTATTTTTTTTTAATTTTATTTTTTGTGAAATAAAATTATTTAAAAGAACTATTTTTCTTTTAAATGTATTTTTTATCTAAAAAAAAATTAAACAAATTATTTTTTAAATAATCTATATGATACTAAAATACACATGTAAGATGAAAAAGGAAAAATACGTATCGTAAAAAAAATATTACAAAAACTAACCATTTCCAATTCTCCAATTTCCCAACTAAAAGTGATGGAAGTGAAACTTTAAAAATTACACTACTAATTCTCTATAAATTATCTCAAATTCTCCACATTTTTATTTCTCTCATCTACTAAACAATAAAATTCAATTCATTTCCATTTCTCTTATCTCATTTCTCTCTATCAAACACACCCTTAAACATGAAATTTTGAACTATATAAGTTGATGGTACATTTTGTTGAAGGAAAATACTTATACTTTCTTATGGATTTTTTTTTTCTTTTTTTATTCTTAATGAATTTTTTTATATGTATCCCTAAAGGTTATGGTTGAAAGGTTCAAACATGCAATAACCATTTATACATGTGCCTAATCAAACACCACAATCATGAAAAGCACCGAAACCGAAACCTAAGGCTGAATCAATGAAAATCCTCTTTCCGTTATTAAAAAGCAAGTCTCACCCCATACAAATAACCATTTACAACCTTCTTAATGTATCACCAAATTTGCATAGTTTCATTTCTTAAACATAGTGTAGCGAAACCTTTTTTCTAATACTAACCAAGGAAATACAAAAGACAACACTATTTTAGCGCGTTGTCAAAATTTTCAATACTTACACAAAAATAAAAGCTTTCTCCAAATTTCTAGACATTTTGAGACAAAAAATTAAAAAATCTTTTCTCCAAATATACATGCTTTAAGTTTTTAGTTCATTATCCAAAAAACATAAACTTTAAAAGCAGGGTTCGCGAATTTTACGAATTAAATATGGTCTTTATGACTAATATAAGTGCACCATTTTTAGACTACTTCTTACAATATTAAATCAATTCCAAACAAGTTCATGATTTGTAGAATTGATTTGTTAGAGTCGAACAACAATGGTTTATCATGAGCTATAAAAAGATGTACCGAAAATGTTGTAGCTTTTCCTCAAGACAAAGTAAAGTCTAATGTGATGATAAATACAGACCACTTATATATCTTAAATATTTAATGAAGGCAAAAGTCCATAAACTTTATGCACATCTTTTACAAAAAACAAAAAAAATACTTAGTAGGTTTCAAAATATAATTAATTCATCTACTAGCTAAAAGAGTGTTGCTCAGATGCGTCACTATATATTTTGTAATTCATGTCGACAAACAACATTGCAATCTCTTGAATGATTAACTACTTCATAAGATTATAAAATATTTTTATCAGCAGCTTGTAGCTAGTGTTGTACAAACCGGTTAATTATCAAAACCGAACCGGTTTTTAAACCGGATCGGTTTGGGTAATTCGGTAAGGTTGGTTGACGAATCCTCCATGGATGACTTTTTTTAGAGTGTTTTTTACGTTTTTGAATAATGTGTTTTTGTGTTTTAAGATTGTGTAATTTGTCCCAACATCCAACCCTTTTATTATACTGAAACATTAGCTCAAAATGTGAAAATATAAGTATCGTGTACAAGTGTACAACTACCAAAAGTACCATCCCGTTAAAATTTTGTACCATATTTTTCAACTTCCATTAAAATGTTGTACCAAACTATAGATTTGTAGCACATAGTATGCCAAAGGAATTAATTAACTTTAATTAATCGCACATAGTCGCCATCCTATCTTTACGTCAGTGTTCATATAAGTACCATTTTTTTTGCCAAAATTGTATCCTAAAACAGAAATGCTAAAATAGTACTGTATTTAATGGACCTAAACACTTTTTTGGCCTTTTTCTTTTATATGATATTTACATTATTTTATGTATTTGATAGAGGATTTCTTATACATGGGTTGATACACACACTATTTTTCTTATACATATATCATATTGTACAATACTGTAATGCACACTGTACAAGACAGTAATGCACAATTATGATGTATGTATAAAAAAAATTATGTGAGTATCAACACCTCTTATACATACCTCATGCGATGTGACATTTTGTCCTTCACCCCCTTGGTCCACCCTATTTATAGTACAACACAGTTTTTATCAGTTTATGTTTCGTATTTTCTGTCAGTTTAATACTTTTGACTTATTAAACTTTATATTTTATGTTCCATATTTTGAGGCTTATAGTTTTTAATATAAACAAAACTACAAAAATAAAAAAAATTTAATAAAATAAGATAAATTTGCAAAATGTGAGGGGGTATAACTTCTAAATTAAGGAAAAAAAGAAAAATATCCGGTTTGAACCGGTTTTAGTAACCGGTTCGGTTTAATGAGTGTCAAACCGGTCCACACCAAATATTTAAAACCGGTTGTTAAACCGCCGGTTCGGTTCGGTAGTAACCGGTTTCTGTTGTTTTACCGGATCTGTTCACAAACCGGATTTTTTGCCCACCAATACTTATTGCTAAACTAAAAACTTAAAAAGAAATTGAGTAGACCAACATAGTAAACATTTTTATCAAGCCCAATTTCGGTCAATTAAAAAGAAATTGAGTGGACCAACATAGTAAACATGTTGCCAACCATTAAGTTTACAATATTGGGACCAAAACAAATGTGCTTAATAATATGACATCATCTAGTACATCACATGTATTGAACATCCTTGAAGCCGAAGTATTATAAACTTGAGTGAGTAAGTTTTGTATTTTCCCAAATATAAGGTGATCACTTGTTTTTTTATGGATACAAAAATCTGTTATGTGTTGAAGTTGGTGTAATTGATGGTCTAACTGTAAAGATATTATGTTTTCTAATCAAGCATGTATGTAAAGAGTATGCTACTTGTATGTGTAATAGGTTCTAGCTATGGGTGTCGAGTTTGTTGTATAGTTGCATTATGTACTAATTGGTTCTAGCTAACTAATTAGGCTTATCTTCAATGTGCCATTTGGTCCCATCTCATTTGAAACAAAAGATGCCCTATGGAACATGAATACCTGACCAAGTTTTCACAGTTGAAAAGTAAGGCGGTTTGAAATCATGCGGCATTGCTAAACTTCTGACAGTGATTCTATATCTCATAGTGATTGTCAAAATGATTTAATGCAATACTTTAACCTATTCAAAACACATAACAGAATAATCTTGGTAGATGAATGTAACCTACTGGCTCAAGCACTTCTTTTTTCATAGTCAGAATGATTTATGATTATCAAAGATGGATTAAACATAAAACGACACTACTATCAGCCCCTCCAAGTTAAGTAACATCATTAACACTTGTGTCAAATTTAGCTAGCAAAAAAACAATTATGTCACAAAAATCAGGGGTGCTTGAACTTGCGACTAGAATCTGCACGTGACAGTTTGTGCTACCAGTCCAGTACATTCAACAGTTTGCGCTAGTGAATATAGCGGTTTGTGCTGGGACTAATAAATAAACAGTTTTAATAACCAAATCTCAAAGCTATATTTTCATAACAAATAATCCATGCAGATAAACTAAGTCAAGAAAAACAACAAATAGTTATACATAAAACACTCCAACATTTAATCCAAACTGATTGAAATCGTAATTGTTTGCAAAAAATAATCCACATGAACGACAGAATACACTTGTCCTAAAAAGACCGCCAAAATACAAGTACTACTTCACAATGCTAATGCAGAACCCGAAGTCCCAAAAAACTTAGAGCACAACTTTTATTACTTAGTGATGATACCTGTGACTATTAGCCCTTTCATGCCCATATTCTCTGTCTCTGCTATAATCATAATCCCGGTCCTACTCTCTTTCCTGACCCCTATTCCTGTCACGGCTTCTGCTTCGACGTCTATTCTTGCTGCTCTCTCTTTCCTCCCTTTCCCTTCCTCTGTCTCTGCTTCTTTCTCTTCTATCTCTCTCACTCATTCCTGCAGAAACTGATTACAAAAATATTTCTTATTACGTACCCTTAGCTAATTGAAACATACAAAAATTTAAGAACATATTACCTAAATGGTCGGTGTGGTTGGCGAAGATTACAGAGTTGGTCTATCATACGAATTATACAATAGTCCCTGTAACGCTGTTTTCTTCAATTGGTCCTTCGAGTACCAAGCATGTAACTGATTCCGATTTTGGTCCATCAAGCATGCAACTAATTTTGCTTTTGGCCTACCAAATATGAAAACAAATATAGACCAAATTCGTAACTAGTACCAGAGAATGAACATTTATAAATTTTTGGCAAACCACAGATACTATTCTTGTTATTTACTAAAAACTTAATAAATTAAACAAAAATATGATACCTAGCTTCTCAACCTCCCATCCAGAAGGCCGGGTTCCAGGTAAGACCTGACCAACTTCGGCTTGTTGTGTTTTGACAAGAAACTTTTTCTTGAGGTTTCCAAATTTATCATACATCTCACCATCATCCTGCAAATAATATGGTAAGGCTATTGAGATGCATTTAAAATTTCATCGTCAAGTTGGAATTTACTGCATCTTACTTCTTTAGCTTCTCGCCTACGTCTCTATGTTTTCTCCAGTTCCTCTTCATCAAGTTCTTTGTACCCACCAGCAGGTCCTCCTCTACATACAACAAAAGAACATATGATCTTGGATAGAAATAAAACTTGAAAAACGATCATGTACTACATGCAAAAGAGACGATGTTTCAGTTCATTTAAAATACCTCACACCCCTTCGCAAAAAAACCAAGTTTGTTGGTGTTGCAAATGTTGCATTTTAAGCGCTTTGCCCAATTGATGTCACCAAACCTGTAGAAAATTATAAACATTTGCATAACATTTCACAAAATCAATAACATTTCAGCCAATATCCCAGAGCAGAGGTAAATATGTGATGCTTACATTGGACAAGACCAGTCATTAGGACCAAAAAGTCCCGTTAGGACCACCAGTTGCACCCCGGCCACCTCGTGAATCAGGGCCACCATGACCCCTACCCCACCACCACCAGCGCCGCCACCTGATGCACCAGCCGGTATCGCACATCCACGTCGGTTACATACACCATGAAATGCAAAGTTCACATTCGTACAACTGTCACCAAAACATCACATATGATAAATATAACCGACAATCTTTGAATTATAGCCGGAATAAGCTGCTCACCAATGTCATATCACAGACCTTGTATCCGGAGACATCCAGTCACCATCTTGCTGCAATGCTTTTGGTGGAGCGTTTCCAGAAGCATCACCACGTCCTTACCCATTCCACCACTTTCAGTCATGTCCAGACCACTTTCAACCGGTAAAATATCAGCGACTACACTTGGTTCAACAAGTGGTGCTATCACAGTATGTGGGTTGTTTTACTCTGCCATTAAAACTTCAATTATCATCCCATAAAAATCCTTATTGTTAAACATTCTACAGCAGCTTGTGCAACATATGGATCTTTGTATTTTACTGTAGCATCTCCGTTAGGCTTGTTTGTTACCTTATCTCGATATATCCATATCTTTGGCCGGCCTGTTCTTTTACCTTTCTGCACATCAGAAACGTTAAGACTAATCAAATTGCCATTGTACTCACGAATAATCCCGAACTATATAAACAACATCAAGTGCTACAAAAGACATAAAGTAATGGTTAGTACAGTTCGCAAGTGATAATTGAAGATCTCACATGTCTGAGCTAAATTCTCACTTTTTTCTTAAACATAAAGTCTACCTGCCTCAAAGCGGCACTTACAATTTCTCGATTTAACAATGTTATGCTATAATCAATCAATCAAAGACATGCACTTATATTTCAAACCTTTGATTATTATATTAAAATGGAAATGAATCCTTTGTTTTATTGATTTTGACTCGGCAGAAGGCTGATATTGTATCTGATTTAATAGTATATACAATCGCATACAGGTTTAGAAACTAGTATCGTGCAAACACACCAAATGATCATATTTTCAATTGCTTTTGATTTCAAATTTCTTGAGTAACTTCATTTGTTTTACTTAACAAGTACGCAGACACCAAGAGGCCCCTGTGACAATGCACGCAAGGGCTGCAATCGTTTGTGTTTGCTTAGCACTAGCCACCCCGAACTTACAGACCAACAAGTTCCATTACAAGGTGTTAAATCCTATGCTGTCAAATCTCATGTGCTAAGGAAAACATGTTAGATATAATCTCTAACACGTACACACTCTATCACCAACAACGTATATCACACAAATGGTGAGTTATATATCTCAACAAAAACGCAACCTATACTGATACCAGCCTCAGTCTAAGGAAATTTCATATATGTATCGAATTATTTATTTTGTACTAATTAGGTACATTTTGAGACCAAAGGATGTCTCGCCCATATATGGTGTGTTTTTATTGGTTTTGGCGTGAACCGAAACTGAAAACCGTAAATATTTAAAACCGAAACTGAAAAGCGTAAATATTTAAAACCGAAAAGCGAACGGACTAGGGTGGATTCGGTTTTGGGTTTGTTATGGTGAGCCCAAATAGTAGTCCAAACTCTAAAGTACAACAAACACATGTATGTATGGATGTATCATAGTACTAACATAGAATATGGTACCTCATTGCAGCATTTAAGTCTCCTCCTCCGTACAAGAAATGAAACAAACACATGTATATTGAATCCTGACCATCAAAAGTGAATCAATGGCTGACATTGCGGATCCGTGTGAACTCATATCAACCAATCACAATGCAGCTTGACCCACTATAAAAAGCAGCATAAAGGTCACTCACTTCATTTACATCGATCAACACAAAGGAAAAGCAAACACCATGTCGTCAAGCGGATCTGCAGCTTCAATGGCGTATGATTCAATATCATATGTTCAAAATGTGTATGATGTGTTCTTGAGTTTCAGAGGTGATAAGGTAATGTTAATTTATTCTATTTTGTTTTTGGGTTTGGATCTGTGTGTGTGGGTTGTTTATGGGTTTTTAAACCAGTTAAATTTTACAAAAATTAATTTATTGTCAAGCGGATCTGCAGCTCCGGTAGGCACACTTGAAGCATGGTTTCTTTCTTAATATCTTTTTGTTTGTTTCTTATCGCAGAATCAAGGGTACGTTGGATCGAGTCAAGGTTTTGGAGGCTCTCGACAAGCATAGGAAACTTGTTGTGGTTCAGCGTATCGCATGATCCTAAATGATGACGAGATTTGTGGGTTTATTTGATTTAGTTGTATTTTGTGGTCTAGCTATGTTTCACCAATAGTAATTAACGTTATCTTATTTTTATTAATTAATTACTGTAAGGTTTAAGTGTGTTGTGTGTTTCCTATTTTTATTTATTTAGTATAATTTTTCATTTCATCATCCCCACAATAATCTCCTGTTTCAAGAATACCAACAATCGACTTAACCCAATCTTACAAATTTATGTCAAAACTATATAATGATTACACCGATATAACAACAACAACAACCGTGATTGATAATAAGGTGAACTCAACAATCTTGATACATAATGATGAGGTATGGTCTCCTCCGGATACTTTGGAGGAGATAATCACAATAAGTCCTTAATATTCCTAAGATAATGATGCATGAGCAGTGCCTACTTAGGAGGCATAGTGATAGAGCAGTGCCTGCTCGGAGCAGTGCCTGCTCGGAGCAGGCTGTCGGGCAGGCCTGCCGGAAGCAGTGCTGCTCGGAGCAGTGCCTGCTCGGGAAGTTAGTGATTAAGCAGTCCTATTCAGGAAGTATATTGATGAAGCAGTGCCTGCTCAGGAAGCATAGTGATGAAGCAGTGTCTGCTCAGGAAGTATATTGATGAAGCAGTGCTTGTTCAGGAAGTATATTGATGAAGCAGTGCATGCTCAGGAAGCATAGTGATGAAGCAGTGCCTGCTCAGAAAGTATATTGGTGAAGCAGTGTCTGCTCAGGAGACATAATGACGGAGCATTGCCTGCATCGGAGCTAGTACACTAGCAGCTGACATACAAGTACAATGATGTACGAATAAGCATAGAGGCTCTGGTCCACAACTAGTACTTGTAGCATAACGACAACTTGGACCCGAGACCACGCCTGGTGCTCATCAGCAACTTACATGCTGCACATAAGTCCCCACAGTACTTGTGTCGTGGAGCACACTCCAAGTAGTATAAATAGAGCCATCCACCCTAGTGGAAAGAGGTTCACAGACTTCACTAGACACTTTACTCCTCGCTTACCTTTCTTACTATCGCTCTCTAGTTTCTCTCACTAGAATTTATGCCAAGCATATACTTACTATCACAATAACTATATAAAGATTTATACAAAGAAATAAATAAATGTGTAAAGCAACAATGAGTTTCAATAACATTAACAAATGACGACAAACTCATTCCTTTTCCTAACGTATGAGGTACACTTATTTATAATAAAAAGCAAAAATCACGTGACACCAGTCATAGTCGTTCAACTAGAAACACATTTTCTATAGTTTAATGTATAGCGTACACATAAAAATATACTCTAATAAATCGCATGACACTGACTCATGCTCATTAGTGGCAACAAATATGCAAATGCTTTACTTCAAAATTTCCCAAAAATTACAGCTCTTATCAAAATCCCAAACTAAACATAATGTCTAGTAAAAAACCTCTTCACACTGCTTAACTTAGTGTGTTTATGTTTAAGATTACTTATACTATTCCATTGTTGTTGGTTATAGGGCCATATGAATGTGTTTTCAGCGAAGAAGAGGAGACGTTGACAATAACAGCTAATGTGGATCAGCACAAAGTTGTGGAGTCTTTGACGGCTAAGTCGAAGTATGCTGTGGTGCAGACTATTGGGTTTAAGTGAGAGTGAAGCGAGTGTGTTTGGTTGTCTGTTGTATGAATCTTGTATTTTCATGATGATGAATGAATGAAATGAAATGAATCATGTTTTATGTTTTATGCATGTGACAATAACAAACCCAAAACATGTGCTTTAAGAAAGAAAAATGTACCAACGAAAAAAGATGAGGTTACAAGATACATATACTTAGGATAAAAATATATGAAAGGATTATAAATAGGGTTATTATACAAAAAAGTCACTAAAGTTTGTGAGAAATTTGTCCTAAGTCACTAAAGTTTAAAAGTTGTCATTCACGTTACTCAACTTATGAAAGTTGTCAACCACATTACTGAACTTATGAAGTTGTCATCCAGGCTACTGAACTTGTAAAGACATAACATTTTTGTTACTTAACATATAAAAAAAATAAACGTAAAAATCGCTGAAATTATGAACATGTTTGCTTTTTAACGTTGAGTAACCTGAATGATAACTTTTAAACTTTAGTGACTTAAGACAAATACCCTGCAAACTTTAATGACTTTATTGTACAATAACCCCGGTCAAGATTTTTTGCTTTGGAAAAGAGGACAACTATGTAAAAACTGCCCACTTGGGTAAAATTCAACCGGTCAGAAGTTGTTTATTATGGATACAAAAGTTGGTGTAATTGATGATCTAAGTGAAAAGATATTATGATTTCTAATAAAGCATGTTTGTAAAGAGTATGCAATTGGTTCTAGCTATGGATGTATAGTTTGTTGTTTAGTTGCATTCTGTGGTGGTTCAAATGTTGTTTTCTGAACATAACATGCATTTGGTCATCCCCATCTCATTTGAAACAAAAGATGCCCTATGGAACCTGAACACCTGACCCAATTTTCACAGATGAAAAGTAAGGCGGTTTATCATGCGGCCTTGCTAAACTTATGACAGTGGTTCTATATCTCATAGCGATTGTCAAAATGATCTAATGCAATACTTTAACCAATTTGAAACACATAACAGAACCATCTTAGTAGATGAATGTAACCTACTGGCTCAAGCACTTGTTTTTTTAAAGTCAGAAATCAGCCCCCACCAAGTTACGTAACAGCATTAACAATTCTGTCAAATTTAGCCAGCAAAAAAACAGTTATGTCATGAAATCTGCACGTGACACTAATACTCACAAAGTTCAACCGAGCGATTACTTGTTTATTAACCACAAACCTCGATCGATTACTTGTTTCTAGGATTTATAAATGTTTATCAGTACGTACATCAATTACAGTCTTACAACCATAGCTATAAAACTTAGGATAATGTTCACAGCAATCCTCGGTGGATGGTCGACTAGTTGCTGTGTTGTTGAGGCTGGAGATAACACTGTGGACTCATCACCAGAAGGTGGAGATGGATGTGTATGGTCTCTTTATAGCTGGAGGGATAGGTGGACTCGCCAGGTCACTATCGTTCAGGACTGGACTGGGAGCTGCGGTGGTGGCATCAATTTAGGTCTTGCGACCTGATCATCAGCTTAAACACTTTTTCCCTGTAGTAATTATCCCAAAACAAATGAATAGATTCCTGAGATTATTAGAAATAACTTAGGGTGGTAAACATCAATCCCATGTCAGGTATCATATTTTGCTAGAAACGCGACAGTAATACTATTTGTTTCTGTGGCACCTCTTTAGTTACATACTTAAACCAAAACGATTTATAGTTCAAAACAAAATTTGGAGGTTTTATGCATTAAAAAGACCTTGGGTGAATCTTACCCGTTGACCCACTCCCCTTTTAGCTAAGTTTAACAATTTGAGCATTTTGACCCTTTCTAAAATACAACCAAGCCACTATTTAATTAGGAGAACCTATGATCGCCGATAGCTATGTTTGGACTGTTATCATTTTGAACATATGATCGCTGATGTGATAACAATTTTATCCAAAAACTTATTACAGTGATTCTATATCTCATACCGATTGTCAAAATGATCTAATGCAATACTTTAGCCAATTTGAAACACATAACAGAACCATCTTACTAGATGAATAACCTACTGTACGTCTCAGGCACTTTTTTTTTTTTTTTTTTAAAAGTCAGAATGATTATCTAAGATGGATTAAACATAAAGCGACACTACTATCAGCCCCACCAAGTTAAGTAACAGCATTAACAATTCTGTCAAATTTAGCTAGCAAAAAAACTATAATGTCAGGAAAAAATCGGTGATTGAACTTGCAATTAGAATCTGCACGTGACTGTTTGTGTTAGCAGTCCAGTACATTCGACAGTTTGTGCAAGTGAAAATAGCAGTTTGTGCTGGGACTGATACATAAACAGTTTTCATAAGCAAATCTCAAACGGTGTATGCTCATAACAAATAATCCATGCATGCAGATAAACTAATTCAAGAAAAACAACAAGTAGTTCTACATAAAACACTCCAACATTTAATCCAAACTGATTCAAGTACTAGTTCAGTACTTCACAATGCTAATGCAGAACCCGAAGTCCCAAAAAACTTAGAGCACAACTTTTATTACTTAGTGATGATACCTGTGACCATCAGACCTTTCACACCCATTTGCTCTGTCTCTGCTATAATCATAATCCCAGTCCTACTGTCTTTCGCGACCCCTATCCCTGTCATGGCTTCTGCTTCGACGTCTATTCTTGCTGCTCTGTCTTTCCTCCATTTCCCTTCCTCTGTCTCTGCTTCTTTCTCTTCTATCTCTCGCACTCATTCCAGCAGAAACTGATTACAAAAATATTTCTTATTTCTGCATAAGCTAATTGAAACATAACAAAAACTAAGAACATATTACCTAAATGGTCGGTGTGGTTGGCGAAGATTACAGAATTGGTCTCTCATACGAATTACACAATAGTCCCTGTAACGCTGTTTTCTTCAATTGGTCCATCGAGTACCAAGCATGTAACTGATTCCGATTTTGGTCCATCAAGCATACAACTAAGTATGCAGAGAGGCCCCTACCCACAAGGGCTGCAACCATTTGTGTTTGCTTCAGTCCGTACTTACACACTAACAAGGTGTTAAAAACTTATGGTATCAATTAATCTCGTGTGGTAAGGGAACATGTTCAAGATATAATCTCTAACACGTACACACTCTATCACCAACAACGTATCACACAAATGGTGAGTTATATATCTCAACAAAAACGCAACGTATACTACTACCACTCTAAAGAAATTTTATACAGTACTAATTATTAATTAGGTACATTTTGATAGAAAGTTGATACCAAAGGAACTGAAACTAAAAACCGCAAAGCTAACGGACTAGGTGTCTAATAGTAGTCCAAAGTTACAAAAACATGTATGTATGGTTGTATCATAGTACTAACATAGTATGATGAACAACAAAAAATGAGAGTGGACCACACAGAATAGAACATGGTACCTCTTATTGCACCTGAACAAAAAAATCAAGTCTTTTAGTCCGTACAATTCAGCAAAGATATTCAATCTCACCATCAAAAGAAAAACACAATCAAGGGCTGATATTGATGATCCGCGTGAAATCAAATCAACCAATCACAACACAGCTCAAGCCACTATAAAAGCACCATAAACAGTAACTAGCTACTCACTCACTTCATTTAATTCACATCAACACACTCACACACTGTTATGGGTCAAAATAAGGAAGTCAACAGAAGTCAACATTTCTCCTTCCTCCCATTTTCTCCTTCCTCCCTTTGTATAAATACATGTTGTTCATTACATTTCTAGTTATCAATTCACTTGTAAACAATTACTCTTCTCTGTAAACAACTCATCTTCATAATAACAAATCCTTTCTTCATATTCGAGTTCCATTCTTGTTCCTGGAATTCCTGTGTGTTGAAACAGGCCATCTTCGATTCTCCATTGAATCCTGGATTGGTCATATGTGTTGTGTTCATAACAATTGGTATCAAGAGCCACTTTCCCGGCTAGATAGATCCCAAATTTTGTTAAAGATTCATTCATACTTTCATTTTTCGATCCAAAATACAAAATACGTACCAAAATCATTTGTCTTTCCGATTTCCAATCACAAAACGTGTTATTGTGTCAATTCTTCACAGTTAGTTACAAATCTTGATAGTTAGTTACGGTTCTTGAAAAGTTGTTACAGTTGTTACTTTATTTTGGAAAAGTTTGTTAGTCTGTTTCAATTTTTGGTTCACTTTTGATCAAAATGCCTAGTTTAACACGTTCTAGTACCAGTAATGAAGATGAGCCTATGAGGGAGATGATGAGACAATTGAAAGAGGAATTAAGGCGTGAATTGTTGGTAGAATTAAGGGGTGGTGTTGTTACTCGTAATGAGAATATGGTGACAATGAATCAGGGTGTTAATCAGGGCCAAAATACTCAGTTTAATACGGTCACAATTCTTGAATTTCCAAAGTTTGGAGGAAATGGGGTTAGGGAATGGATGTTTATGAGTGAGCAATTCTTTAAATTTCGCAACGTTCCTGATGAGAATAAGGTAAATCTCATTTCTCTACACTTGTTTGGCGAAGCTTTGATGTGGCATAAGAACGTAATGAGAATCTTGGAAAATAATGTGACTTGGGTGATTTATAGAGAGGCTATTTTGCAAAGATTTGCTAATGTACAGACTATGCAATTTTGCAAAGGTGAAACACATTGTAATGCACATAAGATATTTGATGAAATGCCAATAACGGAAATTTTCAAACAAAGTGTTAAAGAAACAAGTGACACGTTAGATAACAACTTTGGTGAGAAGGTTCTTGATGAAGTTTCCACATAAGGTAATAAAGTGCAAGAATTAGAGTTTCAAGACTCAAGTAAAGTTGTAAATGGTTGCTTTGTAGGTCTTGACAATTTTGTTGAAAAAGTTGATAAGAGTATTGAAATTAGTTCACTTGATTTGGTTGAAACTGTTAAAGAGTTAGTTGAGGTGGAAAATGTAGTAGCGAATGATAAAAAAGTGAGAGACAATATTAGTGATGTGTTGAGATCAAGGGATTTTGAAATTATAACTAAAAGTAGGTTGGAACAGTTGACGGGATATGGTATCAACAACATGAAGGGGCAAGTTGGTGTTGGTAATTTGAGAAAATATGAAGATAGGTTATTAGGAGTCAAAGATGCATTACTGTTAAGGTTACATCAGAGTTTGATTTGTTTGGTCATTTCTTCATGTGGTCATGAAAAGGCACATAAGGAACATATAGAAGGTGAGTATATTTTAACAAATATACAAGTGTTTGATCCAGGAGGAAAACAAGTTGGTGATTCAAGGGGGTCTAGTGGTGAAAATGTGCCTGATAAACAAGTAATTGAGATTATAGTTGTTGTGACATCATATGTTCTGGTTGAGAAATCATTGTTAAGATCTAAAGAATATGAGTTTGAGGGCGTTGGAGGCTTGTTTGATAATGTGGTTTTAATCCGTATTATTGACAATTTTGATACAAGGAAGACTCAAATGGAGAATTCAGTCATGGATCCTCTGGTACAAATTTTGACTGGTAGAAAGTACCTAGGGTGTCCATATTATTTTAGAACATTTGCTAGGAAAATGGAAGTTGGTAAACATAATGTTGGTTCACCAGTCATAGATTTTGATGTTGGCGGTATTGGCTTGAATCATGTGGTGTCTGAATTTATGGCTTTCAAGATGAAAACCATGGTTGAAAGAATTTTATATCAGCTTATAATAGGTAAATTCGATCAGGGAAGAAAACAAGGTTTTTGTCTAAGAAATGATGCATGGCCAATCGAGCATGGTGTCAATTGTATTGTAGTGGAATATGTGACATTAGCAAACATGGAAAGGGTGGAAATGAACTAGATGTTAATGATACATTTATGGGTCTTGCTGATGCTTGTTTTGGAGCTGATTTTTATGATCCTCCTCAGCCTTTATGTGTTAAGGATTCTCAAACACCAACCCAATTTGAACTCCATTATAGCAAATGCAACACTGGTATTGCTAATGGTATAAATAACAAAAGAGTTTGTTGTTTTTGGAGTGTTTGGCAAAAGGGAAGGATGATGGAAGGTATTGAGAAAGGTTACTTCGGTTTGATTTGAATTCTTAGATGCTTGAGGACAAGCATCATTTTAAGCGGGATGGATTGTTATGGGTCAAAATAAGGAAGTCAACAGAAGTCAACATTTCTCCTTCCTCCCATTTTCTCCTTCCTCCCTTTGTATAAATACATCTTGTTCATTACATTTCTAGTTATCAATTCACTTGTAAACAATTACTCTTCTCTGTAAACAACTCATCTTCATAATAACAAATCCTTTCTTCATATTCGAGTTCCATTCTTGTTCCTGGAATTCCTGTGTGTTGAAACAGGCCATCTTCGATTCTCCATTGAATCCTGGATTGGTCATATCTGTTGTGTTCATAACACACACACACAGAAAAGATAAACAACCATGTCGTCAGACGAATCTGAAGCTCCACAAGCAACACATGTTGTACCCTTGGTATGTAGAAAAACATCTGATTTAAATAAATACTCCAGTGAAACCATGTTTCTTTCTTAATATATTTTTGTTTGTTTTTTATCGCAGAATCTTACACTTAGGCTGCTTAAGAAGGAACAAGGGGCAACGGTGGTCTCAGAAGTAACGGAGAGTGTCCAAGGTATGATCTATATAATATCAGTTTATACTTTGGGTTTATGTTTAAGATTAATCATACAATTCCATTGTTGGTTATAGGGGACTTGGAGCTATGCATGATGAATGAAGATGGAATTATAACAATAAGAGGTACGTTGGATCGAATCAAGGTTTTGGAGGCTCTTCATAAGCTCAGGAAAGATGTTGTGGTACAGCGTTTCGCATTCTGAGAAACCTTGGAAGTTTGATGGTTGTGGAGTTTGTGTTAGTTGTAAAAATTTATTATGCAATGTTTTTAGTTTGACTCGTTATTAATTAAGGTTCCAGTGTGTTGTGTTTCTTATTTTTATTTACAAATCCAACAATCGACTTACCCCAAACTTACAAATTTATGTCAAACTAAAATACAAAAATAATTACACTCAATACAACTACAATAAGTTAATAACCATGATTGATAATAAGGTGAAGTAACTTTTGTTTGCCGAAAAGACTCAACAATCTTGATAATAAAATCAAGTACAGAGCATGGATGAGTAAAACAATTTCCAACAAGATTTATGAGTTTTTTCGAACATTGTGCTTGTTTTTCAAACATGTACCACTTTCATTTATTTGATATTTAAATGAATTCTTTAAAAATGTAATTTAATTTATCCTTATAAATACTCTATCTCAATACTCCTTCATTTTTTATTCGCGCTCTAGAATACATGCAATCTTTCTTTATACACTCTAATCTTCTCAACTCGAAAAATATCTCAAAACTAAAACATGACGCAAGCAAAAGGCAAAAAGAAATTGAGCTACAACATCAACTGCTCATCTTACAACAAGAAAAATAACGCAAAAAATACAATTTGTTCTATCATAGTCCTAACGAACGACACACGCGGTGGAGGCCACCATTAGGTGGTGCACCACCTCCATAACACCTAACGCCTGATTTAACAAGTTGTTATTGTAGATTCCAAAATAATACTGAAGATTTTATTGCTGATTGTAATACGAAACATGAAAATACAGGATATTAAATAGACTAAATATAAGAGAGCCCTATAAGATAAACATGCTTAAACCAACTGGCCTAAGCCTTTGTTAAACTAACATCCCCCTCAAACTCATAATGCTACATAGAGAGTTTGACAAGAAAACTCCTAATAAATACGAAACCAACGATAAAGAGCAGCCATACAAATCCGAACAAAGGTAGACGAAGAGAAGATTCAAGCGGGAAAATGCAGACAAACATATGCAGACAGACAAGCAGATTCAGACAGAGCATATTCAGGCGGACTGATGCAGAAAAATAGATGCATATCAGACAGGCAGATTCATATTCAAACAGACAGATGCAAGCAGACATAACAAAACCCACTATCTATGGCATATCCCAGTCAGAATATGTGTTTGTTGCTTGTGATGATGTTAACAAACATTTATCAGGTGACCTTGTCATAACATGATTCTGGAAAGATAAGTAGTTCTAAAATTGCTCAATTATAGAAGGGTCCAAAGATAAGGCAACAACACCATTATTAAGGTGATGTGATTGCTTCTATGGTGGATAAACCTGTTTTTGAGTTGTTGCGATGCAAATATTTTAAAACAAAGTTTTAATCGGTAAAACTATTCAACCCCCCATTCTAGTTTTCCACACAATTGTAAATCCCGAGTACCCTGTTTTGTTGGACCTAGAGTTTCAGTTTGATGATAAGCGATTCAATGATCTGCTGCCTTTTACAGTGAGGAGGGACCCTTTGTATCAGGTGGACAAAACATGTCCAGCCTTTGACCATATGCATACCCGGACAAGCTAGCAAAGGAGGAGTCAGATTGACTTTCCTCTAGTAGCTTTCTATACCCATCTGGAAGTCTTCAATGTGAGCTACTACAACGTATGATCTCATGAAGATTATTATTGACTCGATAACATCTTGGTCAATACCTTTCTTGTTGTAGCAGTCTTTTCTCCTCTTTAGAATATCTCCATGATCATAAGGATGAAGGTTGATGCAGCCAGCTTCAGTGAAATGGAAGTGTTGATTATCTGTTCTTACTTCATGATATTCTCCTTTTCAAAATATCTTCATGATCATAAGGATGAAGGCTGATGTAGCCAGCCATGAAATGGAAGTGTTGAT
>OU343221.1:45296216-45439091 GCA_910596185.1 Chrysanthemum makinoi
CCTCCTTGAGGGATCCGCTAGGCCAATCCTAGGGATCCTGCCTCGCTAGCTATGACAGTTTGAAATGAGGTTTCTAGAAGCTAAAGCCTATCTTATTTTGAGTGTTTCAGTTCTCCTAAGTGTTTTAAGATGAAAGGGTACTTGAATGATCAAATGTAATAAGTGTTATAGCAAATGATTGCTTCTTATGGAAAGGAGATGGGACAAGATGACTACCAATGGATGTTCAAGGATAACACTAAGAGCTTTTGTGATGTCAAGTCATAATAAATGATCCTAGTGATCAGATTTAAGCTTGAGGTAAAATTTGAAAAATTCTTAAAAATCACAAGAATTAAACGAACTAATTTTTATCTCACTTTGAGATAAAATGATTAGAAAAAAATTCCTAAAATTGTTTAATTTGTCCACTTAAGTGTTTTGAAAGATAAGAAACATTTTGTGAGTTATTGAGGCGGAAATATGGTGAGTTTTAATGTGTTGATAAATCAAGAGGCATTTTGACTAAGATCTTAAGTAAGCCTTTAGTGAGTCTAGACTATTCTCATCCTTGAAGTGGTTCTACTTGGATTCTAAAAACATATGCTTAGCTAGTGGGATGTTAAAACAAATATCTTGATGCAAGAAATGCTGTATTGGTTCGGGATGACGGATCCCACCTGCCTCAAAGGAGGGATCCGTCTAGGCTAATCCTAGGATCCGGTATCTGAGATCGAATCTACACCGAAATGATGTGCAGATTTTGCACACTAATAATTCTTAAAATAAAGCAATAGAAGCAAGCATGTCATCACAAAAACACTACTTATAAAAGCATGATAAAGAAACAATATCCAAGTTACCATAAACCAAAAGTGCTAAAACGTAATCATCCAAACATAAGATAAACATATTCCTATTGTCTCTTTCGTCAATCCTTTCTTTTCCTTTTGACGGCTTAGTGAGGTTGTAAGCGAGGTTTTGAATCATGCCCTCAATTGTTTAAATTCCGCGGTCTCGTTTGGAATGGTTGGAAGTTGTTTGTGGTATTCAAGGATTTCTAATTTGATCTTGGCTACTGGTCGACATCTTCTTCATCTTCTTCTTCTTCACCGGCCGAGGAGTCCGAGCTTCCGGCTCTCCATTGACCATGAACCATTTAGGGGGTTGTTTGGTAAGAGGTACTATGACGTGATCGGAAAGGTAATGATCATCGTTGATAGGAGATGGTTGTAATGTACCAACATACTTACAAAGTCGTGTTAGGAGCATACCATACGGAAGTACCATGTTGGAAGCTTTGAATACCCCAGCCATTCTCCTTACCATGTAATAAGCAAGATTAAATGGCCTTTGGTGGATAAGACAATAGATCATTTGCACAAGACATTGCTTGGATGATCTTTGTTTCCAACTAGGCTAATGACATTTCCCTAAGGATTTCTTCCCATTTTCTAAACATGGGATGCATTTTGAAAAGTTCCATTTGAAAGGGATCACGGTGAATGAGCTTTTTGTTACTTGTAACGGATTGGTCGGTCCTAACTTTGAAGATAGTATCTCAATGGTTTGGATCATCGAGGAGTGTTATAGAGAGGCTTAGGATCAAGTGCAAGGTTTTGAGCGTAATTGCCCACGAGTACATACAAATTCCTTCACAAGGAATGCGAAGAATTTGAGCAAAGGTGTTGAGAGGAAGAATAAAATTTTGTTTGTTGATGATGAAGGCGATTGAGATGCTATTGTCAGTGTTTCTAATGATCCTAAAGCTTTTGTAAAATTCAAAAATGAAAACCGGACAAATTTGTTCATCTATGTCAAGGAGACAATCAAAGTTGATTGTCGAGAAAACTTGACGAATGTCGGTATATTCAAGGAAACATTCCTTGACTACACGACCTTCGTGGATAAGTCGTTTTACAAGGCTTTTTGAATATTTTACTACCGGCTTTGGTCAATCCCTTTTACGATAGTAATGAGTAAGGTAGTGAACGGTGTCATGATGATCTTGTTGAGTAGCTTTGGGCATGGTTGGTCAATGGTGTTCTAGGAAGGAATACTTGAGAGTATGGAAGCCAATGAGGATGGATTCAGAGCTTAGTCGCTTTTGTGTTATGTGAATAGAGGGAAAAGATCAAGGGTGATTTTTTGAAAGCGTAGGTTGAGTTCTCCCCATCCTTCCTTTGTTTGGGATCCGGCTAGTACAACTAGAGGGATCCGCAAGCAATGTGGGACGTAAAAAGGAGTTGTTTGCATTATTTTTGTAGTAGGCTTATAAAATTTGCTAAAAAACTAGTTCGAGGTATTAGATGAAGATTACTAATGACGACTTTTGATGAATATACATGTCGAGGTCATATGTGATGACGGCGTAGTTTTGACGTAATGTTAGCCTTAATAGTTTTATTAGAAGTGATGGTCATTCACGATAGGAACTTTGTAACGGTGTTAGATATCGTGATAGAATAGTCAACGGGCTCGTGGATTGGACTAAGCTAAATGGCTAATAGTTGAGACTTCTAGCCGCTTATAAGCTTAAGCTGTCAAATCCAAAGCCCAATCCAGCAAACCCACCTAAAGCCCAAGCAAAGCCTTTTAGGGCATCAAGTCCCTTGGACGATAAATACCCCTCAAATGGTCATTTGAGGGGTGTGCTTGAGTGTGTGTGTGTGTTTTTCCTTTGAAGTAATACAACATATTGTGTTTATCTTATCCTCTCACATACACGAATTCATATTCAAGTCACCATCTTTCTCATCTTATTTCTAAGCTTTGTTTTTGTTTGTGTTTCACGTTTACGTGTAATCTTGTTACGGTGTTGGGTTTGATTGGTTTGTGATAAGGTTGATAGATATAAGGTCCTACAATTGGTATCAATCGTCTAACAATGGTTTAGGAGTGTTTGTGTTTGTTTTGAAGGTTGGTACTATAACGCTAGAGTCTATAAAAGTTGTCACGCTTAAAGCTTTAATTTTTGCACTTAAAAATTCAAGATTCTTGTGGTTTAAGGTTTATTAGGTGCTAAAGTTTTTTTTTTGCAAAAGTTCAAGCTTTACGTGTTTTTCTAAGTTTTAAACTCGATTTGGTTCTTGGTCATTTCTACTGTAACTTTTCTAAGCACTTTGGGTGAAAAAGGTCAACATTTTTGGGTTATTCGAGTGTTTTTAAGGATATCCGTGCAAGAGAAATCGCTTGAATCGTTGGAAATTTTTACGAGTAGGTCAAAACCCTAGTTCTACTCGTAAGAAAGTCAACTATGCATAAGGTTCTACTCGTAACTTTTTGGTGCAGATTCTTCGAAGAACGTGACTCAGCTTTCACTTGGATATAAGTTTGTGGAACACTTCGACTTTTGGATATCTCTTACACTGTGATAGTGTAAAGAATTTTTGGGCAAAACCCTAATCTTACGCATAAGTTTCGACTACGCGTAGAATACTTTACGCATAAGCATTTTTCTTACTAGCTTTTCCTTACGCATAAGCTAAATCTACGCATAGCTTCTACTGTAACTTTAAACTACGCATAAGATCCTACCTAAGGAATCCTAACGCCTAAGATCCCTACCAAGCAGAACTCACGATAAGCTTCCTAATGATAAGATCCTACCGAACCATTTCCTACTCGTAATCCTTTTCGCTACTAAGCTTTTTGGCGGAAAACTTGAGTAAAATTTAAATTTTAAGGAGACTAAACGTTCAATTTTACGAAATTCAAATTTTGGTTTAACGTGAAAATTTTGGTCAAAAATTCAAATTTTTGGGCCTTCAAATTTTTTTGGGTCAATTTTTGGCCAAAATTGTCATAACTCAAATTTTTCATACGACCTTAGAATTGATTTTTATAGTGAATTTCAAATTTTGGGAGAAATTTTTTAAGAACCAAGGTTACGAAGTACTTTCGAATCACCTCAACCGAGCTTAATCTTCATCAACCACAACTCCTTTATCGTTGAATCGATCCTACATCAACTTTATCAGATCATACCTTCATCAATGGCTACTCAACAAGACATTCATGCAGCCAGTGCCGAAAACCGACCTCCTATGTTGGCAAAAGGTGGTTATCTTCAATGGACAAGTCGTATGCTTCGTACATCAAGACCAAACCTAATGGAAAACTCATGATTAAATCCATTCATGATGGACCCTTCAAGCCTCACAAGTCACATGTGCCGATGCAACACCTCCCCGCCCACCACATCTTCGTCTTCAATACGAATCTGAATACACCGCAGAGGATCAAACAAGTCGGGCAGATGACATGGCAATTCATATTATCCAACTGGTTTTACCAATAGACATCTTTGCTGTGGTAGACAGTTGTGAAATCTTTGTGGGAACGTGTTAGACGACTTTGTCATGGAACAGAAATTGGTCAACAAGACATGGAGAACAAGTTGCTAACTGAATGGGAAAAGTTCACATCTACAGGAGAATCCATTGAATCCTACTATGGAAGGTTTTGCACTTTGATGAATGAGCTAATCGTGAAACAAGTTGACACCCAACTATCGTTCAAAACATCAAGTTCTGAACAATCTTCCGTAAGAATGGGGACGATATGTCACTATTGTCAACCAAACAAAAGACCTTCATCAGGTGAACTTTGATCAACTCAATGATTTTCTGAAACAAAACCAAACTGAAGTGAATGAAGTCAGAAAGAAAGATTGGCAAAGAATCATGATCCATTGGCACTTATTGCAAAGACTCAACCTTCAGCGAATACACAACAACAAGCTTCATCATCTTCCAACAACAACAACTTGCAGCAATACATTCCACAACCACAACGACAATTCTATCCAGACAACAATACCAGAACAAGGAATCATCGACCTAAATCACCCAAGAGACCTTGCACGATATACTCTTTATTGGGTAAAGACTAAAGTCGCTATTCCACACCAACTAACAACAACAAAGGATTTCATCAAACACTAAAGGCAAATTGCAGACACCGTGAATATGGGTAATCAAGGTCAAATGGTTGGAGTTATTGGGAATCAGCAGGATATGCTATGGATATCGATGGGTAATCGTATTCCGGTATCGGTAATCAGTTGGGTCAATGTTGGAAATCGAGATGGGACGAATGTTGGGAAGAGCAGTGGGTAATCGAATGGGAATGTTGCAGCTCCAGTCGTTGGGAATTATGGAAATGTGAATCGGGTAATCAAGGTGTTATAAATGTCAAGGAATGGGTCACATGGCAAGAAACTCCCCACTAAGCCGCACAAGAAGAATGCTGAGTTTCTTCGAAAGCTATGCTGTTAGCAAAGAACAAGAAGGTGGATGCAGTTGAGGCTGAGGAAAATGATTTTTTCGCTATTGTGGATGATTTGGAAGACCTCGAGGAAATCAATGCGAACTGCATCTTCATGGCAAATCTTAAGGAGACTAAGTACGACATGACCGACTCGACGCACCTCCCGTCTATGACGCCAACGCAGTATCCGAGGTACCAATCATTGATCCATGCTATAACAATGTCATATTTGATGTGTTTACTCATGATAAACAAAGATTGCGGACGCCAAGACCTACTTATGATACATACCTGGACAATCCAAGTTGTAGCAATACTAACTCTGAAACTCCAGATGTGGATCCTAGTGGAGGCTGTGTGGCACAAAATACTGCGACTGATGAGGAAACACGTGCTTATTTTGAATCATTAATCAATAAGTGTGGCATTGAAATTGAGAAAGTTAGTAAGGCCAATCGCGAAGTTAAGGCCGCGAATGCTAAATTGACCGCTGAGCTTGAGAGTTACAAGGAGCATGCCAAAGCTTTTGAATTTCATACAAACAAAATGTCCGAATTAGAAATTGGTTTTCGAGATTCTGTTTTAAGAGAAAAACAATTGCAACTCAAGTATGACACACTTGATGTGAATTTCAACTTGAAAATAAAATCTTTAAACAAGGAAATTTCTGATCTAAATGACCAACTTTCTAAACAAAAAGCAACGTATTCTGATCTTGAAAAAAGAGAAGGAAGTTGATTGCTGATTTTTCAAAACGAGAAGATTCTCTTCTTGATGAAATTCTGATAAAATGAAAAATCAAAAATTGGACAATTTGCTTCTTACAACGGGTCATTCAGCTAAATCAAACAAGATGCTTTCTAATCAAGTAAATCTACGTTTTCATACTTCACATAATGGACTTGGTAACACACCTTCTTCGTTTCTCAAGAAAGCTCAGAAATCTCAGAATGTGTTGAACAATGGAAAACCTTTGCATGAACCCATAATTGTGCATGATTCTCTTGAAATGTTGGAACTATCTGAGGAGAGTAGATCAAAAATGAAACAAAAACATCCCGAAATCAAACCAATTGATTATAACAAATGGAACAAAATTAATGGTATTTCGTTTGTTTCTCAATCAACGTTTCCACCAAACCAAGTGTTTCAAACAAAGTGTCAACACCTGTTTCAAAATCAGTTTCAAAACCAGTTGTTGTCTCCAAATCTCTTTTGAACATTGAACAAATGTCTTCAAACAATCCTTTTAACACAAGTGATGCAAGAAGTATTTTGGAAAATGAAAATGAGAATTGCAGATCTTCAAGAGACCGTTAAAACTAAAACCAATATTACAACAAACATCCGGTTTAATAGTTTTGATATTGAAAGAAAAAGTTTTTGAAACTCAATTGCCCCTCAACACTAACATCAACTCAAGGGTAATTCATTTTGAACAAGCGCTTTTGAAAGAAACAACTGACTTTGTCAAGGACCATAAATCCCTGGTAAAGCAAGCTAATGAAAGTGTTGAACACATCAAAGTTTTGGAAAATTTTAATGATTCTCTCTTCAAGATGTTCTGACTCTGATATTATGTCCATCATTTTGCAAACATATTCTGTTGAAGATCATGAAAGAATCCAGGATGAGACCTCCGAAATTGTTTCAAAATATGAAAAAGCTCTTGAAAAACTTGAAAAGAAAATGTGTCATATTTTAAACAACTTGATCGAAAAACTGAGGAATGCAAATATGACAAATTGTCGTATGAGCGTGCCTACAATGACATGAAAGCGAAAATGATCTTTTGAGGGCTCAGCTGGAAAGTCAAAAAGGAAAGGCAGTGGATACTGTGATTACAAAACCATTGACCGCGGAGAAAGCAAATGTTCCCAAACCGGTTTCCAAACCAAAATGTCTGTTTCTATGCCTCCTCCAAAAGTCAATGAGAAAAATGTTTCATCAAAACCAGTCACTCCACCTGCCTTGCCTAAACAAAATGTTTGATAAGGAAAAGCGGTTATCGAGAAACCAAAAGTTTTAGCAACTGGCCTTTTTAAGATGAGTACCACTAATGCGTCTGCCTCCACATCTAAAACATATGGAACAAACGACATAAGTTTAGAAAAGCACTCTAAAGAGACTAGGAAAGCAGAAACCACCTCCCTTCATAAAAATGTGAATCCTAATGCGTGTGCCTTACCTTCTACAGGACTAGAAAGCACCTCTAGGAGCAGCAGACTAAAGCCTAAGAGCAATACAAGGAACAATAGAGTCTCGCATGCCTCTAGGAGTAGTAGCTTGAATAAAGAGAAGAAAGTAGAAGAACACCCTAGGAATTTACCGCTTTTGAATAAGAAAGACATTTCATCTGAAAGTAATGAACCTATGAAACTCAAGTCTAAGTTGAATGAATCTCTTTGTTTAACTTGCAAGAAATCTTTAACTAATGTTCATGATGATTGTGTTTCTAAGAATGAGATTGTTAAGCCTGTTAAGAAGAACGTCCCAAAAAGATCTTACGCTAAACAAGTAGGAAGACTAGTTGCAAAACTTAGGCTTTACACTACTGACAGGAACTATAGTGTATACTTTAGGGATGGTATTTGGAAACCCACAGAACTTTCACACCCGAATGGTACAATGAGTGATAAACCAGAATTCCTTGTAGAAAACCTCTCGAGTGTGATAAGGATTTTACCTCTAACCCAAAGGAACCAAAATCAAAACGGTTTCAACAATATTCTTTTTCTCACATGGCGGTTATCGAAATTTGTCTTTGGATCGCCGACTCGGGTTGCTCCAAGCACATGACCGAATCAAGCTGCTGATCAATTTCGTCTCTGAAATTCATGGGAACCGACGTTTGAAATGATCATGTAGCAGCTATCATGGGTTATGGAGATCTACCTTTGGAAATTATTTGATCACTCGGGTTTACGTCAAGGGTTGGGACACAATTTGTTTTCGGGCAGCCTGTGATGCAGATTTAGAGGTTGCTTTTAGGAAAATGCTTGCTTCGTTAGAAACTTGATGGCACCTCTCTTAACGGAATCGATACAAACTTGTATGCTATCGACATCAATCAAATGGCCTCTTCATCACCAATATGTCTTATGACACGAGCATGTGGAACACAGTCCTGTGGCTGCACGGTTATCCCATCTCATTTCGACACCATCAACAAAATTGCCAAAGACAACATCGTCAACGGACTTCCAAAGTTCAAATACACCAAGGATCACTTATGTCCATCATGTGAACAAGGAAAAAGCAAAAGAGCATCATATAAACCCAAAACCGTACCTAGTTCGGAAGCAAAGTTGCATATGTTGCACATGGACTTATGTGGCCCAATGAGAGTTGAAAGCATTAATGAGAAAAGTATATTCTTGTATATCGATGATTATTCGAGATATACATGGGTTAAGGTTCTGAGATCAAAAGACGAAGCACCAAGCATCATCATCACCTTTCTGAAACGTATTCAAGTACTTCTTCAAACTCCAGTAAGGGTTGTAAGAACAGACAACGGCACATAATTCACTAATCAGGAGTTAAGAGCTTATTTTGAAGATGTTGGAATTACACATCCGACATCAGTTGTTAGAACTCCACAGCAGAATGGGGTAGTTGAAAGAAGAAATAGAACTCTTGTGGAAGCTGCGCGCACAATGCTAATCTATTCTAGTGCACCGTTATTTCTATGGGTGATGTGTTGCCACGCTTGTTTCACTCAGAACCGATCCCTTATCCATCCAAGATTCAATAAAACCCCATATGAGCTTGTGAACAACAGAAAACCGGATATCTCTTACTTTCACGTATTTGGCGCTTTGTGCTATCCTACGAATGACAGAGAAGATCTTGGAAAACTGAAAGCCAAAGGTGATATTGGAATCTTCATTGGATATTCAGATAACTCGAGGGCATTCAGGGTGTATAACAGGTGAACTAGGAGGATCATGGAGACGATGAATGTGAAGTTTGACGAACTTTCACATATGGCTTCGAGAGACTCGCTCTAGAACCCGACTAAACCGCAGACTTCTGGACACATCAGCCAGGACTCGTACCTCAAAGAGCTCAATCAACTTCGGTTGACAATCCTAAAGAACAAGAATGGGAGAATTTCTTTGAGTTAATGTTCGATGAATACTATGGTGGAACTTCGACAAATGAATCAAACCATCATTCGCTGACCCGCTCAAAATCATCCTCCACCACCAAAAGAAGATGCATCTACAACGGTCGAAACCAATGCACCAACTCCATCAACATCATCTACATCTACTACAGTTATTGCACCCGTTCTACCGGCAGTTGATGAGCAAAACCAAAACCATAACGATGCAACATTAGATGAAGACTTATTTGAAAACCCGCTTGCTACGGAATCACTGAATCTTCTTCAAGCTTACGAGAACCATCTAACTCGCATACGTATAACCAACGGTATCCTTCTACTCTGCAGTGGACAAAAGACCACCCAATTGAACAAGTTATTGGTGAACCTTCAAGGCCAATTCAGACGAGACGCCAACTTGCCACCGATTGCGACTTATGCATTTACCTTTGCTCAATTAGCAATATAGAGCCAAAGAACATTTCGCGAGGCAATGGCGAACGCATGGATAGAAGCGATGCAGGAGGAACTTCTCCAATACCGTCTACATGACTCTTGGGATATGGTTCCAAGACCCATTGACATTCGCGTCATTGATCTCAAATGGTTATGGAAGAACAAAAGGGATGAAGAGATGACTGTATTCGCAACAAAGCTCGTCTTGTGCCAAAGGATATGACAAGAGGAAGGGATAGACTTTGAAGAGTCATTCGCGCCGTAGCTAGACTAGAAGCAGTCAGGATTTTCTTAGCCTATGCCGCTCACAAAAACATCACGGTTTATCGATGGACATTAAGACCGCGTTCTTGAATGGAACTCGAAAGAAGAAGTGTACGTGAGTCACGAAGGCTTCATAGACATGAATCATCCCGACTACGTCTACAAACTCAAAAAGGCAATCTATGGATTGAAACAAGCTCCGAGAGCGTGGTATGACGAACTGTCCTCTTTCCTTATCCTAAACAATTTCACCAAAGGAACAGTTGATCCTACCTTGTTTACACAAAAATGCAAAACGACATTTTGATTGTTCAGATTTATGTGGACGACATCATCTTTGGGTCCACTAATCCGAATCTTTCAAAACATTTTGAAAATCTCATGAAAAGTAAATTTGAAATGTCCATGATGGGGAACTAAAATTCTTTCTTGGTTTACAAATACATCACTCCCCTCGTGGAATTTTTATAAATCAAGCTAAATACACAACTGAGATTTTGAAAAATCATGGTATGGATAATTGTGATTCGGTCCGAACACCAATGGTAACTTCACCAAAAATTGGAGCCGATTTGTTTGGGAAACCTATTGATCCGAAGAAATATCGGAGCATGATTGGTTCTCTCATGTACCTTAATGCTAGTCGACGTGATATTCATTTTGTTGTTTGCTTATTAGCACGGTTTCGGCAAAGCCTACCGAATCTGCACCTCAAAGAGGTTAAACGGATCTTTCGGTACCTCAAGACATCCATTCACATGGGACTTTGGTATCCGAAGGAATTCGGATTTGATCTAATAGCCTTTTCAGATGCACCACGCAGTGATCAAGTTACAAAAAAAGTACATCCGAGGAGCACAATTTTGGGTGAAAAGTTAGTAAGCTGGTCTTCAAAGAAACAAGATTGTTCTACACTTTCAACCGCTGCCGAAAGTATGTGTCTCTATCCGTGTTGTGCTCAAGTTCTATGGATGAGAACACAACTCACAGATTATGGCTTTACTTTCGATAAAATACCTATGTATTGTGACTCGAGAAGTGCCATAGCCATATCATGCAATCCTGTTCATCACTCAAAGACTAAGCATATCAGAGTCCGCTATCACTTCATCAAAGAGTACGTCGAAAATGGTAATGTTGAATTATTCTTCGTGAAGACAGATTACCAACTCGACGATCTATTAACTAAAGCCCTTCCAAAAGAAAGGTTTGACTATTTAGTTCGACGAATTGAATAAGCCTAACCCCCGAGGAGTTAGAACGTCTTCTCGAATCTTCTTGAAAATGATTTTCCAAAAGCTTCGCTGTAAATATTTTTGAAAAACAAAATACAAAATTTGAAAACCAACAAAAGCAAAATATAAAAATATAAAACTTTCAAAAATACAAAAACAAAATAAAATCAAAAATCCAAAATATTTTCTACACATCTCTCGTATAATCGATATTCTGGACGTTTCTAGAAATGTCATTCAACAATGATACGGGTATGTACAGATGCTTGAGCGAGAGTTATTTATTTGTTTTCTAAAACATGTCGCTCTCAAAAACTTAATAATGGCTTTCGATACTTCAGACGAAACCCGGACTAAAATGATGACTTTTGATTATTTTCAAATCAAAACTCGTGCTTTTAAAGAAAAATCAAGTGTACGCTTCAGTGCACTACATTTAAAATGGTGAGAAATCATCATCATCTTGAGCACCTTTTCAAGATTGTTCAAAAGATTTTCAAAATCTTTCAAAATATTTTGTGCTCAAGATAACTCCCTCTAAAACCCTTTAATTGATTATGCTTTATTAAAGGAGGAGTATAAAACTAAAATGTTCCAAATTCATGCTTAAATCAAATCCGTTTGTCTCCCAAAAGATTCTAAAATGTTGTTTAATCCGTTGATATCAAAAATATCACGAATATGCTATTTTTGAGGGGAGGAGACGTGATTAAAATGTGATCAAAAATGTTTAATGATCGGTGTTTGAATCTCAAAATGAGCTCGACTCAGACTGAACCAATGAATTGACGGAATCAAAGTCAAGATATGTACCATCTCGAGAAACTTGTGATAGATATGCACCTTCATGGGTCTAACCTCCTTCTCAAGGAGTGTTTACAACTTCAAGTTAGTTATTAGAGCTAGTTGTCACCTAAAAACTGACAATGCAACTATTTAACTAGGCAACGAACCGTCTCGTGGGGAATTGTCTATCATGAGCCGATCAATTCAAAAGTGCAAACTTAACCCTCATGTGCATATTTTTGTTAAAACTCATAAGCACATGTGAAGGGGAGTGTTTCAAAATATAAAACTCAGAGTGTTCCAAACATGTTTTCTATCATAAACACTTTGAGAGATTTTCAAGAAAAATGGTTTTTATGGCAACAATAGGATAGTCATGGAGTTATAAGGTGACTAAGGATAGGAAATTCGTCCTATGATCCACTAGAGCCGGAGGGATCTACCCAAGGACATCACAAATAGTTAGTATTAGAAGTCCTTAGGAATGATTGAAAAAAGGAGTAATGTGAGAAAGGAGAAAGAAGGGGTTGAAGAATTAAAAAGAAATGTAATGAGAAAGGGTGAAAAGAAATAGCCCTCCATATTCAACCTTAGGGCAGAAACCGGGTTCAATTCATATGCTACTGGTTGTCACTAGATGACTCTGGTATTGAAGACAAAGACGTCATGGACCCAGGACGCACTGCACTAAACTTTCTAGCCACTCAATTCCTCTTAAAAGGATTTGTTTCATTCTCACTAGGAACCCTACATAATCTATCTACTTTCTCTTAGAGATGGTTGGTATTGAAGAAGGAGACCCTCTCCTAGTCTCCGCCAGAAAACCAAAATGCACTTATTGAGTCTAGAGCCACGAGATTCATCAAAAGATCTCATAGGAACACATGACATGACATCGCTTGTTGTTCATCAATAAGGGCACAAGTGATATATTCTAGAGTCCTACGCAGATCTTAGCAATTTGCCATAACATTTATGAGAAGTTTCACATCTGTGATCTTCAATGATTGAATGGAAATTCTGCCGGGTCAACATCAAGCTACCGACAGCGGTCACTTCGGTAACTCCGTGGATTACGCTTAGTGTGTCTCAAACGGTCTACAAGTGGGGTGATGCTTCGTACCTCAGCGACTCATCCGAATGTAGATGTACTTCGGTATATCGTTATCTCACTTGTGGGACTCCGTGAACGGCCTTGTGAGAATTAGAGATGTTTTCACACTATGCTGTTAACACCCTCGAAATTCAAACTTGTAAGTGCCGGAATCCGCTTATTACTAACCTGTTTTATGTTTTCTTATGGAAGCTCCGGAGCGGATGGATCGTGTGCACTCGCCACATGCTCATACCAACAACACATGAAAGTTCTCATCATAATCAAAGGCTACAAAGTTTAAAGACTCGAGAACTACATCATTGGTAACCAAAAGACAAATAGAAGTGTGAGCATGGGGGAGAAAGACGTGGAGATACCTAACCAACGAAGTTGACAACGGCAGACAACCACATTATCTGATCACAAAGCATGAAGGAAGAAAGAATCAAGACTATTCTATATCTACACACAAAGTTCAAGCTCGAGAAAAGTAAAGACCTAATCAAGTGGAGCATCATTTGAATGACCACCCCTTAGGGGAGATTGTTAGCCTTAATAGTTTTATTAGAAGTGATGGTCATTCACCATTAGGAACTTTGTAACGTGTGTTAGATATCGTGATAGAATAGTCAACGGGCTCGTGGATTTGGCTAAGCTAAATGGCTAATAGTTGAGACTTAAGCCGCTATGCTTTATGCCGTCAAACCAAGCCCAATCCAGCCCACAAAAGCCCGCAAAGCCTTTAGGGCATCAAGTCCCTTGACTATAAATACCCCTCAAATGGTCATTTGAGGGGTGTGCTTGAAAGTGTGTGTGTGTGTGTGTTTTCCTTTGAAGTAATACAACATATTGTGTTTATCTTATCCTCTCACATACACGAATTCATATTCAAGTCACCATCTTTCTCATCTTATTTCTAAGCTTTGTTTGTGTTTGTGTTTCACGTTTTTTACGCGTAACTTGGGTTACGTGTGTTGGGTTTGATTGGTTTGTGATAAGGTTGATAGATATAAGGTCCTACAAATAAAAAAAAAGAATATCATTCCCGATGTTGAAAAAGACGAAAAGGTGACGAAAGAGACTTCTAATGATGTTAGTGATTAATAAACAAAGAGAATTTATGAAAATAAATGGAACTCATGTAACCTATCTAATGAAGAGTAAAACATACCTCTATGCTTCTTGGTTTGGCATAATACCAAAAATACTTCATGAGCTTTTAAAGTAATCCTTTGTACTTGGTGTACGTAAGTTGTGATTACTTTTAGATCCTTCCTTGAATGTTGACTTCATTATTCTTTGAATGAAGATTTTGGAGAGATTCTAGTATGAAGATTTCTTAGAGCATAAAAGTTGTTAGAATCATCTATCAATATCCAACAAAATGATTTAAAAGAAAATATGACCAACAAAAATCCTTCTTTGTAGTTTTCAAACATACACGGATCGTATCAAGTCTTTAAAGTACAACATACTTTAAGAAACTTGGTAACCTGGCTTTGATACCAATTGTGGAAAACTAGAAGGGGGGGGGGTTGAATAGTTTTACCAATTTAAAAACTTCCTTTTAAATATTTAGATCGACTTATGTCAATATATTTGATTGTTTATGTTGGACGTTAATAGATGGATATATAAACGTATAATGAAAGATAAAGAGTAAGAAGCACATCACCACGACACAAGTTATTTATAGTGGTTCGGCTACAAGGACACCTTCCTGGCCCTACTCCACTCCCTGAGTCACCTACTCGAGAGTTCGTAAGCACTACACCAACTCCTATGGCGAGAAGCCTTTCACAACGCCGCTTAACCTTTTCCGCATTGTACAAAGCTAAATACCGAGTTCCTTCACACCAAGGTGAACCACACCTAACACAACGTTGCCGCTTTCTTTATACGGTGTTAGGCTAACCATCGGTGTTCTTTCACACTAAGGGGAACTAATCCTATCACAACGTCGCCTATCTTATTAGGTACTAGGCTAAGCACCTAGTTCCATTACTATGGAGGAACTACTACCCTTCACAACACTTAATCTCAAGGAGATATACTACCTTGTTACAACACCATCAAGGATATCTCCATCCTTGTAAATACACAAATACTTATATGTATAACGATGCACCTCATCGATTATACGACCTAGGCATTCTTCACAAATGCTACTTGATTTGATTCTTTGGCATCCTTCCCTAATGCCTTTGACACAATGCTTGGCACCCTTCACTAATGCCTTCGTCTTGACACTTTTAGCATTCTTCAATAATGCTTAGACACGGACGATGAACATCTTTCACTAATGCTTTCATCTTGACACTTTCGGCATTCTTCATTAATGCCTTCAATCCAACATCTATGGAGAAAGGAAGAACTATCAACAAGAGAACCTTAGTTGTCTTGATGATGACATAGCTTGGCAACTCATGGACTTAAGCTTGCACGTCTTCAGGAAGTGGTGATCTCTCCTTTAAGAGGAACCTAGAAGATCACACAAAAACAAAAGACAAACTACATAGATCACTTGGATCTGAGGTTAGAAGGTTAGAATACTTGGGGGAAGTATGTATGTAAAGTGATGAGTAGAAAGGAAGAAATGGCTCTCTATTTATAGAGAAAATTTCATTGCTCTGTTCGGATCCCACGGATCCCTTCCACTTGGGATCCGGCTTGCACAAAGCTAGGGATCCGTGGAACGCTCCTCTTTGCCAATGGGTAATTTTGGTTATGGGTCATGGGTCATGGGTTATGGGTTGATCCATGGTTTTCTTTCTAGATACAATGAACTTGGTTAAGTGGTATATATAAAACCATGGGTTATGGGTCAATACCATTTGCTAGTTTTTGCCCATTTAGTATATACTTGTTTTTTACCCATTTTAGTATATACATGTTTTACCCATTTTAGTATACTTAGTTTAAGTATATACTAACCCAATATGTAAACACTAGTTGTTGTACATATGTATCTAAATCATAAAATCACTTATACTTGTTTTAGTGTTTTATGTGAAAACGTAAGTGTGTTAGGAAACTATTGACTCAAACTATTTACGTATTCTTTTTGTTTCATTAAAGTGATTTTACGTTTGTTATCGACAAAACATTAGAAGATCGTAAAATATAAATAAACGTTTTTACGGCTTATTTGTATTAACAGGATAATTCGGGTTGTCTCCCGAAAGAGCACTTTTCTTTATTTATGAGTCTTTAAGTTAGACTCAGAGCCACGGGGTTACCAGTGCTTGTTGGTCATTTCGTGGATATGGCAATCTCCACGTTGGATCCAACTTATCGATTCTCATCCCGTTTGTAGTCATCCCCTAATTCTAAACAGCCAGTAAAGTAGAAAGCTCTTGATTTTCTCGGTAAGGCTGGTCAATACCTTTTCCTTGTCTTCCTTCGCGATATCGGCGTGGTTGGGCTTGGCTTAACGCCTCTTGGTCCAATTTTAAAATTCTTAATGGTTCTTGGCATTTTGAAGATAGTTTTATCATCGTTTATCTTTAACCATACTAACCCTTCTTTTTCATTTTTATCTAATCCAGACATTTCCTGAAAAGGTTTTCCTAAAATTACTCCCGTTAACCCATCTTCAACAAACTCGCTTACGTCGTCCAAAACCATAAAGTCCACCAAAAATGAGAGAGTCCCAACGAAGATATGGATGTTAGTTGCAAACCCAAGAAAGTTATTCCCCTTATATTCTAATTATTTCTTCGTAACTCGATTGTAGCATTCTTTTGACATGATGTTGACTGGGGAAGCTGTGTCAATAAATGGATGGAAATCGATGAACCCGATTTTGCATGAGATTTTCAGATAATAAGGGTTCCTATGATGTATGCGGGTTCCCACCTCATAAAATCTAGGTTGATTGGTTTGCGAAAAGGCCTTCACAGAGTTGTCTTGCCAATGGGCTATTTCAAGGTCACTTGAGAGTCATGATCGATCCTAAATTATCCTCTTTCAAAATTGGCTAAAAACATCAAAATCTTTCTCCCGAATCTATCTTGCCGTGAGTGTCACTAAGAAATTCTTCTAGAGCGTCACCAAACTGCCTACTGGGTCAACCGCATATACCTTTTGAGGAGTAGACAGGAGTTCATTAGGTCCGAACGTTGCAATTTCTCCATTAGCTTCAAGAGTTAGTTTTCCAAAGAAAGACATCCACCTTTGTATGGGAAGTAGCAAGCATAGGTTTGCCTAAAATGACAGGTATTCTGTTTTCTTCCAGAATGTCAAGAATCACAAAATCCATTGGGAAAAGGAATTTCTTTATTTTTACCAACACATTTTCAACAATGCCTAATGGTGACTGCATGGATCGATCGTACCATTTCAATTTTCATCTTGGCTGGCTTAAGGTACCAATACCCATAATAGGGAATATCGAATCCAGGCATTATGCTTATGCTCGCTCCAAGATCGGCTAGGGCATTACACATATTGAGACTCCGATCAAGCAAGGAGAGTGAAACAACCGGATCTTTTCTTTCTCGCGCGTAGCTCGTTTCTCAAAACCGCTGAACATCTTTCGTTGTGTTGAATTGTCTCATCATTGCTTGATTCCTGCGGAATATCATCATGATTAGTTTTGATAGAGTTAGTAATAGGTGAGTTTACCGGTAAAGCTTGGTCCAGAAGTGAATTTCTCTCCATGCCTGATTCATCGCTAACTTTTTCCGAAAAGGTTGTTGGTTCTTCAAGGATAGTTTCCACCATGTTGACAACTTCCTCTTCTGATGCTAGGTAATCAGATGGCTTACTGCGAACATGAGCTCACACTCTTTTCCAATTCCTTAATTCGATCTTTATGAATTTTGAGAGAAGAGACTGTATTTTCCACGAATGTCTTCATCATCTTTTCAATTCTCTCATCTCGTTCCCTCGATTCCTTGATGTGGTCAAGAACCTTTTTTTCAAGATTGATTCTGGTTTTGGTCCTAAATACACTCGTAACCTTCTCAATCCTACATGCTTCAGCTTCTCTTTCCAGCCTTCGTTTTCTGTAAAAATTTCCCCATAATTGTATTCTTGCTTTGTCAATGTCTTCATTACCTTATGATCAAAATTGTCTCTTGGTCCGTACCATGTATCCATATGCCATTTGTAGCAATGTTCAGAAATCCGTTGGATACATTCCAAGGCTTGGTCAGGGTTCATGCTAGGAATAGGTCTCGGAGAATCAAGTAGTTCTCGTGTTAGCGTATTAATTCCCCGGTAAAAGACGTAGATGATTTGATGTTTGTTCAAATCATGAGTGGGACATCGATAAAGTAGCTCAATAAACCTTTCCCATGCCTGATAAAGCGTTTCTTCCCCAACTTGAACGAATTGATAGATTTTACCAAGAAGTTTGGCCATTTTTTAAGGAGGGCAAAATTGCTGGATGAACTCTCTTCTTAGTTTATCCCATGCTCCTTTAAATTCGTTAGGGAGTTTATTGTACCATCTTTTCGCAGCTCCAAAGAAGAGTCATAGGAAAAATTCTTGCGGTGACCGAATTGCTCTGAGTGCCCGGACGCTGAAAAGAGAAGCTAAATAGAGTACTTCTTCTACATGATTCGAACGTCCTCATCTTCATCTCCGTAAAACTTAAGTTCGTAACTCTCGAATAAATTGGTGCGGAATAGAGTATTTTTCAATACTAGAATCCTCTTGAAGGTTCGCTGGCGCTTCTCATTTGGTCGCTCCAAATACTGCTCCATGGTTAAGTCATCGATATTATTTTCATCAATGACCTCCGGTTCTGCGTCTGACCGTGCGATTTGTAAAATGAAAAGATGTTTTGAATAGGAACCGGAGAGTAAACTTTCCTTGTCCGAAATTGCTTCTCCGGAATATCGAATGGGGTGGCCGAAAAAGGCCTCGAGCTACGAGTCTTGTATCCTGACATTTAAGAGAAGAAAGAAAATTAAAAATAGGCTTAATGTGAAATCCTAAAATAGCTCCCCGGCAGCGGCGCCAAAAACATGATGCAGGTTTCTTGATCAGGTTTTAATATTTATATAGTCTCGTTATACCTATGGTCTACCCTAATGCACTAACGGGCAGTGTACCCGGTCTAGTGTAGTGTAGTATTCGGTAAAACCGAGGTCGTCCCAAGAGCTATGTGTGTTGGATTATTACTAAGCCTAGGTGTCACAGATTTTAATATGATTTCGATAAGGAATTAGTTAATTAACTCTTAAAGCAGATAAAAGCAAGTAAAGGCAAAGGTTCAATCAATAGTGGAGAGTGGTGCTAACCTAGTTATCCTCCTAGCTAGTAATGTCTACGTCTAATTACTTCCAATTTCTTTAGGTGGGGTCAAAGTCGAGAGGACAGCATTTGGTCAATTCGCCCTAACCAATCAGCAAAGATGCCACCCTTCGGAGAAGTCGTGTCCCCTCATAAGTTCAGCTTGTTCCCGTTCCCTAAGCCGAGTCATTAAGTACCGCTACATGCTAGATTTATAATAGTGAGTGCCCCGGCGTTAGCAACAAACACTCACCCCTAATTTTAAGTTCATCCAAACGGTAGGTGATCAGTTGTTCAAATCAGCACAAGTAGAAAGGGTCGCAGGTTGGTCATATCTTACCCTTCTTCCGGTCTACCTACTCACTTAGGGTCAGTTAGTCATATCTCCTAAGCAACTAGCATCTACCGCCATTCAAAACTACCGAAACAAGGGTAGCTACTAATAAACTATGCATGCATACACTTAGAAATAATTATACGGAAGTAATGTAAATGCAAACAAAACAATTAAGGTATCATAACTAGGCCAAAGACTAAGAGGTGATTAGCCGCTCATATTAACCATACAGATCAATTCAATATTCAATGTTACGAAATACATGAATCGAAAGTAAAGAAAAGATAAAATGCTAATGCTTATCGTAGGGGAGTGATTTCTCCCTTGGAGACAGCTCCGTATGCCCCTCTAGACCCGCCTTTGGCTTCTTCCCACGTTCTTTGGTTGTGGTGTGTGGAATGGAATGCTATGAAATGCTGGAAATCGTGGGGTATTTATAGGCCAGATCTGGGTTACGGCGTAACTAATAGAATAGTTACGCCGTAATCTTCTATTTCTTCGTAATTTGCACTAGATCTTCTGGTGGTTACGCCATATCTTCAATATTTCTTGGTTACGCCGTAGTTTAAACAAGAGTTACGGCGTAGTTATCAGCGGCGTGGAACCTCATTTGACCTAATATGGTTACATCGTAGTCTTTTGTGAGAGTTACGCCGTAATCTTCAGATGAGTTGGCTTTCCGAGTCACGCTTTAGTTACGGCGTAATGTGAGAGATGAGTTACGCCGTAACTTCTTCAAAGTGAGCATACTCTGATAAATCTTTGATAATTCTCCAATTCCGTGTCTCTTTAGCTCCAATGCTCGTAATTTACCTGAAAGTGGAAAACAATGGAAAACAAGCGTAAATCCATATAAATGATATAAATTACATGCATTATCGGGGAGAAATTGACACTTAATATTCAGGACTATTTGATGTTATCATCTGTCATAGGCTGTAGTATAGCTAAATAAACCTGGAATGACCTGCTCCACAGCTATGAAGGTCCCATAGATACCAAGGAAAACAAGATTATGGATCTGAAACTTGAGTACAATACCTTCAGGGCTAAAGACTCAGAAACTCTCTCTCAAACTTACACCCGGTATAAAACTCTGTTAAATGAATTGTCAAATGATGGTGTCCAGTTGTCCAAACATGAAATCAATGTTGGTTTTGTTAACAGTCTCCCTGAGAAGTGGTTGAATTTTTCTCAGGTACTTAGAAATGCAAATCATATTCAAAATCTTGAACTTCCTGAAATCTATAGGAAATTTGTCTACGAGGAAAACCTCATCAACAGACGATACGCTGACTTGAAAAAGTCTCAGGAAGTCAAGAAGTCCCTGACAACCACTTCAACACCAATTTCTACTGCCTTTTATTCAAACAGTGTGGTTCAGGATTTTCAAGAAAATTCAGACAATTAGCCTGATGAGAGAACAAGCGAGGAGTACCTGAATGACTTGAACATTGAGTTTCAGGAAAGGGCACTCCTTGTAACTCTAAAAGGTTTATAAGAAGGAACAAAAGTTTTTTTAATGCTAAAACTAATGAGGACACCGAGTGTTTTAAGTGTCACAAAAAGGGTCATTTTGCTAAAGACTGATTTTCAAAAACTATCTCTGAGCCCTCTTACAAACCCTCAGGGTCAAACCATTCCTTAGGTTTTAGCAAATTTCAACCAAAAGTCTATCAGTCTCATCAAAATTTCCAAAACAAGTCGGATCAAATCAAAGCTGTTGATTTTGAAGCTAAGTATAGGAAAGCCAAGGCTAAACTAGCACTTCTTGAGTCCACTCCCTCCGAAACAACAAAAAATGTTAAATCTGTACAGGGAAAAAACAAGGGCATGGTAGCTGAAGTCTTTGAATGGGTTGAAGAGCCAGTCTCCTCAGATGATGAAATGGTGCAAGTCGGGCAATCGATGGCTCTCTCAGAAGAGGACAAGTTAGCCGTTGGGAAGAATCATGCTAGGAATGGTGAATGGGGTAACATCACAATGAGAAAGGTAAACATTTTACTTTCTATGGATGATGATTCTGATTGGCAGTCTTTCATGAACTATATTAATGTTGACCTTAAGTTCGTAGAAGGGAAACGATTAAATCTTTTTTCAAAATGCAACAAGTTAAGTTTTGAATTAAACAAGTGTAGAGATGAACTGCTTATTTTAAAACAAGCCAAGCTTGAAGCTGTCACACTATAAATTCAAAACTTTGAATTAGTTAAAAGAAATCAAGCTCTTCAGAAAGAAGTTAAAAAGGATAAAGATATCATGAAAGCTGGACTGCTAAGAATCCTAGAGTCTTTGATACTGTTCAGGCCCCCAGTAGCAAAACGAGAATCATAGATGAAGATCATCTCACTGATTCTCTCAGTGAAGACCAAAGTCCAAAACCATTTGTGTCTGCTGGCATGCTCTCTAAAAAGGAGTTAATGCCTAAGTCTAGTGATTGGGTTGATAGGGTAAACCCTGAGAGTAAGCTTCCAAACTTCGATACTGGAAGAGTACTTAAGCCTGAAAGTCAGGCTCTCAAGAGCATGCTTGGACTCCCTGATGTACCCAAAGTAGATCTTGAACACATTATTGAGTCCGGTGAATCTCAAGCACCGCTTCCACCTCTGAAACCTCTTCAGGGTGCTGTACCTGGCTCTGAGCTTACTCCTCCGCAATTCAACCCTCACTCACCAAAAGAAAGGTCAGGTCTTGGTAGAACCATTTTGAAAAGAACAACAAAACCAACCCAAGAAAATTCAGTCCCTACTGAGACTTCCACATCTTCAGTTCCTACTGAAGAAGGCCAAATCCAACAATTAACTAAACTTGTGAGGAAGTTGACTAATAAGATGACCTCTATTGAGAAAGCTCCTTATTCAATAATCAAGGAACCAAAGTCAACCTCCTCTAGTTCCTCAAATTCAAAGTCAAACACCAAGCTCAAACAGAAGTGTGATCTGTGCCATTATACTAGCCATACCACTGATAATTGCTACATAATCCTTTTTTGTATGATCTGCAAAAAGGAAGATCATAGAAATTCTGACCACTTACAGTATGTAAGTTCATTCAGTGAAGCAAGTCATACCAATCTTGTTCATCAGTATGCTTCATTTTCAAAGCAGTCTCAAAGGCCAAGCAAACCCTTTCCTCCTTGCCCACATTGTGGCTTTAATGATCATCATCCTGATGACTGTCTCATGAACACTTGCTGTGAAATATGTGGTAGCACACTTCACTCGACCACTGAACATGAATCAATTGCTAAGTTTAAGCAGACCATCATACCCAAGCCCACTAGTAAGTGGTTCAGCAAGAGAAACTAATTCAATTTATTATTTGTATAGAGACACACCAGGGAGCCTATTTGGCATCTAGATAGTGGATGTTCAAGGAGCATGACTGGTGTGAAGGATTATCTGCACAAGTATGTAAAAGAACCAGGACCCAAGGTAGTATTTGGTGATAACTCATCATGTCCCACTGAAGGTTATATGTTCTTGACATGTCAACTCTCTTTCAGAATGGAACATGTCTCTTTACCAAAACCACTGAAATTGTCAACTGGCTATGGCATAAAAGACTTTCTCACTTAAACTTCAAAAATATAAACAACTTGGCAAAACAAAACAAAGTCCTTGGTTTACCATCATTGGTTTAGGCAAAAGATAAACCATGCTCAGCCTGTGAAAAAGGAAAACATCACAAAGCATCGTTCGAAACAAAACAACATTTCTCCATCAAAAGCTGCCTTCACCTCCTGCATATGGATTTGTTAAGACTTGTCAGTCCAATATCAATCCAGCATGAGAAGTATACACTTGTCATTGTTGATGAGTTCTCAAGATACACTTGGGTATACTTCCTTTCCAAAAAGAGTCAGGTAGCTGAAACCATAATGTCATTCATCAAGAAGATTGAAAACCAGAATGACATTACTGTTAAACAAATCAGAACTGACAATGGTATTGAGTTCAGAAATCAAGAGCTTGAGAGTTTTTGTGATGAAAAGGGAATTTCCCAAAAATTTTCATCTCCATACACCCCTGAACAAAATGGGGTAGCTGATAGGAAAAACATGACTCTCATTGAGGCTGCTAGAACCATGTTAAATGGCTCAGCACTCTCAAAGCACTTCTAGACTGAAGCTGTCAAAACAACATGTTACACTTAAAACAGGTTAATCATTGTCAAAAGGCATAACAAAATCCCGTATGAGATCTTCAAAGGAAGACTCCCTGATATCAGCTACTTTCAAGTGTTTGGGTGTCCTGTGTCCATTCACAATCACAAGGATCACTTAGGCAAATTTGATGCAAAAGCTGATGATGGATATTTCTTAGGTTACTCACCGATCTCTAAAGCCTTCAGGGTGCTTAACACCAGAAGACAACTAGTTGAGGAAACCTTTCATGCCACCTTTGATGAAAGTTCTGAAAGCATCAGGTTCACCAATACCTCAGTGGAGGAAATAGGAATTGATGACTCATCAAGATACCCTCCTAATGACTTCAACACTGAAATCAATTCCTCATATCAAGCAGATGCTGATATCTCATACTATGTCTTGCCTTACAACCTCCCTCAACCAACAATCAGTGAATTCATTGATACTCCATCAGTCCCTACTGGGATAGGTTATACTAAACCAAATGTTCAGGAACCTGTAATTCATGAATCTCAACCTGAACAACAAACCACCTTATCAAATGATCATGTTTATATTGCACCTGCCCCTGAACCCGTTCCTGAGCTCCCAGTGACCTCATCAAGCTCAGATCCTAGACTACAAAGTAAGTGGACTAGATATCAAGATATAGAGCTTGTAAACATCATTGGTAAACCCACTGAAGGAATGCTCACAAGAAGCATGGCTGCTAAACTATCAGTAGCTTCAGCCAATGAATGTCTATATGCTAATTTTCTCTCAGAAATAGAACCCCAAAAGTGTCACTGAAGCTTTGAAACATCCTAGCTGGGTTTAGGCTATGCAAGAAGAACTTCAACAGTTTGATAGAAAAAAGGTCATGACCTTGATCAAATGTCCTCAGGATGTCAGTGTCACTGAAGCTTTGAAACATCCTAGCTGGGTTTAGGCTATGCAAGAAGAACTTCAACAGTTTGATAGAAAAAAGGTCATGACCTTGATCAAATGTCCTCAGGATGTCATTGTCATAGGAATGAAGTAGGTTTTCAGAAACAAAACTGATGAAAACGACACTGTCATTAAAAACAAAGCCAGACTTGTAGCCAAAGGTTACAGTCAACAATAAGGCATTGACTATGATGAGACATTTTCTCCTGTTGCAAGAATGGAAGCCATCAGGATCTTCCTTGCATATGAAACATACATGAACTTCAAAGTTTACCAAATGGATGTCAAAAGTGCCTTCCTGAATGGTGAACTCAAAGAAGATGTCTATGTTCAACAACCCCCAGGCTTTGAGAGTAGTGAATACCCTGACTATGTCTGCAAGCTTGACAAAGCCCTATATGGACTAAAACAAGCTCCCAGAGCATGGTATGAAACTCTCTCAGCCTTCCTGATGCGAAACAAGTTTGTCAGAGGAAAGATAGACAACACCCTATTTATCTATAGGACAAAACAAGATGCGATACTAGTCCAAGTCTATGTAGATGACATCATCTTTGGCTCAACAAATTATACTCTTTGCAAACAGTTTAAAAAACTGATGACAAAGAAATTTGAAATGAGAATGATGGTTGAACTCACATACTTTGTTGGACTACAAATCTGGGAAACTGATAAAGGAATCACCATCAGTCAAGAGAAATACACCAGGAATCTCTTAAAGAAATATGAGATCTCTGATTGTGCCTTAGTGAAGACTCCAACGGTTACTCCAAAAAACCTTGGACCTGATCTCACTGGCAAATCAATCAATCAAACTCATTTCAGGGGGATTGTAGGATCAATGATGTATCTAACTGCTTCCAGACCAGATATACAATTCACAGTATGTCTGATTGCAAGATATCAGTCTAATCCTAAGGAGTCCCTTCTCACTGTAGCCAAAAGGATTATCAGATACCTGAAGGGAACTCCAAGCCTTGGACTTTACTATCCTAAATGTTCAGGGTTTGACCTTAAAGGTTATTATGACTCTGACTATGCTGGCTGTAACATGGACAGAAAAAGTACCTCAGGGTCTTGTCAATTTCTTAGAGGAAAACTGGTTTTTATGGAGTACTAAGAAGCAAGAATCGGTGGTATATGTCTTCAAATTGGTGAATATGTGGCAGCGGGTGGTCTTGTGCCAATGTGCTATGGTTGAAAAGTCAACTTCATTGACTATGACATCCATTACAAGATGGTATCCATCTTTTGTGATAACACCAGTGCTATTGCAATCTCCAACAACCCTGTCCACCAAAGAACCAAACACATTGATATCGATATCATTTTATCGGGACCACATCATGAAAGGAGACATAGAACTCCATTTCATCCCTACTGAATATCAACTTGCTGATATCTTCACCAAAACCTTGGATGAACCTACCTTCAGGAGACTGAAAGCTGAATTAGGAATGCTTGACATTGAAAGTCAGCAACCTGATAATCAATCCTGATCTCATCAGTTCTCTCTGGAAAGGTCCCTGATCCCTGAATAAACCCCACAAATCATCTTCTCACTGAATGAGTAAGACTCATTCAGGGTCTTTGACATTAGATAAAGAGAATTGAAAACACCAAAAAAAAAAAGTTTGCAGCGGAAGTAAGTTTTACCGGGGTGCTACTCGATTGGTACCACAACACAATGTATAGAACAACGGTTTAATTTAAAAATCTTATTTCATAAAGATTGATGTTTACATCTTTCAAAATGTATATTGTGGAATATAGGCCCATAAAAGAATTAAAGTGGCCCCCAAGTTATATCAGAGTCTTCTATAACCATGCCATGCCAATGCCCAAGCGCCTCCAAAGTTTAGCTATCGCCTGCAATCTTGAAAATGCATGCTAAAAGTGTCAACACAAAGGTTGATGAGTTCACAGGTTTTAATACACAAGTAGTTTCCAAAACAGGAAAATCAATTGGTTGTCAAAGTTTCAAAGGGTCCATTATGTATGCAGCGCGTTCATGGCTTTAAGGGTTCCACTACTTAAGCCGATTAAAATTTCCCCTATGTGCAACATGCTCTAACCTAGCATGAGAAGGTGATACTATGCACTCCGGTTAGTAAAGTGAGGGGATGGCTCTACCCCTAAATAGCTATCCATAGATATAAACGGCTCGTCCCTGTCATGATGGGAGTGAGTTAATAAGTTGTGTAGTAACAGGGGACTTTTCTGTACGTAGGCGTCAAACATAAGCATACATACTAGTTTGCACAGTATAGCAGAGCATAGCTCAGTAGATTGAATCAGTTTAGTAAATCCATAATTTCATGATTGCATAACCAATTTAGTTTTAAGTAATCATAGCATGCTTTTCACCCCAAAAGAGTAAAAGAGTAAAATGGGGGCTGTGAAACTCACCTTAGTCCGAAGAATTACAAGAATCACAACTAACACGACTGGCATCATGAAATGTAACACAATAGTATCACAAGGTAGCAACGCACAACGATACGAGAGTACCGACACAACGGTACGTCATTGGCACAACCTAATAGTATATGGATTATCTCAGAATGCGTATCGTAAAGTTAATAAGTTTTCAAAAGATAATTGTTTTAGTTTTCGTGGAAGTTTCGTATCGACATTTGTAAAGAGTTTAGTATCATTATTCGTGTGGTGGTTTGAAGATCTAGACTCGAAAACACACACTAGAGAATAATACATACTACACATGTAAGAAAAGTAAACAAGTAAGATCAAATAAGCAGATAGGTAAAGGATAAGTCGATGGTTAAGTTTTTGACGATAATAGGTTTATAAATTCATGTTTCATTGCACTAAGTATTTCAGTTACTTAATGTCCTAAGTTAGTAAACATACCAATTTAATATAAGAATATATGTCTCTTGTGTCATCCATGTCATGGGTCCCCTTCAACCTTACCTCATCCCACTTGGCATTAAATTCCATCTCTCACAAGAAATATCCTTAGGATATTTCAAACCTGCAAATGCACTTTTACTGTGCACTGCAACTGTTTCCTTGAAAACCGTGAGAAAACTGCGGGTACTAGAGTGGCTGCACTAAATGAGGTAAATGAAACGTTTTTCAAAACTAACTTTACAAATCCTCACATGTGCAACAATTACCTCTCCACCACTCTATAAATACCCCTCTCATGAACTCAAAAACACACACACAAATTGATTTCTGCAATTAAACTTTGTCAAAATATTTTCAAATTCAAGAATCAATTGTGTGTTCTTTGTATTAAAACTAGTTTAAGCACTAAGTTCATCTTTGCAAACAAAACGAAAGTATTTCTTCACAAACTTTCAAAAGAATTGACTTTTCTTTGATTGTTCTTGTCAACTAAATTATCAAAAACCTAAATCTTTCTTAATGGAAATGGCAAGAACTCAAAGTATTCAGTTTGCAACACAGTGGGTAGGCTGTCTTGAAAATGTTAAGTTTAAAACAAACAACGTTATAGGCAATTTTGAATACTCACATGATGTCCCAGCCTATAAGGGAATCATGAAATTTTTGCTAAATTGCCCACTAAAACATGCCTTTGTTTAGTCCCCATCTATACTATACCATAACTTCCTCAGGGAGTTTTGGGCAACTGCAGTGGTCTATGACCCGACACCCTCTACTTATGAGAAGGAACCAAGACCCCTCAGGGAGTTTCTCATCAGGTTTTCAATTTTTAATGGGGAACAAATAGTCACCCTAGACTACAAAACTTTTTGCTCATCAACAGGGCTTGACTAAAATCAAGGAAACTATGTTGCTCACCCTGACCCCGACATTGTTAAGGTTGAGTTGGGTAAAATTGCATTTGATCCTAAACTTTTGAACAAAACCCAGTCACCAAGAACTCCTTTCCCATGGCTTGGAGGATCCTGTTCAAATTTGTAATTCAGGTTCTCGGCGGGAACCACTCATACACTGAACAAATTAATTCTATTCAGTTGATGATGGCATACTGCTTGTTGACTGGTTCTAATGTCGACATAGAGGAGATCATTTACAGTGATCTCGTAACCAAGCTACAGAGCAAAACTAGGGTGAAATACGTTTCATACCCTAGGTTTATCTCTTGTGATTTACAAGTGTTACTGGATTGTAACTATACTCAGGATTTTAAACATGGTTGTAACATCCCGATTTTTATAGGAAATAATAGCGGATTTATCTAAATTCCTATTGGTTACATCTAGTATTTTAGTGGAATAAATATAGAAGCCCCACCTTGACGGTATTAATAATATAGCAAGTGGGGACTTGATATGTAAACAAGATGTGATTTAGTTTGCAATACATTTTACTACAAGGGACTAAATGTGTTCAAGTGACAAAGTAGTGGCCTTTTATCCTATCATCATAAGTCGGTTTTGTTAAAAAAATATATATATGCTCCCTCCTTATCTCTCACATCAGGAAACAACAATAGAAAGAAGTAGGGAGATGATTACTTCACCATGAAGAATCTCAAGTTCATGGTAAATTCCATTAAATTTAAACAAGGCCTAATCAATGATTAAAGAGAGCTTATCAAGGATTAAGGGTCATCAAGGTTTTATGTGTTCTTCCCCAATTCAAGGTAAGTGGTGAATCATGTTTTAATTTATGATTAAGAGTTATGAGATTATATTTAATAAGTGTATTACATGATTATGTGATGAATTCATGGTTTATGATTCAAGGGTTATGCATATGAGTATTAGGGTTTATGATGGTATTATGTTAATGATCAATTTATGATGTTTAGGAGGTGTTTATGTTGATTATTGAGTTGAACCAAACACCCCTTTATGTGATATATGATGTTAAACAAGTTGCTGAAATTTTCAGCAATGATTAGTCATGTTTGAAAAATCATATAAAATTGATAGAAGCTCGGATTGAATCATGGCTGGACTTTCTAGAAAGCCTAAGGTGTCTACTTCAGCTGTTCTTTATAAAGTTTTTGCTCATTTAGTAGTTAAGTTGGTATACAACGTGATTTAGTACAGCAAGGGCTGATCCTGAAATGTGCAGCAAACCGAACTTTAAAAATTCATACCGGATTGACCGTAGCTCCGTTTGGAGCGTTCCATACCTTTTCGGAAAGGGAAAATATTATAATTTCATGGAAAAATAGCCTCATGACATGTATCAGTAGTTAAGTGAGTAAAAAAGATGCATTTATAGGCTGCTACAGAGAATCAGCAAACACTTCCTTAAGTGTTTTGATGATTATAACATGATATGATGTTTTTGCAAGTCCCGGGTGATTATATGCTATGATAGCTTATGTTCTCAGCCTATATGAATATAATTCATGTTATGAAAGTATAGAACCATGTGATAATACTTGGTTAGCTTAGCTCGAGTTCGCGAGCATAGTAGTTTATGTTTGGCAAGATTTATGCCATAACTAGTTTATGAGTTTATGCATTATAGTTAATTTATGTGTGCTTAGTTGCGCTTATAGTTGCATTATCATGTTATATTCATGCCTAGTTGTTATGTGTTAACATTATACGTGTATATCTATCATGATATAGGTGTTCGAGGCATATTCAAAATCATTCATCTTGCATTATACGGCCCAGGTGAATAACGGATTTTCAGTTAACATGTTTAGTAGATTAAGCGTGTTTAGTATATATATGCCTTACTGTATCTCAAGTACTATGAAAGTTATGTATCATGTTGACCCGTGTGGTCATATAAGTATCATGTTGACCCGTGTGGTCATATTAGTATCATGTTGACCCGTTGGGTCATATTAAGTAGTATGTTGACATGTTTGGTCATATTAGTATCATGTTGACCCGTGTGGTCATATTAGTATCATTTTGACCCGTTGGGTCATATTAAGTATTATGTTGACATGTTTGGTCATATTAAGTATCATGTTGACATGTTTGGTCATATTAAGTATCATATTGACCAGTTTTGTCATATTAACTATCATAGTGACCCGTTGGTCATATTAAGCATCAAGTTGACCCAAGTTGACCCGTTTGGTCATATTAAGCATCAAGTTGACCCGTTTGGTCGTACTAACTATCATGTTGACCTGTTTGGTCATATTAAGTATCATATTGACCAGTTTTGTCATATTAAGTATCATGTTGACCCGTTTGGTCATATTAACTATCATGTTGACATGTTTGGTCATATTCATCATCATGTTGACTTGTTTGGTCATATTCATCGTCATGCTGGACTGTTTAGCAATATTCAGATTAAGTAGACGGATTGTTTTACTAAGTAATATGTCGTGGTCAACCCTAATATTATTTATAAGCTGACTCAGTTATATGTTATAGTTGGTCTCAACATTATGTTTATAGTAGTTCTGCTTTATATTATAGTTTAGCTTTATATTATAGTTCAGCTGTAGTATTAAGTTATAGCTCAACCTTGGTTTATGTTATAGTATTTTAGTAATTAATTCAATTTTAGTATCATTTCTTAGTTTGACCTCGTAACCATATTATTGCTCAGTTTCTTTATTTAGCTTAGTCTCAGTTCCAGCCCAACTTAGTATCATGTTATAGTTAAGCGTAAGTATTTAGCTTAACCTTAAATTATATATGAATGGTATATGTGTTTACTAATGTGTGCAAAATGCTTTATGCCCTTTTGGCATGCGGCTTTATATATATATGCATGTCAAATTCTATTAGGTATATGCTTATGCAGGTTTTAAATGCCAAGTGCTTTATGCACTAAATTAGTCGTAATAGTACTTTATGCATTACTCAATGTATTTAGTACTATCGTATATAGTCGATTATGTGATCACATATGTGTTCCAGACAAAGTTGGAACTTAGATCTCCTTAGTGGAGAATCGAGCCTTAGTATAGTGAATGTTCCAAAATTGGAACTCAGACATCCTATATGGATGATTAACATGCTTATATGGCTCGTTAGTTATGTATTCAGCCAGTATAGTACTATAAGTATTCAGTCAGTATGTGCTTATGCACACAACCAGTCACTACAAAAAATCGCCATTTAGTGGAACACATTTTTAATGACACAAGTGCATGTGCCACTGTAAGTTGTCTTTTAGTGACAAATGATATGTGCCACAAAATAATTTACATTTTTAGTGGCACTTTATAGTGTTTAACACTGTTGTACATAGGTTTTAGTGGCAAAAATGTTAATATCTTAGTAAAATTGGTCGGCTATTGTAACACTTATATTTGTTGTAACACTAAAAGTGTTTAATGATTTTCAATGTTCTAAAAATCTGTCACTATTTTCGACTATTTCCAATTTTTCACGTTAACAAATGGGCCTCCTTTCTTTTGGGCATTCCCTCTAATCCCTAATTTAATCAATCAACTAACCCTAATGTAGGCACCTTTCATCACGACAAAACAACCTCTTGAAATCAAAGTTTCACGCTTGATCATATGGGGCATCTTCTATAGATTGCAATCCTTAATCTTTTTGTTATCTATCTTTTATTCAGGTAATCATCTGGCGTTCCTTTCTTGGTTACTTAAGTTTTGAATTTGTAAGTTAACCTAACAAATGTATTATGAACTAGTTTTCCGAGATCTACTCTTTTATTCTAATTTTCAAGTGTTTAAATATCTTTAACATGTCATTACGTTATTTGAGATCTACTAATAAAGTGTTAGTTATACTGAATTTTTGAAACCCTTGTATGTAAATCTTTCGATGAATGAAAGGTTGAGGGTTAAGTGGTTTAGATTTTTTATGGATAAAATCATGCCTTCGAGTTTTAGTTATTTGTGGGTTGTAACTTGGTTTTCCTTTAAGATGAAAAATATGAATTTCTCTTTGGGGTTCCCACTAGATTACTCAATGCATAGTGAAATTATTGATCAATATGAATTAAACACGGTTTGCTTTTTACATATTTGTTAACTATAATAGATTTGAATAATTTATTCCAAGACTCTTTGTTCAGTTCTAAGAACTTCATCTACAATAATTTTTAAATCAAGTCCCTATTGAGTACTAAGTCACTTAATAACTTATTTTTATTTGTGATGCATTTATGTTATTAGAACTACTATAGATGTCGCTCAAAATTGGAAGAGCTCATGAAGAGGTTAACTACAATTTGACTAATGAGAATGCTTTTTAAAATTGCTTTTATTTTTTTAACTTTAATCAATTAAAAGCATCAACTATTAAAACAAGTAGCCTTCAAGTATGTTTTAGTTTGTCAAACTATATTTGTCGACAAGCAATGCAAGAAAATTGGGTGCAGGGAGAAATATACAAAAGAGGTGTACATGTAAAGATGGACGTTTGTTAACGAAAAGTTTCTCAAGTTATGGTAATTTTTTTATCGGTTCGAATTAATAAGCTCTTTGATTTACATTTGTTTGATGCCTTCATGGTAATGCACATACTTATCCGTTTTACAATACATTTATTGTAGTAATCATTTTATTTCTCCTCATTTGTTACAGATCTATGATAAATTATCGATCAACCGAAACAACTTTTCTAATGGATACCAAAAATCTTTAGCAGTAAGTCAATACTTATATATTTTTCATGTTTGCTTTTCTATAACTATCTAATATTTTTGCTTACTGACTTGTTATATACTTAGGTGCCCCAACAACTTATCCATGCATGAATTCGTTTTTAAAAGGTAAATTTGTTGTGATCTATCTAATATGATATTTTAGTCCACACTTTGCCTAATATACGAACTGTTATCATGTCTTAAGCTTATGATTTAGAATAGCGAGATTTATGATGGCATAGATGTTTGTGTTACCTTCATCTTAGATCTTAATTTCTTGCCTTGTCTTTTTTGTTTCTTTACAGATGGTGGTGTCAAGAGAGATGCAATAATATCCAACCTTGCTCCCTTGGATGATATTTGGTAGCTTTAGATTTCTTATTAGGTATATAGGTTCAGCCTTGGAGACGTTCCAAGAATAATGTTAGTCGACTGAATTTTGTTAGACATTTCTATCTTGTATATATTGAAGAACAAAAATGTACTTCTATTCGAGTTAATAAAATTGTCCTTATCATTTCTCTTTGTTGAAAGTAATTTGGTATTCGAATAAACCTTGCAATAAATACAAAATTGTCGTTATTGTGGCAAAAATGTTTTGTTGTGATACGTTTTTATGGTACAAAATCTTTGCCATTAAATATAACACATGTTCATGCTATTGAATTGATTAATGCCACAAAGTATGCGCCACTAAATCTCTAAAACACATTAGCAACACACAAATAAGTGCCACTAAATCACAGAATAGCTGCAACAACACAACGGAAAACTGCCACTAAAACCCTTTAGTGGCAGCGCACTTAGTGACACTTATTTTTTATGCCACCGATTCCCATACTAGCCTTTAGTGACACTTGTTTCGTATTTAGTGGCACTTTTTGTGTGCCACTAAATGGCATATTTTTTGTAGTTAGTATAGTACTATAAGTACTCAGTCTGTGCTTATGCACTTAGTCAGTATGTGCTTATTCACTCAGTTAGTATGTGCTTATGTACTCAACCAGTTATGCACCAAGTATGTGCTTATTTATGCAGTTAGTTATGCACTTAGTATACTTATGTACTCGGTCAGTAACATGGTGTATCATGTATTTAATCAGTCAGTGTCATGCTTATGCAGCTAGTTAATATTATGATTCATGTAGTCAGAATAGTACTATATATACTTATTCAGCATCATACTTGCCGTTCTCAGTTTATGATTTATATAGTTCCGTTATCTCACTAAGTCTTATAGACTTACCGTTCCTAATTGATATTTTGTAGGTATGCAAGATGAGACCATGTACATGCTAAATGGGGCGTAATGGGTAAAAATGGTGTAGCTCACGGGTTAGGTAACGAGCTTCTCATTTCCATCATTTGTTATCAGTTTGGAATGCCCCTAAATCAAAAACCAACTTCTTTACCAAGTTTAAAGAGTCATCGTTATGTATTTTTGTAAAGTTCAGTATTTTAACGGGACGTTTGGAATAAGCCCGTATGATGTAGAAAATACGATTCCGCTAGTTTTATCAATGTATACATTTTACATATTTTTAAATTATTCAAAAAAAAAAATTGGGCGTTTCAAGTTGGTATCAGAGCGATGGTTTGAGAGATTTAAGTATCCACCATTAGTAGGGGATGCTTAGACTTGAACCTTTGCTCATTGATTGCGTTTAGAATTAAATTGCATCGCCTGTTTATACGTTTATCAGTTATTCAATCATGTTTATCAGTATATAGTTCATGTTTATTAGATAATCAGTACATGTTCAGCGATGCATGCCAGTTTATGTGATTAGTAACATATATAAGATTATTTGAATTTACAGATATAGTCGTGTAATTCATAATGCATTTTCAGATATCAGATAAGTTGCAAACCTGTGAATCAGATATGATATAGAAAGCATATAGAATTAGTATGCATTACTAGATAGCAGTATATAATCAACATTCACATCAGATTATTTGCAGTAGATGATATGTTTTGCTTTAGTGACTTGGGGTAGATTGTGATAGCGATGAGTTCATGATTATATGGTGTGACTATCATGACGCCTGATCAACGTGATAATATTCACATGATATGGCATGAACTTATCGAGATCATAAGATACCTCGGGGAGCTCGCTAAACGGTTATATGTTAAATGCATCATGAATATTGCATTAAATCATGTATAGTAGCATTTTCATGCATGGTCATTACAAAGGGCATAATTTACATACTCCAAAAGATTATGATTCAGAAATACTACATAATATGACAGAACATATATGAAATATAGATTTCAGCATTTCTGGATTTGAGCAGTTTACAGTAAAAAAGGAAAAAAAAAATGATATGAAAACGTGACAGATTGGATACGGATCATTCAATAAGAGATATTCCATATCAAAGTTATGAAACAGAATTTCAGGATATGACATTTTAGCGAAAATTATGCGAATTCAGGTAAATAAATCCATTCTTTTAACGCCAGCTTATGAAATTTTGAGATATTTTCTGAAAATAGTCAAGATGAACATCAAGAATACAAATGATTATGGATCTATCGAGTTATTCTCAGAGGATAATCAAGAAAATCTGAGAGTTCATATGATCAGGTGAAAGGATTTCATCATGGATAACAGGTACCATCTATTAAACCTGTTGATAAACTGATACATATATAGAGGAAATGAATTCTAGTTTGATCCTTATTAGTGGATTATTAGTCTTATTGTTAGAATACAGACATGATACATACCTAAATGGGGGAGTACTTACAAATGATCCTAAGTAATTTAGGGGACAATTTAGTTACAACAACAGTAGTTCGTTAGGACACGAACAGTCCAAGCGGGGGAGAGTTGTAACATCCCGATTTTTATAGGAAATAATAGCGGATTTATCTAAATTCCTATTGGTTACATCTAGTATTTTAGTGGAATAAATATAGAAGCCCCACCTTGACGGTATTAATAATATAGCAAGTGAGGACTTGATATGTAAACAAGATGTGATTTAGTTTGCAATACATTCTACTACAAGGGACAAAATGTGTTCAAGTGACAAAGTAGTGGCCTTTTATCCTATCATCATAAGTCGGTTTTGTTAAAAAAAAATATATATGCTCCCTCCTTATCTCTCACATCAAGAAACAACAAGAAAAAGAAGCAGGGAGATGATTACTTCACCATGAAGAATTTCAAGTTTATGGTAAATTCCATTAAATTTAAACAAGGCCTAATCAAGGATTAAATAGAGCTTATCAAGGATTAAGGGTCATCAAGGTTTTATGTGTTCTTCCCCAATTCAAGGTAAGTGGTGAATCATGTGTTAATTTATGATTAAGAGTTATAAGATTATGTTTAATAAGTGTATTACATGATTATGTGATGAATTCATGGTTTATGATTCAAAGGTTATGAATATGATTATTAGGGTTTATGATGGGATTATGTTAATGATCAATTTATGATGTTTAGGAGGTGTTTATGTTGATTATTGAGTTGAACCAAACACCCCTTTATGTGATATATGATGTTAAACAAGTTGCTGAAATTTTCAGCAATGATTAGTCATGTTTGAAAAATCATATAAAATTGATAGAAGCTCGGATTGAATCATGGCTGGACTTTCTAGAAAGCCTAAGGTGTCTACTTCAGCTGTTCTTTATAAAGTTTTTGCTCATTTAGTAGTTAAGTTGGTCTACAACGTGATTTAGTACAGCAAGGGCTGATCCTGAAATGTGCAGCAAACCGAACTTTAAAAATTCATACCGGATAGACCGTAGCTCCGTTTGGAGCGTTCCATACCTTTTCGGAAAGAGAAAATATTACAATTTCATGGAAAAATAGCCTCATGACCTGTATCAGTAGTTAATTGAGTCAAAAAGATGCATTTATAGGCTGCTGCAGAAAATCAGCAAACACTTTCTTAAGTGTTTTGATGATTATGACATGATATGATGTTTTTGCAAGTCCCGGGTGATTATATGCTATGATAGCTTATGTTCTCAGCCTATATGATTATAATTCATGTTATGAAAGTATAGAACCATGTGATAATACTTGGTTAGCTTAGCTCGAGTTCGCGAGCATAGTAGTTTATGTTTGGCGAGATTTATGCCAGAACTAGTTTATGAGTTTATGCATTATAGTTAATTTATGTGTGCTTAGTTGCGCTTATAGTTGCATTATCATGTTATATTCATGCCTAGTTGTTATGTGTTAACATTATACGTGTACATCTATCATGATATAGGTGTTCGAGGCATATTCAGAATCATTCATCTTGCATTATACGGCCCAGGTGAGTAACGGATTTTCAGTTAACATGTTTAGTAGATTAAGCGTTTTTAGTATATATATGCCTTACTATATCTCAAGTAGTATGCAAGTTATGTATCATGTTGACCCGTGTGGTCATATAAGTATCATGTGGACCCGTATGGTCATATTAGTATCATGTTGACCCGTTGGGTCATATTAAGTAGTATGTTGACATGTTTGGTCATATTAGTATCATGTTGACCCGTGTGGTCATATTAGTATCATGTTGACCCGTTGGGTCATATTAAGTATTATGTTGACATGTTTGGTCATATTAAGTATCATGTTGACATGTTTGGTCATATTAAGTATCATATTGACCAGTTTTGTCATATTAAGTATCATAGTGACCCGTTGGTCATATTAAGCATCAAGTTGACCCAAGTTGACCCGTTTGGTCATATTAAGCATCAAGTTGACCCGTTTGGTCGTACTAACTATCATGTTGACCTGTTTGGTCATATTAAGTATCATATTGATCAGTTTTGTCATATTAAGTATCATGTTGACCCGTTTGGTCATATTAACTATCATGTTGACATGTTTGGTCATATTTATCATCATGTTGACTTGTTTGGTCATATTCATCGTCATGCTGACCTGTTTAGCAATATTCAGTATTAAGTAGACCCGATTGTTTTTACTAAGTAATATGTCGTGGTCAACCCTAATATTATTTATAGCGCAGACTCAGTTATATGTTATAGTTGGTCTCAACATTATGTTTATAGTAGTTCTGCTTTATATTATAGTTTAGCTTTATATTATAGTTCAGCTGTAGTATTAAGTTATAGCTCAACCTTGGTTTATGTTATAGTATTTTAGTAATTAATTCAATTTTAGTATCATTTCTTAGTTTGACCTTGTAACCATATTATTGCTCAGTTTCTATATTTAGCTTAGTCTCAGTTCCAGCCCAACTTAGTATCATGTTATAGTTAAGCGTAAGTATTTAGCTTAACCTTAAATTATATATGAATGTTATATGTGTTTACTAATGTGTGCAAAATGCTTTATGCCCTTCTGGCATGCGACGCGTTTATATATATATGCATGTCAAATTCTATTAGGTATATGCTTATGCAGGTTTTAAGGCGCGCCGAGTGCTTTATGCACTAAATTAGTCAGAATAGTACTTTATGCATTACTCAATGTATTTAGTACTATCAGTATATAGTCAGTTATGTGATCACATATGTGTTCCAGACAAAGTTGGAGCTTAGATCTCCTTAGTGGAGAATCGAGCCTTAGTATAGTGAATGTTCCAAAATTGGAACTCAGACATCCTATATGGATGATTAACATGCTTATATGGCTCGTCAGTTATGTATTCAGCCAGTATAGTACTATAAGTATTTTGTCAGTATGTGCTTATACACACAACCAGTATAGTACTATAAGTACTCAGTCTGTGCTTATTAGGGGTGTTCGCGGGGCGGTTCGGTTCGGGTAGTTGGAAGATTTAAACTATCCATCGTAGGTAATTAATTTTACTACTAGTAACGGACAGCGGTATGGCTTATCGGTTAACCATTTTAGACGTTTAATCAAGTTTAACCGTATAAACATTAACATGTTCTAGAACGTAAAATGTCATTTTAGTAAAATTAAATGACATTTAATAGGTAATAGTCATATAAAAGTTATCCCGTTAGAATAATTGCATTCAAACATCCATACATAATCAACTAACAAAATAATAGTTATTCGATGTTTGTAGATTACGATCACATTTATCAACTTTCACATATAAATGTTAATATTATAAGCAAAAAATGCGTTATACAATAAAATTAGTGCAATAATATAATTAATACTTGTACAATTATTTGAAAATTTAGTTAAAAAAACCTTCATGTATTAAGCACGGTTCGGTTCGGTTAACCGCGGGTATCAAAATATAAAAGCGAACCGTGATAAGCGGGTTTTAGGTTTTTCGGTTTGGTTTAGGTTTGGGTTTTCGGTTTATTGAGCGGTTCGGTTCGCATCGGTTTCTATTTTTGAACACCCCTAGTGCTTATGCACTTAGTCAGTATGTGCTTATTCACTCAGTTAGTATATGCTTTACGCACTCACTATGTGCTTATGTACTCAACCAGTTAGGCACCAAGTATGTGCTTATTTATGCAGATAGTTATGCACTTAGTATACCTATGTACTCGGTCAGTAACATGGTGTATCATGTATTTAATCAGTCAGTGTCATGCTTATGCAGCTAGTTAATATTATGATTCATGTAGTCAGAATAGTACTATATATACTTATTCAGCATACTTACCGTTCTCAATTTATGATTTATATAGTTCCGTTATCTCACTAAGTCTTATAGACTTATCGTTCTCAGTTTATATTTTGTAGGTATGCAAGATGAGACCATGTACATGCTAAATGGGGCGTAATGGGTAAAAATGGTGTAGCTCGCGGGTTAGGTAACGGGCTTCTCATTTCCATCATTTGTTATCAGTTTGGAATGCCCCTAAATCAAGAACCAACTTCTTTACCAAGTTTAAAGAGTCATCGTTATGTATTTTTGTAAAGTTCAGTATTTTAACGGGAAGTTTGGAATAAGCCCGTATGATGTAGAAAATACGCTTCCGCTAGTTTTATCAATGTATACAGTTTACATATTTTTAAATTATTCAAAAAAAAATCTGGGCGTTTCAATGGTGCTTTACCAGCCACCCCGAGTCAATCAAATTTTCAAAAGTACCCATCCCTGGTCATTGATATTGAATTGACGGCCCATATGATTGCTGTAAACAACCAGAGGGACTCAGTGTCTCCAAACCCTGCTCCTAAAAAGAGAAAGGGGAAGTATCAGACTGGGACTAAAACTAAACCCAAGTCTCAGGGCCTTGAGGCTTCTGGAGCATAGCCTAAAAGGCACAAAAAGCCCCAGACTGACAAGACACCTGAGGGAGACCAAGCAACAACCACCCCGGTGACAATGAAGGACACTGATACATCACAGTCAGTGCCTTTGGTCCCATAGACTACTCCCCAAGATCCAGAGGGAAACACACAACCCGCTGATAGGGGAACGCCTTCCACCAAGCCTGACAAGGACACTCGCAAATCACAGCTTTTGTCCAAGGGCACAACCACTGATCCCAAAGACTCAAGGGGAAACAAACAACCCAATGATAGGGATCTTACTACCACTGCTTCTTAGGATGGCACTGGGAAACTCCCACCAATGCTTAAAGGAGCACCGAGGTACAAAGACTCAGAGGGAAAGAAACAACCCGCCGATATGGAACTCACAACCGATCCTGACTCCAGAGAAGACACTGCGAAACACTCACCAGTGTCTGAGGGGTCCTTGGGGGCCAAATACTCAGGGGGACAAAAAGCACCCGCTGATACGGAACCCATCACCCCCACTGGTCTTCTAACAGTTGATGAGGTTAATGAGATATTATTTTCTGATGAAGAAATTGCTGCTGATAGTGAGGAAGAGATTTTTTTATGTTTCTGAAGAAATGGACGATGATGTTTAACCACAAGAACAAGAGCATCAGCTTGATCCAAAAGAGGCTGAGGAGTCACTCTTTCAGCCTGATGATGACTCCTCTGACTCTTCAGACTCTTCCACCTCTTCCTGCCCTGAGGAACTGAAACATGACAACATTCTTCCCCTGATACGGAACCCATCACCCCCACTAGTCTTCTAACAGTTGCTGAGGTTAATGAGATATTATTTTCTGATGAATAAATTGCTGCTGACAGTGAGGAAGAGATTTTTTTATGTTTGTGAAGAAATGGTCGATGATGTTTAACCACAAGAACAAGAGAATCAGCCTGATCCAAAAGAGCCTGAGGAGTCACTCTTTCAGCCTGATGATGACTCCTCTGACTCTTCAGACTCTTCCACCTCTTCCTGCCCTGAGGAACTGAAACATGACAACATTCTTCCCCTGAATGAAAGGTAGCTAGTGATGTGGTTAAAAAAGGCTACCATGAAGCTATACTCTGTAGTGACTGATTGTCTTTGGGATCAACATATTGAAGAAGCTTCAACCTACGTTGATCTCAAGGGCGAAGTGGTTTCCAATTTTGAAGATAATGATGAGCACAAGGATCTCATTTATGACCATCTTCACAAGCTGGATGATCACCTGAAGAAATTTCTCAAAACTTTTCAGGATGCTCATACAAAGCTAGATAAAATCAGGGAATCAGTCAAGCAAGACCCTGCACTTAACTCCAAAGTGCTTGGGCTACAGAAACATACATGAAGAACTTTTCTAGTCTCACTGAACTGATCACTATGCTGAATAATTCAAACGTTCAGGGTCTTACCACTTCAGTCCAGGCTCTTCAGTCCACTCTGGGATCATTAGATACAAAGGTTGCTGAGCTGGCTAAATCATCTTCTTCTATGGTCTGGAATCTCGGGCCTAGAATAACTGCTCTTGAACTATCTCCGGCCACACTTGGAGAAAAGGTCACCAGTCTTCAAAAAGACACATCAGACATCAAGTCCATGGTCTCAGAGATTTATCAGGCCTTCAAAGTTCAAACTAATCCTTCTCCCTCATGTCTCAACCAATTCTTGCTCTCACTGACGCACCAACAACAGTTGAGGGGGAGAGATCCGCTGAAGAGACTCCATCTCACACTGAGGGGGAGCCAACTCAACTTGTATCTGTAGTACCTATCTCTTCCATCCCACCATCAGGAACACCAGTCACAACAACACTATCAGTAACAATAGCAACAACAACACCAGTGGTAACAACATCACCCCCAGTGATGTCAACATCAACATCATCAGTCCAGGATAAAGGCAAAGGCGTCATGACTACACCCAAGCCTGTCAAAATTCTCTATGAGATACAAGGCAAAAAGTACTTGCTCACTCCTGAATAGCTAACGTCCTATCTTGAGAAGGAAGACAGACTCAAAAAACAGGCTGAGGAGGAGAAAAGAAGCAAAGATGCCTTGGTTAAGGTGGTCCATGAAGAAGCCGAAAAGTTGGGGATCGATCCTAAGACACTGGAAAAAGGACAAGTCGGTCTAAAGTTCAAGGCAGCTCAGGATGCTGAAATGACTGCCCTAAGAAAGAGACTGGATGAAAAGAACAAGAAGGCTGATGAAATAAGGCAAGCAAGGATCGATCACTATAACTGGACTATGACAAGCAGAAGGGCCCATGAGAAAATCAGTGATGTGTACATCATCCCGAGATCCAAACCACTTGCAATGAATGTCTATAGGGGGGATGACAAAAGGGACTTTGAGGTTCATGATCCTATGAAGTTCACTGACTTCAGGATCACTGAACTTGATGAACTTGGTCCCATCATTAAAAAGAAGAAAAATTAGGTAGTCAAGGATTTGATGAAGTCTCTCAGCAAAAGATATGAAAGACTGAGGGATGCTCTAGCTCAGCTTGGAATACAATCAGCTCTCCCTAAAGCTCAAGGATCTCAGCCTCAGTCCTCACAAAGAAAAAGGACGAGATTTGAATCCGAACCTGAAGCCAAGGTCCCCGGTTTTGATTGTAATAAAGAGCTGCTTGAAGGGGTAAAGTTGTGTGAACTGCTTGGTCATAGAAGAGCCTGGAAGAGGACTCTTCTTCATTGATGTTTATAGAAGCCCAACATTTCAAAGGTGGAGCGATATTGATCAGGTTGGCGTAGCCACAATGCTGAGTTACTTGACAGTGGCCTCTCAAATTCAGTCTCCTGCAAACATCAGGTTTTGTACTGACCTAAACGCCAAAGTGAGAGATCATCCTGATAAAGCAACTCTACTGTCTAAGAAGCCTAAGCTTGAAGTCTTGGGAATCCACATTAACAGACATCACTGAAACATCTATCTTTTGATCTTTTGTACTAGTGTTAGGAACTTGTAATCCTTATTAATAAACGATGTATGTTTTTGTTAAGATCAATGTTCCTTATTATGTTTGCTAGTACATTCAGTGTAAGAAGAAGCTTCTTGCTCACTTACACTGATAAAAACACTTAGGCTATTTGTATATCCAAATAGGGGGAGACTGTTGGGTTTAGTGAATACCAAAACCCCTTAATTCTAGGATTTGAATAGAAAATACCCTAAGTGTTTATAACCTTAAACACTAACAAGTCACTAAGCGCATAGCCACTTAGTGAGCTATCTTCAGGATACTAAGTACGAGGCTAAGAAGTAAAGTCTCTCCACTCAGCGAGGCGGAACTCAAAGGGTGAAGACTGAGTCAAGAAGAAAATGGTGGATTCAGTGAGTGATGACAATAACTCACTGAATCCAAATATTATCACTGAAGACAAGATAGAAGATCTAGACTGAAGGCTAACAAGACTGAAGACTGAGCGGGACAAGGCGGGATAAGTTTGAACAGATAAGACGAAGTCTTTATTAACCCAAATTCAAACTTTCCCTGAAACACTAACATCCAAGATCAGTGTCATCATTGACAAGAAGAAAGCAGCCTTGTCACTTACTCAATATAGCTATTGTAAACAAAGACAAAATACATCAGTATTTTGTCTTCTATAAACCTGCCAGTTGTCCTCTAGGATAGAGTTAAAAACACACTTGTATAAATAGCCATAAGGTAGGAGTGAAAGATTTTAAGCTTGTGCATTAATTATGAAAAACACACACAAGCAATCTTTCACTACTCCAAATACAACTATGTCCCTGAGATAGCTCAGTGGTACCTGAGTAGTTGTGCTTAGACTTAGCCTAAGCTTCATGAGGAGTTACACCATACTTGTCATTTAATCCCAAGTGCTGTTCCGCAAGCACTTGGGTAATATATTCTTTTTGATTCATTATTTATAAAGGATATAAACGTTGAAAAATCTCAGTCTGTTTAAGTTCTATTATCTTGTTTAATTGTGATTTTTCAAATAATTTACTTCAGTCATGTATCACACTTAGTGCAAAATTGTCTTTTTACTAATTGTGAAACAGGAACAACAGTTCAGGTAGTTTGGTGTTTTCTTGTTTTTATGTACTTATTTAATTCCAACGGGTGCATGTAATCTGAGGCAAATTACGATTTCGTTTTGTCCATGGTAGTCACCCTGTTGCAATGACAATGCTACAATTAGTGTCATCTTAATGGTAGATGGTTGATGATGGTAGCTATTTTATGTTATTTAGTATTGTTGTTGAATAGTGGTGATAATGTTTATTGGAATGTTGTTTGTGTTTGGCTTGAATCATGGGTTGAATAAGGTAAGGAGGGTTAATTGGTTATCGGAGAATGCAAGCATTGTTAAGTATCTTTGATCGTTGTTGCGTGAGCGGTTGTGTGTGTGAATGCTAAGGTTTGAGAGGTTTTTTTTTATGTTTTTTAGATGTCTTAATACTTAATGCAGTTCCTCTAGTTTTATATGAGGTTGCTAGTACGTTAGTTGCATGAGCGTAAGTTGTTGTTTAGAGTATTTCGTAGCAGTTGTAGTGTTTGGTGGAAGATAGCGCCATGTAGTGACTGTTGTAATCAGGGATTCTTGAGATAGGTGGTGTATTGGAGTTGCTGATTTTTATTGTTGGTTGATAACGCTTAAAATGAACATGTTTTTATTAGCGTTATTGTTGGTTTTGTGCATGATAATCGGCTATATTTACTCATAACTGTTGCAAAAGTGCAAAAGATGCGTATTATGTATGTATATGTAGCCAGGTATCACAAATGATGAAGAAATGAAGTTTTTATGCACGTTTGGAGAATTCCCAAGGAAGGAAGTCGAGCAAGGAAGCTTTTGGACTCAATGATTTCTAAGTATTTACAGCAAGGAAAGATCAAGTTTCGTCTTGGAAATCATCAGCGAGAACAAAGAAAGAGGCGCAAACCAAGAAAGTCAACAAAAGTCAAAGCTGAGGCACCCAACCATTCGGTTGGAGCCATAACCGATTCGATCGGGCGATGGTCAAAAGCAAACCGATCGGTTGCATCGTAACGGTTCGGTTGCATGGACTGGAGTTACACAAAAACACATTTAATGTTGCCTTAACTCCCCATAATCATTGGAGGCCGATCATTTCTTGTTATTAACTTGTTGGGAACGTTTTTGGCCAGTTAGTAAAGTCTCTTTGGCTATATATTGAACCTAGACTTAGTATTCTAGGTGTGACACAACCCAAAGTGTGATAGTTTACACCAAAACTATTACCAACCATTTTATTCATCCCAAAAGTTTAGTATTCATTGTAAAACGTCCAGGAGGTTGGAGAGAGCAATTCTCATCCATTGTTTTGGTTATTCAGAGTTATACGGTTAAGCTAGGTGATTGGAGGCATGTGGTTGCTATAAGCCACGATTTCTAGTTCTTGTAATCGCAAAAGTTTAGGTATTCTATGAACCTTGTTATGGATTTCTATTTTCTTGAGTTATTGGATATACTTGTGTGTAAGGATGTAGGAAATCATACTAGTGTTCTCATATGTGATGCATGTATATATGATCTTATTTAAATGAGTTTGTTGGAAAAATACTAGTCTTGTTTGATTTGTCGGTAAAACATGTTTTAAGAAAAAGGACCGAAAGGATTTCTCTTGTGTTTTATTCCAAAAAGTTAAGTGACAAACTAGTATGGGGATATGGTGATTGACAACCATCATGTTTACTTATTAAAACAAGACTAGAAACATTTTCATCACGAAAGGTCGAAAGATTCGTAGGAACGAGTTTAATAAGAACATTTTACAAACAAATGGATTTTCTAAAGGATAATCATTAGGATAAGGACCGAAAGGATTACCTATATGTTTTTGTTCTAGAATGATTTTTGAAAACGTAAACCATGGTTGGAAATCATTTGCTTATGATTTGTGCATCACATCAAGAGTTTACACCAAGCCTTCATGAATATTTACTATGATTGCCTATAGACTACACACAAGTATATATATTTCTTTATATTGAATTTCACTAAAACATCACTTTTGGAGGAAGCCTTGACAAAGCTTTCTTGTTACTAAGCTTTTAAAACAATTTCAAACACAAAATCCCTTGGGACGATCTCGACTTACCCACCTTTGCTATCGCGAACGAGTATACTTGCTCGTATGTGTTTGTAGTATTAGACGGATAAATCGTGTTTATAGATTTTTAAAACTTGCACACGGTAAGCACATCAAGTTTTTGGCGCCGCTGCCGGTGATTTTGGATTTCTAAGTAATTTGATTTTGTTAAGATTCTGTAAAAATGGTAGATTTAAAATTGAATTTCGTCAAAAAAGAAAGAAAAGAAAAAAAATATTTTGGTTTAGAGGCTAACCGATCCGGTGGCGCGAGCAACCGATCCGGTTAGTGCTCTCGGTAAATTTTTGTCTTTTGATTTTCATAGTTTTAGTTTATCCAGTGTTTTGTGTTATAATTTATAGATGAATTCTTGTCATTTCTGATTGATTTTTATTGATTATCTCATGGGTTGCTTATGATTTTCTTAGATTTCTAGATTTTATTTTATTTTAATTATTTTTAGTTTTATTTACTTTTTAGATAATTGTCTTAATTACAGTAATTAGAAATAGTTAATTTTCAGTTTTTAAGGTTTTAGTAGTCTTAATGGGTAGTTTAATAGATTAGTTAATATAGTTTTCATTAAATAACTTAATTAATTTTGTAATTAATAAGGATAACGAGTAGTCTCAATTAATTAAGAGTTTAAGTACACTTAATAAGTTTTAATTAAATTAAATTTACAGGTTTAAAAAAAAAATTTGGAAGTCAATCCAACTGTTCGTTTGCAACCAGCAACCGGATCGGTTGGACGTTTTGGTTAAAATGTTTACCACCAACCGAATCGGTTGGTGAGCCAACCGATCCGGTTGGAGCTCTCGGTAAAATTTTTTCTACTTTTTAAATTTTGAGTTTTAGCTTGTGTTTTCAGTTTTGTTAAGTGTCTTTATTTGCTTAGTATATGTTTCTATAGTTTGCTTTTGTTTTTACTAACTCTAACGCTAATGATTTGGATTTTTGTTTTTGGTTTTGTTTTGTCTTGTTAGATAGTTATTATGGATAGTTTAAGCGGAATTTCCAAGTACCTTCGTAACTTGGATGATATGTTCAAAGACATCGGGAGTTCGTTGGAGAAGATTGGAAATATCTTAGAAGGGAGTAAGAAGGATTTGGGGATTGATACGGTTAGTATGGAAGAAACGGGTGAAAACAAAGTTCAACTTCCTAAGAAGGGAAGAGTTGTGGTATTCACACAAGCACCACTAACGGAGTATGATTCGCCACTTATGAGGTTCGGTACACCTTGTAGTGTAGAAGGGGTGAGTGCTTGGGACGCGCAACTAAACATGGCCTATGGTGAAAATTACATTGTGTAAAAAGTTCTTGATCAAATTGGCCATGTGCATTTGGATTATGAAGCTTACGGAAGAAGAATGGTTAAGAATCTTAAGGTTAACATTCATGGTCACATTTTTGAAACAGATTTTGTTGTCTTGGAAGAGGGGAACGCCGATGAGCCCAGTGTATGTTTTGGGCGGGATTTTCTTGTAACAACCAAATGCCAAGTGGATTTTGCCTTGGGGGAAATGAGGATCAATATCACCGATTTAGAAGAAGAAAAGGGGGTGAATGAGATGCTCGTGGAGTTATGAGTTAATATGGAAAAGGAAGATGTGGAAGTCGTAAAGATGGGGAAGGCAAATAGGAAGAAAACCTCATCCAACAAATTAATTCCAACCACATCCACCAACAAAACAAATGACTACACACCTTCACCACCTACTACACCAAAAACTTTCAAACCATTAACCCAAGAACAAAAAGAAGCTATTTTGGAAAACCTTGAACAAAAGTTTCTCGAGCTAAATGAGAAAAAGCCGGTGATTGAGGTACTACAAGATTACGTTCTCTACCGCAAGAAACTAGATGGGGTAATGCTAGCAAGGGCAAGATTGGAGGATAAAGATCTATCGGAGGAGGATAGAGATAGGATTTTTTTTAGAGGTATGCCACGTAAGGAGAAAGATCCAGGGAATTTTCGTTTGCCAATTAAAGTGAACGGGACTACACCAGTGTATGCCTTGGCCGATACGGGTTCAAGCATTAATGTTATGCCCTATCCATTGTTTAAGACGTTGGGTCTTAGTAAGCCACAACCAAATCACTCAAAACTTACCATGGCGGATAATTCCCAAGCAAAAGCGATGGGGGAGGTGAAAAACGTAAGAGTTCAAATTGGTTATCAACTCTACTTGGCTGATTTTCTAGTCCTAGACATCCCGGTGGATAAGAGTTTACCACTTCTACTAGGAAGAACATTCCTACGCACATGTGGTGCAATCATAGACATGGGTAGAGGTACGATGACTATCGATGATGGAATCTCGAAACAAACCTATTATCCCAAACCAAGGGGACCAATTGTGGAATTCATGGAAGATTTAGAATTGATGGAAGCGGACGATGACTTGACATGTTTTGAAGTGGGACGTGATGCCCATGGAAACCCGATGTATGGACCACTAGCTCCACCATACTTTGATATTGAGGATGAGATGGAACGCGCACTAGCGGTGGAAGCATTTTACAATCCATTCAAAAACATCCTTGTTTACAAGAAGCTAACCGATTTCTTAGGTTCTTTACCGGTTCAACTCAAGAATTTGGAATGGGGACCCGAGGGGTCGGGTATTTACAAGAGAGAGGATGGGGATGGAGAATGGCATGCCAAATTTGATATACTATGCCCGGATGGGAGAAGATTTATAAGGAAGTTCAAAACTTACGAAACACACCTTGAATTGACCGGGAAATTTCTAAGTGAGGACATCTTAAGGCATGAGTATTTCGAGGAATTCTAAGGAGAAACAAGGCACCATAATAAACAAGCAATTGTTTGCTTGAATTTCATGAACTTTTTAATTTTATGCATTTAGGATTTCTTGTTTTTCATTTCAGTTTTATCTTTAATTATTATGTTGAGGTTATTTGATTAATGCATTATGAGTTTGAGTTTTAGTTTTAGTTTTAAGTTATGAGTATGATGATTTGAGTTTTGAGATTAGATGATTGTTGAAATTTCCAAATGGTGGATGAATGTTGTTTGCATCTTTAATAGGATTTTTGAGTAAACGATTGTTGCTTGGAAGGTAAAATGCCTAAGTAACGTGAAAAAATGCAAACCGAAACGGTTGTGTCCATGACTCAACCGGTTGCATACAAGTATATATACCAAAAATTCAATTTTTCCAGAAAAACACACATACACACACTAATCCTCCAGCTGGGTTTTGCAAAATTCGACCTATAGAAGCTATTTGAAGATTGTATAAGTTGTAGAAGATCATCATGGCACCCAAACAAGTAAGCATCTGCATTCAATTAACTCAATTAAGGTTTAATTAGATCATTTGATTCGAATTGCAAATTAGGTCACTAATTTGGGGGTTTTGGATAGAATTTGAATTAAGTTGTAATCTTTTAGGATTATGTGGGTAATTGATATAGGAATGCATTGCAAAAAGAATTGTAGTGATTGATTCAACATGGAATGAGTATTAGATGATTGAATTTTTGGATTTAATTAGGTTATGCCATTGAATCAAATTAAGTTGCAATTGGTGATTCCTAGTTGGTAGATGATGCGTTTTTAATGAGTATTAGATGCCACATTGTGATTAGAACAAGTAATTGAGAATTGAGGTCTAAATTGTTGAGTTCTAAGCAAATGAATATGTGATGATTAGAGGTTTGGAAAGTGAATTTAGAGCAATTTGAGGATGCAGGAATCCTTGATGATGATAGAATGCAGTCTAGGATTGAATTGGACTTAAAAAAAATCGAGTGGGAAATGGATTAGAAGGCAAAGCCTTATGCAGGTTGAGGAACCGATCCGGTTGCGAAGCGCAACCGAACGGTTGTTATAGGTCAACAGAGGAACCGATCCGGTTTCCCTGCAACCGAATCCGGTTCCACGTTTTGTTTTGGAATTTTTTGAATTTTTGAAGTGGACCTTAGAGGCTTCCATAGACCTTCCCGTTTATTCTAACACTCTTATATTGACTTGTATTTATGATTTCTATAGAGTATTGTTGTAGGTAGTTCAAGCTCGACACGGGTTCCACTAAACCCGATTGTTACCAAGTTTTGCCAAAGGAACGAAGAAGAAGAGGAGAGTTCGTTCGGAGTTTGTGGATGAGCACTATGTGTCCGAGAGTGATGATGATGATGGTGACGAGGATGATGATGATGAAGAAGGTGATGAGATGAGTGAGGATGATGAATGATCGTGGATCATTCTTGATTTATGGTTTCAAAAACAATGGTTATCATGTGTTAAACAATATTATCTCTATCTCTTAACTATTTCTCTAGGATGATTATCATACTTTGTTTATTTTTTACATTTTTAGTAACATTTGGATTGTTTTGTTTTGTTTTGTATTGTGTATTGCAGTTTTGTTTGCAGGATTGATTTGTCGGAAGCTTATTGATGGTCAAATATTTGTAGTTGGATAACTCACATGCTTGCTTATGACCCAATATGCGTATTGCATATTCTATCCCGTAGTATCTTTTGACTATTTCTTTTTCACATTTTCTTTACTTTGAAGTTTATTTTTATTACATTGAGGACAATGCAAAACTTAAGTATGGGGGAGGGAAGAAAATAGGAAAAATGATACGATATATATATTTTTAGCTTTAGTTTTTTTTAAGATAAACTTTTGGATGCAAGTAATTAGCAGGAAATCGCACTTTATTGTCTAGTTGTTTTCACACATTTTTGGGATATATTTAAAGAATAACTTGGGTCTTTCAATGGTAAAATGAGGTTTTTTATTTTTTTTTGATTTGAACCAAATTACGGAAGTAATTCATTTTGGATTCGATAGCATCTTTTAGCGCGCATTATAGCCTTTTTCCACTTAATTGTGAGGTTTCTTTTTGTATAAAACACATCTTTTGTTTTATATTTGCTATGAGTGTGCCGGTGATTATGTTGATTCTAGAACTTGTACTAGTTATGCATTATGGTTAAAATCACTCTCGAGTGATAAAAATATGTTCAAGTGAAAAGAGGCATCGTAGGATTTAACCCAAATGGCCTTCCATTTTACATCTAACGATATATTAGCTAACCACATTGGTTAGTTAACCACCTTATATGGACCCATTTGTTAGTGCTCATCTTTAGCACTAGATACCCTTAGTTACACCCTTCTAGCCAATCTTTTCATTCTTTTTTAAATCCAGAAAAATACAAAAAGATTTTACACCTTAAACCTTAGCCAACCCATGTCATGTCTATCGGTTTGTTGCTAGTTGTTTGGAGTGTTGGATTGTTTTTGATGATTATGAAGAAGTTACACTTTGTCTATAGTGTGTACCATTCTCCAACAAAGATGAATGAGACGTCTTTCTCATTTGTATTTTTTGTGGTGTATGCTTACACTAAGTGTGGGGAACTTGAAAGAAAAAAAAGAAAAATAATATATATATATATATATATATATATATATATATATATATATATATATATATATATATATATATATATATATATATTATATAACAGGAGGCATTTGACATTAATGCCACCTCAATGCCAAATAATCCAATTTAATGCCACATAAGCATTTGTTGTCCAACTAAACATTTTTTTAAGTTTAATTAGCTATTATTAATTATTTTCGAAATTTAATTACCTAAGCATTAATTTTCGAAATTTATTCTAAAAAGTAAGTCTTGCAAGAATCGAACCTTGGTTATTTGGATAAGTAACATGTGTGTTTACCACTAGATCAACTTAATTTTTGTGATAAATATAGTGATCACAAAAAAATTAATAATTTTATAAAAAAAATAAAACCCAATCCATTCATCATACATTCATCATACGGAGTATTTTCTTTTCCAAAACCTTAATATCACTTATTATCACACACACCATATTTTGATTTCTAATTTGATGTACAGGTTGTTTGTATTTAATCGCACTGATCTAGCAAATCAAACGTCCTTAAGCTTTTGTGTTTGTTTTCAGGGTGGAAGAACAAGTGTAAGGGATACAATATATGAGTTCATCACTTCAGGCGTGATTCTCCTTCCGTGACGAGATGGCGATTCTTGTGTTTCCAGAAAGTATCGAGACGCTTGTTTTCGATGCTCTTAACCCATTTTTAATCTAAACCCTATTTTGGTCGTTCACACGTTGTTTTTTTTTCCCCTTCAGACGCCGTCTTACAATATGCTCTTGTTGCTTCTTGAAGCACAACAAAAAAGACCAAAAAATTGTAGCAAGCAAATTCAAGCGGTTCAAACATGACGAAGCGGCTTAGAGGTCCCGACACTTTTAGTCTTGGAGATGCTTTAGGAATTGCAACCATTCTCTTACAATGAATATCTTTTGTAGGTATCTTTTTTAATGATTCACGCACTTGCTGATGCTAAACTTGAACTAGGTACGCCTCTTTTTTTTCTAAAAACCTAAGAAAAACTATCCAGCCTTTGATCTTAGCTCAAACCCTAATTCGAGTTACATCATATTGGCAAATCTTCCTGGCATCACCAGTTGGGATTTTAGTTATGGATTTGTGGGCAGGTTCATTTAATGTAAAAGCTACCCATAGCTGTATGAACAAAGAAGTTTCACTGTTGGTATCTTGTGAAGCTATAACGAATAAGTAAATAACTAATAGGAAAATACAGATTCTTGTGTGGTTATTACAAGTACAATTTGGTTTTTACACGAGTTTGGTACATCATTTTCTCTTTTTGTGTTGTACATAAATTTTATGTGCAGTACTAAGGTTGAAGGTAATCTAAAATAGGATATTAGTCATCCACAAATTTTCTTTCGCGACTCCTAGTTAGATGAATAATGATTTTATATTGTATATATCTTTAGGTTGTAGAATCTAACCACAAAATGTCTATTGTATATCTAATTTAGTATCATTAGGGGGTATAGATTTGTGTTCAGGAGGAGTGGAGGAAGGCTTTTGTAGAAGCCTTTTCATGGTTTTATATTCAATTTGAACATGGCATATATATGGTTTTATATTCATAGGTAAACCTTTCACCATCCTTCGTACCCGTTTTCACTAAAGATGCTATTTTAATTTCATTTATCTATAAATTAGCTAATTTAGTGGCTGCTTCGATGAACTAGCATCGGTTTTCCCCATTCCTGGACTCCCATTGATGCATACTATGCTTCCGAAACTTTTGTATTTCCCACTATATGCAGGAAGTATATAATCGACATTGATGCTATAGTAAATTATTTTGGTTATGATTGAACCCTATTTTGATCAAAACCTCAATTTTGTGTCAAAGTGGTAATATTGGATGGTCGGTGACAAATTCTTATATAAGAAAACTAGCTTCATAGCCCGCCCGGATGGGCGGGCTAGCTTCATGATAATAAATGTCAAATTTTAAATGTAAGTAAAGCAATCGTGTCATACATATATAAAAAAGATAATGAAGTTTTTTTAATACAAATTTATATGTTGCTTATTCAAATACTGAAATAAAACTTTTTGTAAACTACGTTTTGTGTAGTTATCGTCTTTGTCCAAACAAAGAACCTCCAAGCCTTTCTTGCTCTTGACTCTAGCCAGGTATGGTTGGTCGTATGAGAAATTAATTTAATCATGTGCATCCTGCAATACCTTTCTTGCTCCTTATCGCTGTATAGATAAAATTATCATGTGCAAAAATACTTGGTTGGTTCTAGCAATACCTTTGTTCCGCATCCTGCATGATAAGGAGTCATTAAATTAATTTAATCAAGTATCTTGATAACGATTATAACAATCAATTGTGTTTGGACACGAAACATAGGAACACAGGCATAATTATTTGGTAACTAAAAGGAACAAATATAGTTTAAATATAAAAACCAAAACATTCAAGATTAAATTTTCATAGAGGTATTAAGTTTGCCTTATTCTAAAACAAATATCACATATTAATATCAATATTAGTAAATAAGTAAAAAAGAACAACATATGCATAGAACACTTGATAACCTATTGTGAAACATCTGAACATCTTCCCAAGTGCAATATTCAATTCCTAATATCCACAATACATGCTCATCTTTGTAAGTGCATAACTAATTCTCTCTACCTATATATGGGACAAGGCATGACTTGGTCAACATGTGACATGTTATTGATATGCAAGAACAAAGAAGTAGAACTAAGAATAATGTAATATCCACAGACCTCATGCTGATGTAACTGATTATCTATATGAGTGCTTCAACTACTGCGTTCGCATCCATCTGGAAAGTGCACCTTCAAGTGCACCTTCAAATTTCATCTGTTTGTAATGCAAAGCCTTGGCAAAATGCTCGACCTATGCATATAGATAAAGGCCATTAAAATGACATCTAAGGTTATACTTAAGAAGCTTGTAAAGTAAAATTTTGAAATCTATCAAACCTTTTCAGCAAGTTCTCCAAGGAGACGATATTGATAGGAAGGGCCTTTTCATCATGTTCCATGAACTCTCACTGTGAAAATAACTGCGTTAAAATTGGTATAAGAATCAATAGAGGTACGCAAAGTATATGGGAAAGACATTATGATAATATGTATAAATTTCTCATACAAGAAAAAAAGTCATTCAGGCAGAGTTATTGTTTCACTTTCACATTATGCAGCAACATTACTCCAATACTTCATGCATATCAAGAAACCATGAATCGCACCATGTAATAAATGCACCAGATTGAGAACCAACATCAACTGGACTTGATTAGCGGAAACTCTTTGCTTTTTGGTTTCTTGTGAACCATCGGTGATAAAACTCACATAACTACACAAGGTAAACACCATAATGGATTCCTTTCAATGATGGTCAAATGTCAGTATCTCTACACATGCGAAAATGTTATCAATCAGCCCAATAACTACACGACTTGAAAGTCAATTAACTATACACTTGGATAAATGCAAATACATATTGTCACAAAGTATAGATTGATGCAGACACATTACAATACTTGGTAAGTCTTGCATACATTGATCTATGAAAAAGATGATTAATAAAATGAAGAGATTTCTTAGAAGATCACGGTCGGGCAAAGATATAATAATGACTATAATCAATTCCAACATTTGCAATATCATGAGTGATAAAGATGATTACATCATACAAAGGTACTTAAGCGCACACACCACCAAGCAAACAATTTACTGCAACATAATACACTTAAGAAAAAAAATTATGAGTACTTAATTCGCCACAAAGTAGAACAATTCCTTTCTTTCCTGGAGTCTGTAGTAAAAGCAAATGAGGGGATATTAAATTCGTGTAATCACCACGACCTCAATATTCACACCCACAAATGCCGAACAATATTCACACCCACAAATGCAAAGCAGACCAACACGAAAAAAGATATTGGAGCAGAAAAATCTTTAGGATTAGATAATAGAAGTCATAAAGACAAGCAATAGTGCAGCATATCTCTTCATAATATAGCCTTGATTTTATGTTTAATACTGAAATCTTTTACAAACTTGAAAAAAAAGGTGGTATCACTTTATGAGTAATGGATGATTAAAAGTTTGGCGTTGATGATTGAATAACGTTACACAAATAACATTTATCATGGATAATAATATTACCTGCAGGCTAGAACCAAATAAGCCCTCTAATTAGGACCATATATTTGTATTCAGCCAAAGCAGCAAAAGTATCCACTAAGCATTATGTTCTCATAAGTTCAAATGCCCTTTGACTAATCGCTCAAAAAGTCTGCTCATTTTCTTCATGCAACCTCTGAAAATGTGTTTAACCATAGACCAATAAGAACTTTCACATTATTAAGTCTTGTAGTTTTGTTCTCAAAACACGAAAGTAGCATACCTCAATAGAGGCATCACGTTTCTAGAGTGTTTCTTCAAGATTCTTGGTAAAGTTACTTTGTGCTTTCTCTTTTGAGCTGAGTGAGCTCATTTTGGATGTATTCTCATTTGGAATGAAGAGGCATTTAGCTATGCCTCAATGCTTTACAATTTTCCGCAACAAATGATTGCATATAGCCCATAGCGAGATCCACTATGCTTACAATTATATGTTAAATGACGAAATTATATGAATTTAAGGAACATAGTCATAGATATCATTAAGGTACTTTTAAGATATCGGATCTATAAGTGACCAGCGGTTAAAGAAAGGTTATACATGACCAACATGTAGAGACTCGATAGTTGAATCATGTTGAGTAACTAACTTTACCGTTTGATAATTTTTCTAAAATCATAAATATCAAAACGAAACCAAACATCAAGTACCCATAGACATATAATCGATTTCTAGATGCGGATCAAGACAACCCCTAGAGACTTTGTTTCTTAGTATTCAAGCGACATGTCTAGAAGGATGCCCAAATGATTTAAAAAAATAAGCTAATCTAAACAATCTAACAACATGATCTTAAAGAATCAAAGTATTTTAGATAATACAAAAAAAATGCATTACCTTGAAAAAGTTATGGACACCGCATAATCAGGTTAATGTTCATCCTTCATTTCACATAAGTATCGTCCCCAAAGATGATGATGAATTGTTAAGAGAATTAGGGTTCTATGATAATTATGTTTTTTTTTTAAATTTTGATTGAAATCAAATTAAATGGCCCTTGAAACATGGTATAGATAGACTAAATCTGGATCTGAATTAGGGAGTGCGTTATGTTCTTTGGGTGTTTTTTTGGGAAATGCGATATAATGGGGAGTCATTTTTGTTTTGGTTTATTTTGAAATTTTTGGCGATAGAGTAGGACACGTAGGAGTGAAAGGGAGGATTAATGGTAGAACCGAATGAGTAGGTTTTCGGTTATGTTTAGTTGATGAGATTAAAGATGGTAAAGTTAAAGAAAGGATACCACTTTGAAAATAAGAGCTTGTACCACAAAGTGTGGAGTGCCACAGTGGTTGAGGCATGTGCCTTTCAATCTTAAAACCCAAGTTCGAACCTTGCCTCTACCAAAATTTTTTCTTGTGTAACCCAATCTTGTGCCAAGTCACCATTTCCACATCATCATATGATGCTCCATGTCATCATTAATGTGCCTAGTAAGCATTAGTGACATGTCATGCTTAGTCCCATATATATGTATAGATTGTATAATTTTGAAAAGCCTCTGTGATGATGGATCTAATTCACGCATTCATTATTGTAGTTTGGTTGTTTGTTGCATCTTCGTTAGAATTACGAGCTGATTACATAATTGGATATTGTAAGTTTGCTTCTAACTATTGTCCTATTGACATGTAGTCGGATAATTTACATATACCGAAGCTGTGATATGTGTTTCTCACAAGGGTCATTAGCAAAATATTCTTATCAGGTTTACCAAAGATTCTTATTAGCCATATATGTTTCTTACATACCTGATTACATGTATTCATACCTATTTCTGATCAAGGATTCTGTTCACTGTACGTCTTATATCCACACAACCAAAAGAAGCTATAACAGGAGTTCAAGGTTTCTATCTTAATCAATATTAAGTTTCTTTCTCTTTCACAATGGCAATATGCATGCACCGGTTCTCATACCAGGTTATCCATATTAAGGTATGAAGACTTAATATTAGCTATTAATTTTTTAGACCAGGAAGGTGCTAATAAGAAACTGTTATGACTAATAAGAAACTGTTATGAGACCAGGAAGTTGCTACCTCGAGCTATGAGAAGGAGCGGATAACATTCAGAAGCTGTGATACGTGATGTTAAACGTTTTTTTTTTTCTCAATTTGTATATAAAATCTTGAGAAGAAAAACTTGATCGCATTACAAGAGGTATGGAGACGAAGAAAAGATTTATGTTTCTAAATATGTTACTATCTTAATCAATATTCAGTTTCTTGCTCTTTCACAGTGGAAATATGCGTGCACCAGTTCTCATACCAGGTTATCCATATTAACGTATGTAGACGATGTTAGGTTCAGTTTGGTTTTTTGTTTATCCACATATTTTGAGTAATATTCATTCTTCCTGTCTCACATACATTATAGCCTATAGCCATTTGTCATCACCGAATTTGGATAATGCTTACGCCAACTGTATGCATACAACTGACAACAGCAAAAGGAAGTCTGGCCACTGTCTCACATACATTAACAAATGTTTGCTATTCTTGGAGCGTTGATATGGGTTATTCAAAGGTACATTTTCTATATTTGTTGTTTAGCGCCACATGAAATATCATGTTTATTATTTTTCTTTTTGGTGATAAATGATTAAATCATGTTATATTTACTGATGTGAGGCCATACTTATATTGGTTGTGCTTTTTAATACACGAGATATTATTTACTACTAATTCGATGTGTTTCTAAGCTACAAACTACTATCATCAAAGTTTAGTATCAAACATCGTTGCCTGCAGTCTAACAGGACTGATACTACCCTTACAGGTTCACATAAGGGCCAATGCAGCTAAACGCAAGCGTCTGGGTTGGGGCATACTTTGTCAGGCATGAAGGCTGTAACATGCTCAGGTGAGGCAGGTTAAAAACTAGGAATGTACATTTGCGGGTATTAGTCCTACATTTTTTAATTTTTATTTTTTAATACGAAATTGCCCCTGAAGTTAGATAGTCAAATGATTTAGAGTTTTGGCTCACTTTAATGTTGGTTATGATTAATTGTAACAGAACAAGAACAATCCACTGGAAGTTAATGCAATCAAGAGGATTCATGCGACAACAACCAAGATGAAGAGGAGTGGCATTGCTTGAAAGCTAAGATGCCCTAGAGGGGAAATGACTCTCCTAGGCCTTCACTTGGGGGTCAAAAACTGATCGAGTACTTATATTCGTGATGAGGGTATTTTGGTTTCAGGACAAGCTTCTAAACAACTTTAACTTATGTGGAGACAAAAGCAAATTCTGATCGGTTCCAGATCTGCACTAGACCCATCACAGTCTTCAGGTGGAGACCTGGTCGAGATGCTAGATACAATAAAAGTGAGATTTTCCAAACTTGCAGCAAGTTGAAAAAGCTTTTCAAGTCTAGATTCTTTATCTTGACTTTGGTTCACCATTTCAGGCTCGTGATATTGGACTTATCATCAACTCAAATGATGCAATTCCAAAGAGTGATGTGAACAGGGAATACTTCGCAAAGGAACATGATTGTCGGGTATGTAACTAAAGCGCCACATGAAATATCATGTTTATTCTTTTTCTTTTTAATGATAAATGATTTAAATCATGTTATATTTACTGATACAGTGAATACTAGAGAGTTAAAAATAAATGTATAGAGACACCAATGACTAACTACTCCCTGATACGCCAATCGAATTATTTATTCTGCTGAGTATCTCACTAGGTCTAATTCTTTCAAGAATTTAAGACCACAGGATTTCAACTTCAGTTTTCCCTTGTCCCTTTGTTAGCCAATCACTTCAACTATAAATGGTGGTACAAGTTTGATAGCTCAGAACATCAGGTTTGATGATATTTTCCTGGCTCGGTCATTTATCCAGTTTATTTATGATATTTGCTCAATGGTTCAAACCTTATGTTTCATAATTTTAGTCGTGTGTAAATAAAGATTTGGTTTCTTTCTAATAGTTGCAAGTATATTTCATGATACAATAACTCTTTAACAGCGGCAACAGTATGATTCATGAATAGCAAAACACAGATATAAGTGAAGGTTTATTATGATCAACTTGAACATCACAGATGTAATGTCATCAAGTAACTGTATCAACAAATGTTTTTTTTATTCCGAGAAGTAACAGTCCATTTTAAAATACTGGTTCCTAAACCTAAATGACATGTCAATGCCGACTTACGCAGATCCTTAGGGGAAAAGTAGTTAATCTTAAATGGATGTTTACATGGTTATATCCAGTCACAAGGTGGGATGAATCAGGAGATGAGCACCATGAGCAGCTTGACTCCCAGCAATAGCACAGCCACATTGCAAATATCAGGTTACATAATGTTTGACTTATAACCTACAAAACAAATCTAAAGTCACACAGATTTTGTTGATCTTTCTCACACCTGAAAACATAGCCTTATGAAGTGTGGATAATTATCTTTTGTGATTAAATTTAGGTTTCCAGTGCACAATCTTTTATGTATTTAGATACTAAACAGAATTTTTTGGAGAAATTATAGAAGATTTTCACGGTGTTTCTATGTTTTGGTTTGAAGAGAGTCCATATGCAATTTTGCCAATAGGATTCTTTAAAGTAGTGTATCTAGATTTTGGTTCAAATACTTCTCTTACCATATGTACTCCTATTGCAACATAGATTATGCTCCATAAAGCATAGTAGTGTGTAGATTGCTAGATTAAGAACGTATTAAAGGTGACAAAATATGACCATACATCCCTATAGATCAACTCTCTTACGTCATTCTTAGTCACTCTTCACCTTTCAACGAGTCTAAAACTTTTCTTATATTTCTTATGCACATACATAATCTGCAGCTATTATTTGGATAAACTACTTATATGTTTATTTCACTATAAATTAAGCATATGACAATGACCAGATTGGTAGTACGTGCGCTATTTTTGAGTGCCGTATAAGATGTTGGTAAGTTCTTCAGTTAATGCTTTGACTTCACCGTTCATCAATTCTTTCAGTATGAGCTACATTATCTATGGATGGATGAGTATATAAGGACCTGCTACGAATTTATACATTTCCTAGGCCTAAATCAATCTGATTGAATAGACAAATGACAAAAGATACTGAACCCTTTAACATATTCAGATTCTTCCATATGCTTTTGTATATTTTTTCTGTTAATAACAGATTGAAACATAACTTAACTCTGGCTGTAGGGTTTTACAAATTGGATCGGCTTTAAATAAGCTTTTTGAAGATGGTGTCGTGAAGCGAGAAGATTTGAGGATCACCTCTAAGCTAAGATAACAATCCCAAACACTACCTTAACTTCAGTATTGAATACTCTAAATCTGTTTATATTGTAACCCTTTGGACTAACATTTTTATTCGATACACTTTGCCAAATAGCAAATCCATAAATACCCATGTACATTATTCTGTATTTATATCCACACTGATAATATCATTACTGTTTGTGTTACAGTGTGTTATATCCTTAATATTTGACAAAGCTATTCTTGAGCCTACATTTTGCCAAATGTACGCTCAATTATCTTCTGATCTGAACGTGAAGCTCCCACCATTTCCATCCGATGAACCTGGTGTACACGAAATCACATTCAAAATGAACCTTTGGTATGTTTTGTAAGTGATGAAAAAGTCTCCTATGGCACCTCCTCCAAACACTTATGCATCAGTGCCAATGCAATTCATAAAGTGGGTTGTCCATGTGACATTGATAGTTCTCACAACATTACATGTATAATTTAGAATATGAATTTTTAAGATAGGTAGCCATCAGATACTATGATTAAAATGCTAAATTGTAATAATGCATAATAATCCTGTGTATTGTGTATTGTCAATTAAACTGTTCTTTGTTTTTAAAAAATATTTGTTAATATTAAGTTATCTAATATTGTAAATTTTGTGATTTAGGCACGAGTCTTTCAAAATGGTGTAGTATAATTTCAAGAAGATCACAAGAGTACCTACGGGTATGATGTTTCCATTAGAGGGTTGAATATTTGGCTCATTAAGATATCTTAGAAGCTTAGTTAGAATGCTTAACTTTAGTTCCTATTCATTTTTAGTTAAAATATTTGGGAAAGGTGAAGTGAACTACTACCACACCAAACCACATAATGAAGATGGTAAATTACTAAATATAAAGTAAATGTACAAATAACTGAATTGCTGGTTTTGTTCCATTCTTAGGAATATGACCGATTTGAAACAATTATTATAATGGGATACAAGAGAAGATATGGAGAACAGTTCAAGCTATTGGAGATAGCATTTTTTCATACGATCATTCGGCAATACTTATTGAGATCCAGGTGAGGTGATGATACGTGATTTGTGAAGAAAAACGTTTGAAATGGATTAATTGCTCTTCTTTTATGATGGTACAATGGTCACAAATATTTAGGTTAGTTAATGAAAATAAAGTTCATTTGATGCCTGAAGATAAATTAAGAAACCAATGAGTGTTAAAACAGGTATTCACCTAAAGATTAAACGTGATTCCCTCGATACGTTATGGTGGTTAGTTTATTGTCTACTAAAGTTGTTCTCTTATTTATAATTGTTCTTTTTTACATATAATACATGAGCACTATATTTTTGTATCCAATTATTTTGTTTAATATACTTGTGTTACATATTTGCTGTTATTCATTATTCCATCGATAATTATAAGTCATGTCCGCGCATCGGGCGACCTTTTATTGAAGGTCTTTTGCTCACTCTTTCTAACCATTGTTACGATGCGTGCCGCAGAAAATGAATTACAGTCCTATGTACTGCATGACGTGCGATAGTATTCAAAGCAGACAAGAGTTACAAGTATATTTGCTTAGAAATATGAAGTTGTAAGCTTAAATAATTTAGTACTTTTGTTTATTTAATCTGGAGACTTTGAACCATATTAATGTTGTGTTCTCCCTTTTCTTTATGACTGACTTCGGATGCGTCCCTCGCAAAAAATCAGTCTCCTTTCTAATTCTATGGCAAGTCAAGAAAACGCAATTATCAATTGATATAGGATGACTACATCATGCAATGTAAATCAGACATGTTTAATTACTTTTTTTTGTATATTAATTTATTACTCCGTAATAGCAAATGTGTCTGAATGCACAGAGTAGAAACATCACAATAAAGCTTGAACCAAAAGTTCAAAGGGATGCAGACGCAACAAGTACAAAAAGGAATGATTCCCGTTCAGATAGCTGGATATGCACATCCTGAAAGACTCAATCAAGTGTTGGTTATACCTATAGCTTAATTTTCGTTTAACTTAAGTTTTTTAACGATATTTATAAGGCTTGCTCGCCCATCAAACGAGCTATGCTTTGATACTTTGTTCTTGCGTACCACTTTGAAACTTTTTTTCTCTCTCATATTCGATAACCGTTTATTTCTTTTCGTTCTTAATGCATTCAATAAAAAATTTGGTACGTGTATATCTTATTTTCCGTTAACTTACTTTTTCAAAACGATAATTTCGCTATAGCAAATTATGCCAATGATAATTATAAGACATGCCCGCCCATTGGGCAGGTTTCGACCACTAGTATATATATATATATGGTTATAGCCAATGTGCTATATGAAGAATATGGATTAGCCAATGAGCTAAATTGAGTTATACATAAATTTGGAGATCGATATGTGAAGAGGAGGAAGATATAATCATTTTCGAGATTGTGGTTTGGGTAGCAACACGGAGGTTTAGACTTGACTCTATTTTTCTTTTAACACCAATTTCATAAACCATCCCATGCCTTATCCATGCATTTTATAAACCCGAAGCCTTAACGATATAACCCGAATAAAATCCCTCTTTGATGAATTTATTTTCTTTGTTTTGATACTTGTACAAGCTTATGATAAAAAGCATTGATCATGACTAGGCATTGAGTGATTTACATATACCCACCAATATATGAGTGTTGAGTGAATTCTTAAAATCATCCGTGAGGTGTTCTAGTTATGTTATCTAAAGTATTTGGTTCATTTTCAAAGTTTTTCACAAATTAAAAGCAAATTAACGATTATTTCCTTTGGGATGATTGTTAAATTTTCGGAACCACGGTATCAAGACCAGTGAATTCGATTGTTGCAAATGTTAGACCTACTCGAGGGCGAGTAGAACTTAAGTATGGGGGAATTTGATAACGCTTAAAATGAACATGTTTTTAGTAGTGTTATTGTTGGTTTTGTGCATGATAATCGGCAATATTTACTCATAATCAAGGTGCAAAGTGCAAAATATGCGTATTGTGTATGTATATGTATCCAGGTATCACAAATGATGAAAAAATGAAGTTTTAATGCACGTTTGGAGAATTCCCAAGGAAGGAAGTCGAGCAAGGAAGCTTTTGGACTCAATGATTAGGAAGCGCAATGATTTCTAAGTATCTACAGCAAGGAAATATCAAGTTTCATCTTGGAAATCATCAGCGAGAACAAAGAAAGAGGCGCAAACCAAAAAAGTCAACAAAAGTCAAAGATGAGGCACCCAACCATTCGGTTGGAGCCCGCAACCAATTCGGTTGGGCGATGGTCAAAACGCAACCGATCCGGTTGCATTGTAACCGGTTCGGTTGCATGGACTGAAGTTACATAAAAACGCATTTAATGTTGCCTCTACTCCCCATAATCATTGGAGGCCGATCATTTCTTGTTATTAACTTGTTGGGAATGTTTTTGGCAGTTAGTAAAGTCTCTTTTGCTATATATTGAACCTAGACTTAGTATTCTAGGTGTGACACAACCCAAAGTGTGATAGTTTACACCAAAACTATTACCAACCATTTTATTCATCCCAAAAATTTTAGTATTCACTATAAAACGTCCAGGAGGTTGGAGAGAGCAATTCTCATCCATTGTTTTGGTTATTCGGAGTTATACGATTAAGCTAGGTGATTGGAGGCGTGTGGTTGCTATAAGCCACGATTTCTAGTTCTTGTAATCGCAGTGTGTTTCGTTATTATTATCATGGAATAGTTTTTGGATATACTTGTGTGTAAGGATGTAGGAAATCATACTCGTGTTCTCATATGTGATGCATGTATATATGATCTTGTTTAAATGAGTTTGTTGGAAAAATACTAGTCTTGTTTGATTTGTCGGTAAAACATGTTTTAAGAAAAAGGACCGAAAGGATTTCTCTTGTGTTTTATTCCAAAAAGTTAAGTGACAAACTAGTATGGGGATATGTTGATTGACAACCACCATGTTTACTTATTAAAACAAGACTAGAAACATTTTCATCACGAAAGGTCGAAAGATTAGTAGGAACGAGTTTAATAAGAACATTTTACAAACAAATGGATTTTCTAAAGGATAATCATTAGGATAAGGACCGAAAGGATTACCTATATGTTTTGTTCTTAGAATGATTTTTGCAAACATAAACCATGGTTGAAAATCATTTGGTTATGATTTGTGCATCACATCAAGAGTTTACACCAAGCCTTCATGAACACTTACTATGATTGCCTATAGACTACACACAAGTATATATATTTCTTTATATTGAATTTCACTAAAACATCACTTTTGGAGGAAGCCTTGACAAAGCTTTCTTGTTACTAATCTTTTAAAACAATTTCTAACACAAAATCCCTTGGGACGATCTCGACTTACCCACCTTTGCTATAGCGAACGAGTATACTTGCTCGTATGTGTTTATAGTATTAGACGGATAAATCGTGTTTATAAATTTTTAAAACTTGCACACGGTAAGCACATCACCGGTATACTGCAAACGTTGACCGTGTGAAGGTGTAGTGCACACACCGTCATTTACTTAGAGTGATTTACATTAACATTGCCCCCATAGAGCGATTTTCTAAGTTAAGGATCCCTACAGGTAGTATATCAGAATTTGTTATAGCAGCATTGTTTCAGCTATACTATAACCATATTACAAAAGCTAGCGATTTAGTGTTTATAGTTATTAGACCTCTGGTTTGGTACCAGGGTCAGCTTTAGGCTTCTTCGTTACTGGCATTTCTTGGTCCTTTGTTGAGGCTTGGAATAGCTGTTTCAGAACTGATGAAGGTTCTGGCTGTTTAGGAACCGCTTCCTTTTCATCGGTTTCAGTAGAAACTGGAGGTGGGGTTAGGTTGTCGCTCAAAACCTCTGCAACAGTTGCTTTGCCGATTAGAGTTTTCATCGGTGTTGAAGGTTCTGCAGTGTCTGCTGGTGGTAGTGCGAGTGCGGGTGCATCAGTGACGCTGTCAAGAATTAACCTTGGACTTCCTTTTTTGCTGCCATAGCCAAAGCGCACTTCAAACCTATGCTTTGTGTTTTGAAGGTCTTTGATAATTGGTGGAACTTTGTATGCGTCGGGGGAAACATAGCTCAGAACCTCTGAGCAAACTGGAAGAAGAGCATGTGCTTCGGGGCCGTACCATGTGAGGGACGCTTCACCGGTTACAAAAACAATGATGGACTTGAAGAAATATCTGCAATTGTTGTGTGTTAAGTTTGCAATGAGCTACTACTTGCTACTACTTGCAGTTGATTAATTTCCAGTTTCAGTTTGGTGCTGCAATTCATACCTGTAGTTAGCTACCACTGGCATCTGATATGCTAACGCAGCGCGTTTGGGGTCAAAGAAACTTCCTTTTCGTCGAGCAAGTTTTTCAACACCCTAGGCAATGAACCTAATCGTTGTAGTGTAGTATTAGGGTAAGCCACATGTATTGATATCGTTCTCTAGGGGAATAGGAATGTTAGTAAGAAGTTACTACGCTAAGGTTGGGGTTGAGGAAGATTATTTTTTATCTTTTTTATGTTTTTTAGAAAATTGAAACGTACGAATCTCGGGGTTTGGATTTGGGGGTTGGTATTTCTACCGATTACTCTACTATTATCTAATCTAATTAACTAAGCTAGGGGTAGTCTATTTCTATTGTTGTGTGCTCGTATGATGATAAAAAAATGTGTTTACTTAGATTTTATTACTCCCTAGTAATCTCCTATTGATGGTTGAATTGTCACGTCCTTATTCTTAACGCGTTGTGTTTCTTAGGTCGTAGGGTATGCGTTTATCCCTAACTCTTTGAAGCTACCAAAGGTTAATGACTACGAAATCTCTAGGATTCATAAACTTAACACTAAGGTATTCTTTGGATGTTTAGCCTAAAATTCTACTAATAACTATAAGCTAAGGTTCAACAAAGATTAATCAAGCATTATGATGTGCTTACCGTGTGCAAGTTTTAAAAATTTATAAACACGATTTATCCGTCTAATACTATAAACACATACGAGCAAGTATACTCGTTCGCGATAGCAAAGGTGGGTAAGTCGAGATCGTCCCAAGGGATTTTGTGTTTGAAATTGTTTTAAAAGATTAGTAACAAGAAAGCTTTGTCAAGGCTTCCTCCAAAAGTGATGTTTTAGTGAAATTCAATATAAAGAAATATATATACATGTGTGTAGTTTATAGGCAATCATAGTAAGTATTCATGAAGGCTTGGTGTAAACTCTTGATGTGATGCACAAATCATAAGCAAATGATTTCCAACCATGGTTTATGTTTGCAAAAATCATTCAAAGAACAAAAACATATTGGTAATCCTTTCGGTCCTTATCCTTATGATTATCCTTTAGAAAATCCATTTGTTTGTAAAATATTCTTATTAAACTCGTTCTTACAAATCTTTCGACCTTTAAATGATGAAAATGTTTCTAGTCTTGTTTTAATAAGTAAACATGGTGGTTGTAAATCACCATATCCCCATACTAGTTTGTCACTTAACTTTTTGGAATAAAACACAAGAGAAATCCTTTCGGTCTTTTTTCTTAAAACATGTTTTACTGACAAATCAAACAAGACTAGTATTTTTCCAACAAACTCATTTAAAAAAGATCATATATACATGCATCACATATGAGAACACGAGTATGATTTCCTACATCCTTACACACAAGTATATCCAAAAACTACTCCATGATAATAATAACGAAACACAAGAAATAACAAAGTAATTCCAATAACTCAAGAGAATAGAAATCCATAACAAGGTTCATAGAATACCTAAACTTTTGCGATTACAAGAACTAGAAATCGTGGCTTATAGCAACCACACGCCTCTAATCACCTAGCTTAACCGTACAACTCCGAATAACCAAAACAATGGATGAGAATTGCTCTCTCCAATCTCCTGGACGTCTTACAGTGAATACTAAACTTTTAGGATGAATAATATGGTTGGTAATAGTTTTGGTGTAAACTATTACACTTTGGGTTGTGTCACACCTAGAATACTAAGTCTAGGTTCAATATATAGCCAAAGAGACTTTACTAACTGGCCAAAAACGTTCCTAACAAGTTAATAACAAGAAATGATCGGCCTTAAATGATTATGGGAAGTTAAGGCAACATTAAATGCGTTTTTGTGTAACTCCTGTCCATGCAACCGAACCGGTTACGATGCAACCGGATCGGTTGCGTTTTGACCATCGCCCAACCGAATCGGTTGCGGGCTCCAACCGAACGGTTGGGTGCCTCAACTTTGACTTTTGTTGACTTTCTTGGTTTGCGCCTCTTTCTTTGTTCTCGCTGATGATTTCCAAGAAGAAACTTGATCTTTCCTTGTCAGATACTTAGAAATCATTGCACTTCCTAATCATTGAGTCCAAAAGCTTCCTTGCTCGACTTCCTTCCTTGGGAATTCTCCAAACGTGCATAAAAACTTCATTTCTTCATCATTTGTGATACCTGGCTACATATACATACACAATTCGCATATTTTGCACTTTTGCAACAATTATGAGTAAATATAGCCGATTATCATGCACAAAAACAACAATAATGCTACTAAAAACATGTTCATTTTAAGCGTTATCAAATTCCCCCATACTTAAATTCTACTCGCCCTCGAGTAGGTCTAACATTTGCAAAAATCGAATTCAATGATCTTGATACCGTGGTTCTGAAAATTTAACAATCATCCCAAAGGAAATAATCGTTAATTTGCTTTTAATTTGTGAAAAACTTTGAAAATGAACGAAATACGTTAGATAACATAACTAGAAAACCTCACGAATGATTTTAAGAATTCACTCAACACTCATATATTGGTGGGTATATGTAAATCACTCAATGCCTAGTCATGATCAATGCTTTTTACCATAAGCTTGTACAAGTATCAAAACAAAGAAAATAAATTCATCAAAGAGGGCTTTTATTCAGGTTATATCGTTAAGGCTTCGGGTTTATAGAAGGCATGGGATGGTTTATGAAATTGGTGTTAAAAGAAAAATAGAGTCAAGTCTAAACCTCCGTGTTGCTAGCCAAACCACAATCCCAAAAATGATTATATCTTCCTCCTCTTCACATATCGATCTCCAAATTTATGTATAACTCAATTTAGCTCATTGGCTAATCCATATTCTTCATATAGCACATTGGCTATAACCATATATATATATTTCAAGTTCCCCCACACTTAGTGTAAGCATACACCACAAAAAATACAAATGAGAAAGACGTCTCCTTCATTTTGTTGGAGAATGGTACACACTATAGACAAAGTGTAACTTCTTCATAATCATCAAAAACAATACAACACTCCAAACAACTAGCAACAAACCGATAAACATGACATGGGTTGGCTAAGGTTTAAGGTATAAAATCTTTTTGTATTTTTCTGGATTTAAACAAGAATGAAAAGATTGGCTCGAAGGGTGTAACTAAGGGTATCTAGTGCTAAAGATGAGCAATAAAAAATGGGTCCATATAAGGTGGTTTACTAACCAATGTGGTTAGCTAATATATCGTTAGATGTAAAATGGAAGGCCATTTGGGTTAAATCCTATGATGCCTCTTATCACTTGAACATATTTTTATCACTCGAGAGTGATTTTAACCGTAATGCATAACTAGTACAAGTTCTAGAATCGACATAATCACCGGCATACTCATAGCAAATATAAAACAAAAGATGTGTTTTATACAAAAAGAAACCTCTCAATCAAGTGGAAAAAGGCTATAACGCGCGCTAGAAAATGCTATCGAATCCAAAATGAATTACTTCCGTAATTTGGTTCAAATCAATTTTTTTTTCAAAAACCTCATTTTACCATTGAAATACCCAAGTTATTCTTTAAATATATCCCAAAAATGTGTGAAAACAACTAGACAATAAAGGGCGATTTCCTGCTAATTACTTGCATCCAAAAGTTTATCTAAAAAAAACTAAAGCTAAAAATTTAAAAATCGTATCATTTTTCCTATTATCTTCCCTCCCCCATACTTAAGTTTTGCATTGTCCTCAATGTAATAAAAATAAACTTCAAAGTAAAGAAAATGGGAAAAAGAAATAGTCAAAAGATACCACGGGATAGAATATGCAATACGCATATTGGGTCATAAGCAAGCATGTGAGTTATCCAACTCTAAATATTTGACCATCAATAAGCTTCCGACAAATCCATCCTGCAAACAAAACTGCAATACACAATACAAAACAAAACAAACCAATCCAAATGCTACTAAAAATGTGAAAAATAAACAAAGTATGATAATCATCCTAGAGAAATAGTTAAGAGATAGAGAGAATATTGTTTAACACATGATAACTATTGTTTTTGAAACCATAAATCAAGAATGATCCGTGATCATTCGTCATCCTCACTCATCTCATCACCTTCTTCATCATCATCATCCTCGTCACCATCATCATCATCACTCTCGGACACATAGTGCTCATCCACAAACTCCGAACGAACTCTCCTCTTCTTCTTCGTTCCTCCAACTCCTGATGAAGATCCTCCAACATCATAGCTTGATCCACCAACCTCGGGTAATCTACCATATGCCGGCACTGGGTCAGGAAATGGTGCATAGCCAGGATATGGGTACGGATATGGTCCAGGATAAGAAGTGTAGGGAAAAGGGTATGGTGGAACATTGGGTGGATTGTAGGGTGGCAACTCGTGATTGGCTTCTCGAGCAATGTGTTGAAAAATAGGCATTGAATAATCATTGATGTAATTGTTTCTCAACATCATCGAGTCTCTCCAAACGTCCCTACACTCAATTTCATTCAAATGTTGGTTCCACTCTCCCTAACCTGAGTCAAAATTACTAGACGTACCCGTTTGCACGTTCCCCATCGGTATATTGCCCGTTGGCACATTTCCTTGCTGTTGTGGTGGTTGTTGTTGTTTTTGTGGTTGTTGTGGTTCAATCCATGCTCCTAATGTTTTCAATTTCTTATTCAAAGCATTTCCAAAACCATTTGCACTCCAAATCTCACTAAACTTTGGCTCTCCACACTTAGCCAACTCACTGCTATTATAATACCCAAGATTCCTTGCCAACCTCGTCACAAAATGGCCTCCACAAATGTTGGTATTACCTTTAATTCCCGGGGCTCTCCTAGACAAATACTCGGCTATTATCCAAGCGCAGTTTCCTTTCATGTCCTTAGTTTCCTCCAATAAGCATCATAACCCACAAGATTCCTCCCGACATGACCTCATCATTGTCCGGTTCATATAAGCCAGAGCAACAGCTAAAAGTGTTCCCGATCCCTACCCACAAAGTGTTGGGTTTTAGGTTCCTTGGATTTGATGAGACAAAATAAATACAAGAATGAAACATATGGACTTAAAGTGAAAGAGATGAAACCTACAAAAAGATGGAAGGACTTGCTGCCAGAAGATTTATTATTTAGTCCTTTGTAGTATTTTGTAAACCCTAATCCTCGTTAGGCTAGTTCTTTGTAAACTTAGGTTAGTGATATTTTGTTGTGTAGTTATTCTCACTGGCAATCGGTTAACAAACCCCTCAATCGTTTGGCTAGGATTCGGCTAAAAAAGAATTCTCCTAACCGTTGGATCATAATGAAATTTCGTCGGTGGAAGTTCTTATATATTCATCTGCAAGTTTTCAAATTCAAAGGATCTAATTCTGAAGGGTTTTCATGTGTGGTGTTTATGATTCATTTTCCTCATCCAATTTAATGTTTTAGTTCGTGTATTCTTTTCAAGGGGTGGATGGATGAAGACCTCATAGTGCTCAGCCTAGAAAAATGAGCTTTCATCATTTTCACAATCGATGCTTACATTCTCCAAAAAGGGGAAGAGATATTGGAGTCTGGATAACTGGAAGACTCAGATGTTCACTTGTTTGTCATCATCAAATAGGGAAGATTGTTAGTTTAGTTCTGGATTTGATGAGACAAAATAAATACAAGAATGAAACAAAGGAACTTAAAGTGAAAGAGATGAAACCTACAAAAGATGGAAGGACTTGTTGCAAAGAAGATTTATTATTTAGTCCTTCGAGTATTTTGTAAACCTAACCTCTAGTATATAAAAGAGGACATGGGATGTAGGTTTTATATATATGTCTTCCAATGTAGTAGCTAAAAGGTGTAGTGTCCTAGGCGTAGTTCTTTGTAAACGCTAGGTTAGTGTAGTTTTAGAACTCCCAAGATCAAAGAAGCCTTGATCCCTGTTACATTTAGGTAACACGTTATTAATATAATTGAAGGTGATGGTGAATGAAACCTTGTGTCAATAACATAGTTGTTTGTTTAATTCCGCGTGCATGTTCTTTATCATGTTATTGTAAACCCTAAAGGCTCAAATCCATCTCAAGGAGTCCTCACAAAGCCTAAACCAAACACAAACTTCCTCCATCAAGTTCCGAACATTGACCTTTCTGTCAAAATACATAGTCGAAAAGAACTCCATACACCACTCACGATAAATCTCTTCATTTATGCTAAATGCTCTTTCCCATGACAAATCATCAAACGAATACCATCAGCTGGATACACATAAGATGTCCGTATCATTTTTCGCAACTCTTTTTCACAGTCATATTCAGCAAACAAATTCTAATCAATCATCCTAGGAACCGAACATGTCCTATTTTGCAACTTTGATAATCATTCCCGGAAAGCATGTTTCTCCTCGTTGGTGAGATCTTTGAACTTCAGGTTGGCATTTTCCTCCGTCTTCAAGTTATACGTGACTTTCCTCCTTTCGTTCCTTTGGCAAAACTTGGTAACAATCGGGTTTAGTGGAACCCGTGTCGAGCTTGAACTTCCTACAACAATTCTCTGTAGAAATCATAAATACAAGTCAATATAAGAGTGTTAGAACAAACGGGAAGGACTATGGAAACCTCTAAGGTCCACTTCAAAAATTCGAAAAATTCTAAAACAGAACGTGGAACCGGATCGGTTCCTCTGTTGACCTATTCCAACAGTTCGGTTGCGCTTCGCAACCGGATCGGTTCCTCAACCTGCATAAGGCTTTGCCTTCAAATCCATTTCCCACTCGATTTTTTTTAAGTCCAATTCAATCCTAGACTGCATTCTATCATCATCAATGATTCCTACATCCTCAAATTTCTCTAAATTCACTTTCCAAACCTCTAATCATCGCATATTCATTTGGTTAGAACTCAACAATTTAGACCTCAATTCTCAATTACTTGTTCTAATCACAATGTGGCATCTAATACTCATTAAAAACGCATCATTTACCAACTAGGAATCACCAATTGCAACTTAATTTGATTCAATGGCATAACCTAATTAAATTCGAAAATTCAATCATCTAATACTCATTCCATGTTGAATCAATCACTACAATTCCTTTTGCAATGCATTCCTATATCAATTACCCACTTAATCCTAAAAGATTACAACTTAATTCGAATTCTATCCAAAACCCCCAAATTAGTGACCTAATTTGCAATTCAAATCAAATGCTCTAATTTAACCTTAATTGAGTTAATTGAACGTAGATGCTTACTTGTTTGGGTGCCATGATGATCTTCTACAACTTATACAATCTTCAAATAACTTCCATTGGTCGAATTTTGCGAAACCCAGCTGGAGGATTAGTGTGTGTGTGTGTTTTTCTGGAAAAATTGAATTTTTGGTATATATACTTGTATGCAACCGGTTCAGTCATGGACACAACCGCATTTTTGCCAAATTTTGCATTTTTCACGTTACTTGGGCATTTTACCTTCCAAGCAACAATTGTTTACTCAAAAATCCTATTAAAGATGCACACAACATTCATTCACCATTTGGAAATTTCAACAATCATCTAATCTCAAAACTCAAATAATCATACCCATAACTTAAAACTAAAACTAAAACTCAAACTCATAATGCATTAATCAAATAACCTCAACATAATAATTAAAGATAAAACTGAAATGAAAAACAAGAAATCCTAAATGCATAAAATTAAAAAGTTCATGAAATTCAAGCAAACAATTGCTTGTTTATTATGGTGCCTTGTTTCTCCTTAGAATTCCTCGAAATACTCATGCCTTAAGATGTCCTCACTTAGAAATTTCTCGGTCAATTCACGGTGTGTTTAGTAAGTTTTGAACTTCCTTATAAATCTTCTCCCATCCGGGCATAGTATATCAAATTTGACGTGCCATTCTCCATCCCCATCCTGTCTCTTGTAAATACCCGACCCCTCGGGTCCCCATTCCAAATTCTTGAGTTGAACCGGTAAAGAACCTAAGAAATCGGTTAGCTTCTTGTAAAAAAGGATGTTTTTGAATGGATTGTAAAATGCTTCCACCGCTAGTGCGCGTTCCATCTCATCCTCAATATCAAAGTATGGTGGAACTAGTGGTTCATACATCGGGTTTCCATGGGCATCACGTCCCACTTCAAAACATGTCAAGTCATCATCCGCTTCCATCAATTCTAAATCTTCCTTGAATTCCACAACTGGTCCCCTTGGTTTAGGATAATAGGTTTGTTTCGAGATTCCATCATCGATAGTCATCGTACCTCTACCCATGTCTATGATTGCACCACATGTGCGTAGGAATGGTCTTCCTAGTAAAAGTGGTAAACTCTTATCCACCGGAATGTCTAGGACTAGAAAATCAGCCAAATAGGGTTGATAACCAATTTGAACTCTTACGTTTTTCACCTCCCCCATCGCTTTTGCTTGGAGATTATCCGCCATGGTAAGTTTTGAGTGATTTGGTTGTGGCTTACTAAGACCCAATGTCTTAAACAATGGATAGGGCATAACATTAACGCTTGAACCCGTATCGGCCAAGGCATACACTGGTGTAGTCCCGTTCACTTTAATTGGCAAAACAAAATTCCCCGGATCTTTCTCCTTACGTGGCATACCTCTAAAAAAAATCCTATCTCTATCCTCCTCCGATAGATCTTTATCCTCCAATCTTGCCCTTGCTAGCATTACCGCATCTAGTTTCTTGCGGTAGAGAACGTAATCTTGTAGTACCTCAAGCACCGGCTTTTTCTCATTTAGCTCGAGAAACTTTTGTTCAAGGTTTTCCAAAATAGCTTCTTTTTGTTCTTGGGTTAATGGTTTGAAAGTTTTTGATGTAGTAGGTGGTGAAGGTGTGTAGTCATTTTTATTTGTTGGTGGATGTGGTAGGAGTTAATTTGTTGGATGAGGTTTTCTTCCTATTTGCCTTCCCCATCTTTACGACTTCCACATCTTCCTTTTCCATATTAGCACATAACTTCACAAGCATCTCATTCAACCCTTTTTCTTCTTCCAAATTGGTGATATTGATCCTCATTTCCCCCAAGGCAAAATCCACTTGGCATTTGGTTGTTACAAGAAAATCCCGCCCAAAACATATATTGGGCTCATCGGCGTTCCCCTCTTCCAAGACAACAAAATCTGTTTCAAAAATGTAACCATGAATGTTAACCTTAAGATTCTTAACCATTCTTCTTCCGTAAGCTTCATAATCCAAACGCACATGGCCAATTTGATCAAGAACTTTTTCCAAAGTGTAATTTTCAACATAGGCCATGTTTAGTTGCACGTCCCAAGCACTCACCCCTTCTACACTACAAGGTGTACCGAACCTCATAAGTGGCGAATCATACTCCGTTAGTGGTGCTTGTGTGAATACCACAACTCTTCCCTTCTTAGGAAGTTGAACTTTGTTTTCACCCGTTTCTTCCATACTAACCGTATCAATCTCCAAGTCCTTCTTACTCCCTTCTAAGATATTTCCAATCTTCTCCAACGAACTCTCGGTGTCTTTGAACATATCATCCAAGTTACGAAGGTACTCGGAAATTCCGCTTAAACTATCCATAATAACTATCTAACAAGACAAAGCAAAACCAAAAACAAAAATCCAAATCATTAGCGTTAGAGTTAGTAAAAACAAAAGCAAACTATAGAAACATATACTAAGCAAATAAAGACACTTAACAAAACTGAAAACACAAGCTAAAACTCAAAATTTAAAAAGTAGAAAAAATTTTACTGAGAGCACCAACCGGATCGGTTGGCTCACCAACCAATTCGGTTGGTGGTAAACATTTTAACCAAAACGTCCAACCGATCCGGTTGCGGGTTGCAACCGAACGGTTGGATTGACTTCCAATTTTTTTTTTACCTGTAAATTTAATTTAATTAAAACTTATTAAGTGTACTTAAACTCTTAATTAATTGAGACTTCTCATTATCCTTATTAATTATAAAATTAATTAAGTTATTTAATGAAAACTATATTAACTAATCTATTAAACTACCCATTAAGACTACTAAAACCTTAAAAACTGAAAATTAACTACTTCTAATTACTGTAATTAAGACAATTAACTAAAAAGTAAATAAAACTAAAAATAATTAAAATAAAAGAAAATCTAAAAATCTAAGAAAAGCATAAGCAACCCATGAGATAATCAATCAGAAATGACAAGAATTAATCTATAAATTATAACACAAAACACTGGATAAACTAAAACAATGAAAATCAAAAGACAAAAATTTACTGAGAGCACTAACCGGATCGGTTGCTCGCGCAACTGGATCGGTTAGCCTCTAAACCAAAATATTTTTTTTCTTTTCTTTTCTTTTGACGAAATTTAATTTTAAATCTACCAATTTTACACAATCTTAACAAAATCAAATTACTTAGAAATCCAAAATCCCCGGCAGCGGCGCCAAAAACTTGACGTGCTTACCGTGTGCAAGTTTTAAAAATTTATAAACATGATTTATCCGTCTAATACTATAAACACATACGAGCAAGTATACTCGTTCGCGATAGCAAAGGTGGGTAAGTCGAGATCGTCCCAAGGGATTTTGTGTTTGAAATTGTTTTAAAAGATTAGTAACAAGAAAGCTTTGTCAAGGCTTCCTCCAAAAGTGATGTTTTAGTGAAATTCAATGTAAAGAAATATATATATACTTGTGTGTAGTCTATAGGCAATTATAGTAAGTATTCATGAAGGCTTGGTGTAAACTCTTGATGTGATGCACAAATCATAAGCAAATGATTTCCAACCATGGTTTATGTTTGCAAAAATCATTCTAAGAACAAAAACATATAGGTAATCCTTTCGGTCCTTATCCTTTTGATTATCCTTTAGAAAATCCATTTGTTTGTAAAATATTCTTATTAAACTCGTTCCTACGAATCTTTCGACCTTTCGTGATGAAAATGTTTCTAGTCTTGTTTTAATAAGTAAACATGCTGGTTGTCAATCACCATATCGCCCAACCGAATCTGTTGCGGGCTCCAACCGAACGGTTGGGTGCCTCAGCTTTGACTTTTGTTGAATTTCTTGGTTTGCGCCTATTTCTTTGTTCTCGCTGATGATTTCCAAGATGAAACTTGATCTTTCCTTGCTGTAGATACATAGAAATCATTGCGCTTCCTAATCATTGAGTCCAAAAGCTTCCTTGCTCGACTTCCTTCCTTGGGAATTCTCCAAACGTGCATAAAAACTTCATTTCTTCATCATTTGTGATACCTGGCTACATATTCATACACAATACGCATCTTTTGCACTTTTGCAACAGTTATGAGTAAATATAGCCGATTATCATGCACAAAATCAACAATAACGCTACTAAAAACATGTTCATTTTAAGCGTTATCACATTAATAGCACAACGAATGACCTATCGCAATACTAGGTCAATAAAAATTAAGATAAGAGAGAACCAATCAATATTCAATAACTAGGTTTCATATTACCTAAGCAAACACACAAGTAAATTAGCCGGACATGGAGAACATGCAAGCATACACACAATCAATTGAAGACATAATTGAATCAATGAAGTAAAATACTTATCTTGATGTAAAATAGGGTATGGAACCCTAAAATACTGTACAAGACAGCCTTGGTTCGGTTTAGGTTTTTTACTCCACAAAACTACCTCTTTAAAACTGAAAAATGTGGATTCTATATATAGTGTTACAAACTGCGACGGCGTCACTCTTTAATTGTGGCCGTGGGTCACGCCATTGGGGTTTCGTTTTGGCCACGTCAACTCTGTGACGGCGTCACCTTATGCTCGTGACGCCGTCACCTTGAGTCTCGGCCGTCGAATCCAAATCTAGGCGTCTGAGTGCGGACGCCCTACTCTTTTAAACCTGATGCCGTTACTTGAAAAATGTCAATTTGCTCTCTGAGTCGTCACAAGATGTGTCTCGACGGCGTCACAAATAAGACCTGACGCCGTCCCCTATCAATTTAGCAGATTGAGTGTCTCGATTCTTGACTTTGGCCATTTTCTTCGTATATTCGCGCCTTTTCGTTCGAATAAGTATCATTCCAACAATTTGCCTTCAAGAGACCTAAAAAGTGAAAAGGAATGAAATTAAGTAATAACGGATAGAAAAGTGATCAATTAAGGCCTTAAATGACCCCTCAAAAAGGTACCTTTTAACTCCATATCAAATATCCCTACACTTGGTATTTGCTAGTACTCAAGCAAATGTGCTTTTAGCCAATTGATTTATAAGTTAGGGGTCATGAAGCATTAGTTTAGAACGATTCACTACACATATAAGCCCCGCAAAAGTCATAACAGGCACGGAAATTACATACTAGCACCTCACATGGGGTGTTTGGATACTCACATCTCTCTGGTGTATATGAAATATAACAAGTTGGAAATGGAAGATAAACACTCATTAACCGGTCCTAGTACATAGATTACCATAGGCTTGAGACTAGATCAAACCTCCATCGCTTTGGCGTAAGCACCTAGGAAAAACTATCCAAGAGGTCTTTTAAAGGGTTGTAACGTAAGGCTTACGGTAGGGAAACAAAGGGTTTGGTGGGATAGGCGATTTAGTGGTGGCAAGTCAAAAATCTTTATGTTACAAGCATGCCAAGAATGGCGTTGCTAAGCCAAGACTCGACACTCTAAACTCTAGATAAATTGAAATAAACATACGTAAATTTAAAGATAGATGTAGGATGGTAGCCCGTATGTTTTTTTTCAAATTTTTTTCACACTCTCTTTTTTTTCAATTTAATTTTTTTTCATACACTTTTACTCTACCATCCTCTATGATAACATCAAAATAATAGGGATTTATAGGCACATCCCTACACTTGAGTTTTTATTACTCTAACACTAATTTGACCTGAATTGAAAAGATCAAAACACTTGGAGTACATTATTACGCAAATAAATGGAATTTGAATTTAACGTTCCTTCCAGTCATTTCATAAAATTTAACTTTTCCCATGAGTCCCAATCGTCCCAAAGCATAAGGATATGACTCGACTTAGCAACTTATGCAAGCAACTAGATAATTGAACTAAGGGTTTAGTGTGATAACAATAATGCACTAAAAGTGAGTTCATACAAGGTAGGCTAAGGCAATTTGGCTGTACATTTGGGGGTGGATTGTAAACAATGCTCTTCATTGATATTTCGGAAAACCGAAACATCACGAGAACCGCGAAAAGGATAGGCTCTGAGGGGTTAACTAGGGGTATCGTGTACTAAAGATGAGTACAACGCAAGGGTATGGAGGAATTACTCAACCGGTGTGGAAGAAGTAATTATATTACAGGTATCAAACAAGGGTTATCCTAATGCCTCTTATCATTTAGTTATTCCTAACTACACAAGTGTAGTCTTACTAGCGATCTTGGAATGCATCACAAAACAAGTTCTAGAATTTATTATACTACCGGTTCACACTCTAAGCATTAAAGATGAATGCTTTAATCCCTACTAATCTAAGGGCGATCCTCACATTTTTGGGTGGAATTTAAGTCGTAAAGGGTTTTTGTGCTAGTCATATAATTTCCTATCCATGAGACGCTTTATTAAGACTAATGGCCCACTCCTATACGTCATGAAAAAATTTAAATTTGGTGCCAAAATTACCCTAACCGATATTTCTCATGGTTTATTACACAAATGCAAATGGACAAAGCAAATAGTCAAGGATAAGCATAGTTTCAAAGTTCCCGTTTTATTTTCCCTCCCTACACTTAAACTGAACATTGTCCCCAATGTTCCCCGAAAGTATCAAAGTTATGATAATGGAAGGTAATTAAAAATGAAAGAAACTAGTACTCCCCTGATTAGCTCGGTAGGATCCGTGTGAAGTGGTGGTTACATCATTCTTCAAGAAGAATGTTTGCGTGAAAAGCTCCTTCCCATCTTATGTATCTTCTTCTTGATAAATTAAACCTGCACACTTGAAGAAAACAAACGAAACCTTCACGTAAAATTGGCGGTAACAATATATATATGACTCTACTAAACTAGGATATAATGCTTGTGGAATGGATGTTTACAGATTTTCTGGAAAATTAAGACCTGGAAAATTCCAAAATTTTTATAAGTAGCTCAGAAAAAGAGAAAAAGAAGTAAGCTGTTTCTACTCCTCCTAATGCCGTCAGGTTGCGATCCTGACGCCGTCAGGTTATCCTGACAGAAATTGGCCTGCTTTTTTCTGGAAAATTTTTATCTTTAAAATTTGGAAAAATTTCCTGCAAAACATCCATTATGACTCGATACAAGCATTTGACTCGAACAAACACACATGTATATCTTTTAAATAATTGTAATTCTCATGTTCACGTTTCTTTTGAAAACGTGTGTAATCCTCCCTACACTTATACCTTATGTAAAATACTTTTATATGTAATTAAGACGAGGTTAAAGACAAAATAAAGCATTTTTACAAATTTAAACATGAGAATAAACAGTCAATAAAAGATACACGACACACAAACAAGCAAACAATTAAGCATGGGTTGCCTCCCACGAAGCGCTTTTCTTTATTTATGAGTCTTGTAGCTAGACTCGAAGTCGTGCCACTACGTTGTCTCGTGCACGCTTACGTGCCCATACCTAAGCCATTCCAATGTTCTCTCACTCTTCTTGTAATCATCTCCTAACTCTAGGCATTTTTTATAGTACCGCTCATTTTTTTCATAAGTATGCCTAAGTCCACGTTGTTTATCTCTCTCACTAAGTATCGGAATGGGAGCCATCCGATTGCATGCCTCTATATCTTTGTGCTTAAACCTACGGTGTGTACGGGGCATTTGATAGGCAAAATCTTCAACTCCATCGGAGAATGTGATTAGACCATCAATCATCCGTTCATTCAACCTAGTCATTCTTTTAAAGTTTGTTCCAAATATAACTTGAGTGAGGCTTTCATAAATGAATTCTCCTAAATCCTCTCGGACCATGAATTCAACCACATAGGCAAAACTTCCAACAAACACATCCAAGTAAGTGACCGCGTCAACAACATTATCCCCTTTATAGGCTAATTCATCTAAATTTATTTTGTTATATCGGTTTCTTGAGATTAAGTTTAAAGGTAAGAATGAGTGCAAGTTAGCATCAAAACTTTCAAATCCTATCTTACAAGGGAATTGCATGTTAAAGGGGCCATTAGCCTCAATTCTACACCTAGGGTAAAAACATTGGGAGAATTATTCTTCCATTTCAAAACTAACTTCATCACTGACCTCCCCGTTGTCAAGTGCTTCACCATAATCAAACTCCTCATCGAAATCTGAGTCATAGAAAGGACTTTGTTGTTGCCAATTTATTTCATTATGCCCTAGGTGATTTCCAAAGTGGTGAACGGTGAAGGGTTTTGTGGGATTGCGTTCTCGGGATTGGGAGGAGGATTAGGAGCAGGTAGTGTGAAAACTCTTCAGCGAAAGATGCGAATCATGGTGAGTGATGGGTTCACTAACAAAGGACACAAATAAGGGGGATAGACTAGGAGGAAGCTAAAAATGGGAAAAAAATCTTACTTGATAAGAATCAAGCAAGGAAACCTAAACGAGGTGGACTCCTAACTAGCTATTCTATTCCTCGGCAGCGGCTCCAAAAACTTGATACGCTTATGCAGCGGGTCAAAGGAACTTTCTTTTCGTCGAGCAAGTTTCTCAACACCCTAGGCAATGAACCTAATCGTTGTAGTATAGTATTAGGGTAAGCCACGGGTATTGATATCGTTCTCTAGGGGAATAGGAATGCTAGTAAGAAGTTACTACGCTAAGGTTGGGGTTGAGGAAGATTATTTTTTTTTTATCTTTTTTAAGTTTTTTAGAAAATGGAAAGGTACGAATCTCGGGGTTTGGATTTGATGGTTGGTATTTCTACCGATTACTCTAATACTATCTAATCTAATTAACTAAGCTAGGGGTAGTCTATGTCTATTGTTGTGTGCTCGTATGATGATTAAAAATGTGTTTACTTAGATTTTATTACTCCCTAGTTATCTCCTATTGATGGTTGAATTGTCACGTCCTTATTCTTAACGCGTTGTGTTTCTAAGGTCGTAGGGTATGCGTTTATTCCTAACTCTTTGAAGCTACCAAAGTTTAATGACTACGAAATCTCTAGAATTCATAAACTTAACACTAAGGTATTCTTTGGATGTTTAGCCTACAATTTCATTAGTAACTATAAGCTAAGGTTCAACAAAGATTAATCAAGCATTAATAGCACAACGAATGACCTATCCCAATACTATGTCAATAAAAATTAAGATAAGAGACAACCAATCAATATTTAATAACTAGGTTTCATATTACCTAAGCAAACACACAAGTAAATTAGCCGGACATGGAGAACATGCAAGCATACACACAATCAATTGAAGACATAATTGAATCAATGAAGTAAAATACTTATCTTGATGTAAAACAGGGTATGGAACCCTAAAATCTTTGTACAAGCGAGCCTTGGTTGGTTTTAGGTTTTTACTCCACAAAACTACCTCTTTAAAGCGAAAAATTCGGATTCTATATATAGTGTTACAAGCTGCGGCGATGTCACTCTTTAATTGTGATGCTGATTTGTCGGTGCCGCCATTAGGGTTTCGTTTTGGCCCGTCAACTCTGTGAAGCGTCACCTTAAGCGTGCTTGTATGTATCTATTTGAAGCTGCTGACGCCTTACTCTTTTAAACGATGCGTCACTTGAAAAATGTCAATTTGCTCTCTGAGTCGTCACAAGATGTGTCGCGACGGCGTTACAAATATGACCAGACGCCGTCCCCTTTCAATTCAGCAAATTGAGTGTCTCGATTCTTGACTTTGGCCATTTTCTTCGTATATTTGCGCCTTTTCGTCCGAATAAGTGTCATTCCAGCAATTTGCTTTCAAGAGACCTAAAAAGTGAAAAGGAACGAAATTAAGTAATAACGGATACAAAAGTGATCAATTAAGGGCTTAAATGATCTCTCAAAAAAGTAACTTTTAAATCCTTATCAGCATCCCTGGTTGTTAACAATGCCAATGAGGCCTACCTGGCTCGATATTTTTGTTGCATCATATGCATTTGTTTGTATACTAGGCTGCACCGTCCTCAATTTTGAGTATGACCGCTTCAGTCACGAATTTTTGGTTTTGCTGTTAAATACTAGAGGTAGTGATATATAGTGAGTAAGTGTATTGCAGTTTTTTTTGGTGCCTTACAGTAAGCGTTTCAGGGCTTATGTCTAAAAGTGTTGCAATCCACACTGTCTGCTCGGGTGAGTCCTCCTCTGATTGCTGTTGGGTTATTGGTGGCAACATCAGTGGTGTTCCAGTTGTCAATAGATCAATATACCTGCAACCATGATTTGCGTCAAATAGCGGTGTTGCATGTGCATACATAAACCGATAAGCTTTTGGCTATTAGGCAAGACTTACACTCCTCGTATTTCATCTGCCTCGGGTATTTTAGAGATGTGTGTCTAAGATGCTAGCGCCTGAGCACACATTGTTTCGAATCTTGGATGTAGGGTACTTAATGACTTGGCTTAGGTTGCTTAAGACCCTCGACTCCCCAAAGGGTAGGCCTTTGACGTCGGGTAGGAACCTTTGTTGATAGGTTATGACGAATTGACCAAATGCTGTCATAGCGACTTAAACCCCCACTTGAATCAATAGGAAGTAATTATAAAACATAGACATTACATGATAGGATGAATAATTAGGTTAGCACACTTTCTTACCATTGTTCACAACCTTAATTTACTTTTCGCAATTTATTTCTTTTCTTTAGTTCAATTAATCATTTCAATCTTAAAACCTTTTAAAACCGTGACAATTAGACTTAATAGGATCCTCATCTACATAGCTCTTGGGAACGACCTCGGCTTTACCACCTTCTATACTATGTATGATCGGGTTCGGTGCTCGTTAGTGCAATAGGTAGACCTTAGGTAGACGAGACTTAGAAATATTAAATACTAGTTAGAAAACACGCATCCGAATTTTGGCCGCTGCCGGGGAGCTATATTAGGGTTTTTATTAAGTCTATTTTTATTTAAATTTCTTTTCTTTTTTAATGATGGATTCAAAAATCGAAGTTCTAAACCATTCATGGCCACTCCGTTCGACAATCCGGAAAGACAATTTTGGACAAGAAGAGACTACTCTCCTATTCCAATCCATAATATCTTCTCATTTTATGAGTCTGGTAAATTTGATTCTGAGCCCGAAGCAAATGAGGAAATTAGTATTAACGGGCTAACAAAGGGCTTTCACACAAAACCCTGAAATCAGGGAATTCTCTATCTCGAGCCAGTTCATCCGGGAATTGCATGATTTACAGTTTTCAGGAGACAAGAATGAAGATGTTCAAGAGCATGTTGAGAAAGTACTTTATTTGTCTTCTCTTTTTGGCACCCGGAATATTTCAAGATACTCCATCATGGTAAAAGTATTCCCTATGACTCTCACCGGAACAGCTAGAAGGTGGTTTAATAAACTCCCTGCCGAATATAAGGAAACATGGGATCGACTCCGAAAAGAGTTTGTGCAACAATTCTGCCCACCCTCAAAAAACGCTAAGCTTCTCGGTGATATCTATAGGTTCGTTCAAGAAAGGGAAGAAACACTATATTAGGCATGGGAGAGATACAATGAGCTTCTCTATCATTGTCCTACACATGAACTCAATAAGCATCAAATTTTCTACATTTTTTATAGGGGTATTAATGTCGAGACCCGTCAGATTCTTGATTCACAAAGGCCTATTCCGGGAATGACGCTTGACAAAGCTTTGGAATCTATTCGACGGACAACTGATCACTGCTACAAATGGCATGTAGAAATAGGATATGGACCTAAGGACAATTTCCAACACAAGGTCATGAAAACAATGACCAAGAAGGGAGATGATTATGGGACAAAATTTGAGACTAGAAGACAAGAGAAAGCTAAAGAAGATGAAGCTCTGAGGACGGAAGAAGTAAAAAGTTTAGTTGGAACCAAGGTGAGAATTGACTTGGAAGAAGTGGTTCTTAAACACATTGAGGAATCCAAAGAGAGAGATGAAAGGGAGGAAAAGATGATGAGGGAATTTGTTGATAGCACATTTTCCTCCCTTAAGATTCACGATTACCGAATAAAAATCTTAAAGAAGAAAGTGGACTTGTGCTCCAAGGCCATTACTGATTATTTGGATAAACATGATATAAAAGCTAATGAAGAATTTCTCAACTCAGTGACAATTGAGGTGGTTTCTGATGAGCCACCTACCTTCTTCGAGAAGGTCAAAAGAAGGCTCAACAAAGAAAAACTCCTGCTTCAAGATCTAGGGGCTCTTCTGATAAATTTACCATTAATTAAATCCATTAAAACTAATGAAATTCAAATTTTTTAGGAATTAAGTGATGAGAAGAGTAAACTTGAAGAAACAACTTCGGTTAAACTGAATGCTCGGTGTTCGGAAATTTTAAGAAATGAATTGCCACATAAGGAAAAAGACCCGGGATGTTTTACTCTCCCTTGCTTAATAGGTAATCTCAGCGTCTGCAATGCTTTGGCTGATTTGGGAGCCAGTATTAGTACCATGCCCCATTTGATGTTTCTGTGTATGGGAGTTGGGAGTCTAAAGCTGGTTAAAATGGACCTCGAGATGGCGGATAAGTCCATGCAGTCTCTTAAGGGGATTGTAGAAAACGTCTTAGTGAAAATTAACAAGTTTCTTTTCCCAGTGGACTTTAGATATAGCTGAAGACAACCGGATCCCAATTATTCTAGGGAGGCAAATGCTCGCAACTGCTCACACAAAGGTTGATGTTTTCACTCAGAAAATGACATTGGAAGCTAACGGAGAAGTTATTATTTCCGAGAAAATGAACTTATTTCTATCCCAAGGAAGGTTTGTGTGGTCAATCATAACGGTGATTTGGGTGATGTCTTGGAAGAAGTTTTGAATGAACCTCCTAAACTCCTTCAAAATATAACGATTTTTCTTCAGGAAAGGATTTTAATGTGTTCGTTGACTATGAAGTAGAGGAGGAGAGATTGGGAATTAGTCCTGATGATTTTTCTAGCGACATTGACATGGTCCCCTAGCACAACAATCATTAAGAAACTTTTTCACCACCGAATCTGCCAATGTTCTTTGAGATATGAACTTAGACTCATCATCAAAATCCCTATAACCTTCAAATCTCGTGAAAAATAGGGTTCATTGATTTCCATCCTTTTGTTGACATGAATTCTCTTGTGAATGTCATGTCAAAACAATGTTACAACCAAATTATGATGAAAAAGTTGGAGTATAAGGGGAATAATTTTCTTGGAATCGCAACTAATGTTCATGTTTTCGTCGGGATGCATAACTTTTTTGTCGACTTCGTGGTGTTAGATGACATTAGTGAATTTGTGGAGAATGGACTCCCCGGTGTAATTTTGGGAAAGCCTTTCAAATATATATCTGGATTAGATGGTGTTGGATCGATATACTTTAATCAAACTAACTTAACTAGCTTGTTAAGGTTTAATAACCTCGGATAAATCCTAAGTTATTAACAAAGAAACACTGAGCACTCTTTATTAAGTACGCGGAATTTACTTAACAAAGCTAAGAAGAAAAACTTTATTAACAAACTCTAAATCTGCTTATTATGCAGATACTTTAATACAACTCTAAGATAATCGAACTTTTCTCTAAACTCTAATTAGTAAACTCTAAAACTCTTTTTTTTAAAATCGTAAGTCGTATCTCTAATGCCAATCTAGGAGTCCTTTTATAGGCTCAAGGATATCCTAGTCGGTTTACAATTGATAACCTTGTACGACAAGTAATCTACAATACTTTCCATAAGCGAATATAACAGTTTATTTGTTCTAGCAGTACTTTGACTTCCTCTTGCAGTACTTTGACTTTGTCATTTAGCGATTACTTTGACTATTTGACTTCTTCGGTTCTTTTCAAACTACGGTACTTTCATATCTTGATTACTTTGATATCTTCACACTTTCATATCCCAACAATCCTCCCCTAACTTGAATTCTACTTGCTTGACTTCAAGTTTTTTTTGTGAATATATCTTTACTGACTTCATCTTTAAAAGCGGATTGTTCTTGATTTTAGATTATATCTCGTAATATCGTGGTTAGTCAAAGTATCTTCTTTAGAATTGTTTTCTTCCACAGCAGGCAATCTCCATCTTTTGACAACACGGCAACATATGACAATTTGTACGATTGATTCATTTAAGTTGCATACTATTCTCATCACTTTCAAAGTGAATCATTGAAAATTCAATGGATTTAGAACTCTTTACCAAAGCCATTATCTTTGGAGTAGCCAAATGTTTTGGTGTGTAAGACCATGGTACATTGATAACCATATGATGTTTAGCAAATCACCAGCTATCAACAGATTTGTTTAGTCTTTACCAAAAGCGTACCCTACGGACTAGTTAGTTCTTTTATCTAATGGTGAACTAATTACCAATAATGGTTTTCCACTGCCTTTACCACAAGCCATTTCTTGTGGGCTAGCCAACTCTTCACATTTATTGATATGGTGAGTTGATAACCATTCAACTTATTAGCAAGTTGACAACTAAAGCGGTTTGATATATCTTTACGAGAGCCGTTTGCTCATGGATTAGTCAATCCTTTTGTAACCATGGTGGATTGATAACCTATTGATGTTATCATCACAAAAACCATTTATTCAACCTTTATTTCAAAAATATTTATTATTAAAAAAAGATTTCTTCTAAAATCATTTAAGCGTATTAGATCATCAAACAGTACTTTGATGAAAGTCTTGTCACGATCAATGATACTTTGAATAAAAGTCTTGATATATCAAAAGCATTTATTCAAATAAAATTCATACGGTTATAGATCATTCTCACAATAGTAGTCCGGTTTATAAACATTGATCACCATGCAAGCAGTTTCATCATCCTCTTCTACTTCCAAACCATGTTCAAGCATTCTTCTTATTAGATCAACTGTAAGAGGATATCTTCTTTCTGCAAACATGTGAATCATTATTCCATTTTCTAGCTCGAGACATGAACTCAGATTCTTCAAAGAATCTCCAACTAACTATTTCCCATTTTCTTGATCATTCCAAATATTATCGATGCTTTCTTCATCGGTTTCCCCATAGTTACAAGATCCCCATGTAAAACCAATCCAATACCTTCTAATGGATGATCTTCAAAATACGCCTTTATAACTTGATATAAGTAGAATAGATCTACTCTATCAATAACATGCAACAAATCCCATAACCTTTTGAAAACCTTAAAACTTTTATCTTCCTTATGAAAAACCATGTACTCTTCATTCTTGGGTTTCACAACTTTAAAATCTTGATCTTTGATCTATTCATCTTTAAATCATCTTCCTTGGTATAATCAAAATCTATCACTCTGAGATAATTCTTCAGTTCATCACTAGTCTCGGATCTTAATTCAACCTTCTCTTTCTTTGAAAATTGAACATCTGTAACATCGGTTTTTCTTTTCCTCTTTAAGCTTTTCTTTCTTTCAAGTCAATAGGTTTCTTCTCTAAAGTCTTTAATGCACGCAACATCTTTCTTATAAGCCTCTCTCTCAGAATCATATAATCTCTTCATATCCACATAATTTAGCTTTTGCAATCCTTTAAATCCTCTGCCTTTTAAATATGCCATCATTGCATTCCTTTCTTTAGCTAAATTAGGTCTTCTTGACATAAATCTAACAGGTGTTGGAGGCTGTAAAGGTTCGATAGTTTCAGCATCTAACTCATCTTGCACCTTTTGAGCTTCTTCTCTGTCTTTAGCTTCTTGAGCTTGCTGTTCTTCTCTGTCTTTAACATCTAATTCTTCTTGAATTTTTCTAGCGGCACTTCATTCCTAGCCACTTCAAATGCTCTAAGTTACGCCAAAGTGAGCTTCTTTTCTTAGTCTCAACTAGAACACCTTTTCCCTTGTCTTTTGGATCAATTGCAGGTTGATCAGTTCTTGGTTGTTCTTCTTCTTGTGCTTCTCTAATAGTAACTCCTCCTCTTGGTTGTGACAAATCTTCTAAAATTGTAGCAATTAATTCATCATCACTAGTTGAATGAATAGGTATGTAAGTAGCTTCCTCCTCTTCTTCTCTAACAAATGTAGAAGGACCAGCTTCTTCATCAAAATTTAATACCTTTGGAGTTATTGGTGTTATTACATCTTCCCTTGATGTATCATGTATATCGATTACTTTGAGTTTGATTACCTTGAACACCGTACTTTGAACACCGATACTTTGAACTTGTACTTCTTGTTCCTCGAGAATCGAACCAAGTTCTTTCCTCTTTGTAATATTTTCTTCAGACTCTTTCTTCTTCATAACATCTTCTTTCAAATTTTCTTTTTCTAAATTCCTCCCCAAGTTGACAGAAGATGGTTGAGGAACCTTCTTTCTTTTTAATTCCACGAAGAGCTTTTCGCGTTTATTTTCCTCCTTAACCCATAAGTTGAATCCTTGAATATATGGTTTAACAAAATTTTTCAACCAGAAATAGTTACGCTTCAACTTCCTAATTGTTTTAGCTTGACGCTCAACGGTCTTGTTTAACCTAATAGCGCCTTTGTCAAAGCATAGTTATCCATAGTTAAACCTTCACGAGGAATTGTAGTAGCAGCACCTTGAACCTCTCAGAAGCGAGCGTTGTGGAGAGGGAGTAGGTGTGCGCTCAATCTCGACTTGAACCTCAGGATCTGAAAAAACATCACCTTGTAGCGAACGATTATCTTCTCGCAGTACTTGCAGTCACGGTACTTTGTGAAGCGGTACTTGCAGATCGGTACCTTGTGAAGCGTACCTTGGTCATTATTAGTACCTTCAGTTTCTTCATCCTCTTCGGACTGCGTACGAGCGGCTTGTACAACTTCCATCATGGATGTTGTTAAAGGAATATCTCCACCTCTAAACAAGTTACTTCTCTTAGCCATGAATGTATAAATTTTGGCTTGTTGCACAATGACATTGGTGTGCTTGATAGGTTTTGGAACATCAGCCAATTGCTTGTTCAAGAAAACATGTATAAACCTTGGATACATCAACCAAGTTGCCCCAGATGATATATGAGAGAGCATTCCATCCAAAATAAGTCGTAAAAAGTTAAACACTCATGCGTAGCTAAGCCAACCACTGCAGGGCGCAATATTCGACCCAAGCGCTCCCAAGAAGTGCTTTTAGAACTTATGCAATGGAGCAAAACATGAATCAAACACTTCCATTGAGGACAGAATAATGCCTTCTTAAAAGTTTGTTGGTCAAAGAACCTTCATAGCCCAAATCATGAAAAGTATCCCAAATCAGTTGCTTGGCAAATCTAATAGCCCCTTCTGCATCTCCAAATAATAAATCATCACGAATGGAGACCTCTGTAATCTTGATAGTCTTTCCGGCAAGCGAGGATCTAATATAATATTCATCCTCCTCCATATTTTCTCTAGCATTAGCCCAAAATTCTTGAATCCATGGTTCAATAACATCTGGCTCAACTAAAAGAGCATAACTAATAGGCGACCCAACTAGATAATCAATGATATCATAGAAAGCCACATTAGCCTCGATCTTGTCCAAATTAGCCACCATATTGTGCTTGAAAGCAGGTTAAGCGATTCGCCATTGTAGAATAAGTGAGCACAAGAATAAATTGATCGAAGAATAAAGAGATTGTGATTGGGAGATAAGTATGGAAAAGATGTAAGGTAATAATATGAGAGGGAAAATCGGAAAGTTGTTATTTATAGGTAGGATTTTAAAAATCGCACTTAAATAAAATAACCGTTGGCTTTAATTACCCTCCAATATTACCGTTGGAGCGATTACTTTATACGACAAGCGGTACTTTCCACATAAGCGTACTTTCCCAAGCGGTACTTTCCCAAGCGTTACTTCGGAAATACAGATTACTTTGCCAAAACCTTCATAAAACTAAGAAATACACAAACATCCTCCCTCAAGCAATACGGGACTATACCTAACACCTTATAGTCCTCCCCTTAAACATAGCTTAGTAGTTAATCATTCCAATGCTCACGACCAAGTGATTGAATCGTGACACATCAAAACCTTTAGTGAGTAAATCGGCTACATTGTCATCTGTGTGAACTTTAACCACATTAATAAGCCTATGCTCATAGCAATCTCGATAAAGTGATGCCTAATCTGAATATGCTTTGTCTTGGAATGATACACAGGATTCTTCACAATGCAAATAGTACTCTCATTATCAATATTGATAGGAGTATTCTTAAAATTGAACCCATAATCCAAGAGTTGATTCTGCATCCATAAAACTTGACCACAACAACTAGCGGCGACTACATATTCAGCTTCAGTAGATGATGTTCTTTTGCAATTGTCTACTTCTTGCATTGCCAGGAGACTAACCTTCTTCCAAGATATTGGTATCCACCAGTTGTGGATCTTCTATCATAGTTATCACCTGCATAGTCACTATCGAAAGCTTCTAAGTAAAAGGTGACTCTTTAGGATACCACAACCCCAATTTAGGTTGTTGTTTCAAATAACGAAAATTCTCTTTCTTGCATTCATGTGAGAGATCTTTGGTGAGACTTGATATCTTGCACATAGACAAACTGCAAACATGATATCAGGCCTTGATGCATTAAGATACATAAGAGAGCCAATCATAGATCGTATAATCTTGACTTCAACGGTCGTCCATCTTCATCTTTTCCCAATGAATTGATAGATTTAATAGGTGTAGTAACAGCCTTCATATCATCAAAATTAAACTTCTTAAGTATGTATGCAACATATTTGTCTTGGCTAATGAAAATTCCTTCCTTGGATTGCTTAAACTGAAGTCCTAAAAAGAATGTTAACTCTCCCATTGAACTCATTTGAAACTCTTTGCATCATGCTCAAACTCCTTAACCATAGATTGTTTGGTAGCCCCAAAGATGATATCATCCACATAAACTTGAACTAACATGATATCCTTCTTGTCTCTCTTGATAAACAAAGTCTTGTCTATAGCTCCTCTCCTGTATCCATGTTGTAATAAGAATGTAGAGAGCCTCTCATACCAAGCTCTAGGTGCCTGATGAAGACCATATAAAGCCTTTACCACCTTATAGACTTTGTTTGGATGTTTAGGATCTTCAAAACCTGGAGGTTGTTTCACATACACCTCTTCTTGTAATAGTACCATAAAGAAAGGCACTCTTGACATCCATCGATATACACGAAAACCCATATAAGAAGCAAAAGCAAGAAAAATTCTAATTGCTTCAATCCTTGCCACAGGAGCAAATACCTCATCATAATCTACCCTTTCTTCCTGTCTATAACCACGAGCAACTAATCTTGCCTTGTTTTTGATAACATTGCCTCTTTCATCTCTTTTAACTCTAAAACCCACGGTTCCAATAACTCTCTTCCCATCTGGAAGATCACATAAAACCCAAACCTCTTGAAGTTTAAATTGTAGAAGCTCTTCTGCATAGCTTCAACCCAACTTTCTTTAGTCAAAGCTTGAGCAATATTCTTGGGTTCTTCTTGAGAGATGAAACAAGTAAATAAGCAGGTTTGATGGTCCTTATGATTTAGCTTTGTTTTGTTTATACACAAAGCTAAGTAAAGCATTGTGAGGTTTTGTGAAACCCTTAGCTTTATGTCTTGTCATAACTCGGATGTAGAAGGACCAATGATTTGATCAGCTGGATGAGTCTTATGAATTCGTAAGATTGGTGGCGTGGAGCTGCATATGTATCATCAAGTTAGTATAATCAGCACCTTCATTGAAATTTGTGAAAATACCTTCATTTTCAAGCTCATCATCGGTATCTTCTAACCCGGGCATGGTAGGTTCATCCAAATCATCTAAAGTATTGTCAGCAGATGATACTTTGATCGAAATCTTGTCCAAAAGTCTTTGTGAGTACTCGTGGTTCATCTTCTTTGCCTCTTCATAAGCTCTCCTTTGTTCATCGGTGTAAGAATGTGCTAATACATCTTGAAGAAGCATCTGATTGAGTTCCTCTTGAATAGATTGATCCTCAGTAGATAATGAGGATTGTGGTGCAACGATCTTGTGTTTTGGAGAATCGATTACTTTGCATAGGAACATCGATACTTTGTTTTGGACTCGGAACTTTAGCGAGGCGCATCAGGTCTAATATGAACATCATGAACAACATATTGAATATCTTCATCAGTGTGCATATGTTGATTTTCTTCTCTAACAGGTACATAGTTCATTGAAGGAGATAAAATCTCAAGATCAAACATCCAATCGGGACCTTTTCCTTTCTCATTGTCTTGATCTTCTAAGAACTCAACATGAAGACAATCTTGAATCCTCTTAGTAACTCTGTTATATACTCTAAAGCCTTTCTTGTTAGTGCAATATCCCAATAAATAACCTTCTTCAGACTTGCCATCAAACTTTCCCAGATTATCAATGGTATTTAAAATAGTAAGAGGACATCCAAAAGGCTTCATAAATCGAATGTTGGGTTTATTGCCCATCAGCAATTCATAGGGTGTCTTTATTTGTGGTTTGGTGTGAAACCTGTTGAGTACATAGCATGCGACTTGCCGACTTACGCCCAAAATTGAATAGGGAGATGGGAATCGCTAACATAGTCCTTGCACTTCAATCAAGGTCCTATTCTTTCTCTCTGCAACACCATTTCTTTGTGGTGTTCTAGCAATACTAAATTCCCTCTTGATGCCTTTATTAGCACAAAAGTCATCCATAAGCTTGTTCTTGAATTGATTGCCATTATCACATCTAATACCTCTAACCTTGAGTCTTAATTGATTTTCAAGTGCTATTATGAGAGTCTGAATAGCATCAAAGGTATCATCTTTAAAGCCCAAAACGAAAACCCAACTGAATCTACTACAATCATCGGTAACAACCAAGCGGTACTTCTTCTTATTTAAACTTGCCACGAGAGAGAGGTCCAAATAAATCCATGTGTAATAGCTCAATGGTTCCTAATATTTCTTTCATTAAGCTTCTTGCGGGAAGCTTTGTGTTGTTACCCTTCTTGCATGCCAAACATGATTGATCATTCTTGTAAGTCTTTGAAGGTAAACCTCTACCTAAATTGCCTTTGACGGTTTGTTGATGTTCTTGAAATTCACATGGCCCAATCTTCTATGCCATTGATGTGCCTCTTGAGATGTTGCTTTAGCCACCAAACATGTGGCTCTTCCATAGGAATTTAGACTCTTCATGTCTAAACTATACACATCATTTGTCCTTGGTACTCTAAGCACTACCAAGTCATCATCAACAGGTTTGAAGTCAAATGAAAGAATAAGACATTACGTGATCGAGTGAATAGCACGGATGCTTTTATCATGATTTGAGAAACCCGACAACAAGTTAAACTTTAGCTCCTTCACATATCGACATTCTCAAAGTCAATTCTTCCGGCTTTAATTGTTCCTTTCCGGTAATCCTTCCTCCATTGGGATCATTCCTAAATGCAACTTTTCCTCCACTAATACTTCTAAAATCGGGCAGGATCTCTTTATCACTGTCATACTTCCGAGCAACCACTATCCACAATAAGATGATCTTTAAGCTCCTCTTACGGGTTGCCACGCACACAAAGAAAGAGTTAGAAACTCTTAGGAACCCAAGCCATTCTTGACTTGTGTTCCCCTTGTGGAGTTACAAACTCAAATTCCTTGAGTATGTAATTTCCACTATCTTTTAAATGGTGATCCAAAATTATCTTTTGAGTTTTAGCATGTGGATTTTCAAAACTTTCTGGTTTTTCAACATAAATCTCTTTCACCAGATTGTTAGCATTTTCTTTTGTCACAAAAACAGCTGATTCACTTTTTGTTGAAGCGTCTTGTATATCTCTGCAGTACTTCCCTTTTACCCATTCGGTTTTAACGGTGGTTCTGTGATCTAGATCCCCTATATGAATTGTGAGACATGCTAGGTTGATAATGAGATCTCCTAGGATTCCTATTCCAAGCAGTGTTATCAGTACCTTGTCTCTGAGCGGTACTTTGGAAATCTTGTGAGATCTGAAGGTCTTCTCGATGTGGGTATCTATGATGCGAAGTGAAGTTTCGTGATTAATCCTATTTGAATTTGTCCAAACTGGTTTGTGCTCTCTAGGTCTATGATTGTTAGACTTATTCCTTGAAAACTTTGCTTAGATATTACGAGTGTTTGTCACAATCTTTGATTAAGTGAGTAGGACTATAACACACAAAACACAATTTTTGACCCATATGACCAAAGTGATTTCTTCTATGTCTATGCCCAAAATTGTTTTGCCTTCTTGATGGCTGATAAAATTTGTTTTGAGCAAAATTATCCCAAAAGGTTTAGCGATCTTGTTTTGAAAAGGTTTTGCGAGAAGGTCTTGCTTGTGAGCGAGTACTTTGTTTTAAAGGTACTGCTGGATTTTGAACATTGTTTTCAACGGATTTCTTTGGGTTTCTCAGACCTAGATTGAGCAACAAGCTTCTTTCTAAACTCTAGACTATCTACTCCATAATGAGAAACATCAGGCCTAGAGGGGTGATGACTAATGGGATGAGGAACAACATGATAACCATTGTCTTTCTTATATTCAGGAGGTGGTTCACTTACTGAGCCATCATTACTAGATGAATCTACATAGTTAATGAGCTCATCATCACTAGTGGTTATGTCCTCAAAATCACCATCATCCTGATTACTAGGTTGGTTTTCATCTACACTGCTAAAGTCCATTCCAAATCCTAAGCCTGTTCTATTGTAAGCTCTTCTGTTTTCAACAAAAGTAACTTGGGACAAACCGGACTCTTTCAGGCAGACAAACTTAGCTAACAAATCATCTCTTTCCTTAGTTAATTTCTCAATTTCAGCAATTTTACAGTTTAGTTGCCATTCACTAAGTTTTAAGCTGGTAATCACATTGTTCATACTTTTCATTAAAAGCCATTTCATTATTTTCATGGGTTATGATTTTAGCTTCTATAGACTCTAAAGTGATTTGGTAACCTGCTACCTCGGACCTAGCCCTAATACAATTATCTCTTTCAATCACATAACTGTTAAGCAATTTTTGATAAAACTCATAAGAGTTTGAGCATACCTCGAGATAGGAGGCGAGTTGGTGAAGTAGCCACCATAGCAAGAAGAGCGGGATCATCTTCACTTTCTCTGCTCCAATCAAATCTTCCAAAGCCATCACCGGATTCCAAAGCGGCATGTTCGAATTTTCATCAAAGCGTGCTCGGTCAATGCTTCCACTTGTATCTTTAAGCTGCATCGATCCCTTTGCTATCATACTGATAATCACTGGTTCATCATCGAATTCTTCACTCCAGTCCACTTCGGATAACTTTTCTTGAGCTACCAAGGCCTTTGTCTCAGTTATTGGTATTTCTTTGAGCTTAAGTTTTGGCTTCTCGGATGTTACGTTTGCTTGATACTTAGCAAATCTGCATTCCCTTGCAAAGTGACCAGTCTTTTGACAATTGAAGCATTCAATTTGAGATTTGTCAAAAGTTATTCCTTGTTTGGGGTTGAAATCAATAGCTTTGCTGTCTTTTCATGTACTTTTGATCCTTGCATTAATCATAGCAACTTGCCACCTGATATCAATTTCTTCAAGTGCATCTTCTTCAATGCGTGCTAGATCCTCTTCATAAGTGACAGGTAAGCTTGCTTGTTGTGCAAAGAAAGAGCACACAACTTCATCTGAGTTCAAAGTGGTAGATGGTGGGGCCTGCTGAGTATTGGATGGGGGATTGTAAGGCGGTACTTTGAGAAACGATACTTTGAGGAGAAGCATACTTTTGGAAGTCTTGCTCTTCTTTTCGAGATGATAGAAAAGCAATCTTGTGAGATTTGGAATTTGGTTGACCACTCATCTCATGTTCATACACCTTCAGTTGATGATAAAGATCATCAAAGTCCATAACATCCAACCCCTGTTGTCCTCTGATCATAGTAGCAATCACATGCCATGTAGATGGCAAACTCCGCAGAAACTTCAAATTAGCATCCTCAAGTGATACTTACGCCTTGTATAATTCCAACATGTTAAGAAGATTCTGGAACCTATCATATGCAGCATCAAGACTCTCTCTTTCTCCGACTGTGAAAGTTTCAAAGCTGTTGTTTGGCAAGTTTACGTGCATCTTCTTAGAGGCTTCATTCCCTCCAAATCTGGTCTTGAGAGCAGCCCAAAGTTGTTTAGCATCTTTAGCATCATGAAATTTAAGAAGATGACCATACGGAATGGCGGACAAGAGAATGTTAAGAGCCTTCTCTTGATTCCTTAGAGTTCTTCTGGTAAAGCGCCTTTGGTGCTAGAGGTTGTCCAGCAACTTGAATGGGTTACGGAGGAACTTCATTCCCATTCACAATTACATTCCACGAGCATGGTGCGTAATGGCAATATCTTGCCTCATCTTCATGCACGAGATCATATTCTCCCTTTTTGATAATGGAATTCGAGTGAGGTGATTGAGGGTTGTGGAGCACGACTTGTCGACATCTTGGATATTGTAGGGTTTCTTCCTAGTCGAGTTTCCACACAAGCTCGATACCACTTGTTGGATCGATATACTTTAATCAAACTAACTTAACTAGCTTGTTATGGTTTAATAACCTCGGATAAATCCTAAGTTATTAACAAAGAAACACGAGCACTCTTTATTAAGTACGCGAATTTACTTAACAAAGCTAAGAAGAAAAACTTTATTAACAAACTCTAAATCAGCTTATTATCGAGATACTTTAATACAACTCTAAGATAATCGAACTTTTCTCTAAACTCTAATTCGTAAACTCTAAAACTCTTTTAGAAATCGTAAGTCATTATCTCTAATGCCAATCTAGGAGTCCTTTTATAGGCTCAAGGATATCCTAGTCGGTTTACAATTGATAACCTTATACGACAAGTAATCTACAATACTTTCCATAAGCGAATATAACAGTTTATTTGTTCTAGCAGTACTTTGACTTCCTCTTGCAGTACTTTGACTTTGTCATTTAGCGATACTTTGACTATTTGACTTCTTCGGTTCTTTTAAACTACGGTACTTTCATATCTTCAGTACTTTGATATCTTCAGCACTTTCATATCCCAACAGATGGGGATGTTGAATAGGGGTAGTTGATAAGGTTTTAAAATGTACCTTTTTGAGGGGTCGTTTAAGCCCTTATTTGATCACTTTTGTATCCGTTATTACTTAATATCGTTCCTTTTTACTTTTTAGGTATCTTGAAGGCAAAATGCTGGAATGACACTTATTCGGACGAAAAGGCGCGAATATACGAAGAAATTGGCCAAAGTCAAGAATCGACACACTTTCGAGTCTTTGGACTTGAAGACGGCGTCGGGCACAAATCGATGGCGTCGTCGGACAACTTTGTGACGGCTCATTAGCCAAATTGCTTATTTACAAGTGACGGCCGGTTTTAAAAGAATGGATAAAATTAACTAAGGCGGCTAGATTTGATCGAACGACGTCAAAGGCTGAAGAGGACGGCGTCACAAGCTTAAGGTGGCCGTCGCAAAGACTAACGTGGCCAAGCGAAACCCTAATGCGGCGACCCGGCGGCGTCATAAATCAAAAGGTGGCCTTGATCGCATTTGTAATCCTATATATAGAATCAGAATTTTTAGTTTTCAATGTGTAGTCTTTTGGAGTAAAACCTAAACCGAACCAAGGCTGTACGTATTTTAGGGTTCCATACCCTATCTTACACCAAGATAAGTGTTTTACTTCATTAATTCAATTATGTCTTCAATTACTTGTGTGTATGCTTGCATGTTTTCCATGTCCGGCTAATTTACTTGTGTGTTTGCTTAGGGAATATGAAACTTAATTATTGAATATTGATTGGTTGTCTCTTATCTTAATTGTTAATGATCTAGTATTGCGATAGGTCATTCGTTCTGTAGTTAATGCTTGATTAATCTTTGTGAACCTTAGCTTATAGTACCTAGAGTCATTGTAGGCTAAACCATCCGAAGAGTACCTTAGAGTTAAAGTTTATAAATCCTAGAGATTTGTAGTCATTAACCTTTGGTAGTTTCAAAGAGATAGGGATAAACGCATACCCTATGATCTTAGACAAACAACGCGATTAAGAATAAGGACGTGACAATTCAACCATCAATAGGAGATAATTATGGAGTAATAAAACCTAAGTAAACACATCTTTAAATCATCATACGAGCACACAATAATTAGACATACACTACATACACCTTAGTTTAGATAATTAGATAAGTAGAAGTAATCGGTAGAAATACCAAACCCCCAAATCCAAACCCCGAGATTCGTACCTTTCCATTTCCTAAAAAACATAAAAAAGATAAAAAAATAATCTTCCTCAACCCCAACCTTAGCGTAGTAACTTCTCACTAGCATTCATATTCTCCTAGAGAACGATATCAATACCCGTGGCTTACCCTAATACTACACTACAACGATTAGGTTCACTGCCTAGGGTGTTGAAAAACTTGCTCGACGAAAAGGAAGTTCCTTTGACCCCGAACGACGCGTGTAGCGTTATCAGTAGTTTGGTTAAAAATTGGCAATGACAAAACTATTTTTAAAATGCCAAGAACCGTTCCAAATTTCAAAAAGTGGACCAAGAGGCATTTAAGTCACGCCCGACCGCTTCTTGACATAAGCGAGGAGGATAAAGTCAACGGGTTTAAACACCCGCAACAAAATATTAAGAACTTTTACATGGGGTGCCTAAAACTTGGGGATGAATATAAGAAGGACGAAACACTCATCGAGTGGATTCAACGTGGAGAATGCTTCATCCAAGAGATGACCAACAATCACTTCTGAACCCCAAGGCTTTGAGTCTAACTTTAAGACTCGTTAATAAAGAAAAGTGCCCTTTTCGGGAGATAGCCCGAATTATCCCTTTCATTTTTGTTTTATTTTCATTTTAATTGTTGGGTTTTGTGTTTTTAACATTTTTTAGGAATTGGAATTAAATGATCGACCTTTAACAAGAAGATGGATTCTATCCCGATTAGCAAGTTACGACGTAACTTAATTAATGGTTATGTCGTAACCATTCTTCTGTAGCAGTACACTCTAGGTTTTTACCAATTATGGTGTAACTTCCATCCCTTACTACGCCGTAACAGTCTTCTGTAGATGATTTTTAGGTTCAAACCAATTACGGCGTAACTTATTCTTGTGGTTATGCCGTAATCCATTCTGCAGTTCAATTTTAATTCTTAAACATTAGCATAATAACCTTGTATTAGTTCTAAATGAACTTTGTGGGTGTGTTCGCTGTAAGCCCTCACAAGACTACATTCGTCCACTTGGAACACCAAGTGGTTTAAAAGGCTTGTTGCATATGCTAAATGCAACCGCGATTCCTAAGAAAGTGAGTTAGGTTTGTTTTGTTTTTTGTTTTTCCTTCTTATTTTTAGAATTATGCTTGTTGGTTAGTTGTGATTTCAGGGATCAAAGTTTGCTCATGTATACTTAACGAATGCATGATTTTCTTCGTGGGCCTTCTCTTTTTAGGAGCAAATTTCAGGGAAGTTATCGCTCCAATTCTACTTTCTCTTCACCTTTATTTAATGCTTAGTACAAAAGGGATTTTGTACATCTCAAGTGGGGGACCGGGAGTAGAATTATTACTTGAACATATTTGCCTTCGTTTTTCTAGTTTATTTTGAAAAATTATGCCATTTTTAAAATTTTGACATGTTTTTCTTAACCTAACTAGATTAGACCTTAGCCGAGCATACTATAACCTTTGATATTCCATGGTGAGATTAGCATTATCCGTTTCCACTTATTTACCCAAATCCACCAAATTATGAGTGTGCCGGTAGCTTATAAACTTTAGAACTTGGCCTTTGCATCATTTCGAGACCATAAACGAGGTATGTCGAGTTAGCTTGATATATATGGAATAATCAATTTGAGAAGACAATATTTTAGGATTATCACTCAAATAGCCTATTTATGTGTGTTTATCGATTAGTCACCTCGATTATTCGACCCCCATGTTAAACCTTTTTTGCACTCACCTTTACAGCAAGATACCCCTAGATACATCCTTCAGAGCCATTCTTTTCATTTCATACCCTTATTATGTTTGTATCGTCACACTCATCCGCCTTAGCCTACCGTGTAGTCTTAATTTATGGTCGGGAAGTAACTGTTTGCCCAAGTTCGCGGTTTGAGAGAGAGGTTCGGGAATCACGCTTTCGTCAAAGACTTACATTTGAAGATCATCTAAGGCCCCCCATATTCTTCACTTATGTCCATCTCAAGTGGGGGGATGTTTATCTTTTTATTTGTAATAGTTAAAAATAATAATATTAGTTTATGTTATTAAGTGCAATGTATAAGCACTATGTTATTGATATGCGTACAACGCGCGTTCGGGGTCAAAGGAACTTCATTTTCGTCGAGCTAGTTTTTCAACACCCTAGGCATTGAACCTAATCGTTGTAGTGTAGTATTAGGGTAATCCTCGGGAATTGATATCGTTCTCTAGGGGAATAGGAATGTTAGTGAGAAATTACTTTGCTAAGGTTGGGGTTGAGGAAGATTATTTTTTATCTTTTTTTATATTTTTTTTAGAAAATTGAAAGGTACGAATCTCGGGGTATTGGATTTGGGGGGCTTGGTATTTCTACCGATTACTCTAATATTCTAATTATCTAATTAACTAAGCTAAGGTGAGTGTAGTCTATGTCTATTGTTGTGTGCTCTTATGATGATTAAAAATGTGTTTACTTAGATGCTATTACTCCCTAGTTATCTCCTATTGATGGTTGAATTGTCACGTCCTTATTCTTAACTCGTTGTGTCTTCTAAGGTCGTAGGGTATGCGTTTATCCCTAACTCTTTGAAGCTACCTAAGGTTAATGACTACGAAATCGCTAGGATTCATAAACTTAACACCAAGGTTTTCTTTGGATTTTTAGCCTACAATTCCACTAGTAACTATAAGCTAAGGTTCAACAAAGATTAATCAAGCATTAAAAACACAACGAATGACCTATCGCAATACTAGGTCAATCACAATTAAGATAAGAGACAACCAATCAATATTCAATACCTAGGTTTCATAGATCTAAGCAAACACACAAGTAAATTAGACAGACATGGAAAACATGCAAGCATACACACAAACAATTGAAGACATAATTGAATCAATGAAGTAAATCACTTATTTTGTTGTAAAATAGGGTATGGAACCCTAAAATACTGCCCTAGACATCCTATATTTGGTTTAGGTTTTACTCCACAAAACTACCTCTCTAAAATACTGAAAATTCGAATTCTATATATAGAGTTACAATATGCGACGGTATCACTCTTTAATTGGCCCGTCAGTGTACTCGCCGCCATTAGGGTTTTGTCTTGGCCACGTCAACTCTGTGACGGCGTCACCTTGTGCTTGTGACACCGTCGATAAACTTCAACCTCGTAGTGGGGATCCAAATCTAGGTCGTGCGAGTTGCGCGCCCTACTCTTTTAAACCCGATGTCGTCACTTGTAAAATAGCAATTTTGCTCTGAGTCGTCTCAAGGTGTGTCGCGACGGCGTAAGCTATTAAGCAAGCCGTGGCCGTCCCTTCAGTTCAGCAGCTTGAATGTCTCGATTATTGACTTTGGCCATTTTCTTTGTATATTCGCGCCTTTTCGTCCGAATAAGTGTCATTCCAGCAATTTGCCTTCAAGAGACCTAAAAAGTAAAAAGGAACGAAATTAAGTAGTAACGGATACAAAAGTGATCAATTAAGGGCTTAAATGACCCCTCAAAAGTGTACCTTTTAAATCTTTATCAAATATCTCTATACTTGGTATTTGCTTGTCCTCAAAAAAATGTGCTTTTAGCCAATTAATTTAAAAGTTTGGGGTCATGAAAGATTAGTTTAGAACGATTCACAACACATATAAGCCCCGAAAAAGTCATAACAAGCACGGAAATTACATACTAGCACCTCACAAGTGGTGTTTGGATACTCTCATCTCTCGGGTGTATATAAAATATATCAAGTTGGAAATGGAAGATAAACACTCATTAACCGGTCCTAGTACATAGATTACCATATGCTTGAGACTAGATCAAACCTCCATCGCTTTGGTGTAAGCACCTAAGAAAACTATCCAAGAGGTCTTTTAAAGGGTTGTAACGTTAGGCTTACGTTAGGGAAACAAAGGGTTTGGTGGGATAGGCGATTTAGTGGTGGCAAGTCAAAAATCTTTATGTTACAAGCATGAGAAGAATGACGTTGCTAAGCCAAGACTCGAAACTCTAAACTCTAGATAAATTGAAACAAATGAACATAAATTTAAAGAGTGATGTAGGATGGTAGCTCGTAAGTTTTTTCATTTTTTTTGTTTATTTATTTTTACACTCTATTTTTTCGATTTTTTTATACACTTTTACTCTACCATCCTCTACGATAACATCCAAATTATAGGGATTTATAGGCACATCCCTACACTTGAGTTTTTATTACTCTAACACTAATTTGACCCGAATTGAAAAGATCAAAACACTTGGAGTACATTATTACGCTAATAAAGGGAATTTGACTTTAACGCTCCTTCCCGTCAATTCATAATATTTAACTTTTCCCATGAGTCCCAATCGTCCCAAAACTGTGTACAAAGGATATGACTCGACTTAGCAACTTATGCTAGCAACTAGATAATTGAACTAAGGGTTTAGTATGATAACAATAATGCACTAAAAGTGAGTGCGTACAAGGTAGGCTAAGGCGATTTGGGTGTACATTTGGGGTGGATTGTAAACAATGCTCTTCATTGATATTCCAGAAAACCGAAACATCACGAGAACCGCGAAAAGATAGGCTTTGAGGGGTTAACTAGGGGTATCGTGTACTAAAGATGAGTAAAACGCAAGGGTGTGGGGGAATTACTCAACCGATGTGGAAGAATTACTCAACTGATGTGGAAGAAGTAATTGTATTACGGGTATCAAACAAGGGTTATCCTAATGCCTCTTATCATTTAGTTATTACTAACTACACAAGTGTAGTCTCACTAGCGATCTCGGAATGCATCACAAAACAAGTTCTAGAATCTATTATGCTACCGGTATACTCTTGAAGCATTAAAGTGGAATGCTTTAATTCCTACAAATCTAAGGGCGATCCTCACATTTTGGGTGGAATTTAAGTGGTAAAGGGTTTTTTTGTGCTAGTCATATAACTTCCTATCCATGAGACGCTTTATTAAGACTAATGGCCCACTCCTACATATCATGAAAAATTATAAATTTGGTGCCAAAATTACCCTAACCGATATTTCTCACGGTTTATTAAACAAATAAAATTAGACAAGGCAAATAGTCAAGGATAAGCATAGTTTCAAAGTTCTTGTTTTATTTTCACTCCCTACACTTAAACTGAACATTGTCCCCAATGTTCCCCGAAAGTATCAAAGTTATGATAATATAAGGTAATTAAAAACGAAAGAAACTGGTACTCCCGTGATTAGCTCGGTAGGATCCGTGTGAAGTAGTGGCTAAATCTTTCTTCAAGAAAAATGTATGCGTGAAAAGCTCCATCCAATCTTATGTATCTTCTTCTTGATAAATTAAACACACACTTGAAGTAAACAACGAAACCTTCATGTAAAATCGTGGTAACAATATATATATGATTCTACTAAACTAGGATATAATGATTGTGGAATGGATGTTTACAGATTTTCTACGGAAAATTAAGACCGGAAAATTCTAAAATTTATAAGTAGCTCGAGCGAGAAAAAGTAGTAAGCGGTTTCTACTCCTCAGCCTTGGGTGAGGTTCGACCAATATTTGTCGAGGTTATCTTTAACAGCGGTATCGATTCTGGAAAAAATTCTAGAAAATTTATATCTTTAGAATCTGGAAAAATTTCCTGCAAAACATCCATTATGACTCGATACAAGCATTTGACTCGAACAAACACACATGTATATCTTTTAAATAATCGTAATTCTCATGTTCACGTTCTTTTTGAAAACGTGTGTAATCCTCCCTACACTTATCCCTTTTGTAAAATACCTTTATATGTAATTAAGACGAGGTTAAGGATAAAATAAAGCATTTTTACAAATTCAAACATGAGAATAGACAATTAATAAAAGATATACGACACACAAACAAGCAAAGAATTAAGCATGGGTTGCCTCCCATGTAGCGCTTTTCTTTATTTATGAGTCTTGTAGCTAGACTCGGAGTCGTACCCCTACGTGACTTCATTACCATCACCTTCTTCCTCATGACGGTTTCTATTGGGGTTTTCCATGTTATAGTAATGCCCTATTATGCATCTTTCTAATAAGTCGTCTTCTCCCCAATCCGTTCTATATTCCGGTCCTAGTTTCAAGCAATCCTTATAGAACCCGAAAATCTTATTCATCACATAATCAACTCCCTTCTCCTTATCTTCCTCATTCCTATAGTAGACCGATAGCTTAAGTTCTTTTTCATCATTGGATAGTGATGAAAATTTCTCAATCTTAGAGGGCATTTGGTAGGCTACATCATCGGTCTCATCCTTGAATCTCACTATTCCTAACGACGGATTATAAGTCATCCCGGTGTTTTCTATGAAAGGCTTTCCTAGAATAACGTGGGACAAGCTAGGATCTATGGCCGTACTAATATCATTCACAACTATGAAATCCGTAGGAAAAGTGAAACTTCCTACATAGACGGGCAATCCCTTAACTCTACCAAGAAAATTGCAACTAACCCTAGGATTATCGGGATCTTGCCTAGTTAGGATAGGCTTCTTCATTACCCAATTATAGTAGGTGCTAGTCATGATACTTATCGGGGACTTGCGATCAATGTAGGCCTTTGCCACAAAAGGTGTCCTATGCAACATGGTATGTTAAGATTCCAAGGGTTCCCAAACTTGATCCTAGGGCTTCTCCTAACATACATGTGACGGAGGTCTCGTACTAAGTGTGGGTGGCGAGAAAGTTCTTCTTCCGTAGGAAACTTATTGAAATAGTCATTGCCTACTTCATCTAATTCGTCGGTTGTTTCATTCCTAGGAGTTTCACTAACCTCAAGTACCGTCTCATGGTTCACTTCGTCATTTGTTCTATTAGGTTTCACTAAGGTGATGGTATTGACAAATTGAACGTGCTTAGCTAACTTACTTGGGTCCTTAATCTCTACACCTGAAGCTTCGGGAGTTGAGATAGCGTTAACCTTCCTATCACTATTGGTCATGGATTTCAAAAGGTTATCTATCTTCCTGTCTATCTCGGCTTGTTGTTGGTTAAAACGGTCCGAGAGCCTAGCTATTTGAGCTTCTTGGGATGTGACTAGGTGTTGCAACATCCCTTCTATGTTTTGTTGGTTACGGCCGTGAGATGGGGGCCGTGAGAAATCATTAGATGTGAATTCTTTGGTTTGTCCCCAATAAAAGTCGGGCTTGCTCTTCCATGCTTCTCGGGTGTCATTAAAAGTCCTAGGTCCGGGTGGTAGGGAATCTTCCTCCCGTTCCATTGGTACGCGAGGATCCGTAGTCAACGAAAGCTTGTTCGGGGAGTCTTGTGCAAGTGCGAGTGTTATGAGGACCACTACATGGCTCACACAGGGAAGAAACTTTGTTCACTTGGCGTGAAGACTTAGGATTTTCGTAGGAGCTCATTAGGAATTTAACTTGATCTTTAAGCTCGAGCATCCTACGGTCGGAAGATTGTGAGTCAATGGAAGTCAAAGAGATTGCCTTTACGGTTTTGGGCAACTCACGGGGGTCATTCCAACTTTCGTAGTCATATAGATCAAGGTCCTCTATTATACCCCACGATTCTTCCGCAGTGAGATCACTAAGTTTTCCACCAGCCGCTTGGTCAATTGATCACTTAGTAGGGAAGTTGACATGATCATAAAAGAGTTGGACTTGAAGCCAAAGATCAATGCCGTGATGAGGGACTCTATGGAGTAAGTCCTTGAATCGAGTCCATGCTTCGTAGAGAGATTCACATTGATGTTGTTGGAACATCAAGATTTCGTTCCTAAGCTTAGTAGTCCTCCCCGGTGGGAAAAATTAGGCAAGGAAACGAGAAGTGAGATCATCCTAACTTGAGATGGAGCCGGCGGGAAGTCGCTCAAGCCATTTATTAGCTTGGTCCCCGTAGAGAGAATTGGAAGAGACGCAAGTGCGTGGTCTCCCGAGTAGTAGCATTGAGGTCGATGGAATCGACGATTTTAAGGAAATCCTTAAGATGCTGATTAGGATCTTCGGAACGAAGTCCATGGAATGCACATCCGTTTTGCACCAACCAGATGGTGTCGGATCGCAGGGTCGTAGTTGTGGCTTGGTCGGTAAGCTCAATGGTGTTTATATAGCCTAGGTGGCTTGGTCTTGAGTATTCACCAAGAGTACGGCCTCTTGGCGGGTCATTTGGTGGTGGGTTGACGAGTGGTGGTTGATTATCACCTTCCATGATGAAAAGTGATGGGGTTACTAACAAAGGTCACGAAGAAGGGGGATAGACTACAAGGAAGCTAAAATGGGAAAAAGCTTACTTGATAGGAATCAAGCAAGGAAACCTAAACGAGGTGGAAATCTAACTAGCTATTCTATTCCCTGGCAACGGCGCCAAAAACTTGATACGCGTACAACGCGAGTTCGGGGTCAAAGGAACTTCCTTTTCGTCGAGCAAGTTTTTCAACACCCTAGGCAGTGAACCTAATCGTTGTAGTGTAGTATTAGGGTAAGCCTCGGGAATTGATATCGTTTTCTAGGGGAATAGGAATGCTAGGGAGAAATTACTACGCTAAGGTTGGGGTTGAGGAAGATTATTTTTTATCCTTTATTATATTTTTTTTAGAAAATTGAAAGGTACTAATAAGGGGTATTGGATTTGGGGGGGTTGGTATTTCTACCGATTACTCTACTATTCTAATTATCTAATTAACTAAGCTAAGGTGAGTGTAGTCTATGTCTATTGTTGTGTGCTCTTATGATGATTAAAAATGTGTTTACTTAGATGCTATTACTCCCTAGTTATCTACTATTGATGGTTGAATTGTCACGTCCTTATTCTTAACGCGTTATGTCTTCTAAGGTCGTAGGGTATGCGTTTATCCCTAACTCTTTGAAGCTACCTAAGATTAATGACTACGAAATCTCTATGATTAATAAATTTAACACTAAGGTTTTCTTTGGATTTTTAGCCTACAATTCCACTATTAACTATAAGCTAAGGTTCAACAAAGATTAATCAAGCATTAAAAACACAACGAATGACCTATCGCAATACTAGTTCAATCACAATTAAGATAAGAGACAACCAATCAATATTCAATACCTAGGTTTCATAGATCTAAGCAAACACACAAGTAAATTAGCCAGACATGGAAAACATGCAAGCATACACACAAACAATTGAAGACATAATTGAATCAATGAAGTAAATCACTTATCTTGTTGTAAAATAGGGTATGGAACCCTAAGATACTGTCCAAGACAGCCTATGTTCGGTTTAGGTTTTACTCCACAAAACTACCTCTTTAAAAGTCTGAAAATTCAAATTCTATATATAGAGTTACAATATGCGACGGCGTCACTCTTTAATTGTGACACCGTCGTGGTGTACAGCGCCATTAGGGTTTCGTCTTGGCCACGTCAACTCGTGACGGCGTCAACTTATGCTTATGGCGCGTCGGCTTCAACCTCGGCGCGTCGATTCAAATCTAGGCCGTCGAGTTGCGTGCCCTACTCTTTAAACACGATGCGTCACTTGTAAAATAGCAATTTGCTCTCGAATTAGTCTCAAGGTGTGTCGCGAAGTCGCTATTAGGCCGTGCCGTCCCCTTCATTTCAGCGGCTTGAGTGTCTCGATTCTTGACTTTGGCCATTTTCTTCGTATATTCGCGCCTTTTCGTCCGAATAAGTGTCATTCCAGCAATTTACCTTCAATAGACATAAAAAGTGAAAAGGAACGAAATTAAGTAGTAACGGATACAAAAGTGATCAATTAAGGGCTTAATGACCCCTCAAAAGTGTACCTTTTAAATCCTTATCAGTTATGAGCTTAGTAGATTTTAGCATCGAGGAGGCCACCTCGGTCACATTTGAATATTTGAGTTGGTGACGTTATTACACCAACAGTTTGAAGAACAGGTGATGTGCCCATTATGACGTCCAATAATGGCACATTTACTTGATACATCATGATCCGGTTTCTTCATCTTGAAGCTTGAACTTTGGATGGACGGTGAGCGGTGACAACTTGGTTGTAGGTTAAGACTATTTGTTTTGTTATTTTTTTGTTTACACCAATTATTTCCCGTGTCTTATCCTACCCTTTAGACATGAAGCGTTCTAGGTGATGAAGCGAGCAATCTTTGGTGTCTTGGCCATGGATTTGGTCATGTATCATTGATTTTTTCCACTTTGCCGTGACACGTTAGTAATGACATTTCACCCTTAACCTCATATTTTGTTCACCCATATTGCCTTCAAAGATTGTTTAGTCCTTAACTCTAGTGGTGGAGATTTGTGTAACCGCCAAGCTTTTGATAGAATACATGCTATGATTGTTCTTTGAGTGATCATCCCGAAATTGACACTTAGACTAGAAGAGAATATGAGTGTTTGTTCCCATTTTGTGAGGTGTTCGGCTTTGATTTATTCTAGCATAAGGAATTTTTAAACTCATATCCTCCAGGTATTTGGGGGATATCTTTTTAGGAATTATTCTAAGGTCTACTTTTTTTGGGTAAAAGGTCAAAGACCCGGTAAATATATTACTCCAAAAAACATTTAAGTACAAAGGATATGGGTGAATCCCATATCCCAGCCCGTTATATAGGCGGAAAAGCTTACATAACAAGATACTTCCTATTCTCTAAACAAGAATATAAACCACTACTCATAAGATAACATTAGACTCCTATGAAAACAAAATTACTTCCTACCAAGGCCATGGAGCTTGATACCATACGTGTTATAAAGAGCATCCAAATTCCGTGAAAGATCGTAAACCTGATTCGCATTGTCATCATAATCGTAGTCATCATAATCATCTTCACGATCATGACCACCACCAAATAGGTTCACTGACTCATCAAAAGTGTTCACAAACTCCTCTTCATCACTGTTGGAATCAACAATCTCTCCCACCTTAGAGAATAGGTTAACCCTCTTAGTAGAAGAAGTAGACGGAAAATCCTTTTTTTTAACTGGATAATCAACCTTTTTAATAGGGTTACCATCATCATCATCAACAAGAGTAGCTTTCCCATCAATAAGAAGCTTTTCAAACTCTCCTATTTTCTCAACAAGAGGGGTAGGACCAACCTCTTTATCCTCCATTGAATCACTCACAAGTGGCTCATGCAATATATTACTAGTATTTGGAGACTCATTCTTCTTTTCTTCCGTTGTACTACCATCATCCACATCCTTATTCACATCCTTAGCAAGAATACCAAAGTCATCAGTGTCATCCATACTAAGGGCATCAAATTTATTGGATGTAGCAACCTTCGTTCCACTCGTACTAGGCACATCAATGAGAATGCCAGACTCATAATTATCAACCATATTAAGGACATTAAACGGATTCGATGTATCAATCTTAGGCCACTAGTACTAGCCACTTCAGTAGCCTTTTCCTTAGTAGCATCCACCTTCTTAAGCACCGTAGTAGTCGCTTTAAGTACGTAGCAGAAATTATTACCCACAACAGGTTTAGTAAATCCTCCTTTACCCGGTACAATTTTACCTTTGGCCTTACGATTCTGAACCTCAGTAAAACCGTCACTAGCTATTTCCGTAGCGGTAGGATAATTAGGTGCCACACTAGTTTTAGTACGAACCGACTCCTTAACACATTTTTGGCAATTGATACGATCATGCCCAAAGACCTTGCACACATCACAATGAGGAGGCTTCCATTCATATCAACCTTAATGATCATCGTAGTAAAACCAATATCCTCCTCATTAGGAATAGCCATAGAAACTTCGGTTTTCAAAACAGACTCCGAGCTTATTTCCACTAGAGCACGGGCAAAACTAATACGCCCCCACGAATCCACACACATCGAACTAGTAAAAGCATCCAACATAATAGGTTTTCCTACTTGAGTAGCAATTAAGCTCAAACCATCAGCTGAATACGCAAGTAAGGGAGCATTATGCAGTTTAATCCAAACCGGAACCTTAGTTACCTCATTTTTGGTTTAGGACAAGTTGGTAGTCCGTTTGTTAAGAATTAGTGGGGGGATATTTGAAGGCAAGTAGAGTTCAAGTGGGGGGATATTTGATAACATCAAATAATCCTGACTTTTAAGTGTCAATTTCCCCCGTTTATGCTCATATTTTATGTCATTTATATGGATATATACTCTTATTCCTTTATATTTTGTTTCGAGGTAAAATATGAGCATTGGATCTTATAGATGCAGATTTGGAGATTTTCTTAACGGTTTTATCTTAGTATGCTATCTTTGATGAAGCTACGGCGTAACTCATATTCTTAATTAAGCCGTAACTGGGATTTTGTTACAGAGACCAACTCAACTGAAGTTACGGTGTAACTCTCAACTTAAGTTACGTTGTAACCATCTAGTTCATGAAGAATTTCGCGTCTCCGTCAACTACACCGTAACCTCCTCACATGCATTACGAGGTAACCACCTTCTGTTTAGAAGGTATTCAAGATACGGCGTAACTATCTACAAAATTACGGCGGAGCTACAATTACGACGTAACTATTCTTTAAGTTACGCCGTAATCACCACTACGAGCTTTCTGTTTAGAAGATACTTAAGTTACGGTATAACTCTCAACTTGGGTTACGCCGTAACTATGATCGCGCCTAAATATACAAACCCTAAAATCTGCATTTTACATTATTCACTCACAACACAAAGGCAGAGAACGTGAAGAGGGTTCCAATACAGATCATACCAAGCATACGGAGCCATCTCCGAGAGAGGAATCACACCATATCGATAAGCTTTAGCCATTACTACTAATTTTCGCTTTAATTCATGTCTTTAATCATGTTAAACATTGAGTTTATCGTGCCTTTTAATATGATCGGCTAAGTACCTTTGGTGCTAGCCTAGTTATGATTCCTTTATTGTATTGTTTGTGTTTTCATGCTTCTATAAATTGTTTCTAGTGTATGTGATAAGGATTTAAAACATACACTTTTAAGGGGTCATTTAAGCCCTTAATCGCCCACTTTATATCCGTTACTGCTTAATTTCGTTCCTTTAAACTTTTTAGGTCTCTTGAAGGCAAAATACTAGAATGATGTTTATTTGGACGAAAATGAGTGAATATGTGAAGAAAATGGCTAAAGTCAAGATCAAGACACTCAAGCTGCTGGAAATGCACCCGACGGTGTCACAGACAAAGGGCGATGCCGTCCCTATATTTGTGTTAGGATTCAGAAAATCCATAGTGAAGAGTCGGTCACCCCAACTATTATCTAGCATAAGTAAGCTCGTAGACATATCAGTATTTACGTGTTTATTAATGTAGTTTAGTTTAGAGTAACACCGTGGAGGAAGGACGGTCTTTACCCATGTATGCCGATCACGGTCCGGCAAGAGGACGTTTGTTCTGTAACTATAAATACCCCTTCCATCCTTGGAAGGGGTGGCACTCTTAATCTGATCTTCCTTTTTGTTGAACTTTCTCTCTCTAGTTTCATCCTCTCATCTCTTCATCTCTCTAAAACCATGGCTTTCTTGTATCATCACCATCCAAGGCCACCCGAATCATCATAACACAATATATGTAAGATCCTACAAATGGTACCAGAGCCAAGATTATTGAGTTGTGGTGATTTATTGTGGTTTCTACATGTTTTTAAAGCTGTTGTTTTGTGTACTTTTGTGGTCGGAATACTTTTTTTGTCTCTTATTTTGGTACTTTTGTGGTCGGAATACTTTTTCCGTCTATTATTTTGGTCAAAAACAGTATTTTTTAACATGTTTCTTTTGTATCCTTTTGGTCTAAATAGTCATCTATTCTATCACAGTTTACACATCTGTCTTTGTGTCAATATATTTGTACAAACAGATTTGTGTCTTATTACTTTTATGACTTTTTTATTCATATCCGTGAAAGTCAATCTGGTCTTTATCGTGGTAAAACAGGAAAAATATGAATATTCATATGTTTTATCTGGGTTAATATGAAGCTGAATGCAAAAAGTTGTCGGAAAACTCATCGGAAAAATAGGTCAAAAGGTCTTCATATCATTTTTCTTGGTTTAATGAATCTGGTCATGTTTCGAGGTCTAAATGGGTCAAAAGGATGCATCTGCTATGATATTTTTCTGGGTAAGTTTGAAGATGGTCAAAAAACATGGTCGGAAAACTCATCGGAAAAAGTCAAATGGTCAAAACCCTAGTTTTCTATGCATAAGGAGCATCTTTAGTGATATTTACGCATATCTGTGAAGTTATGCGTAAGGATTTGTTACGCGTATGTTTTACGCATAAGCCTAGGCTTACGCGTAAGACTGGGTTACGCATAAGCTTTTACGCTTAAACTCATCTACAGAAATATTACGCATAACTGTGAAGTTATGCGTAGGAATTATTAGGCGTAAGGTTTTTACGCATAAGCATATGCTTACGCATAACCTTGACCTTGTTTACGCATAAGAAGACGGATTTTACGCATAAGAGACCTGGTCTACGCATAAGCAAAATTTAAAAGATTAGGTGTATTTACAGTTTTACGCTTAAGGTTTGGTATAAAAAGTTATGCGTAGACTTGACTGTACAAAGACCTAGACCACAAATTTTATACCAAAATACCAACAAGACCAGTTTTAACCCATCATCAACAGGTTCAACTCAATCCATAACAACAACAAGTCCTACTATCTACTGACACCCGCAAGACCCTCACATATCTCTCCTCAACACACATCTATCTATCACCAATCATCTAACTCAAATAATTTAATCTCAGACTCGGTTCAATCTTTCAATCTTTCACATATTTTTTGATTAAACCTTATTCCTCATCGATCAATTTAGAAGACGAAGCTTCTTGTTAATATTCGAATACAATTAAGAATAATTGATAACAAATCTGTTATAATTATTCTTTGATTCGTTAAAAGGTCAACATACAAAATAAGTAATAAAACCTACCCGAGATCAATTTATTGATCTAGAAGCTATTGCCGTTCAGGAATATGACATGAAAGAATCGTATTTGGGTTGTTGTGTCTTCGACTGTTAATGATCGATTGATGAAGTTTGAGTTCAGACGAGGGTACTGTGACTTGATTTGATGAGATCTGAGATGTATTAGTTGAGAGAAAATATTGGTAGGCGTTTTATTTTGAGATATGTGATTAGGTTTAGGTCAAGCTGTATGTGAGAATACTTTATAACCTGTTATGTGCATCCAAATTTAGGATGGACTACTATTCATTTGTGAATTGGGCCTTGGGCTGCAGATAAGGGGTGACACTAAAAATATAATTGGACGTGGGCTTGTATGCTTAAACTGATTTGGACTGAACTTGTGACATGATGGACAACTCGTTGGACAGACTTATGGCATAAAACTGTGTCATCCAAATTTTTCAAATTTGGATACATATATTATAGATTTAAAGAATGGTATTTTTGGTATGACAATTTTTCACGGAGGATACAAATTCACGGCTTGAGTGAGAAAATTTGGAAAAATGACTACGGGGTTTTTTTTTGTACGGTATTACTTACGCGAAATAGAAGTGACGTTTCATGGGTGATCTTCTTTATCATTGAGACGATGGTTAGCTGGATGCATGTCTCAAGATAACTTGTTGGAGCATAACTATCACTTAAGAAAGTTGGTGTACTCAGTCACACACGTTGTTGTGGAGTGATCAAGAATATAGAACAAGCTGCACGTTACAAAGTTGGGATGTTTACTTCATTTTCAAGTTTTTCGTATCGCGTTATCTTCATATGTGGTCATTACTATTAGCCGTTGAATCAATGGAGGTTCAATTTTTGCAATTCCCATGAGATATTCGACGCCACAAAATGTCAATGATGCTTCACAGTCTAAGCAAAATCTTTCTAAGAATCATCAACGTCTGTCATGAATTTTTTTCAAGATGTTTGCTTATGACAAGAACTTGTCATGCAAATAGTCATACACGTTATGATGCTTCCGAAAGTTCGAAACCATTATGGGGGAGAAACGTGTACTTTGATGTGTTACGGTCAACCTCCAGGGGGAAGTAGTATTTCTCCAGGGGGAAGTAGTATATTCTACTTGACTTAGTATGGTTTGTGAAGCTGTCTACATCTGGGTATAGAATTGTTCATGGTGGAGAAGAATCGTTGAAGAACCTATGCATGTTCCCCTAAAACAGATATATTCCAAAACCAAAGTTGTCTTAACACACTCAAGCTGACATTGTTTAAGGTTTCGTCTTGATTTTGTAAAATCCCGCGAAATAAATTATTTCTCGGTTTAAATCATAGACTTGTAAAATCCCGTAACAATGGAAACATCCTGGTAAAAGTAATGAGCATTTCCGGATCTATCTTGCGGTTTATTCTTGGTTTTGTAAAATCCCGCGAAAGAAACTATCTCTCGGTTTAAACCATAGAACTGTAAAATCCCGTATTGATGGACCATCCTGGAGAAAGGAAGGTGTATTTTTGGATCTTATCTGATGCTGGTGCTACAGTTTCTACTTCGAAGAAGGGATAAAAGGGTGTACTTCATGAATTGGATGTATGTTTGGATTTTCGTCATGGCAGTTTGGTTATTACATGGTTTTACGGGGTTATGTGCTTCTTACCATGGTCGGGATGAAACCATTATCATAGTTCACTTAAAACGTCAAAGGAGGCTAGATTTGAACTTTTAACCAGAAGATGTGACAACGGCGTTAATTCAGTATTATTTATTTGAGGTTGAAGTGAAATATCACGGGCGAGTGTACTTAGTATCTGAAGGTATCGGGGAGGGTTGGATGAAGATTCTTCGAGATCCTTGTTCGAGCTTATTTTCAAAAACGAAGACTTGGAAATCTAGTTATTGTTGGGTGTCTTTTACCTTTTCTTTTACCACTTGGGGGAATTGGGCTCATACCACTACAAAATAACTATCACTTTAAGGAGTTACGTTGTAGTGCTCAGTGTCACATTCAATTGTGGATTTTCAAGAGGTAATGTACGTCTTATACTTGATGGTTGGTTGGTTGAAGAGTATAGAGTACATAGAGAGTACTTAGAGATGCTAATGGAAATCGGCCGCTCTTTGTTACATATGTGCAAGTTTAAGTCACGAGTTCGGGTAGTTTACTTCAAGGTCAAATTCATCATATTGGGTTTTCTCCATCAGTTGTCACGACAAAGAGCCTACTGAATGATAATGGGATTGATTACAAGTTTTGCCTAAGAGAGTTGAAAAGAGAGAGATTATGACGTTTGAACACATCAGTTCAAGCCTCGTTCTCTAAAGAAAAGAAAAGTGTACGTTTCAGTGCGCTTTATCTTCTGTAGAAGAGAAATCTTCTCAATTATGACCATTCTCATCCTCATGCTTCATACTTTTTCCATACGCTTCAGTCATCAAGTGAACTGGGCTACCACTGAGTGTTTTCTCATTCCACTTGCTCGATTATAATGAAGATGGCGACATCATGTGCTTATTTTGCGGGAGAGAAGTGTGAATAGAATACATTTGTTGAAGATATTCACTTGTTTAATCAAGAATGGCAACTCCGTATGCAATTCTTGAGGGGAGAAGAAGTGTGAATTCATTGCATGGTTGATTGATTTATGAGAATAAATGGTCAAACGGCTCCAAACTCATGTAAGAACCGAGATTCTTCTTATCGGGTCATCTTCACATGGAGTTGTTCTTCTAAGAGCCATTGGTTGACATCTTCACTCGGATTGATGAGTTTATCGACAAAGTGCTTCCGGTTAATGCTTCACGTATGCATCAACATGATGATTCCGAACAATCTCTGTTCTTGTTTGATGTGATTGGTAGTTTGGTGTTACCATCTTGTGTGTTCGTTGCGGCCTGATTGCTGATTTCCGTGATGAACATCTTTTCATTCTTGTTTGATTGGGAGGGATTTTAGTTAAGGGGATTTTCAAGATGTAAGTTAATTGGGATGCTTTTTGGTGGGATGCCTTTTGGTGTGAGTTGAAGATGTTAACACTCTATTCCCCATTCGGACAATCTTGAAGAAGATCGAGTCTACAGTCAGTTCTACATTGTCTGCTATATGTTAGAAGACTAAAGACGAGTTGCATTTGATTATCTAAATACTTCTTCTTAATCTGGGCATTTATTAAACAGATTGTCGGTTTAGGGGAGAGCACTGATTGGGGGAAAGTGACAAGTCAGATTTATTCCCCAATTAGACTTGATCACTTTCTTCAGCAAGTTGATTCTCACAAAGACTTCAAGCGATCTTCTCAACAGATTTCAAGTATTTGGGCTTATAATGTTTTGTTGATTCTGAAGTATCAAAACCAGCAAGGGGGAAGGAGACACGTATCTAAAGCGAGTAAACTTGATGAACTTAATACTTCTAAGTAATTGAAGATATCCCCGGAAGACAAATGTTATTACCGTAGAGAAACTCAAGGTTTGACTCATGGCAAGTAAACTTGATGAACTTAATACTTCTAAGTGATTGAAGTTATCCTAGGAAAACAAATGTCATGACCGAAGAAACTCAAAGTTTTACTCATCAAGGCGTTTAGTGTTCTTATTCCAACTATGTGGGGGAAGTGATGGAAGAGTTAGTTTTTGAAGATGAAAGAGGTACACAAGTGTGTGATGATTTCGATGTTATCGCAATCATCGGGGAGAAGATTGTGTACATTGGGGACGCTCAGCTATTTCACTTGAGTGCTTAATCAGTGATTCAGATATATAATCACTTATTCTGGAGTTGAAAATCCGAGAGATAGTCCTCGCAAGAATGTCGATGATTCGGCTTGCTTCTTCAATGTTATCGGTTATTCTCTCTTTGGGCATTCGGGGTACTTCGGGTTCTTGAGCTTCATGCATTGTCTTCAGGGGGAGAGAAAAGTATAAATCGGGGTTATTCTTTGGCTATTGGACTTAATCAGCTACTTCGATGGTATAAGTTTCTTTGTCTTCGGGTATGTGTATTCGGGTTCGTGAGCTCTAGTCTAAGAGATTGACTGCATCACTTCAACTACTCGGGGGAAGTGTTCTCTTGACACCTTCGGAATGGATTGCCTTCAGGACTTCATGGAAAAGGAATTTGATAAGAGGTATTCAAATGTGGGATGATACGTTCTTTGTTCTTCTACTTGATGATATAACCCGAATGGAGATCCTCGATTATCGTTCTTGAAAAGGAGGCGGCGAGGACTTATGATAATGGTGTGCTTATGGTACTGGCTTAAAGCGTGAAATAGAGCTTCGAATCTGCTCGGCTAAAGGATTTTGGTTTGGGGGGAAGCTGCCAAAGTCTCACTTTCAGATGGTTCAATTTATTTCTTTGATTCAAGAGCCTGGAAGCTTTGGTGGTGAAAGTTTTAGAGTTGATGACTTCTATCTTCTACGACGTGCTGCTCGATATCCTTATCTCGGTTCTCGTATCATCATCTTCTTTAACTATATCATCTAATCTATCTTTGTAAATATTTTTCAAAAACCAAATACAAAAATAGAAAACCAACAAAACAAAATAGAAAAATATAAAACCTTCAAAAATCCATAAAAATCAGAAAATTAAAAATACAAAAAATATGTTTTTCTCAAGACATGTCTTCTGGTATCGATAACATCTACGATCTTATAAATGTCATTCAACAGTGGCACGGGACCATAGATGAAGTTCTAGCAGGAGGTGTAAATATTCTTTTCTAAACATGTCTAAAAAATATGGAAACTTGCGGTTACTTACATTTGTGTGATTGGCACTTAAAACTATGGCTTGCTATTATTTCAGATAGCAACCCGCTTTTTAAAGAAAGGAAAGTGTTGCGCTAAACCAATTTTTAAATATTTCGTGCACTTATCCTAAAATCAAAATGAGGAAAGTATGTCGAAGGACTGCTATTCCTACACAAATGTTTTTCTTTCTAAAAATTCTTCAGAAAAATATTTGTTGTTTGTCAAAATGGTGGAAAATGAGTTGCTTGAAATACAATCAGTTTGAGTTTTAAACTAAAATTGAAAACTCAATCAATGACTTCAGCGCTTTTAAATTTTTCAGAAAATAAGTCATTGATTGAGGGGGAGAATGTTTTCAAATTTATATCATCTATCGGACTTATCTAACTATCCTAATATGCTTAATTATAAATGATGTTAACCTATGTTGAAGGACTAGGTGCCTAGGATAAGATTGTTAGGATTAGATGATTAGAGTTTGATAAACACATTATTCCCATGATTTTATGATATGATTAATATGTTGTATTGACTTTTATTAGTCGATTGTTGTTGGGTGATGTCGACCACCATATATCTGTATGCATGTTCACTAACGTATGCAGATATCATGGATATACGAATGTTCCCGATCCGGATCCCACAAATGAAGATGATTGGATGCCGAAAGGAAAGGGTAACTATTTCTTGGGTCGACAAATGAAGAAACGGAGCTTAATTTGACCTCAGTTGGCATTCAAAATTCAACGTAAGAAGAAGTCTCACTTTGCATAAGCGGAGATGGTTTTCTTCCAAACCCTACAGTAACTACAATAGAAGCTTCTCAACCACCTAACGTATCTTTGAGCGAGGATACCATTTTAAACAATTTTGATTAATTTGATTAAATTGTTTTTAAAATTGGAAAAATATTGTTTTGAAAATAAATTGGACTAAATTTTAAAAAATCACGGACTTCTTTTTATCAAAACCTATGTCACTCAATTATCGACTTCGGTCATCGATTGTGGGGGAGAGTGATTTAAAATATAATATTTTCATACAATATTTCTTCATAAAAGTTGATTTGTGCGTTAAAATGTGGTGATCTAAAGATTTAATGTTATGTCATGGTATGATTTTCTTTAAAACTCAAAGATCTTTCAAAATGAAATTTTACGTTCTTGTTTGATTGTGAAATTGTTTTATTTTACTAAAAGATCTCTTAAAAACAATCATACCTGACACTAACAATCTTTAATGTCTTAAAATGGTCCTTATCTGTCATTTTTCAAAACTAAACCAAGCCACAAGTTCTCCCATGTTTTATAAACCTTATTAAATCACTTGGGATCCAAAATCTCAAAGGGTTTGATATTTTTGATCGGGGGAGAATTTGTGATTTAATAATGGAATTTGATAAAAGGTGATCGTTTTGATTCAAATTGCAAGTTCTCTCTAATATGTGCTAAACTCTTTCAAATCTAGAGGCACATATTGAGGGGGAGCAAATGGTTTTCTCTATGGCATGTGTGATCGTGAAAGTACTTATAAGAACTCTTTCCTCTATGTGATAAAATGTTTTAAAATATCCTACGCACATATTGAGGGGGAGAATTTACCAAGAAAATCAAATGGCTTTTTCTATGAAAATTGTGATCAAGAATATATTTCAAAGAACTCTTGCCTCCATGTGCGAAACCATTTTAAAATCATATGCATATGTTGAGGGGGAGCATTTCTAAAAGATCAAAAACAGTTAAGGTACAAAATGCTCGATTATAATGAAGATGGCGACATCATGTGCTTATTTTGCGGGAGAGAAGTGTGAATATAATACATTTGTTGAAGATATTCACTTGTTTAATCAAGAATGGCAACTCCGTATGCAATTCTTGAGGGGAGAAGAAGTGTGAATTTACTGCATGGTTGATTGATTTCTGAGAATAAATGGTCAAACGGCTCCAAACTCATGTAAGAACCGAGATTCTTCTTATCGGGTCATCTTCACATGGAGTTGTTCTTCTAAGAGCCATTGGTTGACATCTTCACTCGGATTGATGAGTTTATCGACAAAGTGCTTCCGGTTAATGCTTCACGTATACATCAACATGATGATTCCGAACAATCTCTCTATTCTTGTTTGATGTGATTGGTAGTTTGGTGTTACCATCTTGTGTGTTCGTTGCGGCCTGATTGCTGATTTCCTGGATGAACATCTTTCTGTTCTTGTTTGATTGGGAGGGATTTTAGTTAAGGGGATTTGCAAGATGTAAGTTAATTGGGATGCTTTTTGGTGGGATGCCTTTTGGTGTGAGTTGAAGACGTTAACACTCTATTCCCCATTCGGACAATCTTGAAGAAGGTCGAGTCTACAGTCAGTTCTACATTCTCGGCTATATGTTAGAAGACTAAAGACGAGTTGCATTTGATTATCTAAAGACTTCTTCTTAATCTGGGCATTTATTAAACAGATTATCAGTTTAGGGGAGAGCACTGATTGGGGGAAAGTGACAAGTCAGATTTATTCCCCAATTAGACTTGCTCACTTTCTTCAGCAAGTTGATTCTCACAAAGACTTCAAGCGATCTTCTCAACAGATTTCAAGTATTTGGGCTTATAATGTTTTGTTGATTCTGAAGTATCAAAACCAGCAAGGGGAAGGAGACACGTACCTAAACGCGAGTAAACTTGATGAACTTAATACTTCTAAGTAATTGAAGATATCCCGGGAAGACAAATGTTATTACCGCAGAGAAACTCAAGGTTTGACTCATGGCAAGTAAACTTGATGAACTTAATACTTCTAAGTGATTGAAGTTATCCCGGGAAAACAAATGTCAAGACCGCAGAGAAACTCAAGGTTTTACTCATCAAGGCGTTTAGTGTTCTTATTCCAACTATGTGGGGGAAGTGATGAAAGAGTTAGTTTCTGAAGATGAAAGAGGTACACAAGTGTGTGATGATTTCGATGTTATCGCAATCATCAGGGGAGAGAGAATTGTGTAAATTGGGGGCCTCAGCTGTTTCACTTGAGTGCTTAATCAGTGATTCAGAGATATAATCACTTATTCTGGAGTTGAAAATCCGCAGAGATAATCAGTGATTCGGCTTGCTTCTTCAATGTTATCGGTTATTCTCTCTTTGGGCATTCGGGGTACTTCGGGTTCTTGAGCTTCATGCACTGTCTTCAGGGGGAGAGAAAAGTATAAATCGAGGTTATTCTTTGGCAATTGGACTTAATCAGCTACTTCGATGGTATAAGTTTCTTTGTCTTCGGGTATGTGTATTCGGGTTCGTGAGCTCTAGTCTAAGAGATTGACTGCATCAGTTCAACTACTCGGGGGAAGTGTTCTCTTGACACCTTTCGGAATGGATTGATTCAGACTTCAGTGGAAAAGGAATTTGATAAGAGGTATTCAAATGTGGGATGATACGTTGCTGTTCTTCTACTTGATGATATAACCCCGAATGGAGATCCTCGATTATCGTTCTTGAAAGGAGCAGCAGGACTTATGATAATGGTGTGCTTATCGGTGCACCTGGCTTAGGAAAGCGTGAAATAGAGCTTCGAATCTGCTCAGCTAAAGGATTTTCGGTTTGGGGGGAAGCTGCCAAAGTCTCACTTTCAGATGGTTCAATTTCATTCTTCGATTCAAGAGCCCTGGAAGCTTTGGTGGTGAATGTTTAAGAGTTGATGACTTCTATCTTCTACGACGTGCTGCTCGATATCCTTATCTCGGTACTCGTATCATCATCTTCTTTAACTATATCATCTAATCTATCTTTGTACATATTTTTCAAAAACCAAATACAAAAATAGAAAACCAACAAAACAAAATAGAAAAATATAAAACCTTCAAAAATCCATAAAAATCAGAAAATTAAAAATACCAAAAATATGTTTTTCTCAAGACATGTCTTCTGGTATCGATAACATCTACGGTCTTAGAAATGTCATTCAACAGTGGCACGGGACCATAGATGAAGTTCTAGCAGGAGTTGTAAATATTCTTTTCTAAACATGTCTAAAAAAAATATGGCTTGCAGTTACTTCTGACTGTGACAGTGCTTAAAACTATGGCTTGCTATTATTTCAGATAGCAACCCGCTTTTTTAAAGAAAGGAAAGTGTTGCGCTAAACCAATTTTTAAATATTTCGTGCACTTATCCTAAAATCAAAATGAGGAAAGTATGTCGAAGGACTGCTATTCCTACACAAATGTTTTTCTTTCTAAAAATTCTTCAGAAAAATATTTGTTGTTTGTCAAAATGGTGGAAAATGAGTTGCTTGAAATACAATCAGTTTTAGAGTTTTCGCTAAAATTGAAAACTCAATCAATGACTTCAGCGCTTTTAAATTTTTCAGAAAATAAGTCATTGATTGAGGGGGAGAATGTTTTCAAATTTATATCATCTATCGGACTTATCTAACTATCCTAATATGCTTAATTATAAATGATGTTAACCTATGTTGAAGGACTAGGTGCCTAGGATAAGATTGTTATGATTAGATGATTAGAGTTTGATAAACACATTATTCCCATGCTTTTATGATATGATTGATATGTTTGATTGACTTTTATTAGTCGATTGTTGTTGGGTGATGTCGACCACCATATATCTGTATGCATGTTCACTAACGTATGCAGATATCATGGATATACGAATGTTCCCGATCCGGATCCCACAAATGAAGATGATTGGATGCCGAAAGGAAAGGGTAACTATTTCTTGGGTCGACAAATGAAGAAACGGAGCTTAATTTGACCTCAGTTGGCATTCAAAATTCAACGTAAGAAGAAGTCTCACTGCATAAGCAGATGGTTTTCTTCCAAACCCTACAGTAACAACAACAGAAGCTTCTCAACCACCTAACGTATCTTTGAGCAGGATACCATTTTTAAACAATTTTGATTAATTTGATTAAATTGTTTTTTAAAATGGAAAAATATTGTTTTGAAAATAAATTGGACTAAATTTTAAAAATCACCGGACTTCTTTTTATCAAAACCTATGTCACTCAATTATCGACTTCGGTCATCGATTGAGGGGGAGAGTGATTTAAAATATAATATTTTCATACAATATTTCTTCACAAAAGTTCCGGTTTGTGCGTTAAAATGTGGTGATCTAAAGATTTAATGTTATGTCATGGTATGATTTTCTTTAAAACTCAAAGATCTTCAAAATGAAATTTTTTTTGTTCTTGTTTGATTGTGAAATTGTTTTATTTTACTAAAAGATCTCTTAAAACAATCATACCTGACACTAACAATATTTAATGTCTTAAAATGGTCCTTATCTGTCATTTTTCATAACTAAACCAAGCCACAAGTTCTCCCATGTTTTATAAACCTTATTAAATCACTTGGGATCCAAAATCTCAAAGGGTTTGATATTTTTGATCGGGGGAGAATTTGTGATTTAATAATGGAATTTGATAAAAGGTGATCGTTTTGATTCAAATTGCAAGTTCTCTCTAATATGTGCTAAACTCTTTCAAATCTAGAGGCACATATTGAGGGAGAGCAAATGGTTTTTCTCTATGGCATGTGTGATCGTGAAAGTACTTATAAGAACTCTTTCCTCTATGTGATAAAATGTTTTAAAATATCCTACGCACATATTGAGGGGGAGAATTTACCAAGAAAATCAAATGGCTTTTTCTATGAAAATTGTGATCAAGAATATATTTCAAAGAACTCTTGCCTCCATGTGCGAAACAATTTTAAAATCATATGCATATGTTGAGGGGGAGCATTTCTAAAAGATCAAAAACAGTTAAGGTACAAAATGCTTTGATCTCGTATCACAAGTACCTTGATTGTTTTTCCAAATGATTTTTCAATTGGTTTCAAGAAGGAAAGAACAATACCAAAAGACCGACCAATTTACTTTATGCATGGTGTTATAAGGATGGTTAGGTTAGGTATTCGTTCCCACGATCCCTCCAGAGCCGGAGGGATCTACCCAGGGACAATCCACTAGATAGTGTAGAGTCCTTAGGTATATTGAGAAAAGGAGAAAAGTGAAATGGGAAGAGTGCGGACTGAGATTGAGCTAGTACTGGAATAAACCCAACAAGGTTCTAGTAATGAAGTCTCGGTAAGCACTGAAGGGGTTGAAGAATGAAAAAGAATTGAATGTGAAAAGGGTGAAAAGAAATAGCCCTCCAATAATTCAACCTTAGGGCAGAAACCGGGTTCAATACATATGCTACTGGTGGTTACTCAGGTAACACTAGTATTGAAGACAAGACATCATGGACCCAGTGATGCACTGCACTAAACTTCCCAAGCTACTCAAGTTCCTCTTAAAAGGGCTTGTTTCATTCTCACGGGGAACCGACATTATCTATCGACTTTCTCTTAGAGATGGTTGATATTGAAGAATGAGACCCTCTCCCTAGTCTCCGACATAGGAAACCAAATGTGCACTATTGAGTCTAGAGCCAAGAGATCATTCACAATATCTCATTAGGACACTGAATTAATGAAGACTTGCTGTTTCACACATTGTGGAAAGTGAGAATATATTAAGAGTCCTACGCATTATCCTTGTGGTATTGCCAGAACATCCGAGTGATATACTAAATATTCACGATGAAGATGGAAATCCTTCTAGAGCCAACATCAAACAAGCTCTTGGTGGGTGACATGTGAGATCTTGCAAAAGATCAAGCTTGTGACAACTGGATAGAAACGATGGGGCGATTCTTTATTGAATCAACCTTGGTAATGAAATGATGTGATACCTTTGAAAAACCGGTCGTTGTGCTTAAAAGTTCTTTTCCATAGCACATCGACTGTGTATTAATGTTTCAAAATTAAAGGGTATTTATGATTGATAATTGATTTTCCATAAAACCTTCGTTGTAGTGCAAAACACTTTCTATTAAGCAATACACGATTGTTTTCAAATCATTTTCATCAATTAGTGAATCTTAATTCGCTGGTTCACTCACTCTGTGTTGTCTTCTTTGAGACGTTCCGGTTTGAGAACGGCTTGATCTAGCTGCGAAACCCTGTCAAGGAGATTCTTTGGAATTCTACCTGATCACAGGCAGTACTTGTACTGATCAACGGGGAACCGTGGGCCGTGTACCTCAATTCAACGAAAGTGGTCAAAGACACTTTCGTGTGTTTTATTGCTAACTGTTGTTTGCAGGTACATTTGGACGGTTGCAGCTGATCGATATTGAGAAGTTAATTCATAGCCGCATGCTCACAGCATCCACACTTAATTAAAGAAATAATGACAAGTGCTAATATACATAACCTGGATCTGATAGATGCAAATATCATGAACCAGTAAAGCTTCCGCTACTCTGATGAAAAAATGTCATGATCCAGAAAGTGTGAGCATGTCGGTCCGAAAGTCACAACTTCACATGATGGCAACACAACAAAGGGTGATCCAGAGATTTACTGTGGCTGATGATCTCAATGAAAGCTCGAAGATCATCATGATGTGGATCAGTTCAAAGACCTCCACTGAAAGTACAAAACTATGCGGACTATGAAGAGTCACTGCTAAAGCACAAAGATTACGGAAGTGAAGAATTGAAGTCTACGAGCTTGGAACTAAAGACAAAGAAAGAATGCTAGGATGCAAAATGTATTTCATGGGGTGACCTCCTTTAGGGGGAGATTGTTAGGATTCAGAAAATCCATAGTGAAGAGTCGGTCACCCCAACTATTATCTAGCATAAGTTAGCTCGTAGACATATCGTTATTTACGTGTTTATTAGTGTAGTTTAGTTTAGAGTAACACCGTGGAGGAAGGACGGGTCTTTACCCACTGTATGCCTGATCCACAGTCTGACAGGAGGACGTTTTTTCTGTAACTATAAATACCACTTCCATCCTTGGAAGGGGTGGCACTCTTAATCTAATCTTCCTTTTTGTTGAACTTTCTCTCTCTAGTTTCATCCTCTCATCTCTTCATCTCTCTAAAACCATGGCTTTCTTGTATCATCACCATCCAAGGCCACCCGAATCATCATAACACAATATATGTAAGATCCTACAATTTGTGACGACTCAGGAGTGAAATTGCTATTTTACACCTGACGGTGTCAGGCTTTGAAGAGTAGGGCGTCACGAAGGCTTTTCACCTCACACGACCTAGATCTAGATTCAGACGACGTCATGACTGAAGACTGACGGCGTCACAACCACAACGTGACGCCGTCCCAAAGTTGACTTGGCCAAGAAGAAACCCTAATGACGGCGATCTGACGGCGTCACAATTACAAGGTGACACCGTCGCAGTTATAACTCTATATATAGAATTCAATTTTCAGACTTTTAAAGAGGTAGACTTGTGGAGTAAAAACCTAAAACGATTGTAGTCCATCTTGGACAGTATTTCAGGGTTCTCATACCCTATTTTACATCGAGATAAGTTATTTATTCCCTTGATTTCAATATGTCTTCAATTGAATGTGTGTATGCTTGCATGTTTAACATGTCCGGCTAATTTACTTGTGTGTTTGCTTAGATCTATGAAACCTAGTTATTGAATATTGATTGGTTGTCTCTTATCTTAATTGTAATTGGCTTAGGAGTGCATGAAGCCATCGTTGTGTTTTTAATGCTTGACTAATCTTTGTTGAACATTAGTTTATAATTACTAGTGGAATTGTAGGCTAAATATCCAAAGATAACCTTAGTGTTAAGTTTATGAATCCTAGAGATTTCGTAGTCGTTAACCTTAGGTAGCTTCAAAGAGTTATGGATAAAAGCACACCCTACGACCTTAGAAAACACAAAGCGTTAAGAATAAGGACGGGACAATTCAACCACCAATAAAAAATAACTAGGGAGTAATAGTATCTAGGTAGACACATCTTTAATCATCATACGAGCACACTTCAATAGACATAGACTACCCCTTAGATTAGATAATTAGAATAGTAGAGTAATCGGTAGAAGTACCACCCCCAAATCTAAACCCCGAGATCGTACCTTTAATTTTCTAAAAAAATACAAAAAGACAAAAATATAATCTTCCTCAACCCCAACCTTAGCGTAGTAATTTCTCACTAGCATTCCTATTTCCCTAGAGAATGATATCAATCCTCGAGGCTTACCCTAATACTACAATACAACCATTAGGTTCACTGCCTAGGTGGTTGAAAAACTTACTTGAAGAAAAGGAAGTTTCCTTTGACCCCGAACGCGCGGTGTACGCGTATCAGTATGCATGCATAGTTCGATGGTAATTACCCTAGCTTCGGTAGTTTTGAAGTGTGGTCGTATCTAATTGCTTAGTAGAATTGACCAACTGACCCTAAGTAAGTAGGTAGAGAGGCTTGGTAAGAATTGACCAAAAGACTATCAAATCCCTCTTGTGTGAATTGACCAAAGGATCACCATTCGGATGGATGAACTTAAGAAGTTATGGATGTGTGTCTAAGATGCTAGCGCCCGAGCATACATTGTTTCAAATCTTGCATGTAGGGTACTTAATACCTTGGCTTAGGTTGCTTAATACCCTCGACTCCCCAAAGGGTAGGCCTTTGATGTCGGGTAGGAACCTTTGTTGATAGTGATGATGTACCCTCCGAACAGCTCGACGGACACCCCTTCGAGATGTGTCGAAGCCCTTCTGTACGAAGGCCCAAGTTAGGTCTCCTGAATGTTAGTGGGCGTCAAACCATTCGTGCACACGAAGGTTACCTACGGGGAATTCGCCATTCGAAGCCTTAAGCCCTTCGGGGTATGGTTGACGAAGGAACAATGGATAGGAGAACTTCCTGACTTGGTCAAACCCACGATCTCCCTCTCTTTCTTGGCTTTCCCGCCAAGTTTGAGAACGTGGGTCACTAAGCCCTAGCAGTTACCCACAAACATGGGACGCCACCATGTTCTCCGACATTTGCGCAGAGGTGCCCTCAACCCTATTTCTTCCACTATAAATAGGTTGGACGGGCAGAGGAATATGGTAACCTCACTTAACACTCATCTCTTTACTTACACACACTTACATAACCATAGCTCATACTTACTCTCACGCCGGAGGTGGTTCGCAGGGTCCAACCCCTGCGTAATCACTTAACGTAGTGGCTTCGTATTTCTTATTCTCAGGTGAAAGACAATCTTAGCTGGAACATACACCCCATATACCTTCGATCACCATTGAAGCCTGGTAGTGCAATTTATTGTACAATCAGATAGATTATGACGAATTGACCAAATGTTGTCATAGCGACTTAAACCCCCACTTTAATCAATTGGAAGTAATTAGAAAACATAGACATTATATGATAGGATGAATAATTAGGTTAGCACACTTTCTCACCATTGTTCACAACCTTAATTTACTTTTCGCATTTTATTTCTTGTCTTTAGTTTAATTAATCATTTCAATCTTAAAACCTTTTAAAACCGTGACAATTAGACTTAATAGGATCCTCATCTACATAGCTCTTGGGAACGTTCTTGGCTTTACCACCTTCAATACTACACACGATCGGGTTCATTGCTCATTAGTGAAATAGGTAAACCTTAGGAAGACGAGACTTAGAAATATTAAATCCTGGTCGGAAAACCTGCATCACTTATACTTTTACTAGAACTCTTTAATATGATTGTAATTTGTTTAATACATATACAACTTCTTTCTTTAACACATGGCACTTTAGTCAAGAGGACTGATGAGGAGGGTTGTGTTAATGCGTTGCTTTAAAGTATTCCTCAAAATAAGTATTCATTCTTCAAGAACTAAATTATACATTGTGTTATGTCCGTAGCTGCTTAATGCATTGGATTCTTTCATCGTTGTGGAGAGAGACGGGAAAATTATCACATGTGCTGGCTCTGTTTCCTTTCTATGAAGAGAAGTATGGTGTGGTCGCTGCTATCGCTGTTTCTCCAGATTGTCGAGGTCAATAACAAGGGGGCAAAATACATGGTATAACTATGAGCGAGTATGCTAAGTTGAAGGATATTTGGTGTAATTTTCTTGAAAAATTAGACTCAGAATAGAGATGAGATACACACAAAATGGTATAGAATCAAATGTGTGAATGAACAATTTGCATTAAATGTCCCTATGTATCCATGCATATTATTTCATTTGTGGTACAACTCTTCTTGACTACTTACTGGCGCGACCATGCATACTAAGAGCACTAGGTGTCGGGTTAGCCGTGGCTCGCCGTGCCTCGGTGGCAAGCTCTCCGTGACACCGGCGTCCCTCGCTGTCGCTCGCCATCAAGTCCATCTTCGTGCAGATGACGAACCAAAAATCTGACAATGGTAGGGCCTAAGTGTGAGTTTATTCCTTTTTGTTCAAGTGTGTGTTTGTAGTGTGTGTAGTGTGTGTGTGTAGAGTGTGTGATGAGGTTATGGGCTGGGCTGGATTGATAACGTTTTACATTTTTTTTTTAATTTAAAACTTTTTTTTAAATATATTGTATTGGATTTTTATTTTAATAAATAAATTTTGTTTATTTAGAAATTTAAAAAAAAAATTGTAAATGGTGGGCCTCAAATGAGTAAGTTGAGGTTTGTTGTGAGTGGGGGTGGGGGGCTAGTTGTGGTTAATTGTAGAGGTTTGTTATAGTGATGTGGAGCTGATGTGACACCCTTAAGCCCCGAATGAAGAGGGTTTGCTTGTTATGACACGTAACGCTCTAATTGGAATATTTGTATGTATTTTCTATCCCTCTTGAGACACAACAATATCATATGTGAGACCGTACATGCTAATGGGAACCTGTCGTAAACCAACACATAAGGGTTTTCCAAAAGTGTAGAAGTAGTATAGATTACAAGCCCAAAAGCTTTATCTAATAACAAAAGAAAAGCCAACTTGAAGTTCCACAAGATATTTGTAAAAATCATTGAACAAACAGAGATCTTAATTTCATTTTGGATGTTTTGCCACAACGAAAAGATAAAGGTTAGTTACCAGTAATTAAGTAATTACTGGTGCAAAGATTAATATTTTTCATCGTACAGCTCTTAATTACATAACCAACACAAAATGGACAAACATGATAATTAAGAGTAATGATAAAATTTAATTTTAAATACTCTTTGCATGAACTTTTTTAAAATTCGCAATATATGTTTGCCAGTTGTGATTAATGTATGTAGTTCGATATTAACTTGGTTTGGATTATTTACGAAAATTGATTCTTTTATTATATTTCATAAGCTTCAAATATGCTCATAAGCCATGTATAAGCTTAAACAAACACCCCCTATATGAGTAGTCGTGATATAATGGAATCGGGAAGAACTTTAAATCAAATCTTGCACATGGTAAGTTAAAAGTGAGTGAACTTGGAGTTTTTCTTAACTTACGACGTTAACGCTTTGCTTTTACAATTTATATTTGTGCAGTTTACAAATATGTTATTTAAGTTCAACAATTTGTTTGCTCCACAATATTTGCGTATTTACAAGTTATAGAGTGAAGTACAAGTCTATATTTATTTATATGTGTAAAAATGTGAATGTCATTATTTATAAGTAGTTGAAGTTCCATTGTTTGTAGGTTCAATAATTTTTTTGTGATATGCACCTATATTTTACTATTTTTTACTATCACGCTGGTCACGGCATCAAGTTCAGGTTCCCAATGGCCTTGACGATGAAAATGAGAGCATTGAGCGTAACCAATTTTTTCGAATCAAGTTCAGTTTCCAAATGGCCTTGACAACGACAATAAGAGCATTGAGTGTAACAAATTTTGTCGAATAATAGGACTAGAGTTAACTAATGTCGCCACAACAGTGAGATATGGCAACATTTACTTATTAAAAACTAGTGCAGGAACCGGTGTGATTTATGTTTTGGTTTAGGATGTTATTTCGGATCATAACTGTTGGGAAAGACCCGATGATATGCATACGTGAAGGCTGCTTTTGAGGTTCCTCGGAATCATCTGAGGTCTTTTTTGGCTAGGGAGACTACCACGTCATTGGTTCCAAAATCATTATATAAAAAAATAAATAAATAAATACATATATACATAGATAAGATTTCTCATTTTTAGTCCTATAAGTAAAAGCGTTTAGCACACATTAATTTGTTTGTATTTCAATCTAAAATAATACATAATTAAAAACTTTAGAAAAAATCTCGTGCATGCACGGACATTATAACTAGTTTTAGTTATTTAACAATTCATTGGCAAATTTACTTGGTAAATTGATACGAAGGGCCAATACCTTTTATTCAGAAAGAGTTGCAAAGTATTACAAACGACATAGAGTAATATATATTGACTTTTATAGATGTAAATGTGCGTACATTAAATAGCATATAACCATATGGAAATAGATAATAATCCCTCAAGATTTAGGTTCAAAAAGCAATGATGTTTCATGAGACTTGTACAAATCATCTGGTGCACCGAAAATATCCCCACGATCGTATGTAAATTGGCCCATCCTGCCGATATTTGATGCACATTCCAAAAACATCTGCAAAGAGGGTGACTTAACACTTAGTCTTTCCTTATTTATCTTCTTCCATGCTTCCATGATTAAGCTCTTTACATAAGCCCTAGCTTCATCTTCAGTAGCACCAGTTTCATGAATGTAGCACTGGATCGATTTTGGAACGTCGCCTCGTTCAAGTTCAGCCTAGTTATGACAAAGAAATTAAAGGATCAAAAGATGATGTTTCTTTGCATTCTTAAACAACTCTAATGAACTAAAGATGTTTTTATTATTTTTACCGTTGACGTTCCTAGATCATCAGCAAGACGTAGAATCATTGCTGACCAATGAATTACATTCCGCAAGGCCTCCCCCATCGTATCATTTGAATCCAAGAAATAAGCACTTGAAACTACCACAGGAAGTCCTACAGTAGTACATGAGTTGTTTAAAAACTCTTTTAGTGTCGGGGTATATCCATTGTTAAACCATCGTGCCTCCAAGAGGTTTGCCTCACAGTATTCTGTCCACTGCAATGGATATATGATGTTATCGTTAAACCAAGGAAAATGTTCATTATGGTAATAAAAGTAACTTCAAATAAATAAGTAAAATAGATGGATCATCACCACTTTTTTTACATAAGGTAGAACAAACGAGTCTTGGTTTGTCATGGTGTTGTACGCCATCTCGTTGATGGTGTTGTGGAAACCAATGAAACATATCTTCATGTAATCAGGTAGTCCTTCCGCCGCATTGATGTCCCATCTAATCCATTAGATTTACGTATTAGAAACATCTAAAACGGTAAAAGATTAGCATGTATTCCTATGCCAAGTAAAATAAGTGCTACCAACCTTCTCACTACTTCGGTAAATTGTTCAAGTTCACCCAAAGTACCATAAACATCATAAACATTATCTATAACATTTACGAGGGAAATAGATTTTGTGACATTTATCCTTTGAACATCATATGATGGCTCGTAGTTTGCACCAACAGCCCACATAAAACTCTCTACCAACCTGTCTCGAGCAAAACTGAGCTTCTTATTCCAAGATAGACCTTCCCACCACCTGTACCAAGTGTACGGATATATTAGAGTAAGGTACAAAAGTACATCAAGGGATGTGTTAACTAATAGATACATGTTTATGAAATTTCATCACTTCTGACAGTATTCTCCTTAAGGCTGCTAGCAATGGTCGGTTGCCTTCAATCAGTTGAGCTCGGTCGTTGGCCGGTCACCCCACTGTGGGTGATCGGTCACCTTTGGTTGAGATGCAAAGAATACCCGAACTAGTTTGCCATGCCGACCGAAATGGTATTTCACTAAAGGACAAAATTTTGGACCGTTTGGGTTAAAAAACACTTTACCACTTTTACAACATTATAAATACCAACCTCAAACACATTTCTAAACATACAATTTCAAACACAATTCAAACAACTTCTCATAAACACCTTCAAACACATTTTGTTAATTATGTCTTTCGAGATAATTTTTAATTCTTCGTCTTCCGACGAGGTAGAAGTTATGAGCGAGTTTACGGAGTTTGTGGAGTTTACGTAGTATGCTTGGGACGCTTACCAAGCGTCACTGCCAAAGATTCGACGAAACTACACGCCTAGTGATCATGAGGGTGCTCATAATCGTTTAGTTGGCGCTTACTTCTCCTAAGGACCGTTGTATGACGAAAGAACATTCCGTCAGCGGTTCCAAATGAGCCGAGAACTATTCACCCAAATTGTTCGAGAGGTAACCGATTATTCTCCTTATTTTCAACAAACTCCTGATTGTAGGGGAGTACTTGGTATTTCCCCATTGGTCAAGTGTACTAAGGCAATTCGTCAATTGGGATACACAGCCGTTCCTGATTCTCTTGACGAGTATCTACAGATGGCTGCAACAACAGAACGTGATTGTCTCCGTAACTTTTGTAAGGTTATTATAGAGTTATATGGTGCTGAGTGTTTTCGAAAGCCCACGTATTCTGACCATGAAAGATTATATGCTCATCACAAGCATAAGCATGGGTTTCCTGGGATAATGAGAAGCATTGATTGTACAAGTTGGGAGTGGGAGAATTGCCCAAATAGTTTGAGAGGTCAATTTGTTAGAGGTGATCACGAGCCACATCCATTCATTATATTGGAAGCGATCGCCTCATAAGATTTATGGATTTGGCATGCGTTATTTGGTGTCTCCAGAATGAATAACGACATAAACGTTTTACTTCGTTCCCCCGTTTTCAATGATATCAAATCTGGGAGAGCACCGGAACTTGAATTCGAGGCTAACGATGTTGCTTACGAAAGGGGATATTATCTTACTGACGGGATATATCCTGAATGGTCTATTCTTATTAAGTCCATTTCAAATCCTCCTGCGGGTGATGAAAAAAGAATAATGTTCAAGAGGAAGCACGAAGCAGCAAGGAAAGATGTGGAACGAGCTTACGGTGTGTTGAAGAAGAAGTGAAAAATGCTTAAAGTTCCGGCTCGAGGGCTGCACCAACGTGATCTCCGAAATATTGTGTTCACATGTATCATGTTACATAATATGATCATCCGACACAAGCAGCGGGCGATATGTCCTACATTGTTTGCACAAGAGAGCCACCGTGATCATGATCCGTTAAGATCCCATGCAGAATCCTTAGTAGTTACTCAAGAGATAATGGACCGATCAACTCATCTAAACTTAAAATTTGATTTGGTCAAACACGTTTGGAGAAACCGTGAAAATGAAGGCAATAAAAAGATTGAAGACGAAGACGAAAGTGACGAAGACGCAACTTACGATGAAGATTTTTTGTGTGATGTTTTTAGTTTTTAATAAGTATTGTAATGTTTACGTTTTATTAGTTTAAGTTTTTAATTACTGTTGTAATGTTTAAGTATTTTTATTATTGAAGTTTAATTTTGTTGTTAAAAATATTTGAATTTTAAAAAAATAATAATAAATAAAAAAAATAAAATTAATTAGGTCACCACTTTGGCAACTATGTCGTCGTCAGATCGTCGGAGAAAGAAAGCTGACGTTGCACAGGTGACCCAAGTCACCACTGTTCATGGCCAGTATATATATCAAACACAAATAGAAAGAACAAGTACCTTGATGAGTACTTCAAATCTTCTTGGTGTATCCCTTGTACAATGTTAAAATCCAATTTGGCAAGTTCCAACAAATCTGCTCTCATGTCGCTTTTTCTCTTGTATGCCTCTATAAACCACATTGCCTCAAATCTTTTGATCCTCCAGAGCAATGGGAGCTCCAAGGCATGCCTTATTAACATTGACATACTTTGATTAACAATCTTTTTCTTATCTAACATCTCTCTTAGACATTTACTTGTGAACTCCCTTGCTTCATCCAGTGTATTTTCATCCTCGACAGCAAGAAATGAAGCCTCGTACAGGTTAAGCATTCCAACCACGTCCTCGCGTACATAGGCCTTGAAGTTCCCTGCTTCATCCTTGATATCCTCAAATATTTCTGGCCAATAAAAACAACCATCAAACACAATGTATCAGAAGTTTATGTGTTAGTATATTAGCAAACTTCAATGTGTAATATGTAATTTTAATAAATATTAATTGGATTAGGATAGAAGCTTATAAAAATAGGCATTAAGTAATGGTTTGCATACAACATTATGCAATTCTTTTTTATTATTAATTTTTTTTAATATATACCTTGAGGTATATGATAACCATGTTGTCTTAAGAGTCTAAACCCAAGGGCTTTAAGACTAAGATCCATTCTATTCCACTTATCACGAGCTTCATAATAGCAGACATATATCATTTTCAAAATATTATTTATTTCATCTTTGAAGTGATATGATATTCCAAGCCTTTGCAAATCATCAAATAATTCGAGTGTAGCCAACGGGTTTTCCACCACAGTGTCTTCAGATATCATTGTTTTAAGTTTTAACCTTCTCTTTCAATCTATGCCACGTTATCTCGTATTTTTTGCCCTATATGATGACAAAAAGTTGGAAACTATTAGCAATAAGATGTACTTATCTAATAAGGTGGTGGAACAAGCAATATACAACAAGCAACATACCACATAGTTGTTAGTCAGTGACTGGAGGTAATCATAGGACCACGTCGAAGGAGGATAGTTTGCTGATCTTCTCACAATGGGCACGTTAGTAGCTTCGGCTATTATTTTGGGTAGTTTAGAATACACATGTGTTCGCAACCGTGCTATATTTCTTGTCTTAGTACCATTGTAAGGGCAAGCAAAGCCAAGACTGGGACATGGAATGTGAACTGAAGCCATTGCAATAGATATCGTAATTATGTAATGGATATATATGATACAGTACACCAGTATAAACAGTGTCTTGCTCGTATTTATATAGGGCATGCAGTGTGCTACTTCATTGACATATTACAATTTTGGAACTTTAATTTGTAAGGAGGACGGTTATTTTGAGGACAAGAAAAAACAAAGAAAGAAAAGGACAAATCTGAACCACACAAATCAGTAGATCTAAAATACAATATTTAGGAAAAAAAATGAAACGACCTAAAGTGAAAATTTGAACCACCTTTTTAAAACCCACTTTCACCTCTCTTTTTAAAATATTACATATCTCAAAAACCGTAAATCGTTAACCTACAAAAATTACACAATCGTGACGATCATTTAATTATCTTTCAATAGAGGGGCACTTTCATATACTTTCGACAAACTTCTTTTTTGTCTTTTCTTTTAATTCACTTTTTTTTTAATTCATGTTTTTTTTTGGGCTTTCACACGTTTTCGTCCGTTTTAATAAACTTTCGTCTGTTTTTATACGTTTTCATCCGTTTTCGTCCTTTTTCTTACATATTCGTCCGTTTTCATCCGTTTTCTTACAATTTCGTCTGTTTTCATACGTTTTCGTCCGTTTTCTTACGTTTTCGTCCATTTTTCATACGTTTTCGCCGTTTTCATATCTGCTTTTACGCTTTCATACATTTTCGTCTGTTTTCATACGTATTCGTCCGTTTTCTTACGTTTTCTTCAGTATTCATTTGTTTTTATATGTTTTCAGACGTTTTCATACGTTTCTGAATATGACAAGTGATATTCTGAATATCACAAGTGATTTTCTGAATATCACAAGTGATTTTCAACTAATAGTCTATAACATGAAAGTTACCTAAAAATCATAAGTGATTATAGCTAAAAATCACATGTGATTTTTAACCAAATCATCCGTAACCTGAAAGTTACCTAAAAATCACATGTGATTGTTAACTAATGTTTTGTAACATGAAAGTTATCTACATATAATTAATCATGTCACATGTGATAACATCTCAAATGGGAGGTGATTTGCACACCTAAAAGTATTGTGCATTGACATTTATATACTTGTGATATTCTGAATAGCACAAGTGATTTTCTTAGTATCACAGGTGATTTTCAACTAATAATCTATAACATGAAAGTTACCTGAAAATCATAAGTGATTATAGCTAACAAAATCACATGTGATTTTTGACCAATCATCCGTAACCTGAAAGTTACCTAAAAATCACATGTGATTGTTGATTAATGTTTTGTAACATGAAACTTACCTACATATCATTAATCATATCATATGAAACGTATGAAAACGGCCAAAAACGTTAAAAAAACGTATGAAAACGCCGAAAACGTATGAAAATGTCTGAAAACGGCCGAAAGTGTATACAAACGGACAAAAACGTATGAAAGCATGATACACGTAAGAAAACGGATGGAAACGTATGAAAACATCTGAAAACGGCTGAAAGCTTATAAAAATGGACGAAAACGTATGAAAGCGTAGAAACACGTATGAAAACGGACAAAAATGAGCTAAAACGTATGAAAAATTGGACGAAAACATAAGAAAACAGACGAAAACGTATGAAAACGGACGAAGATGTATGAAAACAGATGAACATGTTAAATTTTAGATTAATTTTTACCATTAAATTAAATTAAATGAATGGTGAAGATTTGTCATTTAGCATGCAATAAAAACTTAATTCCTAAATGAACTTTTCTCTAATAGTAAGATACTTTTCAAAATATACAAATATCATACGTGTATTAATTGGTCTCAATTTTTATGTTTGTAAATTGGTTTTACGTTTTATGTTTATTGTCTTTATGTATTGAGAGTGTATTAATTGCGTTTATTGCAATATAGTTTCCAAAATAAAAATAAGAATTCAAAATTTCAAATGATAGTTGCCAAAAAGCATGTTCGATGCCACGTGTCAAATGCTTGTAAGTTTTTTTACAATATAACATTTGTCATTATGCTGTTTCCCCCAAACTCTTCGGCTTTAATGTTTGGAACCGGCCCATATAACAAATTTTGGGTTTGGGATCCGACCGACCCTATTCACCCTCCTCTATCATCCTCCTCTCCGTTCGGACTAGGGGTGGAAACGAGCCGAGCCGAGCTCGAGCTCGTTAAAGCTCGGCTCGTTTATATATATAAAGCTCGAGCTCGGGCTCGAGCTCGTTTCGAGCCTTATACTTTGAGCTCGAGTTCGGCTCGTGAAAATTTTTACAAGCTCGAGCTCGACTAATTTTATGATGTTTTGAGCTCGGCTCGTTAAGCTCGTTTATACATTATAGGCGATATATATACATATATAATTAGGGGCTCGTTTAGGCTCGCATGGCTCTTGGGCTTTTGCATAGCTTCGGGCTCGAGCCGATTATTAAATGAGCCCAAAATTAGGAAACCGAGCTCGTTTTAAGCTCGGTTGGATTCGAGCTTTTTACCGAACCGATCCCGAGCTTTTCACGAGCGACTCGGCTCGTTTCCACCCCTAGTTCGGACCATCACCCGACGACCACTTACACCGGCCGATTAACCGGCACCCGATCCAAGCTCATGAATTTGCGTATTATTCGTTCTACAGTGGACTGTGATGGGATGTACAGTAAAAGGAGCAATAAATTGATTATTTTAATCGAAAGTGTGGAATTAACTTTATTTAATCCATAGTTACTGTTGGGTTGACCCATTTATAATACCTGCTATTGCAAGTTATCCTAACACTTGCTATTGCAATAACATCAATTTTATTTCTTCATGGTTGCAGTTGAACATGAGAAGATGAGGCACGCAGAGAACTACAAGCATCTTCAAGTGATAGAAAACAGTTAACTCACTATAGCTCGGGAACTGGAAAAGTTCAGTGTTGACATAGCTACTGCTGAAAAAAGAACTCGCGAACCTGCAGCAATAGCAAATCCAAATCCAGTTATGCATTTGGATGCATTTAAGATGAAATATCAAGTCACTTCTTTTATAATGAAGGCAACTCTTTGTAATCACATGCTTGACAGCTTCTGACAGATTAATAGTAAAACTTTTTAGATAAACATGTTTTAATTCATATATATTGCAACTCTTGCAACTGCAATTATGTTTTAAGTCAATTATGTATTAAACGAAGCTTAAAATACTTTTTTAGACAAACGACTCGCAGGGAAGCGCGGGTTTAAATCCACGTTATTAAAAAAAAAGTTATGATTTTTCTTCTCAAAACTCTCTTTTATTTGTTGTTACAGATTATCGATAAATAGATATAGATTATAGATAGATAGATTGAGAGATCTTTATAAATTCTCGAAGACATTTTTCCCTTCGTGTAGGTATTAAAATTTGAACTATCAAATCACATGTATTTATGGTGTGATTGTGAGTTTGATATATGGTTATCGATAGTAAAGATTTTTGGGCGGTTTAGGGTTAGGGTTGTGTAAGTCTATAGAAGTTTTGTGGATTGTTTTTTTTTTCTCTGTTTTTCCTTTTTTTAATAAATTGATTTTGCGTGCTTGAGTGTATGAATTTTATTTAGACATCGGTATCAATCAAAAATCATTTTATGACCTTACTTTATTTAGGTAACTTCATTTAAAAGAACAATCAAAAATATAAATACACTGCTGACTACTTTATAGATCACTCGAATATTATTCTAAAATGACAAATAATGATATCTGAAAAAGTATTTTACATCTCGTAATACGTAAGTTAAAACTTAAAAATCATGTGTAACCATGTATGTTATACGGAGTTGTTAAACTACTCGTTAAGATAGTAAATTAACATTTGTCCAAAATGAGGTGTTTCAGTTCGTTCTCCCTTGCGACTATCTCATTGGTGATAAACTTAAAAGATATAAATTTCTATAAGTTGACAATAGCGTATATTTTATTTTTATAGTAAAAACGTAAAATAGGTGGTCCACGAATGTCCCTATCTTTAAAAAAAAAAAAATGATACATGAACCTAAACGTAGGCCTAAAATTAGACCTAAAACCACTTGGCGTCATCATGATGGGTTATAAAATAAGTGGGTCCCTATCTGTAGCCATCAGGATTTTGACACGTGGTTTTAGGTACAAGTTTAGGCCTAAGTTTAGGTTCATGTATCATATATCTTAAAAAAAAAAAAAAAAAAAAACTTTCAATTGACTAATAGAAAAGCTTAATTGCAAAATCGATCTCTTTTATTAGCCAATTAAAAAGTCAAATTGAATCAATCAATCAACATGCATCTAAATTTCTTTTAGTAACAAAAACATCCAAAAATTGATGTGTGAAAATTAAAAGAAAAAATATTAAAAAATAAGCAATTAATAAAACTTTAGTTGTTAAATTTTAAATAAATTATATTAATTTTAGTAAACTTATGAGTTTCTATGTTTTTAATAACTCAATCAATTCGATAAATATTTCTAAAGTTTGTACTCCCTAAATTTTATATTTTATTAAAAAAACATATAAAGTTGAATTACCAGTAGCTTTTAAGCAAAAAATCCTAAAACTTATAAAATCATATGGAACACAATACATAAATAAAATATAACAAACATTAAGTTAAACATATATATCTACAATAATATTAAGAGCATAATTGACCAATTGATTCTAATAAGATAATTATATATTATCATTATGTATTAAATCAATGCATAAAATTATATATATCAAAATGAATGTATGAGTTAATGTGGTATGTAAATTAATACACAAAATTATACATATATGAACGACTTATGTTATTTCTTGAGATTAAGTAAGGAGATCCCGAAAAATATTTTTTTACTATTCACGATCAATAATGACTCACGTTATTTATACTAAATTATAAAGCATTTGAGACTTCCTATAAAAGCAAGTCTTAAAATTTTAAGACAAAAAACATTACTATGAAAGGAAAATTTAAAAATTAATGTAAAATATAAAAAAATTAACTCTCATTTAAACCATATATTAGCCCCCTCCAATAATAATATATTTTAATAGAATTGTTTATAAAAAAAACTTATTAAACTTATAGCCACCAATTTAATGCTATAATTTGAAATATAAAAGACATTGTTAATAATCTATATGTTCTACTTTTGAAAAACATATATATATTACGTTATAAAATATTTGAAACATGCTAAATAAGAAAAGTTGAAAAATATTTGTTCGCCACAAAAATAATCATCGGGTACCGCTACCGCATTGTGCGGGTATCTTTCTAGTTCCTCTTAATAAGTTTAACTCGTGTAAAAACACGTGTTATTGAGATAAATTAAATTGATTTATCTCAAACTTGACAAGTTACAATGTCCCTTCAAGTTTGTTTTGATTTTGCTTATTGCATTCACATATCTTGGTGTTGTGTTCTGGAATTGTATCAATGTTGTAGTCAAATTATACAACATATTAGACTGTTTGTTTTAAGAAACAACTAGCAATAGTTTTTATGCAAATATACACGTCAAGTACTCGTGCATTCAAAGTATCATATTGTTGAATTTCAAGACATATATTTGTAAGAATATGATATAT
>OU343221.1:45439191-45629318 GCA_910596185.1 Chrysanthemum makinoi
TTCAACTAATAGTCTATACAAAGTTACCTAAAAATCATAAGTGATTATAGCTAAAAATCACATGTGATCTTTGACCAAATCATCCGTAACCCAAAGTTACCAAAAAATCACATGTGATTGTTAACTAATGTTTTGTAACATGAAAGTTATCTACATATAATTAATCATGTCACATGTGATAACATCTCAAATGGGAGGCATTTGCACACCTAAAGATTGCGGCTCGACATTTATACGCACTTGTGATATCAAATATCACAAGTGATTTTCTTAGTATCACAAGTGATTTTCAACTAATAATCTATAACATGAAAGTTACCTGAAAATCATAAGTGATTATAGCTAAAAATCACATGTGATTTTTGACCAATCATCCGTGAACTCGAAGTTACCTAAAAATCACATGTGATTGTTGATTAATGTTTTGTAACATGAAACTTACCTACATATCATTAATCATATCATATGAAACGATGAAAACGCCAAAAACGCTAAAACGTATGAAAACGCCGAAAACGTATGAAATCGTCCTAAAACGGCCGAAGTGTATAAAACTGACAAAAACGTATTAAAAGCATGAAACACGTAAGAAAACCGATGGAAACATATGAAAACATCCGAAAACGGCCGAAGCTATAAAATGGACGAAAACGTATGAAAGCGTAGAGAAACACGTATGGAAAACGGACAAAATGAGCTAAAACGTATGAAAATTGGACGAAAACATAAGAAAAACAGATAAAACGTATGAAAACGGGACGAAGATTTATGAAAAGATGAAAAACGGACGAAAATACGAAAAATGTATTTAAAAACGATCTAAAACATATAAAACTCTCTTCAAAACAATCGAAAACGTATGAAAATGAACGAAAACGTATGAAAACGAACGAAAACGTATTAAAGCAAAAACAACGTGAATTAAAAAAAAAAAAAAAAATGTGAATTAATAAGAAAGAAAAGAAAATAAGAAAATACAAAGACGAGGACTTACCTTGAACATATTAAATTTTAGATTAATTTTTACCATTAAATTAAATTAAATGCATGGTGGAGATTTGTCATTTAAAGATGCAATAAAAACTTAATTCCTAAATGAACTTTTCTCTAATAGTAAGATACTTTTCAAAATATACAAATATCATACGTGTATTAATTGGTCTCAATTTTTATGTTTGTAAATTGGTTTTACGTTTTATGTTTATCGTCTTTATGTATTGAGAGTGTATTAATTGCGTTTATTGCAATATAGTTTCCAAAATAAAAATAAGAATTCAAAATTTCAAATGATAGTTGCCAAAAAGCATGTTCGATGCCACGTGTCAAATGCTTGTAAGTTTTTTTACAATATAACATGGGTTGAGTTATTAATACCCCCATTATTTACCCTTTTTTATTTTTTATTTTTATTTTTATAATTTTGCTTTTATATCAAAAGCTATAAACCTCAAATGCTGAATCAGAAATATAAAGTTTTAATAGCCAAACGCTTTAAAACTGCAGTAAATACGCGAATGTAAAACTCGCAAAAACTCTAGTACAGACTCTGAAAATGGGACAAAGGGATACGCTGGCAGTGCCACGTATTGCGTAGCAATAGAAGGACCCTATAACATTTGTCATTATGCTGTTTCCCCCAAACTCTTCGGCTTTAATGTTTAACCTACCCATATAACAAATTTTGGGGTTGGGATCCGACCGCACCCTATTCACCCTCCTCTATCATCCCTCCCTCCTGCCTCGACCAAAATGAACGGTAGCTGCTAGCTCAGTTTATATATATTAAAAGCTCGAAGTCTGGCCTCGAGCTCGCTTTGCCTTATACCTTGAACAAAATGTCAAGATCGGATCCTACCCAGATCGTTCGTCTTTGCAAGATCGCGATCGTAAGATCGGATCGGGATTTTAAGATCCTACTCTAATGTTATTTCTTAATAGTTTATGTAATTTTATACAAATTTACAAATTCTAATACATTATAACCATAAAATACTATGAATGTTTCTTATAAATGTTGTCCTAAATTATGATTATAAAATGTTTAAAAAGATTAACATGTTGTTTTTTGAATTTATAAACAAGCAACCCATAAATTTGTAGTTTTTTGTTTGTAACCGAGAAAGTAAGATCGGATCTGGATAGATCGTAAGATCGTATGGTCATGATCGGATCCTATAAGATCTTAAGCTAGAAAGATCCTATGTAGGATCCTGGATCGCTTTTGCTTGGCAGATCGTGAAAATCAGAAGATCCTAAGAGATCGTGATCTTGACTCCCCTACTATGAGCTCGAGTTCTGCGCTCGCGGAATTTACCTCGCGCCCCTGCTAATTTTATGATGTTTTGAGCTCCGCTCGTAAGCTCGTTTATACGATAGACGATATATATATATATATAATTCTAGCTGCTAGGCTCAGCGAGCCTACCTGAGCTTGACAGAGCTCGCTCGAAGCTCGATTATTAAATGAGCCCAAATTAGGCTCGAGCTCTGCTCGAAAGCTCTGTTGTTTTCCCTTGCTCGAAATTTTATCGATCCGATCCCGAAATTTTCACGAATGGCCGGGCCGTTTCTCTTACACCCCCTGTTCACCATCACCCGACGCACACTTTACACCGCCGATTAACCGACCATCCAAGCTCATGAATTTGCGTATTATTGTGGACTGTGATGGGATGTACAGTAAAAGGAACAATAAATTGATTATTTTAATCGAAAGTGTGGAATTAACTTTATTTAATCCATAGTTAGAGCACTCCCATTCTACACGCTGCAACGGCGTTAAACCCCAAAATCAAGCCAAATAACGCTATTAAGTGTTATACCCGCAGAAGTAAAGCAGCTTCACTGTTAGTCCCCGGCGCTAAGTGGACTAACGCTGCTACTTAATAAAAATAAAAAAAATCATTTTACTCCCTAAACCATTTCAAATAAATTTTCACTTACACCCCCCAACCTATTCAAATTCAAATTTAAATTGACCTGGCCAATCGGCATGATAAATTCAAATTCAAATTTGAAATTTAAAAATCAAATATGAGAGGGATTTATTCAATTTCAAAATCAACTCGCTTATATATACAACTCTACCAGAAATAGAACACACACACACACACAAGTTACACACACAACTCACACACAAAAATGTCTCGAAAGATTTTTCTCACAATTTCCAAATTTCGTAAAGTTTAAAGCCAAATGCCTTTCCAACTCTATTGGAACCTCGAAAAGCATTTACACCACCGTAAAATGTCTTTCCTGTGGGTTTTGAAAACATCTCTGCATCCCAATTGTTCCAAGTTCACTGGGTGAAATCCACGTGTGGATTTTCAAACCACCCCAAATGTTTGGCTTCCTCCCAAGAACCTAACAGATTAAGAAAAACGTAGTGAGATTATGGAAGAGCGGAGACGCTGGGGTTCCGCACAGCAAAAGCATATGTGAAGCTCTCCGCTCAGAAAGCATTAAACCCTTCACATAATGGAGAGTCGATACTTTAATTTGCTTTATTCTCCCACAACCAGCTCGATAATGACCTCGACGACTCGCTTTTTAAAGTTTAGTTAGTTTCCTTTTATTTTCACAAGATTTTAATTGCGTTTTTTTTAACTCGTGATTGTAATATGTTTTAGTTTTAATGAAATGTTTGTTTTATTTTAATAAATGAAGTGTTTGTTTTGGGCTTTGAAATTGAAAATACGAAATATTATTGGTGTTATTGTTATCGGACATGTATGGATGTTGGGGACATTAATGTTAAATGTTAAAGTTCGACACGCTACCGACGCGACTCGCTAAGTATTTGTTATAAGTTATGAATGGGAGTGCTCTTACTGTTGGGTTGACCCATTTATAATACCTGCTATTGCAAGTTATCCTAACACTTGCTATTGCAATAACATCAATTTTATTTCTTCATGGTTGCAGTTGAACATGAAAAGATGAGGCACGCAGAGAACTACAAGCATCTTCAAGTGATAGAAAACAGTTAACTCACTATAGCTCGGGAACTGGAAAAGTTCAGTGTTGACATAGCTGCTGCTGAAAAAAGAACTCGCGAACCTGCAGCAATAGCAAATCCAAATCCAGTTATGCATTTGGATGCATTTAAGATGAAATATCAAGTCACTTCTTTTATAATGAAGGCAACTCTTTGTAATCACATGCTTGACAGCTTCTGACAGATTAATAGTAAAACTTTTTAGATAAACATGTTTTAATTCATATATATTGCAACTCTTGCAACTGCAATTATGTTTTAAGTCAATTATGTATTAAACGAAGCTTAAAATACTTTTTTAGACAAACGACTCGCAGCGAAGCGCGGGTTTAAATCCACGTTATTAAAAAAAAAGTTATGATTTTTCTTCTCAAAACTCTCTTTTATTTGTTGTTACAGATTATCGATAAATAGATATAGATTATAGATAGATAGATTGAGAGGATCTTTAATAAATTCTCGAAGACATTTTTCCCTTCGTGTAGGTATTAAAATTTGAACTATCAAATCACATGTATTTATGGTGTGATTGTGAGTTTGATATATGGTTATCGATAGTAAAGATTTTTGGGCGGTTTAGGGTTAGGGTTGTGTAAGTCTATAGAAGTTTTGTGGATTGTTTTTTTTTTCTCTGTTTTTTCCTTTTTTTTAAATAAATTGATTTTGCGTGCTTGAGTGTATGAATTTTATTTAGACATCGGTATCAATCGAAAATCATTTTATGACCTTACTTTATTTAGGTAACTTCATTTAAAAGAACAATCAAAAATATAAATACACTGCTGACTACTTTATAGATCACTCGAATATTATTCTAAAATGACAAATAATGATATCTGAAAAAGTATTTTACATCTCGTAATACGTAAGTTAAAACTTAAAAATCATGTGTAACCATGTATGTTATACGGAGTTGTTAAACTACTCGTTAAGATAGTAAATTAACATTTGTCCAAAATGAGGTGTTTCAGTTCGTTCTCCCTTGCGACTATCTCATTGGTGATAAACTTAAAAGGATGAAAGTATATTTGCTATAAGTTGACAATAGCGTATATTTTATTTTTATAGTAAAAACGTAAAATAGGTGGTCCACGAATGTCCCTATCTTAACTTAATTGTTATCGTTGTTTGTAAGATTATCCATAAATATTCTTTCATTTTTTCATCTCCTTATCTCTTATATAATCAAGAAAAGTACATAATTAAAAGTGAATGATATTGATTTAACCAAACTTTACTGGCACTGCACTCCAAACCACTTGGCGCCATCCTGATTTCGCTATAAAAATAAAGGTCCTATCTGTACCATCAAGATGATGACACTGTTGCGCCTGCTTTTCAAGTTCAAGTATCATATCTCTTAAAAAACTTTCAATTGACTAATAGAAAAGCTTAATTGCAAAATCGATCTCTTTTATTAGCCAATTAAAAAGTAAAATTGAATCAATCAATCAACATGCATCTAAATTTCTTTTCGTAACAAAAACATCCAAAAATTGATGTGTGAAAATCAAAAGAAAAAACATTAAAAAAATAAGCAATTAATAAAACTTTAGTTGTTAAATTTTAAATAAATTATATTAATTTTAGTAAACTTATGAGTTTCTATGTTTTTAATAACTCAATCAATTCCATAAATATTTCTAAAGTTTGTACTCCCTAAATTTTATATTTTATTAAAAAAACATATAAAGTTGAATTAGCTTTTAAGCAAAAAATCCTAAAACTTATAAAATCATATGGAACACAATACATAAATAAAATATAACAAACATTAAGTTAAACATATATATCTACAATAATATTAAGAGCATAATTGACCGATTGATTCTAATAAGATAATTATATATTATCATTATGTATTAAATCAATGCATAAAATTATATGAATCAAAATGAATGTATGAGTTAATGTGGTATGTAAATTAATACACAAAATTATACATATATGAACGACTTATGTTATTTCTTGAGATTAAGTAAGGATATCCCGAAAATTATTTTTTTACTATTCACGATCAATAATGACTCACGTTATTTATACTAAATTATAAAGCATTTGATACTTTCTATAAAAGCAAGTCTTAAAATTTTAAGACAAAAAACATTACTATGAAAGGAAAATTTAAAAATTAATGTAAAATATAAAAAAATTAACTCTCATTTAAACCATATATTAGCCCCCTCCAATAATAATATATTTTAATAGAATTGTTTATAAAAAAAACTTATTAAACTTATAGCCACCAATTTAATGCTATAATTTGAAATATAAAAGACATTGTTAATAATCTATATGTTCTACTTTTGAAAAACATATATATATTACGTTATAAAATATTTGAAACATGCTAAATAAGAAAAGTTGAAAAATATTTGTTCGCCACAAAAATAATCATCGGCATACCGCTACAATGCGACGCATGGTATCTTCTCTAGCCTCTTAATAAGTTTAACTCGTGTAAAAACACGTGTTATTGAGATAAATTAAATTGATTTATCTCAAACTTGACAAGTTACAATGTCCCTTCAAGTTTGTTTTGATTTTGCTTATTGCATTCACATATCTTGGTGTTGTGTTCTGGAATTGTATCAATGTTGTAGTCAAATTATACAACATATTAGACTGTTTGTTTTAAGAAACAACTAGCAATAGTTTTTATGCAAATATACACGTCAAGTACTCGTGCATTCAAAGTATCATATTGTTGAATTTCAAGACATATATTTGTAAGAATATAATATATATGCAATTCCATCAACTAGTTAAGATCAAGTCTATATTAGTCTATTTTAGGGAGATTCTATACATGAGGAGGAGGGTATGGATCAAATTGAATAAGGAATGGTAAGTTTTTTATTGTATATATATATATATATATATATATATATATATATATATATATATATATATATATATATATATATATATATATATATATATATATATATATATATATATAAATAAATTTACTTTCGTTCATTATTATTATTATTAAATAATTAAAATTTTACATAAGATTAATTATTAAAAAAATTAACTATACATTTAATTATTTATATAAACCCTAATAATAATAATAATAATAATAATAATAATGGATGGGTTTCCTGTAGAAGAGGTCGACATTAGGCCTGCGGGTGAGTGGACAAATCTTTACGTCCTATGATATATTGCTCTATTCTTGAGACAAAGGCATGATGTGATGTGTCGATTTGACATGGTCGCTCTTGACACAAACTAATATGGTTGACTCTCGCACTGGCTCGCGTATGGTGGTCGGCAAAATAAGCAACGTAGTTGTCAAGCATATACGACTAAATGTGCAAACATTGGATATAGGTTTCTTCCCTTCTCATTCTCTTCTTTTGGAAAGCTTGAGAAGGATACGGTAACATTACTAAAGCGGATCCGAAGTTTCTCGTTGACTCAGGAGATTGGTGCACGCGCCGATCACATTTTTACTAGGATTAACTTTGCTATAGCTAGAGGAAAGGGAGGCCCAATTAGTTTTCCGGCTCCCCACTAATTTCTTGTAAATCCTATGATTTTCTAATGAAGTGATGTTTTATAAAGAAAAATAATAAAAATAACAACAGTAATAATAATAATATAAATAGATAAAAATTATATATTTAATATAAAAATAATTATTAAAAAATTAATTATATATTTATATATTTATATATAATATAATAGTAATATTATAAAACTAATTATTATTTATTTTTTATACTAGGTAATATATTAATAATAATTAATAATAACGATAAATAATAAATACTAGTATTTAACTTGTAAGTGTCTAAATTCCAACATAACTCAACACATTCTATCAAGATTACTATGTAATCTGAATTACATCACTGGACGTAATTGGTTATAATCTAATTACATTTTCTTGCAAACCAAACAAGCAATCTTTTATATAATAAAGGAATTACATCATTTCGGAGTGATTTTATCAATTCATTCTTATTGAAAAAACAATTGGGCCAATAGGAGAGCTCGATTTCACCACGTAAGCAAAATCGTGTGATGTGATTGGTTAATAAAAGTCAAAACTAAAATAATTTTGGTCAAACTTTAATAAATTTGGTGGAGAAATTTGATTGATAAAAAAAACACATAAAAATATAGGTGTCAATTTGTGAAAACAAAAACTTAAAAAAGATGAGGTAATTAATAAAACTTTAGTGGTTGAATTTTTAAAAATTATATATAGTTAAGTGTAATATTATAAGCATCTATGCTTTTTAATAACTTTTGATTATAAACAAATACCTCCTTATACTTTATACCATTTATACTTTATATCTTAAAATATACAATGTATATGTTGTTTTAAAATAACAACATATAAATTTGCATAAGACTTAGCATCAATTTTTTTACTATATACGTTCAATAAGGACTCATTTATTTCATTTTTAAAAGTTTAATGTATGCGGACACGAGTTTACATTTTAAATACTACTAAATTATCAAAAACGGTAATATAATTATCAAATCAGTAAGCACGGTTACTTTAATATAAAAATAAATATACGCTATTGTACTTATAACAATGACTCGTGTAATTTTTATTTATTTATATAAGGATATCTAGAAGAACATTTTTTAAAAAATTTAAGGAGTATACTTTAGTTTTATCAACGCTCATTATGTGCTATTAAACTTGCATCATATTTACAACATAATATCAGTAGTGAAATCTTTTATATAATAAAACAAAACCTTTATTGGGAATTTTTAATTTCAAAAAAATCAAACCATGCTTTATTTAGTAATATTTTTTTAATTTTTGTTATTTTTTTTATTTTAAAAATAATTAAACCTAATTATTTCTTAATTTGTCTCAAAATTCTTTTAAAAACGTCTATTATACTCACATGTATAAAGAAACTGAAAATACATATGGGCCTCAATGCTATTTTTCATAATTGTAGACGAAAAGTGTAAATTTATAAATAAAAAAAAACCGTGACTCCTCTCAATCTCTCATCACCCCATCCACTATTCATCTCTCTTTCACCAACACATCCATCCTTTTTCATATCACCAACACATTCATCCTCTTTCAATGAAAAACAACGAAACCTGATCATTAACCATTCATCGTATTTCATCAAAAAATGACCTCACTACCAGCATACATCCACCATCACCTTCATCGCCTGGACAAGTACCCAATCCCCAATTTTTTATAGTTGCTTTACGAAGATGGTGAGATCATCTTTGGTTATTTTTTTAGCGATTTCGTTTGTTCTATTTAGCAACGGCCCTCTTTATTGATTCCATGTGTGATTTCAAGGTATTAGATGTACGTACATAGATTATTAGGGCTATGATAGGGATTCAGTGATTGATTGTTGTTGTGGGAAAATTTCCTTTGTGCGTATGTTGCAGTTAATGTGTCTTTAGTAACATAGTTTTGAGTGGTCATGTTCTCAAGTACCTTGGACTATTGATGTTTTTGGCCATTCTTGATTGCCTGTTAAACTTGAAAACGGGTCAAACAGATTAGATATACCCATCGTTTTTCATATGTTAACATATGCACCTTTTATTTTTTGTGGGTGCAAGTAAAAGGGCTGCAATTTTTTATGAATATGACAGGACCCGGCGATGTTTTCAAAGCATCTTCAGCCAATAAATGGGCATGGTCATGTCTGTCACTATGCCTAATATGAATACTGAAAAGTGACTCATTAGAATCAGAACTCCATTCAGACGCATTAATTCACTCAAGTAGGAATGATCTTCTGGCCTTTCCATTATTTGAAGGGGTGGAGATTTTGTGGATGATATGCTACAAAGTGTTGATTCAAGAATGACCAAACGGTGATAGTATTGCGTAAGAAGGATTGTTATGCTCCTCCTCGATATGATGGATGTTTCCATCTCTAACGATGATTGAAAGCAAGTAGTCCGGTGCTTGGGGAAGCAATTCGAGCGGGCTCGTAGTTTGGTTCTGGATCCATTTGGTTTATAGCTACTCAACAATTGTTCTGATTGTAATTTAATATGTGGAAAAGGGATTATTATAGAACTTCTTGCGCAAAGATTATCATCATCCAGATTAGCTTAGGAAATTCTACCTTTTCCACGGCAATGCTCAGGACCCAGTACGTCTAAAGAAATGTTAGTTATAAATGCATAAGATACAATGTTCATCTCTATCTTTCTAACTAAATAACAACCAAAGTATGAGGACACTAAGATCGATCACATGCATAGAAACTCATACAATGAACAAAAGTTTACAACCCACCTGTGAGTTCTACTTGCACAATCTGTTGTTGTATTGTAGTTGATCTTTCAAAATGCATTCGTGTACAGATTAAATAGATGTTATCGGTTTACAGAAAGTGGACATTAATATTCTGAAACGGTTAAACAATGCTTTTAAGCGATTAATAGCCTCCTGAATATTGATTAATCTTTGTATTCATGTATACTAGGATTAACTCCTAATAGATTTACTAAAAACCATCTCATAAACCAGATAATCCTTAAGAGTTAAGAGTATGGGTGCTCAACAATGTCGAAGATAATTAGAGGCGAGATGATTCTTTCTCCACATTCAAGTTTATTTTAATTATTCTCAATCATTATTGCATGTTCTCTACCCTTATATCTAGCCACACTCTTCTTTAGCTACTGTTCAATAAAATGTGCATATGACTATGGATTTACTTGTCGTACACATCGTGACCCAATTCATGACCTTGGCACATCTCGCTCTCTTCGACATGCACCAAAGTTGCACAAGTGGGACCAAGGTTATATATATATATATATATAGGGGATATGTTTGCTACAATTATTGTAGCCAATAGGCTACAATCCTTCACTAAAATCACACAAGAAAGATTCAGGGACCCACAAAAATAACTCAGGGACCCACAAAATAATTCAGGGACCCGCAAATTGTAATACAAAATTGTAAAGAGTTGGCTACACTAAATTGTAGCTAATATATTCCCATATATATATATATACTAGACTATAGACCCGCGGGTTTCGCGGGTGGTAAATAAAAATAACTTGAAATATACGAAATATGTTTTCGTTTATTAAAATAAAACATTCACGAGATATACAATGTAAATCTATACACAGATAAAGCATTATATGTATATCAATAATATCACGACTATCGAACCTGTAATAAATTCACCAAAGACCGTAATATTTTTAAACAACTCAGAGCATCAAAACATTCAACAACAATGAAATCCCAATCTGTATGATGCTCAACAAAGACATTTGGGATGGCATTTCCTTCGATAACACCCCTCATTAATCTTAGCTTTAAACACCTTAGCCATTCAACCTTGGGAGTAGGGCAAAGTTACATCATGTCAAAATGGATTCCATCACCATTTTAGGCCATTATATCAGTAATATATATCGACATTAAAGGCTATTCTTGTACACACACATACAAGAGTGAAGTGCTTTCAACCCTGCAAAATCGTGAGTGTGGCAAGATATCCACGAATATCACCTGTGAATATCCCCATCCTTGAACATCTGCTATAGACACAAACTTTTCTTGGCTTGGAGGTATTGTGATATTAAAATTTTGAAAATTGAGATGTTCCTAAATCAGCCATCAAGTTTACTCGGAGCTTACATGCATTGATACACTTCCACATGCCACATAGCTTTATAGCCCAAAACTTTGTAACATGCATTATAATTTTGGAAAATTAGTGAAAGCTCAAAACTTTGTAACATGAACAACCTAAAGGTAACAGATATCAAATAAATGGCTTACAAAGTAAGAGTGCATCAAATATGATTAAGAAAACAAAAGACATAGTAATCACCCGTTCTTTTATTATTTTGGTAAAACTAAGCATTTCGAAAGTTGGCATGCCATTTAATACCTGTGGCCAGGTTTATAACTAAACACCTACAAAAGCAAAGCCATATATTGATTTTTCTTGTAATATATTTTACTAGCTTCATAGCCCGCCCGAATGGGCGGGCTAGCTTCATGATAATACATGGCGAATTATAAAAATGTATGTAAAAGCAATCGTGTAAGATATATTGAAAAAGATGATAAAGTTGTTTTTTAATAAAATTCTATGCTGCTTATTCAAATACAAAAAGATGGGAAGATTTAATTGCCGCATGTACTAAATCGTGTCTCATGCCATTAGGAATAACAGGAAGAATTTGTCGGAAATCGCCATAAAAAAAACAACTTTGCCGGCAAAAACTTGTTTAGAAGGTACGGGTGCTACATATATCTCTCAATCTCCTGTTTAGACTGCAGCAACCAAACACATGACATATAAATTAGAAAAGTTACCACTTTACCTCTTTTCAACATTACATTAGTTTATAGTTACTTCATTATTTTGGTCTTTGGAGAGTAGGAATATAATGCAACTTTAATTGCATAAAAACTTAATTAACTGATATGCTAAAAAAGAAATACCGACTTGAAGTCGTATCCTTGTAATTGCTACATTACCTCAGGTGACATAGTTACAAAAGTGTAAAGCTTAAGTTAGTTAATTTTCTAAATTATTTGATATAGCGCATTGTATGAGAATTAGTGACTGAGACGCATTACCAAAGCATGCCACAACAAATGTGTTCCTCGCACGCTGTCGTCACTAAAATCAAATAAGCAAGCAGAAACACCAAAATCACCTTGCTTTATTGCAACGTGGTCGCTAATAAGGATGTTTCCACCCCTTTGCGCACAACCAAAACTGATCCATATTAAAATAGCATTCAAACAAAAAATGATTAAAGACCAAAAAAGGATATTTTAAACAAAAGCTAAGCAATTGTATTCGACAAATACAACACATGATCACCGATATGCAAAATCACCGCCATTGAGTTGTAACTATATTTGTAATAGAGAACAAAAACATATCCATGTGAAAAGTTATGGGTTTATAGCAAATCTTGAACCATCATATTATGAAGTATGTATGTGTGTGATATATAATGAAGTATATATAGGTACACAAGTATACCTTGTGCTTTACCCTTGATCTTTAAAGCGAATTTTACAGCAAGCTCAAATAATTATTGCAACTTTAACAAAGGTCTCTTCGACAAATCCCCTAGAAGTAAGTACAAGGGTACCTAAAATAAAATCAACATGTAGATGTTTTTGGTTAATATTGACGAGATGTGTTAACAAAGAAATGCTCCTCTATGCATAAAGTAAAATTGTACTTCTTCCATAGAAATGCTCCTCTATGCATACAAAGTAAAAATCTTCTTTACGTAAAGATCACATTTCCATCATTGATATATTTGGTATTTGGCATTGATTCAAGGAACCAATCCTTATGGGCCACTTTACCGTACTTGAATTAAAATTTAAAGCACTTAAATTCGAAACTAAATTAGTTATATAACTCTAAAGGCCGTGATCTAACCTCTACTTGAGAATAAACTAATCCCTTCCCTTTAACTTACTTCTCCTGGTGATGGGACATATCCATGCTCAATCCATGTATCTATAATCATTTCAAGCCTATCCTATACATCAAATTCGGATAAATGAGGTACTATACACAGCTTGTAAAGGTTTTAGTAAAAAGGTAATTTGTCTAACATTAGTTAATGTTTGCAAACGCATGTGTTTCAAACTCTAATATTTCCCGTATAGATCAATGGATGTAAGTAGTGGGTAGACGAAAAAGGATAAAGCTGCTTGCAATCTTCTTGCATCATTAAAAAGTTAGATGATGTAAAAATGTGATCTTTTTTTATCATTAGTAATTTTACCCATATATGTGGTCAGGGAAGACGAAACTTTGGTTGTTCTTTCCATAACATTCAAGGCTGCACAACAAACTTTTAATCACATTGAACAGTATACAAAGTATAATATAAGAAAGAGAGAAAACACATGAGTAAAACATGAACCAACCTGTTCCTTGGCAGAAACTTCGTTGTGGTTATCTGCTACTGAAAACAACAGATGTCGAGTACTTAGCTCTCAATAATTCATAGAAAAGAACAATGATTTATTACACTTTAAAGCATGTTATTGACAAAATACTGATTGATGGGTTATGGGACTAAAAATACCTTCAAGTTTGTACCAAAATCATATGTCTTATAGACGCATGGAACCGAATTGATCCAAAACAATTTTAGATCTTATTCATGAAACACTATTCAGATATAATAAACAACAATATACGGTATGGATCTTTTGAGGACAATTCAGAATCAAGTTTTCAAACTTCAAGTTGTCACACAAGCATTCTTATATCTTTACTGATTCAAGATCAAACCATAGAGCTTGAGTACCATCACAAGTTGTATACCATTTCCTATAACAATTCAGACACTTAATTATCATCCAAAGCTATTGTATTGCACACTATAACATGGAACAAAAAATATCACTTAAGAAACATTACATTTTCACGCAACAAATTTTCCCCTCCAAATCATAACTTAAGTAGTAGTTTTATATTATGCTATATTAAGCTACTGATTTGATGTTGCACTTCTTGGAATTATGTGACTTGTATTTCTCCTACTAAGGGACTCTACTTGTAGCAGATTAGCACTTATAGAAAGCCTTCAATCCAAAGTTTGTCAATGAAGCTTCCTAACAAAATCATAGTTCTATATATGATAACTTACCAATGGTTGTTAATGTCACCATTGAATAAATGCACCAACTGATATTAACATCAATCAAGTTAAGCAAAAGTTAATGATAATAAGCTATAATTCTAACAAATATTCTTCTCATTTGCACCCAATAGACTTAATTCATCATCACAAATGGGAAAAAAATCTACCTGTATTGGTTTTACTTTGAGGCATTTCACCGACCACTTGGCGAGTTTTCGCATCAAACATGTGATAGCTGAAGTCAAACATAAATCAATAATTAAACATTCAACATTGAAAATCAATGTAGAATTCCTTAGGAATGAAACTGTGATGTAGCTCGTTTGATTTCAAAGAAAACACCTCTAAAACATATAGATACCTTGTTAATATAGATTATCTTCAAAACATAATTAGGAAAACACTTAATTAATCATTAAAAAAAACATAATTAATCCTTTGAACAAACAGATTAATAAAATCGATAAAACTGCAAAGAAAAAAAAACAATTGCAAACTCATTACCTTGATCAAAAGCATCTCTGATCATCATTGATGAAGTAGCATGGGGCGAAAATTAAGGAATATGTGTAATGAACCTTCGAAAATGAATCGTGGTTGGGAACTGATTTTATGAGATTCAAAATTATTAATTGGAGGAGTGTGTGATTTAGGGATTGTTTTGGAATTATAATATGCATTTTGTTATTTGGGGGTATTTGATTTTGAAATGCCGAATGAAATGGTGGATGATGATATTGTTTGACCAAAGATTGAAGATGAATTTGATTTAGCAGCGAATGAAATGGGGAAGTTATGAAGAAGTGTTGACTGGCATTGAATTTTTAATGAAAAAGCTGCATAAGTACAAAGTGAAGTATATTACTTTGGAAGTAGAAGATGATAAACAAATATGTGGATTGCCTCGGTTGAGGCGAGGTGTGATTGTTGAGACCCATGTTCGAATCTTGGCTACTACCAATTTTTTTTTATATAATGTATCCGGATGCAGTGCCAAGGTGGCATTTCCACCTCATCATAGAGGCGCCATGTCATCATTAAAATGCCTAGTAAGCATTATACATGTGGCATGTGTAGCCTCATATATATATATAGATAAGTCTCACAGTCACAACTACCCTTTTATGTTGTAGAATTTCAATTGTACAACAATGACCATGTATTATGTATGGACCTAAATCGATACCTATTGTGGCAATATGATGGCAATACTTAATCGATGCCTATTGTGGCAATAAGGAAACATCAAATTTTGATCGAAATAAGTAGTCATGAGTTGAGAGACGAGAAATAGTACTTACGCCTCAACGCTTGGTGAAAGCAAATTAATTAACTTCGGAAGTGAGCTAAGAAGAGGTTCCTGCACATAAACATGATACATCACACACTTAAAACTTAAAAATTATATAATTGCTCTAATTTACCTTTTTTATTCGTTGCCCAATCACGCCGGTCGATTCAATTCGAATTTCATCCAACCTCACTTGAAGTAACAGTGAAATTTCCATATCAGTATCGCTATCGTCATAATGAGATAGGAACCCCTGTTAAAGTACACATACCTTAGCAAGGGCATATGAACAGTCTGTTACATCTTGGTAACCCTGATCCCCCTGGAAGTCGTACAAGAATGACATACAAACTTCATGAACCATGAATTGAATCAAACTAAACTGTACAATACCTTGAACCGTTTATGGGAACACATTTCACATGCAATATAAATTTAAATCCCATGTCTCACATAAAAGTTACCGTTGCTGCATTTGCTTGACCAACATTTATCAACACTGCACGAGCCTAAGTGGTTGCATTTTTGAAGTATAACACGTTTAATTGATTTTATTAATTTAAAGAAACAGTCGTAGAGATAACATATCGTTTTAGATTTTTCTAATGCACGTTTGCAATAAACAGGCGCAGCTGCAACCACGTTTTTAGTAAATGTTCCTGAAGTAAGTTTGTCATAGGAAGTCATAGTAAGCTTACCACATTTATCTAAACAATACATTTTACCTTCTCATTTTTTAGAAACCTTTATTAGCAAAATGAAATAATGTTGGTCTCTCAACTCGTGAAAAATAATACTTTGTACATATTATTCCTTCTTAAGCGCATATTGAGCATAAAACTAAACTAAAAAAGGAAATAAAACAATCCAAAGTCTCAAAAAATGCTTACTGAGCATCAAACCTCTAACGTATCAATTTGGTATCTCATAAAGATTATTGCTTTCTATAAGTTATGCAATCCCAAACAGCCCAATACCCCATATAAGTAAGAGTTATACATTGAACTAATAGAAACAACGATTTTTATTATATTACATAATTTAACATACTTCAATTAACACAAATTACGTATGATAGAATTACAGAATTAGCAACAACAACAAAAAAAGTTATTCAAATTGAAATCAGTAAAAGCATAATCAAACCAAATTAAGCATCAATAAAATCTAAAAATCCTATGATTTGAAGATTAAAGATTGAATTCATACCACAAAGATCGAAAACTGAAAAAAGAGCTTCGATATATTGAATACAAAATTCCAAAATCATTTTAATTAATAAAATATTAATTAATATATAAATTAATAATTATTAATTTATCGATTAATTAATAAAATATTAATTAATCGATTAATTAATTCAATATTAATTAATATATAAATTAAGTATTCTACTATAAATTAATAAAATATTAATTAATATATAAATTAATAATTATTAATTTATCGATTAATTAATAACTCTTTTAATTAATAAATTTTGGTGGTCCCAAGTGTATTATAACATTGAAAACAATAATTCAGGGACCCGCAAATTGTAATACAAAATTGTAGGGAGTTGGCTACACTAAATTGTAGCTAATATATTCCCATATATATAAAGATATATATATATATAAAGATATATATATATATATATTTGGTCACCACTCGACCGACGATGACCTTACACCCACAGTGGGCTCGACCGAATGTGACCATACATGACCGATCAACAAAACCGATCGAGTGTGCCTAGCCTAACCTTTATATTGAGAAACCGAAACAAGCTTGTATGTGACAAGAATTCGAAAAGAAATAAAAAAAACTTCTTCTTTAAAACAACTGGACATTGAAAGTGAGTGGAACATTCAAAAAGAGGACATAAATTTTGTTTTAAACAAACCAAATAATCATTATCCATGGCTGAGCAATGAAAAGTAGGATCAGTTGTTTAGGCCGTTAAATCCTACTTTATTTAGTTAGTTGTATGCACCATAAGTGATATGTATCATGTATCTATATGAAAACAAACATCACCATGACTTACAACCTTTAAATGATAATTAGCTGAACCTAACAAGGAGTGTTGTTTAAGAAGCAATTCTTGGATTTAGAAGCAAGCGGCTTATGAAAGTCGGGGCCTTTATTGTGTCTGAACTTTTACTATATATGCTTTTCTTGATGGTCTTCTTTAAGGAAGATACGAGTGAAGTATAATTTATGCTTTATTACATATGTGTTTTAGTAAATCATTAACTAATTCCTGAAACTTACCTTTAAGCTACTAAACATAGACCCGCATTCAACATACGATAGTCCAGATAAAGAATTAAACTCGTTATGTTAGTTTATATTTGATCGAGTGAAATTTTATCCAAATAATATTTTGTTTCCTTCTAGATTTATATTAAACTCTTTTCCTCGACAGAATAATACTTTACCACCTTTTATATTCTTAAACAAACTTTCATGATGTATTACTCAGTTAATGTAAACTCGACGGACCACCAACAGTTCTCTATGTGCATCTTTATCAAGAAAAAAAGTAGCATCCAGACTATTTATATCAAGTTAGAGATTTTTTTTTTCAAATGTGTGATATTATTCGTTTAGTTCTTCAACTTTATAATACAAACTATTTTGCCTTAAAATTCGCAGGTGTGGCTCTACAAAATTGGGATCGGATTTCAGATTTCTTATTTATCTGGTTGAGAAGATATGGGATTATTTTCTCCGACGACCTGACCACGACCAAATTGTCATGGTCGGTGATCAGGTTATTTTATTTTTTTAACTTTTTTTAGAACGAATTTATTTTTTGTATTAAATTATTCAAAAAATTAGAAAAGCCACTTGCGGCAAGATTATAACTAGTTTAAATAACAACATCAACATCTTTTTCAGCTAAATAAAATTAAATTATGAGTTACCTAACATAAATTTTTACAAATATTTTACCAAATTCTAATGGATATTAATGCATAATGAAAAACTCGTGCATAAGTATTAGTTGTATTTATATCATAATTTTCAATGCAAATTCTATATGTATATAATGAACTAAAATGTTAAAATAAATTTGATTTATGTGTAAATTTCGTGCATGGCCGTCTCGTGGATTTTAGTGGCCCTGTGCCATTACCACAAAGAGGCCCTCAAATACACAAATAATATATATATGTATAAGTAGTGCATGAATTAATTAAGATCGAGTCTCATATTGTGTTCATATATATGATAGAAGTGCATGAAATTTGGTGGCCTCACAGCGATTGGCGCAACACACTTGCACTCCTAAAGTCAGCCCGACTTGCGGCACGAAACCTATAACTATATAATTATATGCAATTATCTTTAAAGACACAATATTCAGTATTAATACAGAATATTTTTTTTTTTGTCAAAACCCCATGCGTGCACGGATATTATAACTATGTAATGTAATCTGAATTACAACTACATTCATTCTGCCAACCAAACAGGATTGTAATGTAATTTATATTACAATTCTAGCGTATTACATTGAATTCCTTCGGACTAAACGCCCCCTAGGGGCAGTTTGGTTTGAGGGGTTAGGATAAAAGATTAGGATCTAGGCAAAAAAATTGATGTTTGATACATGTCCGTTGGTTTTCCGTACCACATTAAGTCCCAAAAATGTTTCATTCGAAAAACCCTTCAAGATGTGCTGTATTAGACTAGTTTGGAGGATAAATGAATTTTTTTTAATAATTTAAAATTTCATAATCAATGCATGAGTTGAGATCAATATAGAACTCATATTTGTCATAGAACAAATAAACCAATCATAACCCTCCATTTTTTATCTAAATTAATACAAAATCATTTTCCACCCTTTTTTTTAAAACAACATATCTTACAAACGGTAAATCTTCAAAATATAAAAATACACCATGACGGAATTAAATTATCTTTCTATGATATACGACTTTTACATATTTTCGACAAACATTTTTTTCAAAAATTCGTCAAAAAATCATATATGATTTTTACGAATCATATATGATTTTAAAAAATCATGTATGATTTGATTTTTACGAATCATATATGATTTTTACAATCATATATGATTCTCAAAAATCATATGTGATTCGTAGAAATCGAATCATATATGATTTTTACAAATCATATATGATTTTTGTTGACAGAAATTTTGAAAAAAAAAAGTTGTTAAAAATATATAGTAGTGCATATCTATGAAAAGATAATTTAATTCTCGCCACGATGGTATAATTTTTATCGCGTAACGATTAACGGTTTGCGAGATATTTAATTTTTTTAAAAAGGGTGAAAGTTTATCATAATAAAAAAATGAATGGCTATTATTGGTTGATTGGATCTATGGTAAATTTTGGTTCTATATTGAACTTTTGCCATCAATGCATAGACATACATTATTTTTCGACCTGATTGATGTGTTATTAAAATAATATAAATTTTTTATTTTATTCTTAACCCTAATATAAAACAAACAACATTTATATTTTCTATCTCTTACATTAAATTTAAATCTTAATCCAAATCTAAATCATAATCTTAAATCCATCTATAAACCAAACACGCCTTCAAATTGCGATTTGCAAGTTTTAAACACTCTACCACCTAAACCTAACATGTAAAATTAGTTCCTGACCAATGAATCCCCGAACCAAATGGAAATTCATTTGACAAATAGATCTAAGACATTGTAGATTCATTTAACCAATTAGGCCTTTGACAAGGATTAAATTAAGACATTACAGTTATTGAATTAATTAATAAATTCTTATGGATAGTGTTCTATGTTCTAAGGTCAACAAGGGCACTACTTGGAATACGCTACTTGTCCCTCATGACCTCTACCCTTTATTTTGGCACATATTATCATCTTAGTAAAAAAGGATATTTTGAAACAAAACTTAGATGAATAAATCTTATTCCTTTTTTGAAATTTTAGATACCAATCAAGGTTGTCTTTGACTTTGCTAATTGAATTCACATATCTTGGTGTTGTGTTCTGGAATTGTATAGTATCGATGTTTATTACTTGTAGTCAAAATTATACAACATATTATACTATTTGTTTTAAGAAACAACTAGCTATAGTTTTTATGCAAATGCAAACCTCAAACACTCATGCATTCAAAATATTTTGGAATTTCAAGATATACATCTCTAAGAAGAGATGTTAAATATGGAAATTTCATAAAACTAATTACTAATTAAGGTTTAGTCTATATTAAACTGCAACTTGCATGTTAGTCTATTATTAGGTAGGTGCTATCAGGTATACACACTCTAAAAGGCCATGAGAAGGTTCCACTGAGAGTGCGCTTGGTCAGCCAACTTATACATGTTTTTGTAAACTCGATATATATGTATTATGATATGAATATACAAATATTTCCATATTTCAATGGCTTACGCCACTTTATAAAGCTATAAAAAGGCAGTGAGAACTGATCTTCCATGCCGTACACGCTATTTATAACCTTGTTAATACATGAGGAGGCTACGGATCAAATTGAATAAGGCGGGCTATTAGTTTGGGGTGAAGGTCTTGCGTGTGTTCAAGTGTAAATTGGTGTTTTACTCATCTCATAAAAGAAAAAGAAAATTGAAGATCAAACGGATGAACAATATATTTTCAACTTTCATCAAAATGAAAATATACCACTTTGTCGATAGTATATGATGTAAGATCTGTATTTTAGGACAAAACGACATTCGTTCATATGGTATAATTTGTTTTGCTTAATGGTAAGTTATTTGTGGTATTTTATTTTTGAAAAATAAAGTGAAAATGATTTTTAGTATTTTGATAAAAAAAAATCGAGAACTAGATTATTTAATCTTTAATTTTTTTTGAAATCATTATTGATCTCGCCTCCGACTTCATATTGCTCTTTAACATTAATTTATAATTATAATTATAGGGATATCAAACTTAACACATTTTTTTTGTATGTATCGAAATTTTTATTCCCTATCAAATTTATAACTTAAGTTATTCTATTTTGTGTATTATTAGAGATAAATTTTGATCATTTTTATAAATAAGTAGAAAAATGCATGAACACTAACTCACGTTAGAATAAAATGGTTAAAACTACATACGAACATAATAGTCTTTACACAATGATTTTATGTGTAAGGACCAAAAAATCTATGTGTAAAAATTCAATTCCTTTATATTAATTAAATCAACTAAACTGCTCTTAAATATTCAATCTTATTTATCTATACTATATAAAATGGAAAAATGGTCAAAGTGGAAAAAGTGAAAAATGTTGAAAGTTGAATGTTAAAAACATGGTCAATGGAGAGAGAAATAAATAATATAATTAATACTCTTATTAAAACACCCAATTACTTAAAAGTACAATAATTTATTCACATTGTACACCCAATTAAAAGACATCTACCAAATTAAAAACAACCAATTGAAACCGATAACCGGTTGCCGTTGAAACCGATACCGGGTTGAACTGTTGAAACCGATCTAGGGTTGACTGTTGAAACCGATACCGTTGACGGGACGCCAAACGGCTTGGGTGGTTTAATTTGACATTTTTTCGACTCAACCTATCGGCTGACTTGCTTAAATCGACTGTTTTTATCTAACGGTTCAACCAGTTGAACCACCCGGGTGAAATCGGGTTTCAAATTTCACAAAATTATATGAGAAATGATGAAGTAGTTGTAACCCGCGTGACAATTTTTTTTGAAAGGAGAGACCAAGTAATTGTAGTTTTGGTTATTTTGCTTTTAACACATGTAATTTGTCATTTGTATAATGTTATATTAAAAAATGTTGCTCTTGCACCATTTAAGGGACTAGCATATATGAATCGTCGTTTAAAAGTTACTCCCTCCGTCTCAAAATTATTGTCACTAGACAAGAAACACACACTTTAATAAAAGGACCACTTTTAATTTTCAACCATTCAAAAGGAATATTCCCCACAAAATTTCAGTTTTTTATAAAAGGAAAGTGGACAATTAAATTGAGACATCCCAAAGGAAATATGACTATTATTATTATGAGGCGGAGGAGTAATATATATCAGTATATTTCATTGTATCAATAATGTTATGTAAGTTTATTAAAATCACAAAAATAAATAGTATTGTTATCTTTAGCGATAATTATTTGTACCTCAAACAAATAAACTTTGAACAATCGATAAATATATCTACAAATTGATAGTATAAAATAATCTTATATGGTGATATCCAATTTGCAAAATTACAATTTTAAAAGCCACACACCAAATGATAAACGTTACACATGTAAAAAAAGAGTTATCAATGCCTAAATTACGGACAAAAGCGAAAAAACGTCACACATGTTGCATGCACTCTAAACTACTGATATAATATTGCAAACTACATAATACATTGCTTTTGTAATGCCAATCTATTATTACTAAAAATCTTAATAACTTAAAACAATCCTATTAGAAAATATACTCACACACTTAGATCGACTCCACATAATTTTTTAAAAAACTACTATATATTTATGCCGCTTATGCAACCACGTCGGAATTGTAGTTATTCAAAACGATTCTCTAATCTACAAATACAGTTTGTTGAAAGAAACTTATGGTCATGAACTTTATAAAACTGGGACATCATTGCCATTTGTGCAGGTCTCGTCTAGTTTATTAAAAGAATAAATGATTCCGTATAATCTCATTTCACATTTAAAGTTTTCGTGTTCAAGTAGTGTGCAATAGTGTTCAAGTAAGATATGTTATTTCGAAAGATTAAATATATGCAATCAAAAAGAAAGTTTATATTTATAGTAAGTTAATTCGGTACAGATACCTAACACAAAAAACAAAGAACAAAGAATATGCAGTTTCAAAAAGAAAGTTTATACTAGGGCTGAGCAATCCTGACCGACGACCGACTGACGTTCGACTCCGACTGACAATAACCGACACAAACTGACCTTAATTCGGGTCGGGATTCGGTTTAGGTTTTAGCCTTGTCCGGGACTCGGGTCGGTCGAGTCGGGATTGTTTCGGGATAACACAAAGAAAACCATACAAACCGGTTTGTTTCGGGACTCGAGTCGGGATTCGGGATTACCCGAACTAGAATCGGGCCGGGATTCGGTTAGCATTTTCAACCTTGTCGGTTTCGTAATGGGTCAGGATCGGGTCGGGACGTGTCGGTTTCGGCCCGATGCTCAGCTCTAGTTTATACATTAGGGAATTAATCGGGAGTATTTATTAAGAGTATATTAGAAAAAAATATTAGATATTTGTTCTATCAATAAAGTGAGGACAAGTGTCATACTAATATGGTTAGGTCTATTATTAGGCTTGCTAAATAGGCATGAATATCAACACTCTAAATCTTATTTCAATTTCACGTATTTTTTGTTGGGTTTTGTTAACCACAACTTTATGAGTTTTGGTTAAACCTTTTCATAAGTGTAAAAATAGCATTTAATTAACTCATTATTTTATATTAATACATATCTAACGATTATAATCATAAAAAGGGTTGTTTAATATGTAATATTTGATGTTAATTAATTTTTGATTTTTCAATTAAGATAAACTTAAGCAAATCCCATAAGTTTAGGGAGATGATTTTCACATTTCATTAAATGATTGAGACACTTCAATTAGTGGTATTTGGACATTTATACTCTCACAGTTACCCTTACAGTTTCACTCATGTGGGTATATAAATATTCAAACATAATTAATTGAAGTGTTTCAATCATTCTATGAAGTGTGCAAATTAACTCTCATAAATTTATGGTTAACAAAATCCTTATTTGTTATGTTGAAAACCTATATTTGAAAAATGAAGTCTAGATTGTTATAAATGGAAGTTGCTGTTATAAATTTACCTAAAGTGTTAGAATATTCAAAACCTAAAGTTGAATTGCCGAACCAATTGCATTAAAGATACAAATTAAATTTCTTTTTGTTACAAACAAGGAAAAAAAATAAAAATAGATATGGTGAAAACCTAAAGAGGAATCATGATTCCTTGTCTTAAAAGTACTCGTAAATCGTACTCATTCTATCTCAAAATTATTGTCATGAGAAAGAAATCACAAATTTTAATAAAAGTGATGTCATTTTAATTTTCAGCCACTTAAATGGAATATTCCTCCACTTTATTCTCTAATTTTTACTAAAAAAAAATGGACAATTATTTTGAGACATCCCAAAAAGAAAATATGGACTTTTAATTTTCGGATAGAAAGAGTAATAGACATGTAATAACTTGTTACAAAATTTTCACAATATAAGAGTTTAAGAGAATTCACCACAGCTTGTGGGATGTATATTAATCACGTACAATTTATAATACAAGATTACAGATTACATAAAAGAATAAAATAACAAACTTCCCTACTTTATAGTATAGATACAATTTGTTCCTATTATATGGGATTATGAAGATATATTGCTAATACACCCCCCCTCCCGCAGTAAGCAAAATGGTGGTGGACCAACACGAAGCTTGGCACGAAACGATTCAAACAAAGGTCGCGGGAGACTTTTAGTGAAAATAGCTGCCACTTGGAGAGTAGTCGGGACGAAACGAGTGTACAATTGACCAGATAAAACAAGCTCTCGTACAAAATGATAATCAATGTCAATGTGTTTCGCACGCTTATGAGAGATTGGATTCTGACTTAAAACAAAGCACTGATTATCGCAAAGAATAGTAGGTCGATCAGGAGGTAGAACATGCAACTCAAGAAGAAGGTGTGTAACCCACACAATCTCAGCAGCCGTATTAGCCAATGCACGATACTCGGATTCACAGCTAGACCGAGAAATAGTGGGTTGTTTCTTGGCACTCCAAGAAACAATATTTCCGCCAAGAAAGATAGAATAGCCGTAAGTTGATCGACGTGTCTCAATACAACGAGCCCAATTTGCATTTGAATACCCAACGAGTGATGGTTTTGGTGAATGATCAAATGAAAGACCATATGATAGTGTACCCTTAACATATCAAAGAATCCTCTTGACCGCTTGATAATGATCTTGAGTTGGGGAATGATGAAACGCGCTCATTTGGTTGACAGCATAAGACAAATCCGGTCGAGTGATTATAAGGTATTGAAGCGCACCAACAAGTGAATGATACAAAGTAGGGTCTGAATAGGGAGAACCAAGTGTAGATAAGTGAGTAGCAGTGGAAAAAGGAGTGGCCACTGGTTTACAATCAAGTAATTTGGCTCGTTCAAGAACGTCATAGGCATACTTTGATTGGCTAAAAAACAGACCAAATGATGTGTATAGAACTTCAAGACCCAAAAAATAGTGAAGGCGTCCAAGATCCGTGATAGAGAACTCAGCGTTGAGACGAAAGATGATCTTTTGAATAGTAACAGAATTGTTGCATGTAAGTATAATATCGTCCACGTATACGAAAAGGTATATAACAGATGCATCATGTTTGAACACAAATAGAGATGTGTCAGCTCGACTACAAGTGAAGCCAAGACGGAAAAGAAAGGTGCTAAGGCGTTGAAACCACACACGCGGAGCTTGTTTAAGTCCGTACAATGCTTTCTTTAGACGACAAACGTGAGATGGAAAACGAGAATCAATAAAACCTGGTGGTTGCTCCATAAAATAGTTTCAGTGAGGTTGCCATTTAAAAAGGCATTCTTGACGTCGAGTTGGTGTAAATACCACTTGTTGAGGACAGCAAGAGAGAGTACAATACGAGCAGTGGAAGCTTTGACAACCGGACTAAAGGTATCTGAAAAATCCACACTATGAACTTGGGTAAATCCTTGGGATACAAGGCGTGCTTTAAGATGATTAATGGAACCATTAGAGTTGTACTTTGTGCGATAAACCCATTTCAATCCGACAACATTGGAAAATAGTGGACGGGGAACAAGTTCCAACGTGTCCTTTTTTTGCAATGCCGCCATTTCTTCATGCATAGCAGCAAGCCAACGGGGATGTTTTGAAGCTGTTTTAAAACCCTTTGGTTCCTTGGTTGCAAGAAGAGCATGGCTTGAAAGCTGAGAAACATCAGCAATATGTTTTTGCTTAAAGATACCGTCTTTGGAGCGAGTTGTCATAGAATGAGTCGAGGTAGAAGGTGCAATAGTACTAGTGGTACTGTCACTTCTAGGAATGGTTGACATGTGGTCATCTCGGGTGATAGGAGCAGCTGAAGACGATGTGCGGGAGGGTTCATCAGCAACTAAGCTTGTTGTTTTATAGGGTTCAACATGTGAGGTTCTTGGTTTATTGCAAAGAGTACATGAAACACTAGATGACGCAGGGGTAGAGTGGACATCAGTACCGATCAGAGATGATGATGATGATGATATTGGAGAAAATTGAGATGTATCATTGTAGTTTGAGAACACAAGTTTTGCGGGATCAGTCTGAGATAACTCGCTAGAAAATAGAAATGATGACTCATCAAATTGAGCATGTCGAGTGATGTAGATACGCTTAGTAGATAAGTCAAAACAACGATATCCTTTGTATTGTGTACTATAGCCGATAAACACACAAGAAATACTATAAGGAGCAAGTTTGTGAGCCGAGTAGTCACGAAGATATGGAAACACACGACAACCAAAAATCCGAAAATTGTCATAATTTGGCGTAGTAGAGAATAACAGTTCGAACAAAGACCGACTTCCCAAGACTTTGGATGGAAATCGGTTTATAATATGTGTGGTAGAGCTGAAGGCATCAGTCCATAACAATGCAGGGGCATGAGCATTGAATAGCATCGCAAGACCCGTTTTGGTAATGTGACGGTGTTTTCTTTCGGCACGACCATTTTGTTGCGGAGTGTGTGGACAAGATAATTGATGATGAGTACCATTTGTCATCAGTAAAGTACTAACACGATGATTTAAAAATTCTGTACCACCATCACTTTGGAAGGTTTTTATTTTGCATGAGAACTGAGTCTGCACAAAGTTTAAGTAAGTATTGAGCACAAGAAAGAAATCAGACTTGGCCTTCAAAGGATAAAATCATGTAAACCTGGAAAAATCATCAACAAATATTGCATAATAACGATAACCATCACGAGACATACTAGGTGTCGGACCCCATAAATTGTTAGGATTTAGAAAATCCGGTAGTTAAAGAGTCGGTCACCTCAAGTATATGTATTCGTTAGAAAGCTCGTAGTCATAGTCATGTAATGTTAATAAGTAGTTTGTTAGGTAACACCGTGGAGGACGGATGAGTCTTTACCCACTGTATGCCTTATCCACAACCCATAAGAGGCGTGTCTTGTAAGAAACTATAAATACCCTCTACCTCCCAAGGTAGAGGGTTGGAGCTTTATAATATCATTTTTCTTTGTCTCACCAAGTTCCCAACTCTCTTCCACTTTCTCTCTCTAAAACTCACTCTATACGCCCCATTATTGTGATTTGTTATGTGTTTAGGAAATCTAATATATTACAAATGGTATCAAGAGCCATGGTTTGATCATTCATCTGTCATGTTTTTGGATTTCTAGTGGTTTTCATAAGGTTTTTGGGTTTGAATGAGTTTAGAGTAGTTTGCATCATTTGGATCATTTCTAGTGTTAAAGTTTGGATTTGGATAGTACTTTTGTGTTTAGAATCATTATATGTGTTTAGGTTTTGATTTGGAAGGCTTGAATCATCGTGGTTGGGTTGTTTTTGGATTGAAAAGTGGTGTTTTAGAAATTTTCTGTTAAGCGATTTGTGTCTCGGATAGGTTTTCTTGTATGCAATTTGTCCCAGTTTTTATGCGATTTGTCTCTCGAGAGATTGTTTATTGAAGCGATTTGTCTGTTTCTGTGAAGCGATTTGTATACTATGCGACTTGTCTATTGAGACAAAACTACAAAAAGGACAAAATAGTGGGTGTACTTGTGTACTGAGCGATTTGTCAGTTTGAGCGATTTGTCTGCTTGAGCGATTTGTCTGTTTGAGCGATTTGTCTGTTTTAACGATTTGTCTGTTTAAGCAATTTGTCGTTTAAGCGATTTGGGAATTAGGGTGCGATTTGTCAAAAGAGCGATTTGCCAAGGGTGCGACTTGTCAAGTGTACGATTTGTCTGTTGAGACTTATTGTTTCTTAGTGTTACGTTTTACGGCTTTCTCTTGATTTAGTAAAATCCCGTGAAAGAATCTATTTCCTAGTTAAATCAAAGAGTTGTGAAATCCCGTAGAATCTGTAATCATGTCTACAATCACATCTTCCGTAGCTGATGATGTTCAAGCTGCAGGATATGACACTCGTCCTCCCATGCTGGACAGAACCGACTATGACTCTTGGGCTCAAAGAATCAGACTGTATTGCTTAGGAAAGGAAAATGGGGTTAATATCCTCAAATCAATTGATGAAGGACCATATCAAGTTAAGACTACCAGAGACATTCTTGAAACTGCTATTGATGGTTCAGTGATATTAGGATTGGATAGACCAAAGACGTATGATGAACTTACTGATAAGGAGAAGAAGAGATACGATGCTGACATCAGGGCTTCAAACATCACACTTCAGGGTTTACCTAAGGACATTTACATGTTGATCAATCACAACACTGAAGCAAAGGCAGTATGGGACAATGTTAAGATGCTTCTCTCTGGTTCATAATTGACAATAAAAGATAAGGAATCTCAGCTGTATGATGACCTTGAGAATTTTAAGATGAATCCAGGGGAAAGTGTTACTGAATATCATGTAAGATTCCACAAGCTTGTGAATGATATGAGGAATATCAAAATGACAATGCCAAATATTCAGCTCAATTCAAAGTTTGTGAACAACATGAATCCCGAATGGCACAAATTTGTCACTGCAGTCAAGCTAAACAAAGGTTTGAGGAACACCAATTATGAGCAATTGTATGCTTATTTGCTCCAAAATGAGAAGCATGCTGTGTTTGAACGGATGATCCTTGAAAAGTTTAACAACAATGCTGGAAATGCTAGCTCTTCAAATGATTCAACTGCATTCTACACTAATGTGGGAATAACTACCAAGGCATCTAAAGTCATACTGGAAATGGGAATCACAAACTCATTCAGGATCCAGGGTATAAGCCTCAGAATCGACACATTCATGGAACAACTTGTCAATCAACTGGCTTTAATGGTCAAGCAGAACTTGAACTTCACCCCACACACCAACAATTACCTCAGAACTGCATCCAATCTTCACAATCATGCTACGGTTAAAGATGGAAAGGTAGTGGTGCAAAATGTGCAAGGAAGACATAATGCATACCTTCCACATAATGAGCAAGGGAATGTTGGTGCTAGATATGGGAATGTTGGTGCTGGATATAGGAATGCTGGCGGTGGTGGTGGATATGTGGGTAATCAGATCCGTGGAAGGAACATGGCTTAGGGTCAAGTAAAGCCAATCAAGTGTTACAACTGTGGTGGAGAAGGTCACATCGCAAGGAATTGCACTCTTCCAAAACGTCCAGAAAATGCAGAGTATTTCAGGGAAAAGATGCTGCTGGTGCAAGCTCAAGATAGTGGAGCTGTGTTAAATGAGGAAGAATTGCTATTCCTTGCTGAGGGAAATGCCAGAACTTATGATGCTGGTGTGGATGAACACAAAGGTGGTATGGGTAGAACAATCCCAATGCATTTCAAGTTGCAGACTGTGATGCATTTGATTCAGATGTTGATGATGAACCAACTGCCCAGACCATCTTCATGGCTAGTATCTCACCAATGGGCACTCCAAGGGCGTCTACACCAAAACAGGCCAATCCTTCCATGGAATCTATCATCTCAGAGGTATTAAAACTATACGATGAGGTTGATGTGCAAAAGATGCATGACAAAGTACAATCAACTGAAATTATTGAATCAGATATTGAAAATATGGGTAATAGCAATGTTGTCCCATATGATCAATATGTGAAGCAAGATGGAAGTGAATATGTACCAAGTAATGCATCTTCTGCAGTCAGTGATGACTATGTTTTTGATGAATACACTGCATGTGCCCCTGATGATTCCATAACCTCTTAACTTAATGCCTATAAGGAACAAGTTGCCATTTATGAACAACGTGCAAAATTTGAATTGACCACCCGTGAGCAGGAAATGGATAACCAAATATGTATAGTCATTAGAAAAAGTAACTTTAGGGGAGAAATGTTAAAACAAGAGTTAAACTCCTTACAAGAAAAGCTTACTAAAACTGTTAATCAAAAGCAAGAACTTCAAGAAAATGTAAAAGTGCTTAAACAGGAATTTAATGCTAAGGAATCAAAACTTTTGAATGACTTTTCCAACCTACAAACTTTGAAAAACAAACTTGAAAACAAACTGTACATGCAAGGGAACACCATTCAGACTGCTTACATGATCACTAAGCATAGAGTCTTAAGCGATAAACATAGTATCCCCCTTGTAGAGGTACCCAATCCCGAGTATGGTAAAGTTGCTAGAGATGCACAAAAGGTAGTCTATGATGGTAATGAGATTCTTAAGCCTAGGCAAACACCATCATGTATATGATGCACAAATGAGGATAGAAAATTTGAAGAAGATTCTAGGGTGAAAATGGCAAAGAAGTTAAATGATCCTAAGTGTACAAAGTAAAATATAACGTATAAACCCCATGATTACACTAAGGAAAACTGGATTTCCTTGAACATGTTTAAACCTCAAACTCAACTAACCCCTGAACAAGTTTTCTAGAAGAAAGATATAGATAAGCAAAAGGCAGATAATCTTGTTTCAAAGAATCCCCCTTGTTGAAATTGCCTCCAGCTACTGTGTATCCTCCAAATACACCAATGCATTTAGTGCCTAGAAATCTTCCCACTAATAGCAAGACCTTAATCAGCCTTTATGTAGTTTACCAACTATTTGTTGATTTTGAGAAAACGTGTAAAAAAAGAATCACACCCACTGGGATAACTGAAGGGGAAAAGGGTTTTGAACAAACTAAAGAATGCTATTTAACTGAGGTCATGCCTTTCTTTAAACAACTTAAAGAACAATTTTAGAGTCTTCAAAAGGGAATGGACACAGAGATTAAAAAAATGAAAAAGATGTTTAATGATATGGAATTTGAGGTCAGTATGTATGAACATGAGCTTAAGAGTAATGAAATTGAGATAAAGAATCTGCACATCATTAATGATAATTTGATCTCTCAATGTGTTACTCAAGATGTGTTCTACACTGTTACAAATTATTCTATTACTGCGTCTCAATTTCATGAATTAACTGTTGCATTAAAAGTTTCCCATGATCGTGTCATTGAGCTTGAAACCACAAATTAAAAATTGCATGATAAAGTTGAACAGGATGATCATGATAACTTGGTCAAACATTTTTCTAAATTAGAAGTTGAACATTTTGCTTTGCTATTAAAATATCAACATCTCAAAGAAAATATTAAAACCTCAAATGTCAAGACATCCTCGGATGCTCCTGAGTTTGATGTAGTTTTTGAAACAAGCAAACGTGATGAACAAATTTGAACTCATTGTAACACGATCAAAAGATTGAAAACCCAAATTTCACAATTGAATGGTGATAAGAATAATGTCAATGGCTCCCAAATGCCTCCTCCTTTAGATTCTCATAATTCTCAAAACTTTCATCTTCAAAACGTCATTAATGTTTTACAACAAGAAAATGAGAGTCTTCTTGAAGAAAATGAAAAGGTTAAACAACATTTCAAACAGTTACATGATTCAATAAAAGTCACTCGTGACAAGAACAATGAAAAAATAACTTCTTTACAAAAGAAAATTGAGAATCTGAAATGTCAGGTAAAAGGGAAAATGCTGCTTATCTGTGATGAGAATTTTGTATCAAAGGCATCTGTAGATTCTAAATATGTTGTGACTGTAAAGTATATTCCCCCTCATCTTAGAAATAACGAACGTGTGTGTCATGAATATTTTTCGTATCTTAAGGATAGTCTAGAATGCCTCCGTGAGATTGTCGAAGAGGATAGCATAAATAAACCACTTGATAGAGAAGTTAGGTATGCATGCTTATATGCCAAACGATCTCAGGAGCTTTTAGAATGTTTAAGAGCAACATGCCCTAAATCCTTTTGTACTAAAGATAAAGTCATTATGCCTTGTTCTATGCCTAAAGTTAAACATGTGAACTTTGATGTGCCTGCTAGTACTTCAGATCCCAACACTTCTAGATCAGGAACGCAAAAAGTAGCAAAACCAACTAATGTTCCCATCATTCCCTCTACAGGAGTAATTAGTGACACTAAGGCAAATGGGTCAAAGCCTCCAGGCAATACAAAGCAAGATAGGACCTCGCAAGCTAAGAGTGATCAATGGAAGAAAGTAGAAGACCACCCTAGGAACAATAAGTTTGTGTTGAATAAGACGAATCGTGTTGATTCTAGTATTAGCTATAAGCGTACTATAATTAATTCGAATTCTGCTACTAGTTACGAAACATGTAATGAATGTTTGATTTCTGGTATTAATCATGAATGTGTTGTGAATGATTTGAGTAATGCTGTCAAATCTCCGGTAAAAAATGTTAATACAAGAAAACAGGATAAGAAGGTCAGAAAATCAAGGAGGAAGAGGACTAGAAAACATTGGAAACCAACATGAAGAAAATTTAGTAATGTAGGTTATCAATGGATACCTACTGGCCGTAAGTTTAATCTTAATGAGTTGTGCCCTAAATTATCTAGATCAATGCCCATTAGGAAATGGATGCCTACTGGTAAAACTATACCTTTAAGAAGTGAACATACTTTGAATGGATCTACTATTTCTACTAGCTCGGCATCTACCTCTAATGATATCATTGTTTCAGCTTCTGATGTGGGTGTTCCAATCTCATTTACTAACCAAATGGAACCCATTCTTGCATGGGGATCCCAATTGTCCAGTCATCCATTTTTGTCTGTGTTCAAATGCAGGTCGTTCAAATCGTTCTGTGGTACTGGACTCAGTGTTGTTCCAAGCATATGACTGGAGATCGCTCGCGGCTCATGAACTTCGTGAGTAAATTTATCGGGACTGTTAGATTCGAGAACGACCATTTTGGGGCAATTATGGGTTATGGAGATTATGTGGTTGGTGATAGTGTAATTTCCCGGGTATATTATGTTGAAGGTCTTGGTCATAATTTGTTTTCTGTCGGTCAATTCTGTGATTCTGATCTAGAAGTGGCCTTTAGAAAACATACTTGTTTCGTTAGAGAACTTGATGGTGTGGAACTTTTAAGAGGAAAACGTGGAGCAAACTTGTACACCATCTCTATCGAAGACATGGTGAAGTCTTCTCCAATCTACTTGTTATCAAAGGCCTCTAAAACAAAGTCATGGCTATGGCATCGTGGTCTCAATCACTTGAACTTCGGAACCATAAATGATTTGTCTAGAAAGGACCTCGTAAGAGGTTTACCCAGATTGAAGTATGAAAAGGATCATCTTTGTTCAGCATGCCAATTGGGAAAAGCAAGAAATATGCCCATAAACCCAAACCTGCAAACTCAGTAAAGGAAGTTCTTCATACTCTTCACATGGATTTGTATGGACCCATGAGAGTGCAAACTATAAACGAGAAGAAATATGTGTTAGTCGTGGTTGATGACTATTCTCGGTTTACTTGGGTTAATTTTTTAAGGTCAAAGGATTAAACTCCAGATGTCATCATCAAACTTATTAAACAGCTGAGTTTGACTTAATAAAACTGTCAGAATTATCCGAACAGACAATGGAACTGAGTTTGTTAACAAAGAACTGAGTCAGTTCTATGAAAATATTGGAATCAGCCATCAAAGAAGTGTTCCACGTACTCCTCAACAGAACGGTGTAGTTGAAAGACGAAATCGGACTCTTGTCAAAGCTGCAAGGACTATGCTGATTTTCTCAAAGGTTCCAATGTTTCTCTGGGCTGAAGCCATTGCCACTGCTTGCTACACCCAAAACCGTTCTCTTATTCACACCTCTCATGGAAAGACTCCTTACGAACTTGTCCACAACCGAAAACCAGATCTATCTTTCCTTCGTGTTTTCGGTGCCTTATGCTATCCAACGAATGATGGTCAAGACTTAGGAAAGTTAAGAGCTAAGGCGGACATTGGAGTTTTTGTTGGTTATGCACCAAACCGGAAGGGTTACCGAATCTACAATAAAAGAACCCGAGATATCATGGAAACTATTCACGTCACGTTCGATGAGCTGTCTGAGCAAATGGCTCCAGGACAATCAAGTTATGGACCCGCACCTCAACATTTATCTTGTAGTCCTATAAGTTCCTCTCTTGTACAGAATCCCTCACCTGCAGTTCCATATGTACCTCCTTCTGAAGAAGATTTAAAGAAACTGTTTGATGAATATTATGAACCTATTGTTAATGATCATTCTACTCCATCAACAGTGGTGGCTTCTAATCCAATCAACACATATAATCCATCTGTTTCAATGACTCTGTCTCAAGAAACGCCAGCTGCAGATCACTCATCATCATCCTCAAATCTTCAATCTTCAGTTGTACATCATGGAAATGAAGCTGCAAATTATGATGAAGATAACCCTTTTGCTACTCCCGAAGATGCTCCATTTGAGAACATATTTGCTCCTGAACCAACTTCAGAACCATCTTCATCAGGAGATCCAAACTCTGCTACTTCAGTCCCTCAACAACAACCGCACGAGCCCCTTAGAAAATAGACACATAATCATCCATTGTACAACATCATTGGGAACCCTTCTCGTCCAGTATCCAATCATAAACAACTTGCAACTGATGCCTTGTGGTGCTTCTTCAACTCCGTACTATCTAAGGTCGAACCAAAAGATGTTAAAACAGCCATGACTGAGGACAGCTAGTTCAATGCCATGCAAGAATAAATTCATGAGTTCGATCGACTAGATGTATGGGAATTAGTACCAGCTCCTAAATGTGCTATGCTCATTGCTCTAAAATGGATCTTCAAAGTAAAATTTGATGAGCATGGTGATGTACTAAAGAACAAGGCTCGATTGGTTGCGAAAGGATACCGTCAAGAAGAAGGTATTGACTTTGAAGAATCATTTTCTCTATTTGCAAATATCGAGGCAATAAGAATCTTCTTGGCTAAGGCTGCTAGTAAGAACATGGTAGTCTATCAGATGGATGTAAAGACCGCTTTTTTTAATGAAGACCTGAAAGAGGTTGTATACATCAGCCAGCCTGAAGGTTTTGTGAATCCAGAGCATCCTACTCATGTCTATCACTTGAAGAAGGCCCTTTACGGTTTGAAGCAAGCTCCAAGGGCATGGTGCGACACGCTATCAAAGTTTCTTCTATCTAATGGATTCAGTAAAGGAGCAGTTGATCCGACATTGTTCACCAGAAAGTCAGGCAAACACTTAATTCATGTTCAAATCTATGTTGATGATATTATTTTTTCCTCGACTGACCCCAATTAATGTGACCGTTTTTCTAAGGAGATGGGCTCCAAATTTCAAATGTCTATGATGGGAAAAATGTCATTTTTCTTGGGATTACAAATTTCAAAAAGTTCCGGAGGCATTTTTATCAATCAATCTAAATATGCAAATGAGATCTTAAAGAAATTTGGATTTGATTCTTGTGACCCTGTTGACACTCCCATGGTGGAGCGTCAGGGATCATGGTTGACCAAACTAAATATCGTAGTATTATTGGATCCCTAATGTACCTTACCACCAGTAGACTAGACATTCTGTTCGTTGTATGCATGTGTGCTAGATACAAGGATAAGCCTAGCAAAAAGCACCTTGAAGCGGTTAAATGGGTCTTTAGATATCTCCAAGGAACCATCAACATGGGACTTTGGTACCTGAAGGACACCGGTATGTCACTAACAGCCTATGCAGATGTTGACCATGCAGGGTGTCAAGATACACGTCGAAGCACGTCAGGAGGTGCTCAGTTTTTGGGTGATAAGCTTGTGAGCTGGTCTTCAAAGAAACAAATGAGTACCTCAATATCCTCTACAAAGGCAGAATACATAGCCATGTCATCTTGTTGTGCTCAAATCCTATGGATGAGATCCCAATTATCTGACTATGGCTTTGAATTCAACAAAATCCCTCTGTACTGTGATAACAAGAGTGCCATTGCTTTCTCATGCAACAACGTTCAATATTCAAGAGCAAAGCATATCGACATTCGACATCACTTTATCAGGGAGCAAGTGGAGAATGGTGTGGTGGAACTATATTTTGTGAAGACTGAATATCAGTTAGCAGACATCTTCACCAAAGCTCTTCCTAGAGAACGTTTTGAGTTTATCCTTCCACGACTTGGTCTAAAGAGTCTACAACCGGGAAACACTCAAACGTCTTCAAGAGGAAGACGAGGAGTAAAGAAAAATACAGAAAAAAAATATATAAAAATACAAAATTTCAAAAATCCATAAAAATCAGAAAATCTTTGCAAAAGCCCAAAAATATTATTTTCCCATCTATTTCTGTTCTTCGATAACATCTACGGACTTTGATTTGTCACTCAAAGAATGACACGGGTCTTTAGATGAAGTTCGAATGTACATAAACCTTTTATTAAAAAAAAGAAAAAAATTGGGATGGAGAAAAATTATGGTTTATTGTCATTTCAGGCAGTAACCAGTTTTAAAAGAAAGAACAGAGCCATACTTAAATTAATTTTTGAATCTTCATGCTCTGATTCTAAAAACAAACGTTTGTCGCCAAAAAAAAGACAAATGTTTCCATCACAAATATTTTTCCTTCTAAATATTTTTCTGAAAAATATTTGTCATCTAATGAAACCAAAATTGCTTTGAAAATAACTCGGACTATATTTTTGAAAATCATCTGCACTTATCATTTGTCAATATCTCTAACACTCAATCAACAACTTATGTCAATGATTGAGGGGGAGAATGATTTCAACCAAATCAAAAAGTTATTGGATCCAGACCAAGGCTAATGTTGTGTTTTCATAAGATACTTAAGCATGTTTAATCATTGGAGTTTAAAGTCTCTGAATTCGATCGTTATCAGTTAAATGTTTTAAAAGCAAGTCACAATTCTCCTCAAAAGCTCTCAAAAACAATTTAAATCAATAGAGATCACATATCTCAAAGGATTTGAAAATTGTGATCGGGGGAGAATTTGTGATTTAAATTGGATATAAACTGATAATTCATTAAGTGGTTTTATAAAGATAATAACAAGCACTCCTCCCTACATGTGCCAAACAATTTCAGATTTTCCATGCACATGTTAAGAGGGAGCATCTATCTCAAACCTAAAAGAATTGAAACGTGATTGATTTGTCTCTAAGTGCATGTTCTCTCTAATATGTGCAAAACACTTTCGAATCTCAACGCACATTTTGAGGGGGAGAATGTACCAATGAAAATCAAAAGGCTTTTTCTAAGGAAATTGTGATCAAGAAATTGTTTCAAAGAACTCTTGCCTCCATGTGCTAATCAATTTCAAAATCATACGCACATGTTGAGGGGGAGCATTTCTAAAAGATCAAAAATAGTTAAGGTACAAAATGCTTTGATTTTATATCACAAGTACCTTGATTGATTTTCCAAATGATTTTTCAATTGGTTTCAAGAAGGAAAGAACAATACTAAAAGACCGACCAATTTACTTTATGCATGGTGTTATAAGGATGGTTAGGTTAGGTATTTGTTCCCACGATCCAGCCAAAGCCGGAGGGATCTACCCAGGGACAATCCACTAGATAGTGTAGAGTCCTTAGGTATGATGAAAAAAGGAGAAAAAATGAGAAATGGGAAGAGTGCCGACTGAGACAGAGCTAGTACTGGAACAAACCCAACAAGCTTCTAGTAATGAAGTCTCGGTAAGCACTGAAGGGGTTGAAGAATGAAAAGGAATTGAATGTGAAAAGGGTGAAAAGAAATAGCCTTCCATTATTCCAACCTTAGGGCAAAAACCGGGTTCAATTCATATGCTACTGGTGGTTACCATGGTAACACCGGTATTGAAGACAATACGTCATGGACCCAGTGACGCACTACACTACAACTTCCCAAGCTACTCAAGTTCCTCTTAAAAGGACTTGTTTCATTCTCACGGGGAACCTACATAATCTATCGACTTTCTCTTAGAGATTGTTGATATTGAAGAAGGAGACCCTCTCCCTAGTCTCCAGCAAAGGAAACCAAATGTGCACGATTGAGTCTAGAGCCAAGAGATCATCCACAATATCTCATTAGGACATAAAATTAATGAAGACTTGTTGTTTCACACAATGTGGAAAGTAAGAATATATTAAAAGTCCTACGTATTATCCTTGTGGTATTGCCAGAATATCTGAGTGATATATAAAATATTCACGATGAAGATGGAAATCCTTCTAGAGCCAACATCAAATAAGCTCTTGGTGGGTGACATGTGAGATCTATCCAATAGATCAAACTTGTGACAACTAGATAGAAACGAAGGGGTGATTCAATATTGAATCAACCTTGGTCCAGGAAATGGATTGACGGATACATTTGAAAAACCGGTCATTGTGCTTAAAATTCTTTTCTCTAGCACATCGACTGTGTATTAATATTTCAAAATAAAAGGTGTTTATGATTGATAATTGATTTTCCTTAAAACCTTCATTGTATTGCAAAACACTTTATATTAAGCAATACACGATTGTTTTTCAAATCACTTTTCATCAATCAGTGAATCTCAATTCTGTGGAAAACTAGAAGGGGGGGGGGGTTGAATAGTTTTGCCGATTTTAAGTTAGTTTCAAAAACTTTAGATTCGATATTATGTGAAATCGTATGGATGTAGAGAAAGTATATATCTAATGATAAAGTAAGTAAATAAAGTAAAGTAAGGGATAGAAATGCCACAACCGATTTATAGTGGTTCGGCTATAAGGACACCTTCCTTGCCCTACTCCACTCCCCGAGTCACCTACTCGAGAGTTCAAGCACTATGTCAACAAACTCCTTCAACTTGGCGGAGAAGCCTTCACAACGTTGCTTACACCTTTTTCAGGTACAAAGCTAAATACCGAGTCCGTAACACGGTGGACCAAACCAACACGACTATTACACAACAAATATGTGAAATATCAAATACAAGATCCTTGCTACAGAAATCTTGTGGAGGAACAAATCAATCAAGGACCCCTTGCTTGGATGACTTGTAGAATGCTCGTGATCTTGCCTTAGAGAAGGACCTATATGAGAATCACTAAAGAAAGAAAGAAGAAAGAACTCTCTAGATCAAGTGATCTTTTGTTAGAAGAGAATGAGAGTGTATGAGAGAATTAGTAAGAAGAGGGGTGAGTTAGAATGAAGAAATGGCTCTCTATTTATAGGCAAAACTTGCCACTGTTCCCCGGATCCCATGGATCCCTCCCACAAGGGATCCGTCTAGTGTAAACCTAGGGATCCGTGAGACGCTCCTCTTTGGCCATGGGTTTTTTGGTTTTGGGCCATGGGTCATGGGTTATGGGGTGGTCCATGGGTATTCTTTTAGATACAATGTATCTAATGAGTACAATGTATCTAGTCAAGTGGGTATGGGTCAATACCATGGGTTATGGATATGATTCATGGGTTGTGATTTTTACCCATCCTAATAAACTATTACAATAAATGATTTATTACAACAATTTGTATTAAATGGCTATATGTAAATGCTTTACAAAAATAACATGTATCCTTATAATTATACTTAAGATAACATTATATTTGTTATCAACAAAACACAAAGAGATCGCAAAATATTAGTAAACGTTTTTACGGTTTATTTGTATTAACAATCTCCCCCTTTTTGTTGATGACAAAACATAATGTTATGATGAATAAAACTTAAGAATAGATGTATGTTTTGAAAGCCCCTAAGTTTTACTTCTTCTCCCCCTTTTGTCGAAACAAAAAGTTAACCCATCGAAGAAATAAAAGGTGGTAAAATAGTCCACGTAATGCTTACTCCCCCTTGACGGTAGCTCCCCCTAGTTTGGGGCGTCAAGTGAAGAAAAAAAATCCTACAAGAAGAAAGGTTAGTAATCATGCTTAAATAATTTTGTGATTGATGAGAATCAAGATTGGGAGCCAAGGTATGTAAACAATGCCTTGTAATAAAACAACAAAGTGTAGTGGTATTTATGCCACCTACAAGAATGTAAAAATAAGAACAAGACTTGTTTTTGAAAATGACTCAAAAGAAAAGTACTAAAAATAGAAAATAGTAATAATGATTCCGTCCATGCTTGCATAAGGTTATGGATGGAGGTTTTTATGAGTAATGGTATTGATGCTATCAAGGATGAGGTTGAGTATGAATCGCATTTCTTCCCTAACTTCTATTGCAATTTCCCTAGTGGATTGGCAATGTTCACAATGTAAGTAATGTGGGTATTAAGTGCGGAAGTTTTCCAGGTTGTTTTGATTTGTGAGTTGCGGAAGATGTGGTGGAAAAATGAGAAAATACGGATCAAAGTCCGGAATGTTTGGAAGTGGTGGTGGAAAAGAACCTAGGTGTTATTGTAGCTTAATGGGAGCTAAGGGTGGTGATGTTTCATGGTCATTGAAAATTGTGTTTTGAGAAGTGGGAGGTGTCAAAAAGGCTAATTCTTTTTGTTTTGGTTGTTGAGATCTTGTTGGAGTCTTAAGGAGTTATAAAAGAGTGACTTTAGGTGGTGAGTTGATAGGTGATGAAGTTGGTTTACTTGTTGGTGATGAAAGAGGTGCTATAATGGAAGCATCTTGTGGTGTGTTATGTATTGGTGATGAGCCATTTGATGATGGTTTTGGTAAGCAACAAGGCCGGATGCTAATCCGTGCGGATATCCTAGAGTTTGATTGTGGTATTTTGGTCGGTGGAAGTACAAAGGTTTCGATTTCATGAAGAGGATTGTTTGTACTAGGTGATTCATCTAAGTTGTAAGATCTTTTAGATGACATGGTGTTGTTTGTTTGTGAAGATGAATATGCAAGCATTTTGGGAGTCCAATATATAGAAAAACAATGCATTGTAATGAATGCTTGACCCAAAATGTGGATTAAAATCTAATGATTAGATATGAATTTAAGTCATGTGATCATGAGAACACAAGCATTAAAGAACATACTCCAAAAAGAAATGAAAAGATATTGGAGTTTTCATCCAAAGTGAGAAAATTAGAAGATAAAACTAGCTTCTGTCTCACGGATCCCACGGATCCTTCCCTTGAGGGATCCGTCCAGCATGAATGCTGGGATCCGTGGGGAGTGATTCAGGCAACACAAAATTTTCCTTTTGGAAACATTTTTGCCTAGTGTGTGCCTATATGAAAACTATTTGGAGGCGGTTATCTCGACTCCTAAAAAAGAAAAGAAAAATAAACTAGAAGTGAAAAAGCATACTATTATGTGAGATAACCCGAGTGCTCCTAATTCATTGTTGCTTAAATGAACGTACCCGAAAACACATATTAGTTATGTGTTCTCTTTAGCATTCAAAAGACATGAGATGCAATGAAAACGGGTTTTTACTTTGTATTAATAATGAAAAAGCGATTTGTCCTAGACGTGAGAAATTGCTTTTGTGAAATTGATACGGGAAGAGGTATCATTTTTAGAAAACGTTTCAAAAAGAGGTTTCTATGTGCGAATAAAAATCGTTTTATCCTTTGAAAAGAATATGTGTATGTAATTATGTGTTTGCAACTTGTACTTATTTTTGAAAGAAAATAAGAAAAACTATGAGTTATAAGTGAAAAACTTATCTTGGGTTTTGAAAATTCCCATATTGTTTGTGAGTTGTGCGTGAAATAAAGATCCTAGACTCAGAAAGAAGAAGGCTAGTGTTTACATGCCTTGTAGAGTAAAATGAAATAAATTATGACGTTTGTTCCATGAGACCAAGACCAAGACAAAGTAGGTTGAATTGTTCCCGCTTTAACGGTTTGGTGAGGACGTCGGCTATGTTGTCTTCGGACGCTACCTTCTCAATAGAGATGTTCCCCTTTTGAACATTGTCTCTTAAGAAGTGATGACGAATCTCTATATGCTTTATGCGAGAATGTAATACCGGATTCTTTCTTAGATCGATGGCACCCTTGTTGTCACATAGAATGGCTATGTCACGTAGATGAATGGCGTAGTCAACTAACGCTTGTTTAATTCATAGTGCTTGTTGGCATGCTTTGCCCGCGGAGACGTATTCGGCTTCGGTTGTTGATATTGCTAATGTCGTTTGTTTCTTTGAAAACCAAGATGTTAAACAACATCCCATAAAAGTACATACCCCACTTGTACTTTTTCGGTCAATATAATCACCTGCATGGTCAGAATCTGCATATAAAATTGTTTCTACTCCCCGTGCCCTTAGGATACCATAATCCTAATTGTGTTGTACCCTTAATGTATCTAAATATTCTTTTTACGGCTTCTAGGTGTGATGTTTTAGGGTCTTCTTAAAACCTAGCACATAAACAAACACTAAACATGATATCCGACCTACTAGCCGTGAGGTAGAGAAGACTACCAATCATGCCACGATATTTAGTATTATCAACGGATTCGCCGTCTTCATCTTTAGTGAGTTTGGTGTCAGATGACATTGGTGTCCTAATTGGTTTTGACTCTTCTAAACCGAATTTCTTTAACATCTCTTTTATGTATTTAGATTGATTAAAGAAGATACCATCTTCTACTTGTTTGATTTGTAGACCAAGAAAGAAACTAAGTTCTCCCATCATACTCATCTCGAACTCGTCATGCATGATTTTAAAGAAATCATCACACATGTCTTGACAAGTGGATCCGATATAATATCATCTACATATATTTGAACTATGATTATATGTGACTCTCTTTTCTTAGTAAAAAGTGTTTTGTCAACTAACCCCATGGTATAGTTGTGTTTGATCAAAAATGACTTGAGTCTATCATACCAAGCTTTTGGAGCTTGTTTAAGACCGTAAAGGTCTTTCTTTAACTTATACACATGTTTAGGTTTTTCAAAATCGATGAAGCCCGGAGGTTGAGCTACATATACTTCTTCATTAATAAAACCATTTAGAAAAGCACTTTTGACATCCATTTGATAAAGCTTTAGATCATTAGCACAAGCATAAGCAAGAAGTATTCTTATAGACTCTAATCTAGCTACGGGGGCATAGGTCTCATAAAAGTCTATTCCTTCTTTTTGGTTATACCCTTGGGCAACGAGTCTAGCCTTGTTTCTAGACACTACTTCGTTTGCATCTAACTTGTTCTTATAAACCCATTTGGTTCCTATTATGGTTTGATTACTAGGTGGAGAGACAAGTGTCCAAACATCATTAGAAACAAACTGATTTAATTCTTCTTGCATAGCCATTACCCAACTTTCATCTTTTATAGCTTCTTGTGTATTTTTAGGTTCTATGGTTGAAACAAAATAAAATAGGCTACTTTGGTTTTGAACTTGAGACCTTAAGGTTCTTTCGTTTAGCTTTCCTATGACCTTATCTACGGGGTGATCTTTGGACTATTTAATATTTATGAGTTCATTATTTGACGATTCTTCTTCTTCTTCGTTAATCTTTTTCTTTATTACAATAGCTTCACTTTCTACAATCTCGTCATCGACAAGAGGTGGAGAGGGTTTGGGTGGACTTTCATCAAATTTTACATTTAATGACTCTTCTACCTTCATTGTTTCTTTATTTAGTATGACGTAAGCTTTGCTATTAAAGGAGTAACCTAGAAAGATACCTTCGGTTGATTTAGGATCAAATTTTGTAAGGTAATCTTTAGTGTTAAGAAGAAAACATTTGCTACCAAAGACTCTAAAGTGATCTAACGTAGGCTTTTTGCCTCGAAGCAACTCGTATGGAGTTTTACCTAAGATTGGTCTAATTAAGACTCAATTAAGTATGTACGTTGAAGTATCAACGGCATTGCACCAAAACTTTTGAGGTATGGATTGCTCATTAAGCATGGTGCGACTCATTTCTTGTAGGGTTCTATTCTTTCTTTCAACTACCCTATTCGATTGTGGAGTGCGCGGAGCCGAGAAGTTGTGAGTAATACCATTAGCGTCGCAAAAGGTTCCAAATTGCACTTCATTATCGAATTCCATACCATGATCCGTTCTAATAGACACTATAGGACTTCCTAGTTGTTTTTGGATTTTCTTGCTTAATATTTCAAAATAATTAAATATTTCTGTTTTTTTCTTTAAGAATTTTGTCCATGTGTACCTAGAGTAATCATCCACTATGACCAAAGTGTAGTAGTTGCCTCCATAACTTTGGATAGCGGATGGACCAAATAAATCTATGTGTAGTAATTCTAGACACTTAGTTGTGGACACCATGTTTTTAGCTTTGTGACTAGTAAGAACTTGTTTTCCTACATTACAAGCATCACAAAAGTGATGTTCATATTTTAACTTAGGTAGATCTCTTACTAGATCTTTGGATGATAGCGATTGAAGAAGTCGCATATTGGCATGACCCAATCTTCGATGCCATAGGGTCGAAGTATCATCCATAGAGGTAAGACAAAGTTTGTCTTTAGGTTCATTACCAATTTTAATGACATAGACTCCATGTTTCCTAATTCCTCTTCCTATGGTTATGCCATTTTTTAATATCTTACTACCGGTTTCGGTAAAAAGTACATTGCACTTTTTATCACATATTTTTCCTATACTTAAGAGGTTAAAGTTTAGGTTTTCTACGTGACACACATCGTTAATGGTTAGAGATTTGTTAGAAATCGTACCTTTACCGATGATTTTACTTTTGCTATTTCCAAACACCACATTTCCTCCATTAAAGGATTCATATATGTAGAATAGATCTTTATTGCCGGTCATGTTCCTCGTGCACCCGCTACCCTTGACCCATTCATCCGGATCTAGGTCGACCTTTAAGCACACCTAAGAAAACAATTAACTCAAAAGTTTGGTCCACATTTGTTCATGGGTCCATTAGTGTTAAATATTCCATTCATGTTAGACATGTATGGATAAGGTGAATATGCATTCCATGGTGCAAAGTTTTGAAAAGGAAAACCGCTTTGCATATTTGGGTTCCATCCCATTTGATGGTTACTTCTTGGGTAAATATTATTAGGTCTCCTAGATGGATTAGGTTTCGAAAAAAATGGAGCTTTGTTTTTTGCAAAAATAGGATTATGTTTTGGAGGTGGTTTTCTAGTGGTAAAATGAGTTGGTTTCTTCTTATTAACAATAACAAAATCAGTTCGAGATGAAGAAGCTATGTTGTTACCACTGTTTGCTACAGCAGACCCACGGATCTCTGGCTGTACACTAGCCGGTTCCCTTTCTATGGGATCCGTGGGATCCGCCACAACAGTGGCTTGTTTTTCTAGTGCCTTAACAAATTGTGTTTCTTTGTTTTCACTAGTTGATGGATCAAGTTGTTGAATACCTAAACCTTTTTGGTTGTTTCCGGTTTTAACACTATCTAATATCATATCTAAAGTATTCGTACTCATTCTAGCAATTTTAGAATCTAGTTGATCAACTAGTGTTTAAAGTTGAACGCAAAGTTCACATTCACCACTTGCTATTTTACCTTTTTCTAGACGTTTCAATTTTGCTTTTAATTATATGACTTCTTTATCTAAACGTTGGTTTTGACTTTTTAAAAGCTTGTTTTTGATAATTATGTTAGGTCACCATATTAGTAACACAAGCATCAATATAAGAAAGATAGACAAAGGTGATCGGTTGAACAAGACACAAACACTACGCGTAAGAATATAAGAAGATTTATGCGTGAGTAATGAAATGAATTGAACAACCAACCCTCAAGTGAGGGTGTTACAAAGGTATTTAGAGGAGAGGGAGCTAGGGCAACACTCCTAGTCCCTTCCTTTCCTTATTGGACTTGGGCCAAGGCTTATGGGCCTTCTACATAAGCCTTAGCTTAATAACAAACATAAAGGCCTAATTAAGCTAACTATTACATATTAATTACTAACACTTGAATTCTAGTTTAGGAGTGATTCCAACAATCTCCCCCTAAGTGTTAGTGATTGATGATGTGAACGGTGAAGGTGTTGATGTAATAGTAGCTTTGACGTCTTCTGACATTCTTCTTTCTTGTGAGAAGAATTGCCTTGATTCGAACAATCTCCCCAGTGTAGAGAAATTGTTTCCTTTGAAAAGTTCTGCTTTGACGTCATCATTTTCTTTGTTCTTTGATCTTTGTTCTTTGTGATGGTAGTGATAGTATGTTGTTGTTGTCTGCATCAGGTCAGCCTCGTTGCTCCAGTGTCTCCACGTCTTTCTTCAACATGCTCACACGCTCTTTGACGTTGGATTTCAGTGCTGATGAAGTTCTCTTAGTCTTTAAACTTTGTAGATTCTTTGACTTGACGAAGAATCATTCTGACTTTTGTGTTGCCTTTTGAGAGAACTTCTATTAGTGATGTTGTTGGTATGAGCATGTGAAGAATCTGCACGATCAGTCCGCTCCAGAGCTTCCATAAGAAGAAAACATAAGAAAGGTTAGTAATAAGCGGTTTCCGGCACTTACAAGTTTGAACTTCGAGAGTGTTAACAGCATAGTGTGAAAACACAACTCTAATTCTCACAAAGGCCGTTCCTGAACTGGAGTCCCACAAGTGAGATAACGCGATGTACCGAAGTACACCTACAGTTCAGATGAGTCACTGAGATACACCGAAGCATCACCTCACGACTGTAGACCGTTTGAGACACACTAAGCGTAATCCACGGGGAGTTATCGAAGTGACCTGCTGTCAGGGCTGTTTGATGTTGACACTGGCAGGAGTTTCCATTCAATCACTGAGGATCACAATTGTGAACTTCTCATAAATGTTCTCGACAGATTGCTAGGATCTGTGTAGGACTCGATAACGTACCACTGTTGTTCTTATTGTTGAACGACAAGTGATGAAATGTCAAGTGAACCTATGAGATCTTTTGATGAATCTCGTGGCTCTAGACTCAATAGTGCGTTTTGGTTTTCCTGAGTAGAGACTAGGAAGAGGGTCTCCTTCTTCAATACTAGCAATCTCTAAGAGAAAGCCGATAGTTTACGTAGGGTTCCCTGTGAGAATGAAACAAGCTTCTGTTGAGAGAAACTTGAGTGGCTAAGAAGGTTTAGTGCATGCGTCACTGGGTCCATGACGACTTTTAATCTTCAATACAGGCGTCATCAAGTGACAACCAGTAGTATATGAATTGAACCCGGTGTCTGCCCTAAGTTGAATAATCTGGAGGGCTATTTCTTTTCACCCTTTTCTTTGCTTTTCTTTTTAATTCTTCAACTCCTTCTTTCTTCGATTCTCATTTTCTCCTTTTTATAATCATACATGAGGACTTCTAATTCTAACTATTGGTAGTGTCCTTGGGTAGATCCCTCCGGCTCTGGCGGATCATAGGACGGTTATTCCTAACCTTAATCACCTTATAACTCCATTGCCATAAAACCATTTTCATGAAAATCTCTTAAAGTGTTTGTGAATGAAAAACATGTTTGAACACTTCAAGAGTTTTGGTTTTTCAGAAATACTCCCCCTTCACATGTGCTTAAGAGTTTTGACAGAAATCTGCACAGTGAGGAAAGAGCTCGCACTTTTGAATTGATCAACTCAAGATAGACAAATCCTTGCGAGACACGATTACGTTGCATAGTTAAAGAGATACATTGTCAGATTTTAGGTGACAACTATCTCTAATAACGGTTTGCTGAAGAGACAAAGCTCCATTACCACAGTGAACTACATCGCAACTGCTTGATGGCGTGTAGAGATCTTCATAAGTTTGGAGATCACACACTGAAGAGTGTCAAGGATGGCTTGGCTTATAGGTTGAAGGCGATACATGAAGGAATTGGTTCACCAAAGCGATGGAATTTTCAGGAAAGACGGGATGTGAAGAGGATCATCACTCGTATCGATGAAAGGTTGTACAGAAGGGACCAGTTCAGAACTCTGGAAAGCTTTGTAGGTGGTCGTCCCAGGATTAATCTCAGAGGCTATCAACGCCCTGTTAGCATTCCTGGTGATATTACTGGACTACCTGGTACCCCTTAAACTGTTTCAATTTCATATTAATTTGGATGTGTGATCACTTAATGACTATGGCTTGTGCACACATAACAGTGTACAACCCGTTCTTGTAATGAAAGGACCCTGTGGTACGCTTCAGTGCCACAATCCTTATAAAAGGAGCGAAAGCTTCTTACTTTTGAGTAAAACATATCAAACCTTTCAATTTTAAAAGGTTTTGCTCAAAAGAACAAGTACTTCCCTTTATGTTTTTCTAAAACTCAACCGTTAATATCACTTGTTGAGGGGGAGTATTTGATTAAAAACTTTGTTCACAAATTGTTCTTCGTGTAATCTTCCCACAAAACTCAAAATGATCATATTTATTCTCAACATTTCTTAAAAAATAACATATTTATATGCCATTTTTTGGGGGGAGAAAAATTATGTGATAAGAAATATGTTGTGAAATTGCAAATGAATCTTTGTGCTACAGACTTAACCAATGAATTGACGAAACCTTAAATGTTAGTAACTAGAAAAGACTTGTCCGGGACGGGTAATAATTTCAAGCTAGTTCGCTAGTTATGTAAACGTGTCTCGCAAAGGACTTGTCCGAGTAGAATGTACCATTCGAGAAACTCTTGGTAGACATGAACTTTGTCGGGTTTGACAACCTCTCGAGGATTGTCCACACCTTCAAGGTAGTTATTAGAGATAGTTGTCACCTAAAATCTGACAATGTATCTCTTTAACTATGCAACGTAATCGTGTCTCGCAAGGATTTGTCTATCTTGAGTTGATCAATTCAAAAGTGCGAGCTCTTTCCTCACTGTGCAGATTTCTGTCAAAACTCTTAAGCACATGTGAAGGGGGAGTATTTCTGAAAAACCAAAACTCTTGAAGTGTTCAAACATGTTTTTCATTCACAAACACTTTAAGAGATTTTCATGAAAATGGTTTTATGGCAATGGAGTTATAAGGTGATTAAGGTTAGGAATAACCGTCCTATGATCCGCCAGAGCCGGAGGGATCTACCCAAGGACACTACCAATAGTTAGAATTAGAAGTCCTCAGGTATGATTATAAAAAGGAGAAAATGAGAATCGAAGAAAGAAGGAGTTGAAGAATTAAAAAGAAAAGCAAAGAAAATGGTGAAAAGAAATAGCCCTCCAGATTATTCAACTTAGGGCAGACACCGGGTTCAATTCATATACTACTGGTTGTCACTTGATGACGCCTGTATTGAAGATTAAAAGTCGTCATGGACCCAGTGACGCATGCACTAAACCTTCTTAGCCACTCAAGTTTCTCTCAACAGAAGCTTGTTTCATTCTCACAGGGAACCCTACGTAAACTATCGGCTTTCTCTTAGAGATTGCTAGTATTGAAGAAGGAGACCCTCTTCCTAGTCTCAACAGAAGCAGTTGCGATGTAGTTCACTGTGGTAATGGAGCTTTATCTCTAATAACGGTTTGCGATGTAGTTCACTCTTCAGTGTAGTATGGAGCTTTGTCTCTTCTGGAGAAGTCGATGTTTGCTTCAGGGTTGAGCCAATCAATGTTGTTAGACATGGCTCGTGCTATGTTTTCAAGGTGATACTCAACTTCAATAGCACTTTCGGAGCTGTCTTTGAGTAGTTGAAAGGCTTCATTCTTGATTCGTTTCAACTCTGATTTCGTCATCTTCTTCACCCGAAACTTGTCTTGAAGAATTTTAGCGTGCTCCAATGTTCGACCTTCTATCGCATCTTGACCTTCAGGAGTAGAGTCAACAAGTTTAGAGAACCAGTCATATTCAGTGTCATCCTCGTCTAGCCATGATACGACGTCAGTCTTTGGCGTCTTCTTCTTTTTTTTCTTTGGCTTAGAGGAGGATTCTGGTTTCTTAGCTGTGTCGGGAGAGGTGGGTTGTTGTTGGGGCTCAGGGACATCCTCATCGTCACCACCAGTATACTCAAAGTAATCACCTGTTTTCTCTGTCTGAGGTGGTAACTCAGAGTCCTGAGGTTTGTCAGCAGAAGAGCGAGGAGGAGATCGTCTTGGTGGTGAAGTCCTTCGGGGTGGTGGTGGCATAGATGATGGTTCTCCAGACTGCTTTGGACGTTTAGGCTCGTCATTTTTATCCTTATCCTTATGTTCATCGTCTCTTGGACGTTTAGGCCTTTGAGCTTCTTCTCTGCATGCTGATTTGAGTTGGTATTCCAGCAATGCTTCAAACAATTTACCTTTGTAAGAAGTAAATGTTGCAGATCGTTTAGACATTTGAGATACCAGTCTGGAAACCAATTCAGCATCTGAGAATATTATGGGATCAGTTGGATTGATGTTTACTGTCATAGGTGTTGATCTCATAGTTTGCTTGGCCAAATGCAATAGATTCGAATAGAGTTGTCTGGTGTACATTTCTCTTGTCACACTAGGAACGATGTCAAGAAGGAACTTGTGAGTGTAATCTTTGATCATCTTGTTCATTTCCCCATGAATATCACGTTGCATGAAATTCTGGACGTACTCCCTTTCGGCTGACATCTTGTCATTCTCGTCATGAAGATAGTGGACCTGGTCAGCGAGAAAATTCAGCTTTTTGTGAAGCATGTCTTTCTTCATGACCTGCTTGACAGCTTTAACGATCCTTGTCTTTGCTCGAGAAATCCAAGAGTACGTTGGCTTCTTCACAGATTTGGATGTGGATTTGGTTGTTCTTCTGGATGGTGGTGGTGAAGAGTGAGAGGATGAATCTGATGATGAAGAGACATGAGGAGGTTCAGGGTCCTTAGGAGGTTCAGAAGTTTTCTCCTTGGAACGAATTAGACTGTTGAGAAGAAAATCATCATAGTTCACTTCGTCATCTTGTCCAGATTTAGCCTTTTCTTCAGCCTGAATCCGAGCTTCCTCGTCAGCTTTTTCTTTCTCAGACTTCTCTGTTTCTGGTTCCTCAATGTCATAATCAATAGAATCCTCCAGGCTCTTTTGTTGTTGCTCAAGAGTGGTAGCACCAGTTTCCTTATCGGGTTGATTAACCGCATCAGGAATTGGTGTAGATTGGACACCACCACTTGACCCTCCGGGCCCACGCATTTGTTCCTGTTCAAACTCTTTTGCCTTGTGTTGGAGTCTAATGATTTTGAACTTCTTCCTGTAGTCAGTGTCCAGTGGTTCTTCATCTGAGCTTTCTTCTTCTTGCTCAAGTACTGGAGTCTTCCCTTTGCCTTGGTCAGCTTTTGGACTGGGAGGTTTAGCTACTGTTGGGGTTACATCGGTTGCAGTTTTAGAGTAGATGACCTCGTCGTCTGATTCGGTTTCCTCAGAACTTTCATCCACTAGCTTTCTTTGCGGTTCAGACTTGGGAATGGGAATGGGAACAGCTTCCTTAGAGGGAACTGTCCTTTTGAGTGGAGGTTTCCTCTTAGGGAACTTTCTTTGACTCTCAGTGCTTGCAACACTTCCTGCACTGCCTCTCCTGGTTTTCCTAGTAGGTGTGCCAGAAGATTTTTCATCGAGAAAACCAACTTTGCCTTCTTCAACTGCTACCAGATACCTTTTGTATGAATAAAGCTGTTTGATTGCATCAGAGAGAAGGTGATCCGGTAATACAGCACCTTGTTTCTTTGTTGTTGATTCCTTAAATCTGACTGTTAGAGTAGGTTCATACAACATGTCGTGATTGTTGGGGTCATTGATTCTCTTGGGGATATCAGGGTTATACCCAAGTGCTCTTTGGATCAACAGTTTTGTATATATGATATATGGGATCTTTGAGCCAAGCTTTTTGAGGAATGTCATCATGTCGTCCCATATCAGAGCTTCAACTTCGATGTGCTTCATGTTGACCAAAGCCCAAAAGATTTGCAGTTCCATGAGCTTGGGATGCTCATAGCCACTGTCACGTCCAGAAACATATCTGGTGATGATGATGTAGAGAGTTCTCCATGGCTGAGGAATATTATTAAGATCCACGGATGAATGCTTTGTGATTACTCCTGAAGCTTCGTCCTAACTAATGTCGATAATGAATTGCAGAACAGTCTCTTCAGTTGGTGCAGCATTGTATTCAGTTGGCTCGATGACAGGAATGAGGAGGACAGCCCTTAAATCTGCTGTTGTGATGGTGACCTGTTTATCATTGAGAGTCACCGTCACAGCATTTTGTCCTTTGATCTTTTGCATTGTATTCCAGAACTGATGAATGTAGATCTTAGGCACTGTAGCAGAATTTGTGAGCATGTTCTGATAAGGATGATTATTCAGAATATCCACAACAATTAAACAAGAAGACTCTGAGCATGTGAGAGTATCAAAGTCAACACGAAGATTGTTCTTTCCAATCTTCATCGGATAACCATTCGGGAAGATATCAACAACGGTGAGAACATTTGGTGCATCCACATTCATTTGAGCGTCCATGTCATGATCTGAAAGATATTTAGCCAAAATAACCAACATATCGAAAGACATTATGTTAGTCAACAGATGGTTTTATTGTCTAATTATTGAATGTGATATGTCGATGATTGTTACGAGTCCAATGTCACTTGTTTGTCCAATAGTCCAATGACGTCATGATAAATTTCGTGAGTTGATTAACTTTAAGTTTTAAAGTCCATGTTTTCACTTATTATTCACAACTTGTTAAACATTTAAGCTTATAGTGACATTATTGGTTTCGTGGTGTTATGATTTATTTATTTACAAGTTTGCACGCGTAACAATTCATAATTAAGATTAAACTAGGCTTAGGCGTAGATATGGCATGCTTATGCGTAAACAGGAGTGATTCTACGCTTACGCGTAAGCTCTACGCATAAGGTCCTCTTTTCCTACGCGTAACATTTCTTACGCGTAAGCGTATATGGAACCTTACGCGTAAGGCTTACTCGTAAGAGTCGACCTTATGCGTAGAGGTCACTGTTTACGCATATCCTTCACAGGATACGCATAGTCCCTTATGTAGAACCTTACGCGTAAACGTTACGCGTAAGATTTCTCTTACGCATAACATGCTACGCGTAAGGTGATCCTTATGCGTAGATGGCAAATACCCTTGATTCTGAATTATCACGCGTAGTAAACCTGAAATAATTTCATCATAGCACTAACATTAACTTATACATTCAATCTCTAACAGTTTTAATCACGAACACTCAATTAAACAGTTACGCGTAGTCACATGTTACGCGTAAACCTAAACCCTAAAGCTTAAGAATTACGAGTAAGAAATTTAACCATGGGAATTGCACCAAAATGATTCTGGGAAGTCAAGAATGCCTATTAAGTTGGTTTATCCAAGTTTTAACATCAAACTCTTAACGAATCAAAAATACCCAAATATCAAGAACATAAACCCTAATTTCTAATTAACTAGCAATTAGTGTTTCTGGGTTGATTCTAAACATGGATATGATCAATTCATCTTGTAAACAACACCTTATAAGCAACTAATTAACCAGAAACACTCACACAAGAAAAAACCTAATTCACGCATAAACCCTAATTTATCCAAACTCAATCAATTCGTGTTTCTGGGTGCGTTTAGATGATGGAAATGGTTTCAAAGTGATTAAGTAAACATTTTGACACTATCATATTAACCAAAAACACATGAATGAAGGATTTGTGTTCATTGCTTACGCGTAGAACACAAATCACTCTCAAACACATATGTGGAAAACTAGAAGGGGGGGTTGAATAGTTTTACCAATTTAAAACTTCCGTTTAAATATTTAGATCGACTTATGTCAATCCATTTGATTGTTTTATGTTGGACGTTGATAGATGGATATATAAACGTGAAATGAAATATAAAGAGTAAGAAGCACATCACCACAACACAAGTTATTTATAGTGGTTCGGCTACAAGGACACCTTCCTTGCCCTACTCCACTCCTCGAATCACCTACTCGAGAGTCGTAGCACTACACCAACTCCTTGTGGCGGAGAAGCCTTCACAACGCCGCTTAACCTTTTTCCGGTACAAAGCTAAATACCGAGTTATTTCACACCAAGGCGAACCACACCTAACACAACGCCGCCACCCTTTATACGGTGCTAGGCTAACCACCGAGTTCTTTCACACCTTAGGAGAACTAATCCTATCACAACGCCGCCTACCCTTTATTAGGTACTAGGCTAAGCACCTTAGTTCTTTCACACCTTAGGTGAACTACACCTTCACGACACAACACCTAATCTCAAGGAGATCTACTCCTTGTTACAACACCATCAAGGATATCACCATCCTTGTAGATAAACATTTACACATATGTATAACGATGCACCTCATCGATTATACGACCTAAGCATTCTTCCCAAATGCTACTTGATTTGATTCTTTGGCATCCTTTTCTAATGCCTTTGACACTACGCTTGGCACCCTTCACTAATGCCTTCGTCTTGACACCTTTAGCATCCTTCAATAATGCTTTGACACGGATGATGAGCACCTTTCACTAATGCTTTCATCTTGACACTTTCGGCATTCTTCACTAATGCCTTCAACCCAACATCTATGGAGAAAGGAAGAACAATCAACAAGAGAACCTTAGTAGTCTTGATGATGACGAAGCATGGCAACTCATGGACTTGAGCTTGCACGTCTTCAAGAGGTGGTGATCTCTCCTTTAAGAGGAACCTAGTAGATCACACAAAAACAAAAGACAAACTACATAGATCACTTAGATCTGAGGTTAGAGGGTTAGAATACTTTGGGGAAGTATGTGTGAAAAACCATGTGTAGAGAGTAAGAAATGGCTCTCTATTTATAGAGAAAATTCTCTTCGTTTCCCCGGATCCCACGGATCCCTACCACAAGGGATCCGGCTAGCACAAAGTTAGGGATCCGTGGTCCGCTCCTCTTTGCCCATGGGTATTTTTGGTTATGGGTCATGGGTCATGGGTCATGGGTTATGGGTTGATCCATGGTTTTCTTTCTAGATACAATGAACTTGGTTAAGTGGTATATATAAAACCATGGGTTATGGGTCAAAACCATTTGCTAGTATTTTACCCATTTAGTATATACTTGTATTTACCCATTTTAGCATACACTTAGTTTTACCCATTTTAGTATACTTAGTTTAAGTATATGTTTAACCCAATATGTAAACACTAGTTGTTGTACATATGTATCTAAATCATAAAATCACTTATACTTGTTTTAGTGTTTTATGTGACAACTTAATTGTGTTAGAAAACTATTAACTCAAACTATTTACGTACTCTATTTGTTTCGTTAAAATGATTTTACTTTTGTTATCGACAAAACATTAGAAGATCGTAAAATATAAATAAACGTTTTTACGGCTTATTTGTATTAACAACATCATTTGACCGTTGAATTTGCGTATAAATCAAAACCATTGTTTAAAAACATGTTAAGGTTATAAAACCACTTACAAAATGATGATCCAAAACACGGATTTGAATATCGAATTTTAGGCGTAGGATTTTAGTAGGTGAAGTATTAAATGTGGAGAGTTAATGAATTAGGTGGAAGTTTTAATAAAAGTAACTTTCAGCATTTGACACTTTCAGTCCCTCCACCTTTGCCATTTACATCCAATGCCTTTAACTTCCATTTTGGTTACCAAATGAATGATATTTAGGAAAGAAATTTGACAACACTCCCCCTTGACTTAAGAAATAATGAAAGTTTATAAATTTTAGTCCAAGGAGTGTCAGTAAACCAGAAATGTGACCACCATTATTAAAGAAACAACCGGGATAAGGTAACATGCAAGTACAAGGTATTATGAAACTGAAAAAATATTTGTTTTCTCCCCCTCAACACTTGATCGAAAAAATACTGAATTTTGAAAGATTTGAGTGTTGACGGAAGATTTGTACTTGCCATGTTAAAAGAAAGATAGAAAGAATAATATTTTTATTGTTTTATCTGATTTTATAATTTTGTATTTTGTTTTTGAAAAATATTTACAAAAGAGGTTTTGGTGTTTGACTAGTTTTTAAGAATGTTTTAAGAGTTCATCCAGTTCCTCTTGAGTCAAACACCGCATACCAATCCGGTGGACCAACTCATTAAACCTAGCAGGAGCTAAGGCTTTGGTGAGAAGATCTGCCAATTGATATTCTGTACCCACAAAGTATAATTCAACAGTACCCTGTTCCACGTGGTCCTTGATGAAATGATATCGAAGATCGATGTGCTTTGATTTTGAATGTTGAACTGAGTTACACGAGATCGCAATAGCACTCTGATTGTCGCAGTACATCGGGATTCTGTCAAATACGTAACCATAGTCTTTGAGTTGTGTTCTCATCCAAATGACTTGAGCACAACACGCCGACATGGCTACATATTCTGCTTCTGTTGAGGACAGCGATGTATAATCCTGCTTCTTCGATTGCCATGACACCAGTTTATCACAAAGAAATTGTAATGCTCCTAAAGTACTTTTCCGTGAATCTAAGCATCCTGCGTGATCAGCATCACTAAAAATCTGTTAGTTCAAAACCAGAATCCTTCGGATACCAGATCCCCAAGTTAATGGTTCCCTTGATGTATCGGAGGATTCTTTTAGCCTCAGAGAGGTGGGTTTCAGTTGGTCTCGACTGATAACGGGAGCAGAGATATACGACAAAAACAATGTCAGGTCTGCTAGCTGTTAGATACATGAGAGACCCAATGATATTATGGTATTTGGTAGGGTCCACCAATTTCCTATGTAAATCAGCGTCTAGCTTCTTGGTATGAGCCATTGGTGTGGCATATGTGTCACAGGTTTGCATTCCAAATTTGCTAAGAATTTCAAGGGCATAATTGGACTGACTTAAGAAAATACGACGGGGTGATTGATGAACTTGCAATCCTAGAAAGAATGTAAGTTCACCCATCATGGACATTTCAAAATGTTTCTTCATTAGTTTTGCAAAAGCGATTGAGTACTTTTTATGTGTTGACCCAAAAATGATGTCATCCACGTAAATTTGAACAATTAAGATGTGTGCTCCGTGATATTGTATGAAAAGAGTTGGGTCGACCGAACCTTTGGTAAAATTATTGGCAATGAGAAAAGATGATAACTTATCGTACCACGCCCAAGGAGCTTGTTTGAGACCGTCTGAGCTTTGTTCGCTTTGTAGACATGGTTCGGGAACTCGGGATAAATGAATCCTTCGGTTGGTCGACATAAACCGTTTCTTTCAGTTGACCATTCGAAAAGCAGCTTTGACGTCCATCCGAAAGACCGTTATATTCATATGAGCTGCGAACGTTAGAAAGATCCGAACAGCCTCAAGACGAGCAACCGGAGCGAATGATTCTTCAAATTCAATACCCTCTTCCTGTCTATAACCCTTAGCCACCTGACGTGACTTGTTTCTGATTACGTCCTTCAAAGATCCAATTTTTCTTCCAAATCCATTTGAGACCAATGACGTAGACCCCTGTTGGTCTTTCAACCAGTTCCCATACTTCGAGACGTTTGAATTGGTTGAGTTCTTCTTGCATGGATTCGATCCAGTTGTCTTTTGTCATCATACCCTTAATGTTTTTAGGTTCAGAATGGCAGACAGTGAGTGCATAAATGCAATGTTCACCATCTGTGTGAAGACGTTGTCTTGTGACGACTGGTTGATTTGGGTTGCCAATAATATTCTCAAGAGGATGGTCTTTTGTCCAGTGATGTGTAGAGGGTTGATGTTGGTATACATTGTGCAGATTTTGAGGATTCAAATGGCTTGTAGATGATTCCGCAAAATCAGGTGCACCAGTTTCATTAGCAAACGGGTTAAAGAATGCATTTGGATCAAAATCTGCTGGTGGGGGTACTTCATTAAGAACATCATCAGCTGGTTCAGCGTCGTTGAATGCAGTTTGTTCAACTATTGTAGTAGAGTCAACTGGTGGTGCTTCATCAACAGTAGTTGTTGTAGCCGATGTATCAGGTATTGGAATTTGATCAGGTTGAGCAGCGGAAACATTGGATACACTTGGAGCACGTTCATCAATGTCATCACTAAACAGAGGAGCAAATAGCTTTTTCCATTTGTTGACGTAAAAGCTGGGGGCTTTGTTCAGTGATGATGGGGTTTGATGGAAGTTTAAACGGTTGTGATCGGGTTCCAAGCTGTTATGCTCAGAAGCCATTTCTGTAAGCTCATCAAAGTTTGCATGAATCGTTTCCATAACCTGCTTTGTACGACGATTCCAGATCCGGTAGCCTTTATAATTCTCACAGTATCCAATAAAGACTCCAATGTCAGCTTTGGCTTTGAGCTTTTCAAAGTCATCACGATCATTATTTGGGTAGCAAAGGGATCCAAATACATGAAAGTGTTTGAGATTCGGTTTTCTGTTGTGGATAAGTTCAAAAGGTGTTTTGTTGTGGCGTTTTGTAATCATGGATCGGTTTTGATTATAGCATGCAGTTGATACCTTCGCCCATAAGTAATCCTGGAAGTTTAGCATTGATTAACATTGTTCTTACAGCTTCCACTAACGTGCGGTTTAGATCTTTCAACAACTCCGTTTTGTTCCGTGTACGCGTGCAATAGATGTTTGATGCTCAATTCCCACTTTCTCATAAAATTCTCGAAGAGTTTGGTTCACAAATTTAGTCCCTTTGTCTGTTCGATTTGGCGACGGTGTTCCGGAGCTGAACTTGAATTTTCGTGAGAAAGGTGATGATCATCTGTGGAGCTTGATCTTTGCTTCGAAGAAAGTAGACCCAAGTCCATCGTGAGTAGTCATCAACAATTACCAAGATGTAGCGTTTGCCATTAATCGTTTGCACGCGGATCGGGCCACACAAATCCATGTGAAGAAGATGAAGCACATGCTGAGAGCTGTGGTCCACCTTTGAAGGAAAATGAGCACGAGTGCTTTTCCCTTGTTCACAAGCAGAGCAAATGTGATCTTTAGAATACCGAAATCTCGGGAGACCTTCAACAAGTTTGTGTCGAGCAAGGTTGGTGATGGTTTGAAAGTTTAGATGTGAGAGACGACGGTGCCATGGCCAGGATTTTGTTGATGTAGCCTTTGAAAGTAGACAGATAGGAGATGAAGCAACCATGTCTTGCATTGAGATTGTGTACAGACTAGAATTGCGAGAGCCAGACATAAGATCGTTTCCTTGTAGATCACGAATGAAACAAGTTTTCTCCCTAAAAGCAACTTCCAAGTCTCCATCACAAAATTGACCGACTAAAAAAAGATTGTGACCGAGGCCTTCCACGTAATAAACCCTGCTAATTTCGATATTGCCATTGATATAATCTCTGTAGCCCATGATAGTTGCGAAGTGATCATTCCCGAATCTGACAGTGCCAATGAACTTTGCAATAAAGTTTGATAACAGTTTAAGATTGCCTGTCGTATGTCGGGAACATCCGCTATCAACAATCCAAAGGATGATCTGTATCACCTGCATTACACACAGACGACACAGATGGAATAGAAGTAGATGTGGAACCCGATGAGTTAGAGGGTTCCTCAGCAGTTATAGTAGAAATACACACATCAATGATTTTAGGCATCCATTTAAATCCTAATGTACTATGTAACCATTTCTGCCATCTCCAACTAGTCTTAGCTTTAGTCTTAGTGAATGCACTAGGTGGTACTTCATTCCTTGGAGGTGATACTGGAGCTACAGGGACATCAATGCGTTTCTTAGAATCTAAGGAGGGTGGTTTACCAAGCATAGACTTAGAAGCATTAGTGGGCCTAGAGGTATTCCAATTCTTAGGATTCCTTAAACGAGACAAGATAGCTCTAGCAACACATTTGTCATGTCAATCAGTAAGCATACTTTTACGACAAATAACACAAGAAGCATCAGACTGAATATCAAAAGTACTTAAAGGTTTAGCGTTCGTTACAACACTTTTTCCATTACATTTATCAGACGCAATATCTAAAGTGGGTGCAACGGGAGTCTTATTCAAAGTCCTAGGGTGTTCTTCTACGTCAGCATTCTTTATTGTTCTTTTCTTAGGTCGCAACTTCCTATTCTTCCTTGTATTGCTCCTAGGCCGTGAAGTGCGGACATTTGGAAAAGAGGCAATTATTCCTGTTTCAGTAGAGGGAAGCACATTAGTAACTTGTGTTTTGTCAGTAGGCATTCTGGGTTCACGTTTGCTAAGTGTTACAGGTGCAATTTTCTTAATGATGCTAGGCTAAACATGTTCATACTTGCCTAACATTTCCCGTAACTTAATAATAGTGTGCACCAAATCTTGATTTTCAGAACGAAGATTTCCAGAAAATTCATGACTTCTTTAGTGTGTGCAAGATAATGATCAAGTTCGTTTGATGCTTCAAAGACGAAGTCTGTTTGAGTAAATCAGATATGACACCATATTCCTTTTTAACGTGTACAAGTTCTTGTTCATATTTTGAGATTTGACATTTCAAGGACGCGTTTTGATCATCCAGTTGCTCAAATTTTGATTAAACATTTTCAATGCAACTGATTGATTTTGTTTTGAAAAGCAAGTTGTTGATCGTGAATATCTTTTTGACACCAATTAAGACGACGTTTTGCATTTGAAAGCTCGTTTAACAATCGTTCATTTTCAACTTTTAAAGACTCGATCTGATGCACATTATCAGTATTCTCAACAATTACAACAGAATCAACAGTATCAGCAGAGATATAATCAGATGCATATGGCAAAGAATGTAACAACACAAAATTATGGATATCAGCACTGATAATATCTTTCAAGGGTCGATCGACATTGTTAGGAATTAGAAATTCCATGTTAAAGTGTCGGTCACCCCAATAATGGTCTAGCATATGTTAGCTCGTAGATTTGTCGTTGTTTACATTATTTAATAGTTAATTAGTTAGTCAGTGAGCGTAGAATAGTTTAGAGTAACACCGTGGAGGAAGGACGGGTCTTTACTCACTGTATACCTGATCCACAGTCCGATAGGAGGACGTATTGTTTGTAAGTGTAAATACCCCTTCCATCCATGGAAGGGGTGTTGCTTGGCAATATAACCTTTTACATTTTATTGAAGCAACTCTCTACCAAGAACACCATCTCTCTACTTTCTCTCTCTAAATATGTTTAACATGTATTTTGATCATCCAAGACCACCCGAATCATCAAACACAATAATATATCGATCCTACAAATGGTATCAGAGCCAAGGTTGTTGTGTCTTGATGATTTTTTTGTGGTTTTGATACGTTTTTGTGGTCGGATTATTTTTATGGGTAAACAGTTTTTAACAGTTTTTTGTTGTATCTGTTGGTCAAAAAATGGTTACATTGTCCATTGCTAACTGTTTTAGCATCAAGTTTTTGTCTATTACAGTCTTGAATATCATACTGTTTTGGTTATTTGGTCATATCTGTTTTTGTCAATACTGGTCAGTTTCATGTGGTCAAAAACTGTTTTATGTCAAATTTATATTAAGTTCACCTTTTACTGGTCTATATGGATAAAACATTTATATGGTCAAATAGGTGAAAATGGGTCAAACTGATGTATGTCTTATGCAGTTTTCTGGGTAAGAAAGATAGTACGATAAAATGACTTGTATTTCCTGCTAGCGAGTTGGTCATATGTCCTTCATGGCGACTTGTCTTGACAAGTCGTCCAGATTCTATGTATCTGGTCTTAGCGAGTTGTGGTGATATCTAGCGACTTGTTTTGGAAAAATATGTAGCGAGCTGTAATGAAAAAACCTAGCGTCTCGTTACTGAACAAGTAGCGACTTAGTGTCAAAATTATAGCGACTTGGTTAAGACTTGGTTATATGTAGCGACTTGATAACTTGTAGCGACTTGTCATTTTTTAATGACAAGCAAATTGTGTTTTCAAAAAAGTCAGTAGCGACTTGTTGACCACGTTGAATTTGACATAGACAGAAATGAAGGAGAAGAAGAATCATCTCAAGACCACTACCACAATATCATCTTAAACCTAAACACAAGTCGCGACCTCAAGTTACCAATCCTTGGTCCAAGACTAAACCGTCATCAACATATCATCTACCAACATCAAAAAGACTCTAATGGAAAAACAAATAACGCAAAAAGACTCTAAAGATTATTTATTCGAAGTCATCTCAGATAAGTCTCATGCTTACTCGAAGCCAAATCATGACCACCAAGGGTCTATCACACGAAACTTTTTCTTCACAGATTCATTCTTTTAAAATCATAAATACACGAAAATATTTGTTAAGTGATTTGATCTCAGCTTTGTATCTCGTGATTGTCAAAGATATGTCCAACTTACATACACACGAGAAAATGTTTCATCATTGATCCAAGAGCTTTGATTATGTACGAATTTAAAGAATCAAGGATATAACATTTTCGTTAGTCCTTGTTTCTTTGTTTAGATTATTAATATAAACTACCAACACATAAAGTTTATACCTACCTGAAACCTTGGGTGAATCGTGTGACTCAATCTACCATCCCTGTGGCGATTCAATGGTGTTCGAACCATTAACCAAAGCCATCCCTGTGGCCTGGATTTGTCTAATCCGACTTATGTGAAGAAAGGGTTTGGAGTGAAAATGTTAATGGGGGCGGCTCAGTTTAGGTGTGTAAGATTTAGGTTTGTGATAAAGTGATTTGGATGAGGTAGGCGTTTTGTTTGAGAAGAGTTTAGGGTTGTGTTGCTGAAATGTTTGATGGGGGCGGATAATATGTTTTTGTGTGTGTGATATTAGGGTTAAGTGAGAAGTGAGAGGTTTTAATACCCCGTAGAATTAGGTCTTCACTTGATGTCGTATGATATCATTTCTATATGGGCCTCAATTGTTTTTGATTGGATTTTGCTTCTCATGGGCCGAACATTGATTGGTTATGGGCCGTATTATATGTGACTTCATGGGCCTAAAAGGGAATGTGGTATTTGATATTACGTGACTAATATTTGGAAGTAGGAAGATATCATTTTTCATGATTATAGGCGTATGTTGTATCCAAGTGGCCAATGACTTAAACATTTCAAGGGCAAGACTAGGTACCATTTTATCGATACCACATATCTCACGTACAAGGAAACATGAACTACATATAATATATGTCGGGCATAAAGTTTTTGAAGATGAGTGTGTACTGGAATTAGTTTCATGGATTTAAATGTAGAATTGGTACTTGGCATAAATGGGCGTGTGTTTTTTTTAAGGTTTAAGTGATGTTAGTGCTAAGCCATGAGATTATTGGCAATATTGGAAGTGGAACTAATTTCATGAACCAGATAGATCTTTATGGGCCATATCCATGAGAGTCAACTATACGAGATGACACGAGTCTTGAAAGTTTATTGTCATTAATGGAGTTTGTACATTTTTGTGTCTATGTGTGATCTGAGTATGTTGGATGTTGGTTTGAATTTGGTAAGAGATTGGAGTAACAATGACTAAGACCGGATAAGCGCTTGAATCGATATCCGCTGTGCAATTTGATACTTTGGGGTATACATTTTCACAAAGAATATTATGTCACGGCCAGAAGTGTTTGTTGGATAATGTTGACTACGGGGTTGTTTGAACGGTATCTCTTATTTGAATTTGAAGTGAGGTTTTCCGGGCACGTTCACTTATTTCGTCTTCTTTCTTTCTACCCTTCCTTGAAGATGACTTGTTTGGGCGTTTATAGAGTGTGATAAAGACTTGGCTATTTAGTTACATTTGTGATTCTTTCTCGCTTAACCCACAATGTAACTATCACTTCGGTGTCTCACGCAGTTGAGGATACGTCAAGAGGTTTTGTACATTGGGTACACCGTTTCTTCTTCACAAGGATTAGTGCAAGCTTAAGTAACAAATCCGGGAATCTTACGTCTTGTTCAAGTTTGGTATATAGGGTCTATTTCTCCATGTGGTCACTACAATAGCCGACAGAATGCGTGAATGATGTGTTTACCAATGTATTTATTGGATGGTTGATGATGTTGATGATGTTGTATAATGGACCGTTGATGAACCGCTTCATGTTCCCCTAAAAACAGATATTTACCGAAACCAAAGTTGTCATAAAACATTCAAACTGATATTGTTTACGGTTTTGTCTTGATTTTGTAAAATCCCGCGAAAGAATCTATTTCTCGGTTTAAATCATAGACTTGTAAAATCCCGTGACAATGGAAACATCCTTGTAAAGTGCATCTCCGGGTCTATCTTATGGTTTATTCTTGGTTTTGTAAAATCCCGTGAAAGAAACTATTTTTCGGTTTAAACCATAGACTTGTAAAATCCCGTAATGATGGAACCATCCAGGAGAAAAGGAAAGTGTATTTCGAGATCTTATCTGATGTTGGTGCTACATTTTCTGTTTTGAAGAAGGGATAAAAGGGTGTACTTCATGAATTGGGTGTGTGTTTGGGTTGTCTTCATGGCAGTTTGGTTATTACAAGGTTTTACGGGGTTACGTGCTTTTAACCATGGTCGGGATGAAACCCTTATCAAAGTTCATTTAAATGTCAAAGAAGGCTAGATTTGAGCAGTTCAGAAGATGTGATAACGGCGTTAATTCAAGATATTTATTTGAGGTTGAAGTGAAATATCACGGGCGAGTGTACTTAGTATCTGAAGGTATCGGGGATGGTTGGATGAAGATTCTTCGAGATCCTTGTTCGAGCTTATTATCAAAAACGAAGACTTGGAAATCTAGTTATTGTTGGGTATCTTTTACCTTTTCTTTTACCACTTGGGAATTGGGCTCATACCACCACAAAATAACTATCACTTTAAGGAGTTACGTTGTAGTGCTCAGTGTCACATTCAATTGTGGATTTTCAAGAGGTAATGTACGTCTTATACTTGATGGTTGGTTGGTTGAAGAGTATAGAGTACATAGAGAGTACTTAGAGATGCTAATGGAAATCGGCATCGCTCTTTGTTTCATATGTGCAAGTTTAAGTCACGAGTTCGGGTTAGTTTACTTCAGAGTCAAATTCATCATATTGGGTTATCTCCATCAGCTGTCACTACAAAGAGCCTACTGAATGATAATGGTGACATTTACATGTTTTGCCTAAAGAGATTGAAAAGAGAGAGATTATGACGTATGAACACAACAGTTCATGCCTCGTACTCTAAAGAAAAGAAATGTGTACGCTTCAGTGCGCATTATCTTCGGAAGAAGAGAAATCTTCTCAATTATGACCATTCTCATCAACATGCTTCATGCTTTTTCCATGGGCTTTCAATTATCAAGTAAACCGGGCTATTGTTAATTGTTTTCTTATTCAGCTTGCTCAACTATAATGATGATGGTGACATCATGTGCTAATTTTGCGGGGGAGAAGTGTGAATAGAATACATTTAGAAGATACTCACTTGTTTAATCAAGAATGGCATCTCCATATGCAATTCTTGTGGGGGAGAAGAAGTATGATAATTCTGCATGGTTGATCGATATCTGAGAATATATGGTCATATGGCTCCAAACTCATGTAAGAACCTAGCTTCTTCTTATCGGGTCATCTTTACATGGAGTTTCTTCTAAGAGCCGTTAGTTGACATCTTCACTCGGACTGATGAGTCTATCGACAAAGTGCTTCCGGTTAATGCTTCACGTATACATCAACATGATGATTCCGAACAATCTCTCTGTTCTTGTTTGATGTGATTGGTAGTTTGGTGTTACCATCTTATGTGTTCGTTGCGGCCTAATTGCTAATTTCCTTGATGAAAATCTTTCTGTTCTTGTTTGATTGTGAGAGATTTTAGTTAAGGGGACTTGCAAGATGTAAGTTAATTGGGATGCTTTTTGGTGATGTTCTTATTTTTTGGTGAGTTGAAGATGTTAACTATCTATTCCCCAACTGCACAATCTTGAAGAAGGTCGAGTCTATAGTCTGTTCTACATTTTTTGCTGCATGTTAGAAGACTAAAGACGAGTTGCATTTGATTATCCAAAGACTTCTTCATATTCCGGGCATTGTCAGTTTATGGGAGAGCACTAATTGGGGGAGGGTGAAATGTCAGATTTAATCCCCAATTAGACTTGCTCACATTATTCAGCATGTTGATTCTCACAAAGACCTCAAGCGTTCTTCTCAACAGATTTCTAGTATTTGGGCTTTCACAAAGTTGCTGATTCTGAAGTATCAAAACCAGCAAGGGGGAAGGAGACACGTATCTAAACGCGAGTAATCTTGATGAGCTTAATACTTCTAAGTGATTGAAGATATCCCGGGAAGACTATTGTCATTACCGCAGAGAAACTCAAGGTTTGACTCATGGCGTTTAGTGTTCTTATTCCAACTATGTGGGGGAAGAGATGGAAGAGTTAGTTTCTGAAAATGAAAGAGGTACACAAGTGTGTGATGATTTTGATGTTATCGCAATCATTAGGGGAGAGAGATTGTGTACATTGGGGATGCTCAGCTGTTTTACTTGAGGGCTTAATCAGTGATTCCGAGATATAATCACTTATTCCGGAGTTGACATCCGCAGAGATTGTCATCCGCAGAGATAATCAGTGATTCGGCCTGCTTATTCAATGTTATCGGTTATTCTCTCTTTGGGCATTCGGGTACTTCGGGTTCTTGAGCTTCATACACTTTCTTCAGGGGGGAGAAAAGTATACATCGAGGTTATTCTTTGGCTATTGGACTTAATCGCTACTTGATGGTATAAGTTTCTTTGTCTTCGGGTATGTGTATTCGGGTTCGTGAGCCCTAGTCTAAGAGACTGACTGCATCAATTCAACTACGTGGGGGAAGTTGTCTCGTGACACCTTTTGGAATGGACTGCTTGAGACTTCAGTGGTTATGAAATTTGAGAAGATTATTTATGAGTGGGATGATACGTTGCTGTTCTTGTTGATGATATAACCCCGAACGAAGAATCTCGAATATCGTTCTTAAAAGGAGCAGCGGGATTTATGATAATGGTGTGCTTCTCTGTGCACCTGGCTAAGGCAAGCTTGAAATAGAGCTTCGAATCTGCTCATCTAATGGATTTTTGGTTTGGGGGGAAGCTGTCAAAGTCTCTCTTTCTCAAAGGCTCATGTTCTATCTTCTATTCAAGAGCCTCGGAAGCTTTGGTGGTGGAAGTTTAAGAGATGACGAATTCTATCTTTTACGACGTGCTGCTCGATATCCTTATCTCGGTACTCGTATCATCATCCTCTTAAACTATATCATCTATTCTATCTCTGTAAATATTTATCAAAAAACAAAATACAAAAATATAAAACCAAGAAAAAGAAAATAGAAAAATATAAAACCAACAAAAACCCATAAAAATCAGAAAATTGAAAAATACCAAAAATATGTTTTCTCAAGACATGTCTTCTGGTATCGATAACATCTACGGTCTTAGAAATGTCATTCAATAATGGCACGGGACTTTAGATGAAGTTCGAGCAGGAGGTGTAAATATTCTTTTCCAAAACATGTCACAAATCAAATGGCTTGCAGTTACTTCAGACTGTAACCCGTGCTAAACTATGGTTTGCTATTATTTCAGATAGCAACCCGCTCTTTTAAAGAAAGGAAAGTGTTGCGCTAAACCAATTTTCAAAATATTTCGTGCACTTATCCTAAATCAAAATGAGAAAAGTATGTCGAAGGACTACTGTTCCCACACAAATGTTTTTCCGTCTATAAATTCTTCAGAAAAATATTTGTTGTTCAAAAATTGGTGGAAAATGAGTTGCTTGAAAATCAATCAGATTCAGAACTTTCGTAAAAATTTGAAAACTCAATCAATGACTTCAGCGCTTTCAATCTTTTCAAAAATGAGTCATTGATTGAGGGGGAGAATGTTTTTCAAATCTACATCTTCTAACGGGCTTTCTTAATTATCCTACGTGCTTAATTAAAAATGATATTTGCCTATGTCGAAGGACTAGGAATTTAGGATATGATTGTTAAGATTAGATGATTAGAGTTTGATGAACACATTATTCCCATGCTTTATATGAACTGATTGATATGTTAGATTGACTTTTATTAGTCGATTGCTGTTTGGGTGTTGTCGACCACCATATATGTCTATCTGTGTTCACTAACGTATGCAGATAACATGGTTAAAAGAATGTTCCCGATCCGGATCCTACAATTGAAGATGATTGGATGCCGAAAGGAAAGGGTAACTATATCTTGGGTTGACAAATGAAGAAACGGAGCTTAATTGGACTTCTATGGAGAGTTGGCATGGAAAAATGCAACGTAAGAGGTCTCACTGCATCAGCAGATGGTTTTCTTAATCAGCAAATGAAGAAACGGAGCTTAATTTGACCTCAGTTAGCATTAAAATGCAACGTAAGAAGTCTCACTGCATCGGCAGACAGTTTTTCTTCCAAGCCCTACAGCAACAACATAAGCTTCTCAACCACCTAACGTATCTTGTGCAGGAAAAGTAGTGAATGATACCATTTTTAAACAATTTTTGAAAATGGAAAAATATTGTTTTGAAAATAAATTGGTCTTAATTTTAGAAATCACCAGACTTCATTTTTATCAAAACTTAAGTCACTCAATCATCGATTGAGGGGGAGAGTGATTTAAAATAAAATATTTTCAAATTATATTTTCTTCATAAAAATTCCGTTTGTATAATAAAAGTGGTGATCTAAAGATTTAATGTTATGTCATGGTATGATTTTTCTTTTGAATCAAGGTCTTTCAAAATGAAATTTTTTCTGTTCTTGTTTGATTGTGAAACTGTTTTATTTAACTTAAAGATCTCTTAAAAACTATCATACCTGACACTAACAATCTTTAATGTTTTAAAATGGTCCTTATCCTTCATTTTTCAAAATCAAATCCTGCCATGTCTTTCCCCTAAAATTTTCCAAATTATTTAAATCAACTGGGATCACAAATCTCAAGAGGTTTGAAATTTTTGATCAGGGGAGAGACAGTGATTTAAATCTCTTGTCTGTTTTAATGGAATTGGTTTTAGTCCTTAAAGGCACTCCTGCCTCCATGTGCCAAACGATTTCAAATATACAATGCACATGTTGAGGGGGAGAATTTATCCAAAAACCATAAGAGTATTTAAACAAGGCACATATTCTCCCATGTTTTCTAAACCTTATTAAATCACTTGGAATCCAAAATCTCAAAGGGTTTGATATTTTTTATCGAGGGAGAATTTGTGATTTAATAATGAAATTGGATAAATGATGATCGATTTGATGAAAATGTGCAGGCTGCTCTCTCATATGTGCTAAACGCTTTCGAATCTCGAAGCACATATTGAGGGGGAGCAAATGGTTTCTTAATGGCTTTTGTGATCGTGAAAAGTACTTCAAAAGAACTCTTGCCTTTATGTGATAAAATGATTTCAAATATCCTATGCACATATTGAGGGGGAGAATTTACCAAAGAAAATCAAATGGCTTTTTTCTATGAAAATTGTGATCAAAGAAAATATTTCAAAGTCCTCTTGCCTCCATGTGCTAAACAATTTCTAAATCATATGCACATGTTGAGGGGGAGTTTTTCTAAATGATCAAAACTATTAAGGTACAAAATGCTTTGATCTCGTATCACAAGTACCTTGATTGTTTTTCCAAATGATTTTTCAATTGGTTTTAAGGAAGAATGAACTGTACCAAAGACCGACCAATTTACTTTATGCATGGTGTTATAAGGATGGTTAGGTTAGGTATATGATCCCACGATCCGCCAGAACCGGAGGGATCTTCCCAGGGACAATCCACTAGATAGTGTAGAAGTCCTTATGAATGTTGAAAAAAAAGGAGAAAAGTGAGATATGGGAAGAGTTCGGACTGAGATAGAGCTAGTACTGGAATAAACCCAACAAGGTTCTAGTAATGAAGTTTCGGTAAGCACTGAAGGGGTTGAAGAATGAAAAAGAATTGAATGAGAAAAAGGGTGAAAATAAATAGCCCTCCATTTATTCAACCTTAGGACAGAAACCGGGTTCAATTCATATACTACTGGTGGTTACCAAGGTAACATCGGTATTGAAGACAAGACGTCATGGACCCAGTGACGCATTGCACTTCAACTTTCCAAACCACTCAAGTTCCTCTTAAAAGGACTTGTTTCATTCTCACGAGGAACCGACATAATCTATCGACTTTCTCTTAGAGATAGTTGATATTGAAGAAGGAGACCCTCTCCCTAGTCTCCGGCATAGGAACCAAATGTGCACTATTGAGTCTAGAGCCAATAGATCATCCACAATATCTCTTTAGGACACTAAATTCATGAAGACTTGCTGTTTTACACAATGTGGAAAGTAAGTATATATTAAGAGTCCTACGCATTATCCTTGTGGTATTGCCAGAACATCTGAGTGATATGTAAAAGTATTCGCAATGAAGATGGAAATCCTTCTAGAGCCAACATCAAACAAGCTCTTGGTGGGTGACATGTGAGATCTTTTCTAAAGATCAAACTTGTGACAACTGGATAGAAACAATGGGGCGATTCACTCGTGAATCAACCTTGGTCCAGGAAATGAATTGACGAATACTTTTGGAAAAACCATTCGATGTGCAAACCTTCTTTTCTCTAGCACGTCGAATGTGTACTTATGTTTTCAAACACAAAAAGTATCTCTGATTGAAAAAATACTTTTGGAAAAACCGTTCGATGTGCAAATCTTCTTTTCTCTAGCACGTCAAATGTGTACTCTTTTCAAATACAAAAAGTATTTTTGATTGAAAATTGATCTTTCTTATAAAACCTTCGTCGTATTGCAAAACTCTTTCTTCAAGCAATACACGATTGTTTTCAAATCAATCTTTCATCAATCAGTGAATCTCAATTCGCTGGTTCACTCACTCCGTGTTGTCTTCTTTGAGACGTTTCGGTTTGAGAACAGCTAGAGCAGCTTCGAAACCCTGTCAAGGAGATTCTTCGGAATTATACCGATCACGCAGTACTTGTATTGATCAACGGGGAACCGTGGGCCGTGTACCTCAATTCAACGAAAGTGATCAGAGACACTTTCGTATGTTTTATTGCTAACTGTTGTTTGCAGGTACATTTGGACGGTTGCGGTGATCGTAATTGAGGAGTCAATCCAAAGCCGCATGCTCACAAAGCATCCACACTTAATTGAAGAAATCATGACTGGTGCATATCTACATAACCCGCTCGATATTTTTATACTATGCTTCGCTACACGCCGCAAATATCATGAACCAAGTAAAGCTTCCGCTACTCGATGGAAAGATGTCATGATTCAAAATGTGAGCATGTCGGTCCAAAAGTCACAACTTCACATGATGGCAACACAATAAAGGGTGATCCAGAGATTTACTGTGGCTGATGATCTCAATGAAAGCTCGAAGATCATCAAAGATGTGGATCAGTTAAAGGCCTCCACTGAAAGTATAAAACTATGCGGACTTTGAAGATTCGCTACTGAAGCACAAAGATTGCGGAAATGAAGAATTGAAGTCTACGAGCTCAAGAACAAAGTCAAAGATAGAATGCTAGGAAGCAAAATGTATTTCATGGGGTGACCTCCCTTAGGGGGAGATTGTTAGGAATTGGAAATTCCATGTTAAATTGTCGGTCACCCCAATAATGGTCTAGCATATGTTAGATCGTAGATTTGTCATTGTTTACGTTATTTAATAGTTAATTAGTTAGTCAGTAGCGTAGAATAGTTTAGAGTAACACCGTGGAGGAAGAACGGGTCTTTACCCATCTGATACCTGATCCACAGTCCGTTAGGAGGACTTATTGTTTGTAAGTATAAATACCCCTTCCATCCATGGAAGGGGTGTGGCTTGGCAATCTAACCTTTTACATTTTATTGAAGCAACTTTCTACCAAGAACACCATCTCTCTACTTTCTCTCTCTAAATATGTTTAACATGTATTTTGATCATCCAAGACCACCCGAATCATCAAACACAATAATATATCGATCCTACAAACATCTTTTCGTAACATTTTCTTTTTACGTTTAGTATTAGAAATAGATGTTTCTGTTTTCTCGAAAATGACTTTCATCAATCCAAGTTCCTTATGAAATTCCCTTTCCCAATACAATGCACAATTTTTCAAAATTTTAATATGGGGTAAAAGTTTTTCAAAAATATCTCTTTGTTCTCGAGCCCGAGGCGATTGAAAATGTTCAACTTTTATTTCAGAATGAAATTCAATCTCATGTTCTAAAAGTTTGAGGTCAGGCGTGAAAAGGTCAAAATATCTAAGAATATGACGATTTTCGGTTTTGAATTTACTTCACTGATGGAAGGTAAAGGACCATAAATTTGTGCATAATTTGGTTGGGGAGCAACATTAGAAGACTCAGACGCTTTTGTGATTATCCGAGGTGTGTTAGAAGAATCCGTTGGTGTGACGAAAGTGACTGCTTTTGAATAGTTAAATGGTTTGTTGTAAACAACATTTTTTAATTTTGATCGACTCTCGTCTTCTGCATCGAATTCCTCTTGACGATGATATTCAACAACACTCATAATGTAATCATCAATTTTATATTCTGCATTGGAAACTTCAGGATCTGGTTTGAATGCTTTGGTTGAAAGCTTAGGTTTGTAATCAGCGAGATTCGGTCCATATCCATCTGGATTGGGTTTTAAAGTAAACTTTTGAATAGTTGTGATTGACTCACCATGTTTGTAAACAACATTTTGAAACTCTTTGAGTTTGTTTTGTAAATCGATAATTTCTTCAAGATGGTCATCTATTCATTTTGTTGAATGCTTTTTGTATACAGAGAACTGTTTTTGACACGTTAACAACTCAGCCTTAGCTTTTTGAGTTTCCAAGGTAAGAGCGTTAATTTGCTGTTTATGTTCATGTTTCATTTGTTCTATTTGAGACAACAAAGCATTCATCGAGCGTTAGATCAATGACCGTCGTTCTAAAGATTGTTCGTTTTGATGCGATTTAGCAAAAGCGGCTTCAAAACCTTTTTCACGGTTTTCTTGAGTTTTGAAAAAATTGAGTTGCCGTTTTAAGCATTCAAGATCCCTAGTTAACATTGCATTTTTACTGTGTAAGGTCTGATTTAATGCACGACATTCTTCCATTCGGGATTGTTGGTCTTTAAGTAACAGATCAATAGCAAAGGTTCAGCGTGTTCAACGTGAGTCACAACATGATCATTATTCATATCCTCAAGTATAACCACGGAGTCAATTTGAGAATCAAAGGTAACCATACGATCATCTTGATCGTCAAATGTAACTACGGGGTCTAGTTGAGAATCGTCAGACTGAGATGTGGACGATTCATTTTGAACATTCCGGCCTCGCCGGATTCGAAATTGGCGGAGATATTAGATTAGAGATGAATATGGTTTGTTCGGTATTCGAGACAAGCCATCGTGTCATACATGGGCTTGTGTCACTCATGTGTAGCTCATGCATATTGGCCATCAACATAATCATTGCATTGGCCTGCAAGTCCTCCATATCATCATCCGAGTCCGCATGATCCGCCATAAAGCTCTGTTTTTGTCTGTGAGAGTTCCACCAGCTTCATCCTTAAGAGCCAAAAGTAAAACCTCCTTATGATAAGCTGCCCCTAGTCCTCGGCTTTGGGCATGCATTAGCCAGGTGTCCCTTCTCATTACAGTTGTAGCATCGAAGACCATTCAACCCATTCGAGCATTACCTGTTCAACAACTTGAGCTCTGTTGTTATTCCTACCCATAGCATTAAACCCTTGACCACCGCCCATCGGACGACCATAACCACGATTCTGAACTTCAAGTCGTCCATTGTTCACAGCGATTCCTTGTGTTTGATGAGGAACGAATGCGATAGTTGGATTTGTTTGTATAACGGCCAAAAGCTTTAGCAATCATAACAAATCCTTGTTGCAATGCATCGAACGGATCGGAGTCCTCATTAGCTTCACTGACAAATGCTTGATCATTGTTGTTGTTGTATGGAACCAATTGAGTTTGTTGAGATTGTTGTTGTGATGGATCATATGGTGTGATTGTGGCAGTTGGTTGAGGAGCTGGTTGAGGAGGATAACTAGTTTGAGCCCACAAACCAAATTGTTGATTATCTGGAAGTGAAGGTGAAACAGTTTGGCCACGGATAATCCTTTCCTTATCAACTTAATTTTGATGAGGCTTCAAATAGTCGTACAACAATCCGTATGTAGCATGATGCATATTCTTCGCTTGACGGAGGAAAATGACATACTTCTCCCATTCAGGACCAAGACTACTCAGGAACTTAGTATTAACTGCAATTCTTGGCATGATGATGTTGTGTTTATCCAAATCATTGATGATGTCCGAGAATCGATGATGATAAGACTCTAGTGTCTCTCCGTGTTCAATCATGAAGTGTTCATAAGCCAAGTAAATTTTGGATTCCATATCCTCCTGATTGAGTGCAGTGCCTTCCATGAGAAGATGAATATGTTCCCACATTGCTATTGCAGTCTTTTGAGCATCAACACTGCGAAGAATTGGGTTTGGTAATCCTAAAAGGATATATTGCATTGCAAGCTCATCAGCTTCATAGTGTAGAAGCTCATCTCCAGAAAGTTGAGCAACAATTGCAATGTTGGTGAGATCATCTCTTGGTGGAACAGCATTAGGATCTCCGGGTGTAGTGATAATAGGCATCTGAAATGGACCTTCCAAGATGACCTTCTTTAAGAACTTTCCATGTGGCTTCTTTAGATCACAAAACCTAAAGAACATAATCACCCATTGATCGTAGTTTCTCGGAGTGAGCATTGAGGTCTATCAAGTGATCCAACCTCATGAATGGATTGCTGGCTACTTAAAGCTTCGCACATCTTTGCAAACCAAGTCGGTTCCTTCATAGTGTTCTTTGATGGATGTTGATTGTAAACGTTTGTGTAAGGTTGTACTTGAAGACTTGGTGGTGGTTGAACCATTTGAGGTTGTGGAATTGCTGCAAGTTGTGGAGTATGTTGTTGATTAAATTGTTGTTGATAAATTTGTTGTTGATGATTAAATTGTTGATGTTGTGGACTTAGTTGTTGTTGTTGTTGATTATAAGTGTAAGGGAAATAGCTAGAGTATGGTGGTTATGACATGTTGAAAACTTGTGTTGTTAAATGGATCTTTGTAGTCGAATGAACCGTTGTTGATGAAGTATCCTTAGGCGTGGAAATCACGTAAAGGTAAAGTAACACTTATGCGTAAAAACACCAAAGATACGCGTAACAGCAATAGTTACGCGTAGGATTAGCTTACGCGTAAGAAATGAGAAAACACTAAAGTTATGCGTAAACTGAAAGTTAAGCGTAGAAAACTTAGGCGTAGGATTAACTTATGCGTAAGACAGAGCTTAGGCGTAAGAATAATCTTATGCGTAACGAGTTCTACGCGTAAGCTTAAGCTTATGCATAAAATTAGGGTTTTGCCCAAAACATCTTTTACACTATCACAGTGCAAAAGATATCCAAAGTCAAAGTATTTTCAGGCTTATCCAAGCAAGAAAAACACTGAGTAATCCACGAAACTGAAGATCAAACCAAGGATGAGTTACACATAAGATTAGGGTTTTCTTACGCGTAGAAATAAGCCAAAATTGATTTCTGCCAACTCATGTTTCCAAACCAGATTTTTTTGATGAAATAGCTTCAATATCACCAAAATAACTCAAAAGTGTGAAACTTGATGATCCAAAGCTAAAAAACACGTTACGCGTAGAACGTACCCCACGTAAAAAACCAAGCTTAAAAACAATGATCCACACGTAAAGTTTGAAACTTTTTGCCAAAAACAGAAATTTTAACACCTTAAAACGTTGAAAGGACAAGAATCTTGGATTGAAGAGTTTTTAAGCGTGACCAAGTTTGGAACCGTATGCTTTACGCGTAAGACCAAAACTTACTTCAAAAACAATACGTTCACCCAACTATTTGGCGAATGATACCACTGTTAGGTCACCATATTAGTAACACAAGCATCAGTATAAGAAAGATAGGCAAAGGTGATCGGTTGAACAAGACACAAACACTACGCGTAAGAATATAAGAAGATTTATGCGTGAGTAATGAAATGAATTGAACAACCAACCCTCAAGTGAGGGTATTACAAAGGTATTTATAGGAGAGGGAGCTAGGGCAACACTCCTATCCCTTCCTTTCCTTATTGGACTTGGGCCAAGGCTTATGGGCCTTCTACATAAGCCTTAGCTTAATAACAAACATAAAGACCTAATTAAGCTAACTATTACATATTAATTACTAACACTTGAATTCTAGTTTAGGAGTGATTCCAACAAATTAGTTTTAAGCTAATGTTGCAAAGTTTGTCATATTCATTATGCAATGAGTCATCATCTAGTGATGAGTTACTATAGTATTCGTGACATACCTCGTCATTTGCCATGAGACAAATTTCTTCGTCCTCCTCGTGGCTCATTCCCCACGTGCCACTCACGAATGCCTTTTGATCATCCCGTTTGGGACACTTAGGGCTCGTTTGGTTCACAGAATGTTTTTGACGGAATTGGAATCTGTTTAAGGAATTGGAATGTGAACGAATGGAATGTTAGAAATTGAAATCCTTAGGATTTAAAATCTGACGGAATTAAAATCTGCAAACACTAGCGCATGTTTGGTTGGAAGAATGAAATGAGAAAAAACAATTATATTAAAATATTTAAAATTTAATTTTAGTTTAAGATTAATAAACTAAATATTATTTAATAAATAAATTACTTATCAAATTATAATAATAATTTTTTAAATAATATTATATAAACTAATATATTAAATAATTTTTTTTATATAAAATACAATTGTGTTTTTTAAAGTATAAATTAAAAAAAGTAAGCTATAAATAAATTATATTTAATTTTTAAAAAATAATAAATTTTAAATATAATAATGATAAATTTTTTTAAAAATAAATAATAATTTATATTCAATTTTAAATAAATAATAATTTTTAGATCTTAATAACATGGTTGTTTATAAAAAATAATAATAATAACAATAATAATTAAATGATCGTTTATAATAAAAATAATAATTATAATAATAAAATAAAAAAATAAAAAATAAATAAATAAAAAAAAACAAAAAAAATAAAAAAAATAATAATAAAAAATAAAAAATAAAAATAAATAAATAAATAATAATAATATTATTATTATTATTATTATTATTATTATTATTAATAATTATAAAAATAATAATAATAATAATAATAATAATAATAATAATAATAATAATAATAATAATAATAATAATAATAATTGCAATGACAATGATAAAGATAATATGAATTCCATGGAATTGTAAACAATCCTTCTCATACTGCCATGGAATGTTGAATTCCATATATATGGGATTTTGAAGGAATTTCATTCCATTCCGTCTGCCAACCAAACACATTAAGGAATGGAATTCAGATTCCAAATTCTTTAAAATTTTCAACCAAACACGTTATGAAATGGAATTGAATTCCAATTCCACCAGAATCCTTAGGATTCCGCCGAACCAAACGGGCCCTTACTGATAAAGTGGTTTGGGTTCCCACATTTAAAGCAAGCACGATCATCCCTTGACTTCTCGTCCTCTTTGCTTTTCCGGAATCCTTTCTTGTCGCCATACGGTTGTTTGACGTATCTTCCCTTCCTTCTAAAGAACTTTTTAAAGTCCCTTACCGCCATAGCATACTCCTCATCGTCACTATCCGAAAAGGAATTCTCTTCATCGCTTGAAGCCTTTTTGGCTTTAAGGGCAAGAGATTTGTGTTTCTCTTTCACCTTTGAAGCTTCAGAATCTTTAGCAAGGACAAGCTCGTAGACTTTTAAGTTGCCTATGAGTTCATCAAGGGTGAGGATTGTCAAATCTTTTGACTCTTCGATCGCCGTCACCTTAGATCTCCACTTGGATGGAAGTGCCCTTAGATATCTCCTAACATGGTTATGGCTAGAAAAAGATTCATCAAGTGCTTGTAAAGATATAATAATAGTATTAAAATTAGCAAATGAATGATCTATAGTTTCCTCATCCAATATTGAAAATTGTTCATATTGTTGAACAAATAAATCAATTTTATTATTTTTAACTTGTTGATTACCTTGATGAGTTACAACTAAAGAATTCCAAATTTCTTTAGAGGTTTTAAGCATAGAAATTCTTTCGAATTCCTTTTTGGGTAAAGCATTATACAAAACCATTTTAGCTTCACTATTTTTAGAAAGCTTTTTCTTCATTTCATCGTTTAGTTTATCATGAGTAATGTTAACTAAATTTCCTTTATCATCTTTTGAGGTAGCCTCAAAATCACCTTCAACAATAATGTACCAAAGATCAATATCTTTAGACTTCACATACGTTTCGAATATATTTTTCCAATATATAAAACCATTAGTTTCAAGTAGTGGTGGTCGTTGCATAGATTGCCCTTCCTTGTAATTTTCAGAACCCATGGTGATCGAAAAGTTTTTAAAATATGGTTTACTTTAAAACTTTTATAAACTTAGCTCTTGATGCCAATTGTGGAAACTAGAAGGGGGGGGGGGGTTGAATAGTTTTGCCGATTTTAAGTTAGTTTCAAAAACTTTAGATTCGATATTATGTGAAATCGTATGGATGTAGAGAAAGTATAGATCTAATGATAAAGCAAGTAAATAAAGTAAAGTAAGGGATAGAAATGACACAACCGATTTATATTGGTTCGGCTACAAGGACACCTTCCTTGCCCTACTCCACTCCCTGAGTCACCTACTCGAGAGTTCAAGCACTATGTCAACAAACTCCTTCAACTTGGCGGAGAAGCCTTCACAACGTTGCTTACACCTTTTTTCGGTACAAAGCTAAATACCGAGTTCGTAACACGGTGGACCAAACCAACACGACTATTACACAACAAATATGTGAAATATCAAATACAAGATCCTTGCTACAGAAATATTGTGGAGGAACAAATCAATCAAGGACCCCTTGCTTGGATGACTTGTAGAATGCTCGTGATCTCGCCTTAGAGAAGGACCTATATGAGAATCACTAAAGAAATAAAGAAGAAAGAACTCTCTAGATCAAGTGATCTTTTGTTAGAAGAGAATGAGAGTGTATGAGAGAATTAGTAAGAATAGGGGTGAGTTAGAATGAAGAAATGACTCTCTATTTATAGGCAAAACTTGCCACTGTTCCCCGGATCCCACGGATCCCTCCCACAAGGGATCCGTCTAGTGTAAACCTAGGGATCCGTGGGACGCTCCTCTTTGCCCATGGGTTTTTTGGTCATGGGTCATGGGTCATGGGTTATGGGTTGGTCCATGGGTATTCTTTTAGATACAATGTATCTAATGAGTACAATGTATCTAGTCAAGTGGGTATGGGTCAATACCATGGGTTATGGATATGATCCATGGGTTGTGATTTTTACCCATCCTAATAAACTATTACAACAAATGATTTATTACAACAATTTGTATTAAATGGCTATATGTAAATGCTTTACAAAAATAACATGTATCCATATAATTGTACTTAAGATAACATTATATTTGTTATCAACAAAACACAAAGAGATCGCAAAATATTAGTAAACTTTTTTACGGTTTATTTGTATTAACAAATTCGCTGGTTCACTCACTCAGTGTTGTCTTCTTTGAGACGTTCCGGTTTGAGAACAGCTAAAGCAGCTGCGAAACCATGTCAAGGAGATTCTTCGGAATTATACCTGATCACAGGCAGTACTTGTACTGATCAACGGGGAACCGTTGGCCGTGTACCTCAATTCAATGAAAGTGATCAAAGACACTTTCGTGCACTTTATTGCTAACTGTTGTATGCAGGGAAACCCGACGGTTGCAGCTGATTAGTATTGATGAGTCATTCCATAGCCACATGCTCACACATCACATTCACTTCTAAAGAAATCATGATAAGTGTATATCTTCATCAACTGACTCTGATATTGTCACTCTATACTTCTGCTACGCTGCTGCAAATATCATGAATCAACAAAAGCTTCCGCAACTCTGATAAGAAGATTTCATGATCCAGAATGTGAGCATGTCGGTCCAAAAGTCACAACTTCACATGATGGCAACACTTCAAATGATAAGTCAGAGATTTATGGTGGCAGATGATCTCAATGTTGGCTCAAAACTCATCCTCACGTGGATAAGTTAAAGACCTCCACTTATAATAACAAAACATGCGGTACATGAAGAATCTAAGGCTACGGACTACAGAGCAAAGAACTTAATCAAGAATCCAAGAATAATGAAAATGTAATATCTGTTTATATTCAATGTAAATTGAGGTGACCCCCCTTAGGGGGAGATTGTTAGGATTTAGAAAATCCGGTAGTTAAATAGTCGGTCACCTCAAGTATATGTATTCGTTAGAAAGCTCGTAGTCATAGTCATGTAATGTTAATAAGTAGTTTGTTAGGTAACACTGTAGAGGACGGGCAGGTCTTTACCCACTGTATGCCTGATCCACAGCCTGTAAGAGGCGTGTCTTGTAAGAAACTATAAATACCCTCTACCTCCCAAGGTAGAGGGTTGGAGCTTCATAATATCATTTTTCTTTGTCTCACCAAGCTCCCAACTCTCTTCCACTTTCTCTCTCTAAAACTCACTCTATACGCCCCATTATTGTGATTTGTTATGTGTTTATGAAATCCAATATATTACATAAATCACAATGCACCAAATCAAGAACATGTAAAGAACGTTTAATATTATTATCAAAAGGTAAACGTTTGCTCTTAGATAATTGACAAGGTGAGCACAAACTTGGCTTTGGTAGAAGCGAAGTAACAGACAAACTTCCTAATTTATTCAGTAAAGTAATGACATCAAATGAAACATGGCCTAAGCGGTTGTGCCAGAGCTCATAAGAAACACGTAAATGGTTGGAGTGTAATTTTGCCATGAAAGCCTTTTGCCCACGCTCTAGCACATAAAGCCCGTTTTCACATCTTCCCCGAGCTAGAAGAGCCTTTGTTCGCCGATTCTGAATAGTAAAGTATTTGTCATAAAACAAGACATCAACGGGAGAATCTGACGTGAGTTTGCTAATAGAAAGTAAATTCTTGGTGAGATGCGGAACAACAAGAACATCAAGTAAATTAATATCCTTGGATAGAGAAGATGTACCAACATAAGAAATATCTAAAACCTTACCATTACCAAAGATAACTTGGTCCTTACCCGAATAAGGCGTAGCCGAATCAAGATTGGTGATAGAAGAGGTCATGTGAGCCGAAGCCCTAGAATCAGCAACATACCAATCAAGAGGTGTAACATGACATTGAGCATGAAAAGCTTAAGCCAAATTCGCATCCAACGACGGTGTACGCTGAGCAAAAGAAGCAAGATCTGGGCAAACATTGGCATAATGGCCATCCGTCCGACACAACTGGCAATTAGGAGGATGACGGCTACGATCGCTTCCACCAGAAAAACCTCCACGATTTGAAGATCGACCACGTCCACGAGTGATAGAGGAGCCACGAGTATTATAGGCAGCAAAAGCGGCATGAGGAGGAGATGACCCATAAACCAAATTTAGGAATAGCTCATGGTTTTCTGCTTGAGAAAGAAGATCTCAAAAATTAGCCCGTGGCTTAACGGCCCACCAAGTTGTTTAGAAAGTCTCGAATGAAGAACCGAGACCACAGAGAAACCAATGTGTCTTGTCAGTGTCATCAGCGGGATGTCCAATAGCCGCGAGTTGATCACATATAAGTTTAAACTTGCGCCCATAATCAGCAACACTTGAGTCACCCTTCTATAAATGACGAAGAGAGTCACGGAGTGTGTGCATATGTTCCACAGAATCATGACTATAAGCTGCCTCAAGAGCACACCATACTTCACGAGCAGATTTAAAGCCAAGAACTTCAGCCATCGCTTCTTCAGAAAGAGAAGATTGAAGAAGAATAAGGGCTTGTTGGTCACCCTCCTGCCATGTACCATAAGCGGGATTGGGGGAGGTGGTACTGTTAGCAGTAGTCAGGGTGGGGGACGGAGGAGTAATCGTCCCGTCAATATGACCGGTAAGCTTCTGATAAGCAAGTAAGGGTAGAACTTGATTGCGCCATAACAGATAGTTTGAAGATGATAGTTTAATAGTGAGCATATGTAGAAGAGTGGTAAGGGGAAGTGAAGAGTTAGTGGTGTTGGCATCGCCAGCATGGAAACGATGATGGAGGATCGGTTTTAGGCTGATACCATATAAGAGTTCAAGAGAATTCGCCACAGCTTGCGGGATGTATATTAATCACGTGCAATCTTTTATATAACAAAGGAATTACATTATTTCGGAGTGATTTTGTCAATTCATTCTTACTGAAAAAACAATTGGGCCAATAAGAGAGTTCGATTTCATCACGTAAGCAAAATCGTGTGATGTGATTGGTTAATAAAAGTCAAGATTAAATTGATTTTGGTCAAACTTTAAGAAATTTGATGGAGAAATTTGGTTGATAAAATATAGGTGTCAAATTTGTGAAAACACAAATTTTTTAAAAATATGAGGTAATTAATAAAACTTTAGTGGTTGAATTTGTAAAATTATATAGAGTTAAATGTAATATTATAAGCCTCTATATTTTTTAATAACTATGAATTATAAACAAATACCCTCTTATTCTTTATACCCTTTATACTTTATATCTTAAAAAATACAATGTATATGTTGTTTTAAAATAACAGCATATAAATTTGCATAAGATTATAATTATCAATTTTTTTACTATGTACGTTCAATAAGTACTCATTTATTTCATATTTAAAAGTTTAACCTATGTGGACACGAGTTTACGTTTTAAATACGGCTAAATTACTGAAAACAGAAATATGATTATCAAATTGTAAGCATGGGTTACTTTAATATGAAAATAAATATACGCGATCGTATTTATAACACTGACTCATGTAATTCTTATTTATTTATATAAGGATATCTAGAAAAACATTTTTAAAAAACTTTAAGGAGTATACTTTAACTTTATCAACGCTCATTATGTGCTATTAAACTTGCATCATGTGTACAACATAATATCAGCAGTGAAATTTAAAAAACAAGATCAACATCTTTTTCAGCTAAATAAAATTAAATCTTGAGTTACATAATAGAAATTTTTACAAATATTTTACCAAATTCTAATGGATATTAATGCATAATGAAAAACTCGTGCATAAGTATTAATTGTACTTATATCACAATTTTCTTGGGCAAATTCTTATATGTGTATATACTGAACTAAAATGTTAAAATAAATTTGATTTATGTGTAAACTTCATGCGTGCACGAAACTTATAACTATATAATTATATGCAATTATCTTTAAAGACACAATATTCAGTATTAATACAAAATAAATATTTTATCAAAACTCTGTGCGTGCACGGGTATTATATAGCTAGTTTATAATACAAGATTACAGATTACATAAAAGAATAAAATAACAAACTTTCCTACTTTATAGGATAGATACAATTTGTTCCTATTATATGGGATTATGAACATATATTGATAAGAGTTGAGATCAATATAGAACTCATATTTGTCATAGAACAAATAAACCAATCATAACCCTCCATTTTTTATCTAAATTAATACAAAATCATTTTCCACCTTTTTTTTAAAACAACATATCTTACAAACGGTAAATCTCCAAAATATAAAAAATACACCATCGTGACGAGAATTAAATTATCTTTCTATAGATATGCACTTTTACATATTTTCGACAAACATTTTTTTCAAAAATTCCGTCCGAAAAAATCATATATGATTTTTACTAATCATATATGATTTTAAAAAATCATGTATGATTCGAATTTTACGAATCATATATGATTTTTACAATCATATATGATTCTCAAAAATCATACGTGATTCGTAAAAATCGAATCATATATGATTTTCATAAATCATATATGATTTTTGTTGACCGAAATTTTGAAAAAAAAAATTGTTAAAAATATATAGTAGTGCATATCTATAGAAAGATAATTTAATTCTCGTCACGATGGTATAATTTTTACCGCTTAACGATTAACGGTTCATGGAGATATTTAATTTTTTAAAAAATGGTGAAAGTTTATCATAATAAAAAAATGAATAGCTATTATTGGTTGATTGGATCTATGGTAAATTTTGGTTCTATATTGAACTTTTGTCATATTGATAATACTCAAAATATTGAAAACAGAAAAAATAGATCAACTATGAAACTCGGTGCTTATGGAAAGCGATGTTGAATTAATCATAAATGCACTGTATCATGTTGAAATTAGTTGAAAACCTAAAAATGAGTCATGAAATCTAGTGAGCTATATGGATAGATATCTTGAATACTTGCAATTTTACGATAAGATGTTGAAATCTAAAAAGTAAAAACATTAGGGGGTGTTTCTTTTTCTGTTTAATTAGAAACTTTCAAAACTACCACTTAATCTAAAAATAGAAAAAGAAAAACCCACTAACATTGAATCATGAACTTTCACACTTTACTATTAAAAATAAATGAGACATGAAACCGTGCATAGGACGAAATTTTATAGCGGCGAATAATTATAATTATAATTGAAAAATGTTCTAACATACGATAATTTATTAAAAGAACTTTTTAAAAATGTATCAAATAACGTACAATTTATTTAGTGAAACCTAAAAGAAAGCAACTTTTTTTAATCGTGTATGGTTCCGGCATAAGTAAACTTTTTATGAATATAGGTTAACTATTTTTGGTAGGATATAAACAAAATTTAAAACTTAAAATTAACACATTACTGGTAAGAGTAAGAGGGCTAGTAAGATGTTATATGTCTAACTGGGTTTTACTCAAAAGAAAAAAACAAACAAACAAAACGTCTGCCCTCCTCTTACTGGTAAGAGTAAGAGGGCTAGTAAGATTTTTTTTTTAAAAACAAACACACCTAAAAGTCTAAAACTAATGAAATTGAACAATTGTTTTATTGAAGAAAGCATATATCTACTAATTAAAAAACAAATTCGTCTATTTTTAAAAACTTAAATCTCTATTTCTCAAAATATCTCTTAAAATAATTTACTTACATATATATTATACAAGGCGAGTACTCATGCTTGGCGGCAGTGGTCCTTAGCGGTTTTTTATGCATTAAACGCATTGTTTGCATTCCTCCATTAGCAATGTTACCTCATTTAGTTTCAATTAATTCGCATTCCTCCATTAGTTTTTCTAACATTCCTTTATTAGTTTTTCAAACATTCCTCCATGGTTTTCAACATCCAACAATCACCTTGACTTTCAACTTTCAATATTCAATTTTCACTTTCATCTTTAACCGTTTTTCTATTTTATGTAGTATAGATATAAAGCACGAATTAAAAACAAAAACAACATCTAGCTCTAATTTAATGTTTTAAATATTGTTTAATTCTTAAACTTTTATATTTTTCGTTTTTAACCTATAAACTTTTTTCTCGCAATAACTACAAATTGAACCCGCAAGGTCACACCAAAACCACAAGACAAGTTTGCAAGTACAATTATTTGCCGCTATACACCGTCATTTTGCGTGGATATTCGTCTAGTTTCAAGTAAAAGAGATCAAATTTAAGCCCTCATTTTTCATAGAGTCGAAAGAAAGTAGAAAGCGAAAAATGTCAACAATAAAACCCAAACCCAATGGGGTGATCCAGTCGTAAGGGCTTAGCCTCGTAGGACAAAAGTGTCTAGAGGTCTTGGGTTCAAATCATGGGGAGAAAATTAATCTCCCTTTGGCCACGGAAGTTCAGCTGCGCCAACTCCGAGCTATCCAAAAAAGTAATCGCTCTGGGATAAGTCGGCTCCCAATGTCGAATCAGAAACCAGATTAAAAAAAAATGGTCTAAGTAAATCTAACCTTTTCTTTAAAAAAAGAATGTAAACTTTGATGTTAATCAACATGTTTGTTCAACAAAAGCCTCCAAATAATTCTTTAAAAAAAATGACAAAAAATAGGAAATCGGGTTATGAAAAATCACTAAACCTTTTTGTTAAATAATTTACACAGAACAAAAGAAGATGTGATGAACAAAATATACCTTATGTATTTTTTTGCCGTGACAATATTAGTTTCATCGATGATAGTTTCACTATACTTGTTTTAACTTTATATAAGAAACGAGTGGGTTGGCGCCCGCGCGTTGCTGCGGGGATCGTGTGTGTCGTAGTTTTATCTGTATTGTTACGCGAACCGTGATTGTGTTCAATAATAAAGAACTAAATATACACACCCATAAATCTAATCGTCAAACCAATTTATTTATATATAATTGAAACTTTCATAAAACTGGACGTCTTTGGCACATGTAGTTTAAAAAAAATTAAGATAATTTTTAAAATTATTTGATAGGTTAAGGGTATATTTTTGAAAGTTTTTTATTTAAAAACTATATATAGATATTAAACTTCAACATTTCTTATAAAATCGTATTTATGTCAAAAGTATATCAATATTGGGCCCGTTTTGTTCGTTATCGAGAGACCTTTTTAGCAGTATTTTTTTATTAAAGAAATCGCGAATTATCAATTAGCTACATGATAAATAAAGTTCGTTGTATAAAAAAATCGTAAATAATAAGAAATTCTGAGGGTGTTTTGTAATTTTTTTTTTTACTTTTGGGCCACGTGGCATTGTTTTGGAACATATCTTTTCTTTACTTATTGAATAAAAAAGTCCACCGGACATTTGTCAAATGAGTATATACGAGTGGGTTGGTGCCCGCGCATTGATGCGCGGAGGGGGGCGGGGGTGTCGTAGTTTTAACTGTATTGTTACGCGACGCATGATTATGTTCGATAGTAGAAATACACACTTATAAATCTAATGTTCGGACCAATTTATTTATATATAATAAAAACTTTCATAAAACTGGACGTCTTTGGCCAATATAGTTTAAAATTTTTTTATGAGAATTTTTAAAGTTATTTGATAGGTTAAGGGTGCATTTTGAAAGTTTTTTTTTATTTAAAAACTATATATATATATATTAAACTTCAACAATTTTTATAAAATCGTACGTATGTCAAAAGCATATCAATATTGGGCTCGTTTTGTTAGTTATCGAGAAACCTTTTTGGCGGTATTTTTTTTATTCAAGAAATCGCGAGGTATCTATAAGGTACACGATAAATAAAGTTTGTTGTATAAAAAAGTCGTAAATAATAAGAAGTTTATAGGTTGTTTTGTAATTTTCTTTCTTAACTTTTATGTATATAATAATTTTTGAATATAATATGCGGTTAATAATAGTTCATGCATTTTATTGGACCGACCATTTGCCAAATCAGTATATATATAAAATATAGAGTTATTTGCAGAAATAGTCCTTAAGGTTTGGCCAAATTGCAAGTTTTGTCCCAAATAGTTTGAAATTGCATAAATCGTCCCCAAATCAAACCTTTTTGCAAATTTTGGTCCCTGGCTTTAATTGCCGTTAAGTGTATTTCGTTAGAATTAACACGTTAGCCCTTTTGGCCAAAAACTCTTGCAGCGTTCATCCTTTTGGCCAAAAACTCTCGCAGAGTTCATCCTTTTGGCCAAAAGCTTTTGCAGAGTTCATCCTTTTGGCCAAAAAATTTTGCAGAGTTCATCCTTTTGGCAAAAAACTTTTGCAGAGTTCATCCTTTTGGCCAAAAACTTTTGCAGAGTTCATCCTTTTGGCCAAAAACTCTTGTAGCGTTCATCCTTTTATACATTTTCATATGTTTTTAATCGTCTTCATCCATTTTTATGCGTTTTTGTCCGGTTTTATACGTTTTTGTTCGTTTTAATACGTTTTTGTTCGTTTTAATACGCTTTCGTCTGTTTTTATACTTTTTCATCCGTTTTTATGCATTTTTGTTCGGTTTTAACCGTTTTTGTACTATCTCAACATATTGAAATTTTTTTAAAAAAAGAAAAAAAATTTGAAAATAAAAAATTTTGGAAATTTTTCGCAAATTTGAAAAAAAAAAATTACAAAAAATTTTGAATAAGAAAATTGGAAAAAAAAATACGAAAAAAGAAAAAAATTTCCAATTTTTCGAAATCCAATTTTTCGAAAAAAGAAAAAAAATCCGAAAAAAAATTTGGAAAATAAAAATCCAATTTTTTTTTTCGTAAATACTTTTTTTTTCAAAAAAAAAGAAATTGGAATTTTTTTTCTAAATTGTTTTTTTCGAAATTTTTTTTGAAAAAAAAAGTATTTACGAAAAAAAAATTGGAATTTTTTTTTCTAAATTTTTTTTCGGATTTTTTTTTCCAATTTTCTTTTTCAAAATTTTGTGGAATCTTTTTTCCAATTTTCTTTTTCAAAAAGAAATTGAAAAAAAAGTATTTACGAAAAAAAAATTGGAATTTTTTTTCTTTTTTTGGATTTTTTCAAATTTTCTTTTTCAAAATTTTTTGGAATTTTTTTTTTCGAATTTGCGAAAAAATTCCAAAATTTTTTATTTTCAAATTTTTTTTTCTTATTTTAAAAAAATTTCAATATGTTGAGATAGTACAAAAACAGTTAAAAACGAACAAAAACGCATAAAAACGGATGAAAACGTATAAAAACAGACGAAAGCGTATTAAAACAAACAAAAACGCATAAAAATGGATGAAGACGATTAAAAACATATGAAAATGTATAAAAGGATGAACGCTACAAGAGTTTTTGGCCAAAAGGATGAACTCTTCAAAAGTTTTTGCCAAAAGGATGAACTCTGCAAAAGTTTTTGGCCAAAAGGATGAACTCTGCAAAAGCTTTTGGCCAAAAGGATGAACTATGCAAGAGTTTTTGGCCAAAAGGATGAACGCTGCAAGAGTTTTTGGCCAAAAGGGCTAACGTGTTAATTCTAACGAAATACACTTAACGGCAGTTAAAGCAAGGGACCAAAATTTGCAAAAAGGTTTGATTTGGGGACGATTTATGCAATTTCAAACTATTTAGGACGAAACCTGCAATTTGGCCAAACCTTAGGGACGATTTCTGCAATTAACTCTAAAATATATAATGAAAACTTTTTAGAATATCATGTCTCACTTGTCAGGCCGACCATTTGCCAAATGAGTATATATATAAACGGAATATATTAGCTACAATTTATTGTAGCTAATTGGCTACAAGTTTGTGTTATATAATGTGGGTCCCTGATTCTTTTTGTGGGTCCTGATTCTTTTCTGTGGGTCTTAGATTTGATGCTAGTGTATTTTTTATGAAGGATTGTAGCTAATTGGCTACAAAAATTGTAGCCAAGTTATCCCCATATATAAAATATATAATGAAAACTCTTTGATGGGGCATCTTTTTTAACGTATAGAAACTTCTAAAGCGTTTTCGACTATGGACATCTGATCTGGGAAAAATGATTACGACTTTACAGTAAGGTCCAGGTGTCCAATAAACACTTGTAAACTGGACCGAATATGAGCTTAGTTATTTTTATACCCACTATACCGTTTTCTACCAACTGACAAATAATGGAATAATGGATCTAAAAGTTATTCAAAATCCAACTAGAGGTGTCACCTTATTATTGGTCCATGTGACCCCCCCTCGGCCCCTTTTTCGTTTTTACACGGACCAAAACCTCTAGCTAGAAATGGTCGAAAACTTTTGTCTGAAATATGCAAAGTAGCCTCAGATTTATCTAGTTTCATAGAATATCCATTTATAGTGCGATAAAATCCTTTTTTATGGTTTTTTAAAGTGGCGTCCTTAAAAAACCTTGGGCCCTATGCGTCGACCCTAAAACAACTTGGCCTTGTATGTCGACCGGGGTCCTGGCCGAAAATCAGGCCCCCTTAGGTAAGTATAGTGGAAAAAAGTGATTAGTATTAATGATAAAAGAATAATGAAGTAAACTGGTAAAACAATGATTGTAAAATAAAATTCGTTAGTACTCAAGTAAACATAGGTTGCTCAAAATACAACACACACACAAAGAAAGATACTTACGTTATGCAGATTTTGGATTAATACGTTCTTTTATTTTTAAACTATGTACTTCTACCAAAGGGTTTGTAATTCAAATAGTGTAAAAGGCCCATGACGGTGTATATGATCCTCTAGGATTCGCTACAACTGACGAACAAAACTTACGAACAATAAGGACGAACCAAAATGACAAACTTTAAGGACGAATTATAAGGACGAACCATAAAGAAGATCGCAATAATAGTGAACGAGCTTTACTCAAGGTTTGGTATTACTAATGAGCTTCACGTTATACAGAAAGAAAAGTCGAACTAGGTTGTACGGATAAGCCATCAAGCCCATGCGTACTTATTAGGAAAAGGTAAATAGTATAAATAGCCTAACCTCGAGTGTTGGGGCATCAGGTCCTTGGAGAAATATAGCTTTGATCTAAATGGGCATTTATATTGTCATTGCTTGATTTATTCATACCACCTGTACTCATTCTCACATTAGAGCGTGGTCTCTAATCAAACTCCCGAGGCTAGGCTAACGTGTCTTACTTGTCTTACTAAAGCTTTACGAAGTTCCTCGAGGTAGATTGAATCACGGCTAGAGGTACGAAATTCCTCGAAGTTCGGAGCACAATAGGTGATCTGAATATAGGATGAGGCTATTTTTAGTATTTTTATGTTTTATGAAACCAATGAAAGGTCTAGGGTTTTGGATTAGATTACTAACGGAATGAAAACATGAATGAAATGCCAACATCTTAGGCGTGAGCCCCTCCCTCTCTCTCCCACTTTCGTTCTTTTCCTTTTCTCTCTCTCTCTCACTTTCGTCCTTTTTTTGTTTTTTTTTTGGTTTTTTATTTTATTTAATTGTGTATAGTTTATTTTGTGTGGTATATTTAATTTGTGTAGTGTTTTTATATGTATAGTGTATTTATTTGTGTGGTATATTTAATTTGTGTAGTGTTTTTATATGTATATAGTGTATTGTTTCCATTTAATTAAACAATAACAATAAAACATTTTATAAACTTTTTTTACGTTACTTTTTATAAACTTTTTTTATAAATTTTTTATAAACTTTTATTATAAATTTTTTACAAACTTTTTTTATAAATTTTTTATAAACTTTTTTTATAAATTTTTTATAAACTTTTATTATAAATTTTTTATAAACTTTTTTTATAAATTTTTTATAAACTTTTTATAAACTTTTTTTATAAACCTTTTTTGACAGCTTAGTAGGGGGTGGTTGCATTTTGTTGTGCCTCGATTTCCGTGCCAATCATTGGTAATGATTGGTTTCTCGATTTCCGTGCCAAGTCTTTTTACAACTTATTATTTACCACTTATAACATTTTGACAGCTTTTTGTACATGTGTTTTTTTTTTACAAGTCTTGTTTTGGTTTTACAGTTCAACAAGTTGGTTTTACAACTTATTTTTTGTTTTGGTTTTACAGTTCTACGGTTTTACTAAGTTTTATTCAGTTTTAAAAGTTTTCAAAAAATCGTAGTTGAAAAATATTTGAGGCTCAGTCCGAAGGTTGCAAAAGTGAGATTTTATCCCGCTTTGCGGTCCATTCGGTTTTCATCATCGCCTCGGAAAGTTTTTAGGCTCAAACCCGAAGGTTGCAAAGTGAGATTTGATCTCACTTTACCATCCATTCGGTCCATTATCATCATCGCCTCGGAAAGTTTTAAATTTTTAGGCTCAAACCCGAAGGTTGCAAAGTGAGATTAGATCTCACTTTACCGTCCATTCGGTTTTTATCATCATCGCCTCGAAAAGTTTTTAAAGTTTTTAGGCTCAAAATTCATCATCGCCTCGGAAAAGTTTTAGTCACAAACTGCACACAGTCACAGTTCACATGAACTGCACAAAACTGCACTCACAAAACTGCACAAGCCTCACAAATCTGCACAAGCACAAGACTCACCAGTTTCACAGGTTTCACAAGATACACAAGTTACACGTTTTGAACAAGATTCTCACAAGTTACCACTGCAAAAGTTCACATTCGGTACTAAGATTCTCAAAAGTTCACAAGTACTAAGATTCTCACAAGTTACCACCCCATATGAAAGCAACAACACCAACAACAATCCCATATGAAAGCAACAACACCAACAACAATCCCAGGTGATAGCAAACACAAACAACAATACCAGTGGTCCAGAAACAACACAAACAACAACATAATCCTAGGCAGGCACCCCATATAATCCCAGGTGAAAGCAACAACAACAATCAAGTGGTCCAGATCAACAACTAGTGGTCCAGATCAACGACAACAATCAACCACCATGTCTAATTCACCATTTAACACACAAGAGGTAAACAACTTATCAAAGGCTCAGATTATTATCTTTATAGCTCATGTTGGCTGCAAATTCAGTTTTGCCTCGCCAAAACTCTTTTTAATTTTTTTTAAAAAAAAAATCATCATTGCCTTTTTTATTTCATTAAAGTTGCAAAATGACCTTGAATGGTCACTTTACCATCCAATAATGAAATTTTTTTATATAAAAACAAAGTTTTTTTCATTACAGTTGCCAAAGTGAATCACTTTACCATCCAAGTAATGCCAAGGAAAACGTGGGGTGCTCGCCAAGTATAACATGGGCTTTGCCCACAAAAGGTCGTCCTATGCAGGCAAACCGCAAAAAAACCCAACAAACAATAAGCAATGATGATTTTTAAAAAACTTAAAAATAGTTTTTTAACAAAGAAACATACGTAACCAAAACTGCATCACCAGTACATCACAACATCTACGTTTTAGATTAAAAAAAGTTTTAGATCTAAAAACTTAACAACGTACAAACGTAAACCACCACAGCCTCAAAAGTACCAAAAAATTTAGTTTTTTTTTTAACAACGAAGCATTGTTTTTAAGAAAATCACAAAATTTAACGTTTTTCTTAACAAACCTCATTATCTTTTCAAGAACGTATACGTTTTAGATCTAAAAAAAGTTTTAGATCTAAAAACTTAACAACGTACAAACGTAACCACCACAGTCTCACAAGCACCACCACGTAACCACCACATCATCACCAACATCTAATTATTTTTAAGAAAATAAACAAAGAAAACCTTTTTTTTACAAAGGTTTAGATCTAAAAAAAATTTTAGATCTAAAAAAAGTTTTAGATCTAAAAACTTAACAACGTACAAACGTAACCACCACAGTCTCACAAGTACCACCACGTAACCACCACATCATCACCAACATCTAATTATTTTTAAGAAAACAAAGAAAACCTTTTTTTTACAAAGGTTTAGATCTAAAAAAAATTTTAGATCTAAAAAAAGTTTTAGATCTAAAAAAAGTTTTAGATCTAAACACTTAACAACGTACAAACGTAAACCACCACAGCCTCAAAAGTACCAAAAAATTTAGTTTTTTTTTAACAACGAAGCATTGTTTTTAAGAAAATCACAAAATTTAACGTTTTTCTTAACAAACCTCATTATCTTTTCAAGAACGTATACGTTTTAGATCTAAAAACTTAACAACGTACAAACGTAACCACCACAGTCTCACAAGTACCACCACGTAAACCACCACAGCCTCACCACTTAACAACGTACAAACGTAAAAACTTAACAACGTAGAAATTTTAGATCTAAAACTTTTTAGAGAGAGAGTTGCTAAATCAAAAGTGAGAGAGAGAGAGTTTACGTTTGAGAGAAGTGAGAGAGAGAGACATGATAACTACTGCCAAAGCATGTGGGATGAAAGGGTAGAGAAAGAACACGTAAAGCGTTCGAGAACCACACACGTTAACCCACACAAAAACGCACGCGTTTAATAACGCGTTTTTTAAACGTTAATTATTAAAAACGCGTTTTTAATAACGTTTTTTTTTTAAACGTAAATTATTAAAAACGGAAATTATTAATAAACTTTTTTTAAATAGCGTTTTTAATAACGTTTTTAAAACGTAAATTATTAACAAAACGTTTTTTTTAATAAACTTTTTTTTAAAAGTAAAAGTTTTTACATGAAAACATGTATTTACAAAAAAAATTATTAAAAGTATTTTTTAAATATTTTCACAAAAAGAATTTATAAAAAGTCTTTATAAAAAAGTTTTTATAAGAAAACATATTTTATAAAGTTTTTTTAAGAAAATGTATTAATAAAAAAGTTGTTGTGTTTTTATATTGTATAGGTTTTCGGTACTGAAGTTGATTTAATTAATTGGGTGCGATATACTGCTGAAACGATTGGTTTTGTTATTGTTATTGGAAAAAGTAAAACAGATAGGGGATATAAGTACTCTATCGAATTTTTGTGTTCTAGACATGGGACGTCTTCACGTGAAGGGTTAGAAGATGAACTTCAACGGCAGACTAGTACCGACAAATGTAATTGCCCATTCAGATTACTAGCGAAATATATAAAACGTTTTAATGGTTGGATATTGAGGGTTAAGTATCCGGAGCATAATCATAATTTTCCAGACTCGTTGCATGGTTTTTCACAGGCCATGCGATTAAAAGAAACCGAGTTAATTTTTGTGAGGCAGATGACAAAACAGCGTGTAGCACCACGAATTATACTTTCTTCAATAAAAGAGATGGATCCTAATAACGTGTCTACGATTAAAACGGTGTATAATGCACAAGAAAAGATACGTCGCGACATTCGTGGTGATTTGACTCCGATACAACTGCTTTTAGTACATTTGCGACGTAAAGGTTATACGTATTACCCTAGGATAAATGACCACACAAATGAGCTGGATGAAATATTTTTTGTTCACCCGACGTCATATGCCCTGTGGACAACATATCCGGAAATCATGCCGATGGACTCCACATACAACACCAACATGTTTAAACTGCCATTCTTTACAGTTGTTGGGGTTACTCCAACAAACACAACATTCTCAATGGCATTTAGCTTTTTGGACAAGGAAAAAAAGCCAAATTTCAAATGGGTGTTGGAATGTATTAAGTTGGTGATACAAGAACAATACTACCCGCGGGTTATCGTCACCGACAGAGATTTAGCGTTGCTTGGGGCATGCGCAGAAGAATTCCCAAACGCTAACAGATTACTCTGCCGATGGCATATCAATCAAAATGTGGTAAAGCATTGCAGACACAGATTCGATACGTTAAAGGAGTATGAGTCCGTTAGATTGACATGGGATTCGATGATTACAGCTCCGACCGAAGAAGTGTTCAGGCATTATTATCAGCACCTACGTGGTTTATTGGTCCAAAAAAATGGTACTCGAATTGTAATTTAATAATACATTTTTATTATTATTTAATAAATAACTACTCGAATTGTTTTCTCACTTTAGTAATTCTTTGTTTTCTCAGATGTTTTCCAGTATTTTAAATGGCTGCGAGATTACGATCGCATGTTTGTGTCGTACATTACCGATCAATATCGCAGCTTCGCCGGCCGGAACAACAACATGTAGAGTTGAGGGTCAACACGCGCTGTTGAAGTTATACTTGGGCTCCACACAGTCCAGCTTAGACACGTTGTTGTGTTCGGTCGACAAGATTATAGCTGCGCAAGAAACTGCGATACGAGCCTCTTTGAATATAAGCAAAATCAAGAAACTGCATGCTTGTAAGAGCACTCTGTTTAACGAATTGCGGTATAATGTTTCAATGGATGCTTTAAGGCTCATACTCGCAGAAAGTAAACGGGATGTTGACCCACATGCATGTGGTCATCAGATGCGGTTAGTGTATGGTTTACCATGCTATCACCAACTGTATTGGCTTCAAGCAAACGGTGTGTACTTTAAAATTTATGCCTATCAAGTTATTCTTCCCGTCAATACCGATAATTTTAACTAGTTCCTTTTTTCGAATACAGGATTGCCAATTCCGCTTGATTTTGTTGATAATTTTTGGAGAACACTAAGCGTTCCCTGGCCTGTTGTCCGAAATACTCAAGAGCCTGATGAGCCTGAATATCCTCAAGAGCCTCAAGGGCCTGAATATTTTTCTTGTCAAGATGACGTACAGAAATTCCAAAGTGTTTATACCAAGCATCGTCGTTTGTCAAGAAAAATATGTTAAACATGCTGAGAGGTATAGACGCTCCTGAATCTGATCACCCAACAACCTCTTTGTTAAAGAAAGTAATCGTGGACGTCCGAGCGCAAAGGATAACAAATCAAAGTCTAAACCAAATCTCCTGGATTTGAACGAAGAACCCCCACAAGGCACCGCAGAAGCTACATAAAACCTAAAAAGTCCGAGTAAATAAAGAATCTGCGAGACACAGTTCTTATGTGGGAGAGCCTTCTAACGTCCAAGACTTAAACGAAAGACCTAACGAAGGACCTAGCGAGGGCGACTTAAGACACCACTTGTACGTTCCAGATTACTTTAGCGAATATTGTATGACTGAAATTCCAGCTATTTTCCGACGTTGGATCATGGGGATCTTTAACGTGGAGGGTGATGGAAATTGTGGCTATCGAGCTCTTGCCATAGGTCTTGGCCATCAGGAAGAAATGTGGCCCAGAATTCGAGCTCTTGCCAGGGAAGAGGTAGACAATCACGAGGAAGTTTACAGGGAATTGTGGGGTAATTTATTTACATCTACACGTAACTCGATGAATTGGTTTAACGGTGCAGCACTCCGGCGTTATTGGATGAGTATGCCAGAAATGGGAGTGGTTATTGCTACTGACTCTTAACCGTCCTATTGTATGTATAACCAATTCACAATCTATTTTGTGTCTTCCGTGAGAGGTTCTCCGATTCAGCAGAAATATTGTCTCCGGTTGTGATTCTTCGTGTGGGGAACAACGACTGTGCTCACTTCGTTCTTGCGGTTCTTGATGAAGACTCACCACTCCCGTATAATCACCCACAATGGAGACATTATAGAAATGCCGAGGCCGCGCCATGGGAACATGTGTTTGCTCAACGACAGAGGATGTTTAGACATACGTAGAAAACAGTTATTGATTTATATTGTAAATGACAAAACATGTATAGACGATTACTGATTTATATTGTAAATGACACAACATGTATAGACGATTACTGATTTATATTGTAAATGACACAACATGTATAGACGATTACTGATTTATAGCAAACGACTCGTCATCTTTTGTTACAGATTTCTGCTCCTGCTCCGGTTCTTCCTCATGTTTTGTTACAGGAATCGGATGACATTCAGTGGAGGGACATTCATTGTGTCAACCACACACCCGCTCGTGTTGAGAGTCCAGATTATGTGCTTTCTTCACAATCTTATGTGCCTCCCTCTCCAGCTATATCTCCATCTGCAGATGAGGACAATTTTATACACCGTCCTCCGGTTCTTCCTCATCTTTTAATACGGCCGTCTCGCGTTGACGAGTACTGGCGGAGATTGACGGATTGAGGAGACGCATTTCAGAGTTAGAGTCTCGTGTGGGACAGATGGCAGCATCATTGGAGCGACTACGCATCGGGCGTGATTGATCTTAGTTTCTAGTTATATTGTAATTTTGTGAACCATGTATCAACTATTAATCTATAACAAGATTGGTTATTTATGTATTCGAAGCTTCTAATTTTGTGAACCATCATATTAATAATTTATGTTGTGAATAATTATACAAATTCTTTTGGCCAGATGCAACAACAAAATCCTTACTTGTGTCGTTGTCAACGTGGATTAATAATTGAAAGAACATCCCACCAGCCCAATACTTGTGGTATGAAGTATTATGCATGTCCTTTCTCAAAGGTAAATAATTAAACGTTTGCTTATTTGCGTAAATATATCAATAACTTGTTTGTTTAGAATACATTTTCTTATAATTGTTCGTAATGTAACAGCCAGGGACTAAAGACTATGGGTGTCGATACTTCATGTGGAAGGAAATATTTCAACAAAAGTACTTTGGTGAAGCCTCTTCTTCAACGCAGTGCTCAAACTGCGAAACTAAAGATACAACGATCAACATGCTATTGGCTGAAAAGACTTTGTTGCATGCAAAAATAAAGGCGTTGAAGCATCACTGAACTAGTAATCCAGTTGATCACGCATGTCACCGAGTGGAATACTCTATGATATGACATTAATAATCTTCATGTGGAGTAGACGTTGTAATATTGAAAACATTGTTGTTTTACTTGTTTAATGTTTTATTGTTATTGTTTAATTAAATGGAAACAAACACACAATTAAAAAGCATAACGTAAAATAAATATTATATAAAAACACTACACAATTAAATACACTATACATATAAAAACACTACACAAATTAAATACACTATATATATAAAAACACTACACAAATTCAATACACCATACAATATATCTAAATTAAATACAACTAAACACTACACACACAATTAAAAAAAAAAAAAGCGCCGCCGACAAAGGGGGACCCACCCTACAAAGAGGTGCCCGCCAAGGAATATGTGGGGTGACTGCGTATATTAACCCATTTTTATACCCACTATACCGTTTTCTACCAACTGACAAATAATGGAATAATGGATCTAAAAGTTATTCAAAATCCAACTAGAGGTGTCACCTTATTATTGGTCCACGTGACCCCCCCCCCCGGCCCCTTTTTCGTTTTTACACGGACCAAAACCTCTAGCTAGAAATGGTCGAAAACTTTTGTCTGAAATATGCAAAGTAGCCTCAGATTTATCTAGTTTCATAGAATATCCATTTATAGTGCGATAAAATCCTTTTTTATGGTTTTTTAAAGTGGCGTCCTTAAAAAACCTTGGGCCCTATGCGTCGTCCCTAAAACAACTTGGCCTTGTATGTCGACCGGGGTCCTGGCCGAAAATCAGGCCCCCTTAGGTAAGTATAGTGGAAAAAAGTGATTAGTATTAATGATGAAAGAATAATGAAGTAAACTGGTAAAACAATGATTGTAAAATAAAATTCGTTAGTACTCAAGTAAACATAGGTTGCTCAAAATACAACACACACACAAAGAAAGATACTTACGTTATGCAGATTTTGGATTAATACGTTCTTTTATTTTTAAACTATGTACTTCTACCAAAGGGTTTGTAATTCAAATAGTGTAAAAGGCCCATGACGATGTATATGATCCTCTAGGATTCGCTACAACTGACGAACCAAACTTACGAACAATAAGGACGAACCAAAATGACAAACTTTAAGGACGAATTATAAGGACGAACCATAAAGAAGATCGCAATAATAGTGAACGAGCTTTACTCAAGGTTTGGTATTACTAATGAGCTTCACGTTATACAGAAAGAAAAGTCGAACTAGGTTGTACGGATAAGCCATCAAGCCCATGCGTACTTATTAGGAAAAGGTAAATAGTATAAATAGCCTAACCTCGAGTGTTGGGGCATCAGGTCCTTAGAGAAATATAGCTTTGATCTAAATGGGCATTTATATTGTCATTGCTTGATTTATTCATACCACCTGTACTCATTCTCACATTAGAGCGTGGTCTCTAATCAAACTCCCAAGGCTAGGCTAACGTGTCTTACTTGTCTTACTAAAGCTTTACGAAGTTCCTCGAGGTAGATTGAATCACGGCTAGAGGTACGAAATTCCTCGAAGTTTCGGAGCACAATAGGTGATCTGAATATAGGATGAGGCTATTTTTAGTATTTTTATGTTTTATGAAACCAATGAAAGGTCTAGGGTTTTGGATTAGATTACTGACGGAATGAAAACATGAATGAAATGCTAACATCTCAGGCGTGGGCCCCTCCCTCTCTCTCCCACTTTCGTCCTTTTCTTTTTTTCTCTCTCTCACTTTCGTTCTTTTTCTTCTTTTTTTTTTGTTTTTTTTTTTTAATTTAATTGTGTATAGTTTATTTTGTATGGTATATTTAATTTGTGTAGTGTTTTTATATGTATAGTGTATTTATTTGTGTGGTATATTTAATTTGTGTAGTGTTTTTATATGTATATAGTGTATTGTTTCCATTTAATTAAACAATAACAATAAAACATTTTATAAACTTTTTTTACGTTACTTTTTATAAACTTTTTTTATAAATTTTTTATAAACTTTTATTATAAATTTTTTATAAACTTTTTTATAAATTTTTTATAAACTTTTATTATAAATTTTTTATAAACTTTTTATAAACTTTTTTTATAAACTTTTTTTTATAAATTTTTTATAAACCTTTTTTATAAATTTTTTATAAAAAAAGTTTATAAAAAATTTATAAAAAAAGTTTATAAAATATTTATAAAAAAAGTTTTTAAAAAGTAACGTAAAATAAATACCATATACACACACTTATTTCTATTTATTTATAATAATAAAAAAAAAAAAAGGGACAAAAAAGTACCCCTAATTATAAAGAGGGTTGGACTAAAATTATAGCCACCGTATGAATAACACCACCCTAAAATAAAATGAGATGACATGCATGGGGATAAAGGCAGCTAGTTAGGGACAATCCACCTAGGGTTCAGACAAAATTAACAATTTAACTAATGCAAGTACGTGAAACTACTTCTTAAGTTGAGGTGATTTTGACATGGTTAATCAAGGGACATCTCCTATGGACAAATAAATGCATGGGCGGGGTAACTGGACCTAGCCTAATCTACTCATGCATTACAAACGGTTCCTAATTCAAATAAACCAAATCTCGGGCTTTCAAGGGATGGTATCCTAGCGGGAGAACTAACCTAAACACGTAGTTACTAGTACAAATGTCACGCTAGCTTAGGTTTACTAAATGATCAATACATAAACCTAGTTAAAACGAATCTAGACTAGTTGGATATATCTAGGTAATTAAATTTAATTCCCTAGATATGAGTTAAATCTATGTGTCAGATAGTGAATTGATTGCACATATTAAGATTATAATTCATGAAGCAAAAAGTCATATATTTAAAATGGATACGAAATAAACAGTAAAACATAGTTACTTACAATAATTAAAGTGTCACAAGTTGTTAATTCATCATAATCTAGGTTTCATACATCCTAAGCACTTACTAACATGATTAGCCGAGCCTATTAATCATGATCACACAAATTAACAAGGTAAAATTCATAATATAAGACATGATAAATCAAACGGAAGATTGTATTGGTTAACAAGTGTAACGGGATGATCACCTGTTATTTCACTTGGTTACAATGCAATAAAAACCAAGAAAAACCTTTTTCAAAGGCTGTAAAAATCGTCTCTAAACCCTAACTACCGAATATGACTTGTGGTGCTTGAAATAAAGAAACTCTAGGCTTGTACATATAGCTTTAGGGGGTCAAACGACAGCAGGGGTACCCAGACGGCGTCGAATGTCGATTAGATTTTTAGGTTAGTTCATAAACAGGCTCTAGACAGCGCCAGGGGTCTTCTCAGATGGTGTCACGCTCGAGTGCGACGATCTCTTGATCTTCTTTAGACTTCGTCACACTTAAAATTGGTCTAAAACGTGCAAAACTCTTCCCGTTTAATTTGTCGTAGTAAATGTTTGTTTAGATATATTTAACAAAACCAGAAATAGTAGTAGTAAACAATAACATTTAACAATAACTGTTTGTATTGTAAAAGTGTTTAGTAAGTTAGTTTTGTTAAAACTTTGATGTGTAAAATGAATTAAAACTTGTTTTAACGGCGCTACTAAACATTAGGGGTGTTCATGGTTCGGTTTTCCGTTCGGTTTAAGTAATTTAATTTTGTTCGGTTTGGTTCTCAGTTATACTTAGAATTTTCTTTATCCGAACTAAGCAAACCGGATAAACCGAACAACCCGATAATCAAACCGACGAACACCCCTAAAACACACCATATTTGTCATATTGTCATAGTGGGCTAATCTCACTTACTAAATGGGCTGACCCATACACGACTCCATTGACTTAACCAAAACGCATATATAAACTCAAAACTTTTTATTAGCAAAAAAAAAATAAAAAAAAATCTAAAGGAAGAAATTGCATACCATTCTATTCAATGGCAGCAGCAGCAGCAGCAGCAGATGCAAACCCAATTCGATGTGCTTCTTTTAATCAAGATAACAGGTACTTATTTTATAACTAAACGAAACCTTAGCTTATTATGTTTTTATTAATTTAGTTATGGAATGAATATGGTAGTTGCTTTGTAATTGGGACTAAAGATGGGTTCAGAATATTTGATTCCAATACTGGCAGACTTTTATATCAACGAGGTATGTGTTCTTTTTTGTCTTATGATAATTTGTGTCTATGCTGGTGGGATATGTTTTTAAGTACTCACTTGCTTATTGAAGTAAATAGAATTTAGGGTATATAATAACAGTAAGTCAATATTGTAATGACTTTTGTTTCATTGTTGGCTTTCAATAAGTGTTTTAATATGCACATTTTGCTGATGTGTCATAGCGTTGTAAAAGTAGTGAATACCCTTGATGCGTTAGTAAATTGTACAACGTATTAGTACACTTTTTAAAGTTAATAACATATCTATATATACTTATCTATAATGGAAAAACCAACTTTTCTTGAAAGTGAAAAGTGAAAACCGAATCTATTTAAGGAAACAAACTAATACACGGCTAGAAACTTAATTATGTACCTATTAGCGGAAACTATTCAATCATTTTAATCTCGGAAAGTATTCAATCATATAATGTACATGGCTAGAAACTTATGCCACTATAAAATTCCGTTGTTGTGCACGGGTACTCGTGTAGTAGTAGTATAAGAACAAAAAGTTTGAGGTACATAGGAACCTAGTCGGTACATTGATGACAATCTATTGCTATTTTATAGCCTATAAAATAGCAAGAGAAATGATAGAGAGGTCTAATTAATACTTAATTTTGTGCCTAAAACTATGTGGTGTTAGCTGATTGGTTTATGCTGAATTAGGTCCTTTGGTACAAGTACAACGAATGAATTTAGGCATAGAATTAGGTATGATTTCAATCCACAAAATTATTTCTTAAATAATAATGTAACGGATTTTGTTTCACTATCAACTTTAAAAAGATGTTCTGATATGCAGATTTTGCCGACGTGTCGTACACGTGTGAAAATAGTGAAATACCCTTGTCACGCGAATAAAATGTGCATATTGGGACACATTTAAACGTTGATAACATATTGTGGAACAACAAAAAGTTTTAGGTACGGAGATACTGGGTCGGTACGTTGATGACAATATATTGCTAGTATTTTATATCCTAAACCGAATCATCAAATGATAAAACTATTAAATTCAACATGATATATCACGTTCATTTGAACATGAGAGGATCTCAATCCTAGCATAATAATGTAATGACGCTTTTAGAAGTGAACCTATTGACCACAAAGTTGTAATTGTGGTAGAGGACATCTTAAATTCTATACCGTTTTTCTTTTGTGTACTAAAAGCTCCACTAGACCAGATACTTATTACCTAAACTTTTGATAATCGATTGTCTTGGTACGTTTCTTAAGCGTTATAACTTATAACCCCTCTGGTGAAACGATATGTTTAAATGAAATGATCAACTTGCATCACACGGGTCATGTTGTCTAGTATGTTTAGATATTGTGTGTATATATAAATGCAATCAGTTTTAATGACGGCTGAATATTCTGTTCCTCAGATATTGGAGCATTTGTTATTGTTGAAATGCTATTCAGCTCTAGTCTTCTTGCCATTGTTGGAGCTGGCGAACAGGTATACAATGGCTCATAAATTCCACATGAGTTGGCTAAGTTTTATCACGCCAGAGAGCCTCTGTGATATATTCATCTTATTTGAACTTTGACAGGCATCTTTATCGCCTAGGCGTTTATGCTTATTCAATACTGAAACCGGAACTGCTCTGCGGGAACTAAATTTCTTAACTTCAATTCTGGCAGTTCGTGTAAATAGAAAAAGGTAAATGTTTGTGCTTCAATATAGTTAGTATACTGTTTTTATCCTGATAGCATCAGCAAGATCGTTATTACTAGTAGAGGTGACAAAATGGGCGGGTGGGTAACAGTGTGTGGTTTGGGCTGACTTGAAATGCTTTTTGTCAACTTTACTCTATTGTGTTGTGTTAATATTCTTATATAACTTAATGTGGAATTCCATCTACACATGCAGGCTGATAGTGGTTTTGCAAGGAAAGACGTTCATATACGATATAAACAGTCTCGTTATCTTAGACACGATCGACACAGTGCCGAATTTGAAAGGTGATGATAATAAGTACTGTATTTATATGATGCTACAGTTGCGTATCTGTTTACTCACTTATTTCTTCTCGTTCATTTTCAGGACTTTGCGCATTTTCACCATGTTTGGATGGTTGCTTTCTAGCTCTTCCAGCGAGCACAACAAAAGGGTCTGTTTTAGTCTACAATGCTATTGATCTCCATTCGCACTGTGAGGTTAAATTATTCTTATCTTATGGCATGATGAAAATTTGCTCAACTAAATTCATAACCCATCCGTGTGGGAATAACGTTTCACATGATTGCTTGTTCATTCATACATATAATTGTATTGAAAAATATTTATAAAAATTGCAATGTGGGTTAAAATGCAGATTGACGCACATCGATCTCCGTTGACTGCAATGGTATTCTCTTCGAACGGTATGTACATAGCAACAGCATCCGAACAGGGGACTATAGTTAGAGTTCACTCCATTTCAGAAGCAACCAAGGTGAAATGATATGCACACAAACTTATGTTTCAGTTTCTCAATGTAGCTACTTATTTGGTGTTTTGATTTGCGTTTTGGAACTGATTATATAGGGGTCAAATAGTTTAGACTGGTAATTAAAGGTTAAAACGACTTGCCGATCTACCCCTTGAACCAGATTATAGGGTCTTTTATCGCATCTCACATATTATCTCCATATTTTTATTTCTCAAAAGATTGTCCTCTTTGGTCATATATGTGTGTATTCCAAAAATAATTAGAATTTGTTAACACTTAAAAAAAGTGATAACGGAGTATATTATTGTCACAGTTTCAAACACCAAAAGCACATCCAAACACCATCTCCCGCATCCCGTCTATTTTGATTATTTAACATCACAAAATCGCTTTTAAAACCAACATCCAAACACACCCTTAATGAATCGTTTCTTTCTTAGTAACTAATCTTATTTTTTGCTCTATCATCTTTATCATATTCAGTCATATGGTTTCCGAAGGGGAACATACCCATCAACTGTATACTCCTTGTCATTTGGACCATCTATAGGGCTTCCTGATATTCTTCTAGCTACAAGTTCCTCAGGCTCCGTTCATGCTTTCCTTCTTGGATCGGCTATAGATCAAAGGTAAGGAAACTAGACCTGTAGACCTATTGTTACCATATGTCTATAACAAAGATATGTTTCGGCGATTATGAATGTCATATTGTGATCACTAGCGTAAGTTGAAGTAAAATTTTACTTTTTATTATTTTCAAAACAGAAGTAAAAGGTCAAGTACATTTCTTGGATCAATTATTCCGGATTCTGTTAGTGATGCACTTGACGCAGCTCATCATGTTCTTCATAATGCAGTTTCACCCGGAGTAAAGAGGTAACATGTATAAACGAAATTGGACACTTAAATCATGCAAATGAATGTAATAAATTTTTTTGTAATGACGTTGGTTCTGGTACGTTTGGCCCAACTATACCATGTTTTTTTATCACCGCTATTGACTTATGCAGTTTTGGTGACAGTTATGCAGTGATTCGCAAGGTTGAACGAGCCGATGACTCATCTACATCTGAATCTACATCTTTCAGGTGAGTAACTTGAATTCACTTCACCGGGTGATGTGGACTTTTTAAGTGCTAATGGGTCAAATCTAATACTTACCTTATTGCTATAGTCATAATTAGTATGTTGAATATTTACAAAATCTAAATAAAAAAGCAACAAAGGTTAGCGGGTCAATCTGACATGGTTCGTTCGTTACAACCTTTAGAAATCTATACACTTTGACCCGTTACCCAAACCATCCTAATGCACCCATATTACCACCTAAATTAAAAACCCAGCCAGTCTGAATTTTGCTATTTCTTTAGTTTCAGGGCCACGGTATCCATAATTACATACAACGGATATTTCCTGGAGTACTTCCTTAATATCAACCATCGGAATGAGTCTTCCTGGACATTGGATCGAGAATTCAATCTTTTAACAGTGATTCAACAGGGATATGGCCTGACCCATAGTCTAAAAGCTAATGTGCATTTGTAAGCTTAATCATCCCCTTTTTATAAGAGCTATGGTGATCAAATCAAGAACAATTATGCTATAAGAACTTGTACAATATCAGAGTACATTGCTCTAGGCTTGCATTTCTAGCTTTTAGAAAGAAAAAAAAATAAACTTGTTCAAAACTATAGTAAGAAATGAAACTTGTAACTATGAAATCATCGTTGTAAATAACTTTTGTTATGCATGACGGATAACCGAGCCAAATATGACCAAATTACACATGACAAGGAGAAGACGACGCAGATTCATGTTTTTTCATATCACGGTGAGCATGATCAGTTCCATTCAAATTCCGATTATTTTAACCGGTCTTTTTGTCTGAGACCAATCGGTCCATGATGTGTTAATTTTCAAAAGCAGATGTACTATCTACAGATTCGAGTATAGTGATACCCCTATCTTCATCATTGGGTGCTTTTGTGTTTTACTTCCAAGTTGGGTGGAGCGCTTAGAGGGTAAAGCTTCAGAACTAAATTCGGCTTATTTAAGGTTTTAGGTGTGGCAAACTGTAGAATATGGCTAAACTTGTATAAACGGCAAAAGGGGATATAATCGTACATGATCATTGATCATTCCCCCCCCCATTAGGTAAAGCCCTCCATCTTTAAATTTTTTAGGAGGTTGGCGTTGGCACTGCATAGTTGTTTGTTAGTCTTGGAATGTTTTCATATAAGAATATCTAAGGATAGCGTCATATGATAGATACTTGAAACATATACTATTCTGTTTCCTGGATTTTTGCCCATACAATCTTGTTTCTTCCTTTTGTTCCATTTTATCGGGTCATATTCATCCTTTTCCACTTTGTGACGAAAAGTAGTTGTATTATTAGTAATCTTTTCCCGGGCTATATTCGAGCGGATTCAGTAAAGAAAGGTGCAACCATGGTGCATTTTCTGATATCATATGCTTCAAAGTGGTCACGAACATACATAATGGCTTATGCTTGAACAATTAGAAAACGATATCTGAACAAGAAAAGTTCCGATTTTGTACAAGACAAACACGTAAAGAAAATCCTTTCCTGTAAAACTATCAGACATAGCCAGAGCGTTTTCTAGGACATCTTTGAATAACTTATGCCAAGTTTTCATGAGTTGAGCTCAAGTCAATAAGCTCATAGCTCATTTTTAATGGCTTTATGCTTATTGACTTGAGCTTATTCATTATATAAATACTACCTCCGTCCCTTATTGATTGTCATGTTTTGACTTTTTAAGTCTTTCTTTCTCAACTTTGATCTTAAATATTTTTGTTTGTGTTATATAATATTTAATAAAAATTATACTAATGAAAAATACATTTAAAACTCAATCTATTCATATATTTTGCATCAAGTATTATATAACATAATTAAAAATATTGAAGGTCAAAGTTGAAAATGAAATACCTAAAAAAGTCAAAGTGAACAGTTAATATGGGACGGAGGGAGTAGTAAGGTTGTTGGTAATAGTGCCCAACATCATCATTGTCAACTTAATGTCACGTCACCTTCACTCTCCACAACCAACATCATCACCAATGAGTCATGATCATGTAGAAAGTGAGAAAAAAACCCGTTTTCTAAAAAGTTTAAAAAGTAATACTAGTCCAACACGTGTCTCTCTTTTCACCTTTCAATTTGAGCTTCATAGTCAATCTTATTTCTTTTTCCTTTTCTCTTTCACAACTTACCCTTTTAGTTTAAAATTTATTCAAAATAGCAAAATTAGGTTTCAATGTCTATTCATTTTCATCATATATTTCTTCGTGTGCTACAAATTACAACCTTTTTCAAGAATTGGAATTTCATCAAAATTAGCGTTTCATTCAATTTGAGGTAAAACGAAATTACTATAACAAATTTTGATCAACAAACCCTAAATATTCTTCATCTTTTTGTTTTTCAAAAGTTTTTCTCACAAATTTTTTCAAAGAAATCATGTGTTCATAAAATCACCCATAAAATGTTCGACGAAATGTCCCAATGAAACAATTTTGTGATTTTAGAGTTTGAATATGTTTATTGGAATAAAATGTTTTAGTAATTCATGAAAACTTCAATATTTGATGAAAGAAATCAAATTGTCATAAACAAAACTTTAAATATGCAATTGTTCATTAGAGTAGAGTTTGTTCATCAAAGAAAATTCAGCAAAAAAATTGTTTATCATAAAATGTGGAAGATTGTTCATCAAGTAAATGTTCATCAAAGGATGTGGGGAAATAAAATTGTTTATCAAGTAAATGTTCATTAAACAATATTTAACACGGAAGTTGTCCATTAAAGACCGACGAAGGAAACAAAATTGTTCATCAAAAAACAAAAAATCTGTTATATCCATCAAAGAATGCAAAAAGGTGTGTTATGTTGATCATCTTTTTTTTTCATCAATACAAAATGTTGATCAGTATATTGTCAAAGTGTTTATCAATATAAATTGTTCATCATAAGAAATTTATCAATACAAATTGTTTATCAATATCCAAATATTCATCAATACTCCGGTTGTTCATCAATAATTCACCCAAAACAAACAAGAAATGACACATGTCAACACCTTGTGACTTTATAAACCTTTTACGAGGGAACTGGCTCTCTATTAGTTCCTCCTCCCACCACCAACATGATGTAATAACATAACTAACATCACCATCTAAATATACCCCACTTATACACAAATATATCTCACATAAACAAATTAAACAACTCACACAATCGACTTCACGACTCGTTCTTGGCAACGACCGAGTTCTGCCTTTATTCCCTTCATGACGCGTCTTAGTCGGGGTCAAGCTAATAAGAACAACGCGTCTTTGAGAGTCGAAAGACGCGTCTTCAGGGCCTTATTACCACCAAGCTAACAAGTTTATAGGCTTTTATAAATTTAAGTAAATATATTAGCCTATCAAATACGTTTTTTTTTTTTTTTTTCGATGTAATATTAAATTTATATGATAATACGATTCTTCTAGTTACAAAATAACTTTTCAGTTTTATTTCTTATGAGTATTGTATTATTGTATTCTCATACATTTTGTATCTATTTATTTTTTACCCACATAAAAATATGACATATATATTTTATATATTGGGTATGTTTGGAAAAAGTAGTCGTAGCAGTCAGGAGTAGCTGTGTGCAGTAGCAGTTTTTTTCTATAAAAACGTTTGATGATGTAATTGTAGGTATAATTATAATGCGTAAAACAACTCTTAAATGCTTAACGCTCATAAATGCTACTTCATAGAGCGTTCGAAAATAAGCATTCCGAAAAATAAATAAAGCTACTTATTACTTGCCAAACAAATATTATAGATCGCGACGTTCAATGCTCAGTCACTCACCGCTCATAAATGCTTTTAAATGCTCAACGCTAAACACGTTTGATAACGCCTAAAATGAACATGTTTTTAGTAGCGTTATTGTTGGTTTTGTGCATGATAATCGGCTATATTTACTCATAACTGTTGCAAAAGTGCAAAAGATGCGTATTGTGTATGTATATGTAGCCAGGTATCACGAATGATGAAGAAATGAAGTTTTTATGCACATTTGGAAGATTCTAAAGAAGGGAGTCGAGTAAGGAAGCTTTTGGACTCAATGATTGGGAAGCAAAATGATTTCTAAGTATCTACAGCAAGGGAAGATCAAGTTTTGCCTTGGAAATCATCAGCGAATAAAGAATGAAGCGTATAAGCAGAAAGTCAACAGAAAGTCAAATCAGCAACACCCAGCCGTTCGGTCGTAACGTAACCGGATCCAGTGGGCATTTGGTCAAAACGCAACCGATCCGGTTGCCATCGTAACCGATTCGGTTGCATGCACTGCAGTTACACAAAGTTGCATTTATTGTTGCCTTAACTCCCCATAATCATTGGAGGCGATCATTTCTTGATATTAACTTGTTGGGAACGTTTTTTATCAGTTGAGCAAGCATTTGAGGTTATATAATGAACCTAGTCCTAGTTTACTAGGGGTGACACACCAAAAGAGTATTAGTTTACACCAAAACTAATACCAATCATTTTTATCAAGCCCAAAAGTCTAGTACCTGTTGTAAAACGTCCAGAAGCAAGGAGAGAACAATTCTCATCCATAGTTTTGGTAGTTTGGAGTTATACGGTGAATCTAGGTGATTGGAGGCACGTGGTTGCTACAATCCATGATTCTAATTCTTGTAATCACAAAAGTTTAGGTATTCTATGAACTTTGTTATGGATTTCTATTCTCTTGAATTATTTGAGTTACTTTGTTATGATTTGTGTTTAGTTATTATTATTATCATGGAGTAGTTTTGGGATATACTTGTGTGTTGGGATGTAGTTAATCATATTAGTGTTCTCAAAATGTGATGCATGTATATATGATCTTGTTTAAATGAGTTTGTTGGAAAAATACTAGTCTTGGTATGATTTGTTGATAAAACATGTTTTAAGAAAAAGGACCGAAAGGATTTTCTCTGTGTTTTATTCAAAAAGTTGAGTGACAAACTAGTATGGGGATATGGTGATTGACAACCACCATGTTTGCTTATTAAAGCAAGACTAGGAACATTTTCATCACGAAGGGTCGAAAGATTCGTAAGAACAAGTTTAATAAGAACATGTTGCAAACAAATGGATTTTCTAAAGAATAATCATTAGGATAAGGACCGAAAGGATTACCTAAATGTTTTTGTTCTTAGAATGATTTTTACAAACATATACCATGGTTGGAGATCATTTGCTTATGATTTGTGCATCACATCAAGAGTATACACCAAACCTTCATGAACGCTATTTATGATTGATTATAAACTACACACAAGTATATATATTTCTTATTATTGAATTTCGCAATAACATAACTATTTGAGGAAGCCTTGACAAGCTTTCTTGTTGGAATCTTTTCATACAAAACAGTTTCAAACACAAAATCCCTTGGGACGATCTCGACTTACCAAACTTTGCTATAACGGACGAGTATACTTGCTCGTATGTGTTAATAGGTTAGACGGTTAAATCGTGTTTATAAATTTTTAAAACTTGCACCACACGTAGCACATCAACGTTTATCTCTCTTTATTTAAACCATAAGTCAATTTTAATACCTGTAACTAAGAGGCAAGTAGAAATATAATTTTATTGAAGAAAAAAAACAACTATTTTCATTTATTTATTTATAGAGACAAATAACTTCTTTGAATTATACAAGTTCTTGTTAATACAAGTTATATATTCTAAGGTGCCTTTTGGTTTGTTGCACGAAATAACTATCCGTATAGGTATGATAATAGGCTGAAATAAAAATAGAAATGAAGTAAGCTATGCATTTGAATAATGTTGTTTTGTATGAAAACTGCCTTTGATTTTTTTTAAGTTATCAACTTACAAAGTGAAAAGTCCGCCAAAAAAGAGCATGAGTAGTTCTCTTTAAACTAGATGACTATTTGTGCATAGTAACGAGAATTTATATCGACAGATCGTTTTGTGTTAAACAAAAGTTTATGGGTTATAAAAGAAAAATAATAAAAGCTTAAAGATTTAGGGATTAAACATAATGTTTTGAAACCCGGTTCGACCGGGGTGGTTCAAACAGTTGAACCGTTCCGGTCGAAAAACAGGTCGATTTAAACCGAGTCAACCCGACAGGTTGGGTCAACAATGGGTCAAATTAAACCGGGTCAACCCACCGGGTTTGAAGCGTCCCGAGTCAACCCGGTTTTCGATATGTATTAATAGTTTCCTTTTGAAATATATGTTTTCAATATTTCTTTTTTTAGTTTCAACTTTTTACTTTTTACTTTTTGGTTTTTTCTTTATATATATAATAGCAGGGTTACCTGCGCGTTGCGGCGGCGGGTACCCTATGACGATTAACCGGAGAAATAGATCTCGATGAGACCAGATTCACCAGTTTGTATCGGTTTCAACGTGTCCTCTCTGGTTCGTTTTCGGATAGCTTTTATTGGTTAGCCGAACCGGTGGCGACACCGGTTTCTGGTTGAACCCATTGGTCCGGCCTGATTTTCAAAACTATATGTACCATCAACTTGTTAGCTTGTATGAAGCTTTGTGTGTTTTATTAATTTGTATAAGGTGTATAATAACATGTATTTTTTATTTTATGGTGTTTCAAAAATAACATTAATTAGTGTGTTTAATCATTTTATATTTTGTATTATGTTGTAGCTTGTTTAAATTGTACATTGTGAAAATTTATTGTACTTTTTATTAATGGGTGTTTTAATTGGTTGTTTTTTAATTTGATAGACATTCTTTTGATTAGTTGTACAATGTGAATAAATTATTGTAATTTTAACTAATGGGGTGTTTTAATAAAGTATTAATTATACCATATATTTATCTCACATTTGACTTTCAACATTTCACTTTTCAAAGTTTGACTATTTTTCTTTTATATGTGGTATAGATGCGAGTTCAGGTATCAATTTGCATACCATACTCTCTTGGGTGGTTTCAAGTTGGATAATTTTTTAAGAGGTAATTCTCTAAAGGGACAAGTAGCATGACGGGGTACCTTTTTTAAACGGGAATTTTTTTTTCTTCTTAAACATGGGCTATTTTGGGTCTGGGCTATCATAGTTAAAATCATGACACGTGTTCACTTACAAAAGTACATCAAGTACAGTATCCCCAAATCATACTCACAACAAAAAACACACTTGTACTTGATGTACTTTTGTAAATGAACACATGTCATAATTTTAACTATGGTAGCCTAGCCCAAAATAGGCTCATGTCTAGTTTGAGAAAAAAAAAATTGTCTAGAAAAGCATCTCCGTCGAACTACTTATTCTTTAAAAAATTGCCTCATTTTTTAATATGATTTCTATTTTTCAAACAAAAATTTGTTTAAAAAACAACTTTATTCAGAATAAAACTATTCAATGATTACAATTCATGTATACCAAACGCATACTAAGGGGGTGGCAATGGCTTCGGCAAAGGCTCGGTATGGCCTTATGCCGAGCGGCAACACCGGCACAAGTGGTGCGGCATGGCGAGGTATGGAGCGAGCTCGGCAAAGATTGCCGAATTGGCATGAAGAAATAGACAAAAAAAGTAGCCGTTGCAACGGCTATATATCTAGCCGTTATACACATTTTCAAAAAAAATAAATAAATAAATAAAATAAAATAATAAAAAAATAAAAAATTCCCTTTATAATTATACACATAATAACCAATTTCAATTCACATTTTATTCCTACTCTCATTCTTTTTACACAAACAAATCAAATACAAAATGTCTTCATCCTTCTCTTCTTCATCCGAGGACGAGTTAGTTTTTCCCGACGAGTCTTCCGAACTATTGTTATCCGGTAGTACCCTATCAACCTATTTTGCCGCGAACGATTCCATTGAAGACACGGCAAGCTCAAGCACTACGAAACCCGGCAGTCTCTCACCCTCTTTCGTGAAGAAGCATTACAAACTCTAATGAATGACTATTTCGTTGAACGACCAAAGTTTCCCGACCATATTTTTCGTGATAGATTTCGAATGAATAAAAGCTTGTTTTTAATAATTGTTGGTGATGTTGAAGCGAGATTTGAATGGTTTCCCGACCTTGTCTTACCGATGGAATATATCCTACGTATTCAACGTTTGTTAAAGCATATAAGTATCCCATTGACCCGAAGGAAAAGAGATTCAAGAAGCTACAAGAGTCTGCAAGAAAGGATGTCGAACGAGCTTTTGGGCGTCTTAAGGGAAAATAGATGATTCTCAGTCGTCCTCTCCGGGCTATGTCGGTCGAAAAGATTCGACAACTCGTTTATACGTGTATTATATTTCACAATATGATTTTAAAAGACGACGAGATGGCAATATCACCGGTTCATATAATGGATCAGCTGGTCGCGCCAGTTTATGACGATAGTGTACTACAGGAGTTACTCGACAAAGATATCCATAACCATCTCCAATATGATCTTACTGAGCATGTAGCGGTTCAAGACTTAGCATACCTCGATGACTAGTTATTTTCTAAGTTTTATGTAATTTTGTTTTAATTATTAATGAAATATTATGTTTTTATTAAATTGTTTAATATAATTATGAATATAAAAAATAATAAAATAAATGTGAGGTATGAAATCATAGTTGCCACTAGAAAAGTATGGTGAGTTATGAGATGAGGTAAAATGATATTATTGGTGGGTGGTAAGGTATAAGTGAGATATATGATCATGACTGCCACCACCCTAAGTATATGCCATGAAATTTAAATGCAAAACCATTTTCATTTCCTAGAATTGATTGCTACGTTGACTCTTTCAAGGTTGAAAGACCAAGTGTGAAAATGCAGAGTGGTGGTGGCATTCATGTTGGCATTTGACATGTGTGGCCTTATGTAATGCCAGATACACTTGAATAGTTGAATGTGTCATACTCACACTATCAACTATTAGGGAGGAGGGAGTGGTCTCGGGTAAGGGATTCGGGTACCCTTACCCGAGCGGTAACACCGCCGCCGCCTATTCGGGTACCCTAATCGGGTATTAATTTCGGTTTTGGAAGCCGACTGTTTTAATTGATGGAGCGTTTGATTTTTTTAACGTTGGGGAGCCAAATGGCTAGTACATGGTTTGAATAAAAAAAAAATTCCCTTTAAAACCAAATAACATACACTCATTATTTTCAAATAAAACACACACTAATCTCTCAAAAACAAAAAATAATTACCAAAATGTCTTCCGATTCTTCCGAATTCGAATGCATTATTCCGTCTTCGTCCGACGAGATATCCACGGGTAGCTCGTTGCAACTTATGCTTCAAGCTGACTCGATTATCTTGAAGACACGGTGTTGCAGTTATAAGCGAACTAGCGTAAATCGTCTACCGGAAATAGGTCTTCAAACGTTAGAGAATGATTGGTTCGTTGAAACACCAAAGTACAACGAAGAGTACTTTAAAAAAAATCGAATGGAGAAAAGCATATTTTTGCAAATAGTGGGAACGGCGACATTGGGCGGATGCGTATTTTCAAATTTTACGGCTGGCGACGGCGTTGAAAAAAAGTTTCACCGCGAACGTGAGTAAGGCAACTTCGCATGACTGACAACAGGTAATTATGATGAATATTTTATGGTACCGCAGGCGTCACGTGAAAGTCTTGAAAATCGAGTTGTACGGTCGAGAGTACTACGTGAAATAACACCTGACCTTACTTCGCATTTTCAGGCCCATGGTGAAGCATCACATCTGGAATGCTTGGTAGCATCGACCACGCTCAAATGGAAAAATTGTCCAGACATTTGAGAGGCAATATCGAGATATGGTGTTCCCACTTTATTATGCTTGAAGTTACGGCGTCACAAGATATGTGGATTTGGCATGCTTTTTGGTCCAGGGGTCAAACACGATATCAACGTATTGAATCGGTCGACTTGTATCTTACAGTCCGAAATGGAGCGGCGATGAGCAGTTCATTCAACGCGGCGACGGCTAATTTGTCAAAAAATTTGTTAAAGCATACTATCGCCGTTAGGCAACGAAGGATGTCGCAACGATCGACCTCTCCAATGACCAAGAATTGCCAATCAGGTTCCCCGATAAAGCGAAGGGGGGCAATCTCAGGTATGATGAATGTTCGACGACGGTGTGGTTTACTAGACGAAGTTCTCCATGGATATGATCTGCGTAAGACTTGCCGCACGTCACTTTTTTAAGTATTATGTAATGTTTTTTTTTTTTTTAATGAAATGGTATGTTTTTATTTTAAATATTGTATGTGATTTTATGTATGAAAAAATAAAAAATGAAAGACCACTCCCATCACTTGGGTAGTGTTAGGGTAAAATTGGGTAGTTTTGAGTTGGAAGGTTTTTTTTGGATAGAGGTGATGTCTTGACCACTCCTCCTCCCTTAAACACCGATTGTCATGTCGAGCTATTTTGGGCACAGTGGTGACTGAGGCCGGTTATCTTTCTTTCATGATCGGGATGTCATAGTCGATTCACGACGTCCGAGTCTTTTTAACCTACGTGAGGCCGACTATTGCCACAGCGACCTAGCGATACGCTAATCTTGCTCCTCGTGCCCAGTCCGATCGGCTTAATGCCAAATCATCCCCGAAATGCATTCTGGTGAGCTTATCGCATCGCACGACAATCGCTCAGCTTGGTATGTCGCTGCAACTCTTGTAGTTTTCTTCATCTGTTGCTTCTCTGCCCTTGCCGCCAAAACATGGATAACGCCTAATAGCGCTTTTTTCAAGCCACATCATCTTCTTCGCATTGTTTGTTAACGTACATTTTCATATCTTCAACGAATGGGGAGACGCGTCTAATAAATCTTGTGTTGAGAAGTATTTTGAGGTTGAATTGTGTTTGAAATTGTGTGTTTAGAAGTGTGTTTGAGATTAGTATTTATAGGATGTGAAAAGTGGTAAAGTTTTTTATTTTTTTTGTTTTTTTTTAAATGTAAACGGGCAAAAAGTGGTTTTGGTATACGTTTGAAATCGGTTGAAAATTCAACCGATATTCAAAAATTTTGGATGTCGAATCGATGGTGACCAACACCCACATCGATGACCGATCTCTATATCGGTCGAAGTGGGAATTTTTGGGTGCCCAACCGATGTGTAGAACTCGACTGTGCCCAGCCTAACTTATTTATTCGAGGCACGGGATGTCACATCACTATAACAAACTTTCACAACTAACCTTCCCTCACTCACAACTAACCTCAACTTACTCATTTGGGTTCCACCACTTCTTAAAAATACAACATTACAATTAAAAAAAAAAAAATAAAAAAATACATCTTTCTCCTTCACCGTGCGTAAAAAGCATTTAAGGTAAAAGGATAAAGCAAGGCGTGTCATGACTAGCTATGGCAAGCTTGCCAAGCTAGAATGGCGAGGCATAACAATCATGGCACCGGGTGCTCTTAAGGTTGTCGATTTTTATGTAGCATAATAATCCGATCATCAAATGATAATTTGTCATTCACACATTAGTTTTGGTTTTACTGATAATGTAAAGTACTAACTACTAAGTAAATAATGATTCTGTTTATATTTGAAAATGATATATGTCGTTTCATTGTTTTGTTTTTTCCTTTTAAGATAATATGGTTTAGTGATAACTTATCAAATCAATATCATTACCAACTTATACCTAATTTCCCAAGGGTGCATATTGGGTTACAACTCAAAAGCTCTAAAAACTTTATTTTCTTCCTCTAAATAATGCAACTATTGGCGTAGGAGTACTACAAAAGTTCTTAAGTTTAAATTATGTTTGGTGCAAAATTTTGGCAAATCTATCCACTCTAGCCATATAATTTAGAACCGTAAAGGATTAGTGATTTATCAAGAATCATATAATTCAGAATCGTGAAGAGTTAGTAATCTACCAGGCTTCATGAGTCTTGCTGGATGATATGTAAAGTCATGAACGTGCCATTATTCCAAAACTCATATCTGTTTTTGTTTTTTGTTTATATAGCCATGTACCAAGTTTTTTGCACTCATATTTATTTCAATAAAAATTATCAAACACTGTAATAAAGATGTTATTGATCACTATTATTCACAACCACCAAGACGGCTATTTGCAAAGAGGCTACAAATGTTTTAGAATTGACGTGGGCTCTGAGTTCACATGCATTGTAACGCCAAGATTATTAGCTCGAGACCCCTCTACGCTTTTTGCATTTCTTTTTATTTATTTTTTATTATTTTTTTATTTTTATAATTTTGTTTATATCAAAAAAGTATAAACCAAAATCTAAATCAGAATATAAAAAATATAAACTCCGTTTAAATGTAAACTCCATTAAAATTATGAAATCATTTGGCCAAAAGCGTGTTGTCATCAAATAAATAGGGACAAAGAGCATCTAAATTGTTAATTGGCCTAGTAGGGAAACCAGGCACTTGTAGGAATCTACTATCCCGCTACTAATTATTGTAGTTTAAATGCATTAAATTTATTTTTCAAAGATAACAAGCCAGTTTTTATTTCTACGCTTTTAGTTTGATTGGTACTGAGGCTCATCGTTTATATGATATAAAAACCCACAGGTTGCTGTTGTGAAGAAAAATAATGGATTGCAAAAAAATTGTAGAGTTGTAGAAAGATAAGGGTTGTTATTTCATTCCCCAGCTTTGGTTTTGCACTTGTATTTATGGCAAAATAAATAAGTTAAAGTCGAGTAGATGTGTGAAAAGTTTTAAGACTATCATTTTGGATAGTCGTGAAAACAACAATTGTTTTGAGAGCGATTGTTAGCAATATGTAGTTATAAAGCTTGTGCAGCGAGCTATCGGTGTAGGAATCCCTTAGGCGTCGACAGATTTAGAAATATGTCACTTAAAAGCCGTTTAGATTGCGCAATGTTTTTAAAGGCATGTTGAAAGAATTGTAATATGAATGAATTAATATGTTGTAATCAATGCTTTAAAATCTGGTTTTTTTATTGATCCGGTTTAGTCGTCGGTTGAACCACCGAGTCGAACCGGTTTTATATTATATATACGTTTTTTTTCTTGTATATTTAATATGTAGTGTTGCATGATCTTATAATTTGTACGAATTCATATATACATTTGATTGAACCTATGCAAAAGATTAAAACTCCATGAAGCAATACATTCTAAATAGTTAAACTGTGCAAAACCAGAAATATAGGTAAGGGGCCCCGCTAAAGATAGGTGAAGTGTATGCTGATCAAACTTTTTATTAGATTTTTTGATAAATAAAAATGACTCGACCGGGTTTACCAAACCGGGTCAACCTGGGTCAACGAAAAACCGGCGGTTCAATCCAATTCTTCAACAAGCAAAAAACTCCACCCCGGTTTCCGAGCTAGTTTCCAATTCAACCGGTTGAACCGGCCAGGTCAACCCGGACTTTAAAACATTGATTGTAATTGTAATATCAAGAAATAAATATTTGAATGTACGTATTTACTTAGCTGAAAACATAATGAAAATAAAAAAGATAACTATCAAAATAATAACTATATTGTTATAATTAATAATTACTTATAATAAAAATAATAAATTAATATTAATAATAATATATTTAAACTTAAATAATTAAAAATATAAAAATATAAAAAAATTGTAATTATTATATTATTTAATTATAAAAATAATAATATTTATATTAAATAATATAAAAAAAGCTTTTAAAAAGATATTTATTCAAAATTTACCAAGTGAACTAGTTTTAATATAAAAATTACATATACTAATGTTTCAAAATAAAATTATGAATTACTCTGTACAACGCAATCCAAACATTTCATCCAACATTTTATATGGGGCAGGACATGCTTATCGGGTTACGGGTCGAGTTTGAGGCCAAAACAAGGATCTTTATCGGGTTCGGCGAGAAGCAGGACATAACATTCTCCATATACATATAATATATATTTATAATCATATAGTATTATAGTAGTATTTACATAATAAAATCATGTTTCTTTAATATCTGTTAGTTTGTTTATGTTTTTAAGATTACATATTGTTATAAAAGTTTGTTTAATGTCATTTTTAAAAGAGAAGTTGTAATTTTTGACGGTGTAAATTATTTGTGACAACTCGTAATTTCAGGACATTTCTCAAACTCTGAAAATTTCACTATTCATCTCGGGAATTTACTATTCACTGGTTACTATTCATCATTTTACTATTCATCGTTTTTGAAGTCGATTTGATATTTTGAAAGGGTATTTCAAAATTTTACTATTCACGAAACACTATTCATTCCCGAAGAAAATCACTATTCATGAGTCACTATTCATCATTTTTCGTAAACTAGGTTTACAGTATCAAATCTGCGTAACCCGGAGGGTTGTCGCTGTATTCATGGAAAATCACTGAGGACATTTCATATCGACTAAAATTAGTCGACATATCATTAGTAACGTCATCATCATATTAGTTCATGCATGGTTTTGTATATTTCATTAAACGTTTATTTTCCTATTAAATAAACGCTATCGCGTAAACATTATTTTGAAAAATTGATCCGACACTTCCAAAAATAATCCTAATATATTTTTATACTCATTTTAAGACTATAAAAATTATATTATTAGTTTACCCGGTGTTTTAAATTTATTTTGTATATAAATTGTTATATTTATATAATTACGACGGTTTTCGTAACTACTACTCGATAATTATTATTTCACTAAACTTTTGTAAGAAATGTATTTTTATAATTTTTATGACATCGATATATTTTATTTTGTTCCGTTAAAATTTATTTATAGCTAACGCTACCCTAAATACTTAATTATATACAAAATTACCAACTATACATATACATTAATACATTTACTTAAACAAAATTCACTAACTTTGTTTTGTTTTCTTTCCCTTGTCGACATTGAGCCATGACTCAACAAAAATATGATACAAAATATCCTAACTAGTTTACATTAGACATTACACATGTATTATATTAATTATATACAAACATTTAACACATACTTACATAAAACCCAAGGTGTAAAAAAAAATATACCCTCTCCCATTTCCATTGTATGAACCGGCCAAGGGTGAAGACCAAGAGGGAAGCAAAGGTTTTTTTCAAAGATCAAGCTTAATTTTAAACACTAGTATACTTTTAATTAAGGTTTTGAAATAAAAACCTAGGGTATTAGGAAAAACCTTGTTCTTTAAACCTCATGACTACATTAGCATTTCATCATGATCATTTCTTTCATATTCATACTTTGGTTATTTGTATCATGCTTGAAGAAAACATGCAAGTTATATGATTATCTATACCACTTTAATTGTTTTTAGTACATATAATGAATATATAACATCCTATAATTATCCCTTGAAACATATTATTTTTGATGATGTCTAGGAACCCATGACACCCTAAGAAGGTGTATGGTAGGTTTAGAATAGCTTTGGCGTTGATTTGAAGTGGTTAGAATAAGTACTACGCGAGAAAAATCAATTTCGACAACATTAAATAAGGGTCTGATCATTTTTGTGAAATCTGGAAAATTTGAAAGTTTGTAAAATATTTTGGGCTATATATTCAGAAAATATACTTTAAAACGAAAACGTGGTCGCTTGAACGGGTTAAAACGGAGTTATAACGAAGAAGTTATGCTATTTTCAAGTTTAACGACGAAAACTATATTTTCCGGAAAATTCAGCATGCTGTCTATTTTTTTTTAAGGGTTGAAAATGAGTCTTAAGCGTTATCTAAATGAATCGATTTATCAAAAATATATTAGTATACTTTAACACGAAGCTAATGACATATAAAACGTAGAAAACGGACTTATAACGACTAAGTTATTCACATTTTAAACAAGGTTGTCGTAACTTTTATTACAAGTATAAAACATATATATTTCCTATTAGACAAAACTAGCGTCGCTTTTACCAGGTTTTAACATCGATGGAGTACTTTTTAGAAAACGATGTCTTCTAGTAAAAGTAAGTTCACCTAGCCTATTTTTCAAAATGTCCAACCGTTCGTCAAACGGAGTTGTAACGAGTAATATACGGTCACTCAAACTTTGCCGAAAACTACCCTTAAACAATATTTTGGGTACAAGTACCCTACTTTACCAATGTTTTTCTCCATGATGGAGACCTCTATGATAAAAATTTAAAAGCTAAGACTTTGAGATAATGTTACAAGCTTTCCAAAACGTTGAGTTTTTTTCTAACACTTTTCGATATTCACTATTTTACGACTAGCTTTTCGAGGCCATTTAGTCACTTTCATGAATTGTCAAATTATATTATTTTGCGACGAAAAGCTATAATTTCATAATAAATCACTAAATGATTATCGTAGGATATCATTTCAACGAAAATACTTGTAAAGTAATTTTTAAATTGTCAAGACGTTATAAGATTATTTTTCGACGCTAAACTTTATTTTCAAAAATTCACAAGTGGTATAGATATCATACGAGTTGCATGCATGACATTACATCATAACTTATTATAGATCATATCATTTATAATAGGTCACAGTTAGAGATTTGCGCTTCATTTCAGTGTACTCACTTTTGCCATCGCATCATTTTACCAAGTGAGTTTTCATAGCCCCGTTTTATTCAAGTTTATACATTATTTCAAACCTACGGGGGAGAGTACATTGCACATCATTTTATTACGAGCCCAAGTATATTCAAAGTCATTACATTGCTTAAGTTACCTCATTGCCAATTGAATGTCCCAATTTCATAATCATGAACCGTTAATTCCGGAAAAAGCCAGGGTGAGTGAATAGATCTATTGAGGGTGACTCCTCAATCCGGGTTGGTGGTCCCAACTGGTCAAACGGATGCATTTCATTTCATTATCATTATTTGAGTTGTTTGGTAAAACACTGTTGGGAAACGAACATCATAATCAGTCTAGCTTCGGTGTCATGTGCTTATAGCAATTGTATCATTTTTATGTGACATTTTTGTCATACATAACTTATACTTGTGGTGGTCGTATAAAACATTTACATAAACTCTATGAACTCACTCAACCTTTGTGTTGACACTTTTAGCAATATATTTTCAGGTATCTAAGGCATATTCATCATGGCATGCATAAGGGCTTATCATAGAGTCGCGGTGACAACGCGTCTCACATGGATTTTATGCACTTTAAAACATCGTTTGAATTGTAACAAACTTATTTCCGCAAATGTTGAATACCTTTTGGGACCTATCTTTTGTAACTCTGAATGTTTTACTATATCAAACGATGTGCTTTTCAAACGACACTTTAGGTCGTTCAATATAACTGTGATTGTGGTGCTATGACAGTCAACTCCCAGGAATTCCATTCTGGCGCAAACAGGTAATTTGGGGGTGTGACAGATTGGCATCAGAGCTTCGGTTATAGAGAACTAGGTTGCATCATTGACCCTAGATTATAACTACATCATCATAGCATCTCATCATTTCATCATAAGTGCATAGTCACTATACATGCGGTTTTATACGCACATTATGAGGGTTATTTATTTCCATTTCACATCGATTGTCACATAGATGCCTTCAGATACCCATCCCATCATACTCACATCGGACTCTGACATGGAGAATGCCCCCTCATCATCCTCTATCACAATTTTAACATCAGTTGACTCTACACGGACTTACCACACATATTATCCGATATGGAGACTGAACCCTTTGAGGAGGGCAAAGTTGCACCTACATCATCACGATCACCATTGATTCACTGTAGGATCGGGCAGTTTCTATTATTCAGTCGGGACAGATCATACCATTTGGTAAGACTTATAGGCTTAGTCTTAATGGACCTGTTAGGATGTTTACTACAAGGATGAGAGTACATTCTCTTACCCTTACTCTTAGATCACTTGTTACTCATGCAATACAACCACCATCAGCTACTCATACCGCTATAAGTTGTCCAATAGTGCATACTCTAGTTTTACCTCTGAAACGTCGCGAGACAACACGAAAGAGAGTAGTATTTCATCTACCATTATCTCCTAACTTACCACTAGGATTTCCATCATCATCATCATTATCATCTAGAGCACCATCCGTGCCATCACATCTCGTAGACACTACTCATATATATGACTTGCAGCTTGGGAAGCGTGCATGATTTGACACATCATTACCATCTATCACTAAGACTATAGACACTACACCATCTTATAGGTTTGAGGACTGTGAGAGTTTCAAAGCTGCTGATGCTAGACAGCCTACTGCTCCTACACTTGAGACATGATTAGACCATCAACAAGTGCAGATAATAAGTACCTTTCTATCTAATGTAATCCTTATCATTTATTATCTCCACGATAATCACCACCTTTGTTTATTTCATTCCCTATTCTAATTGCCAAATTTTAAATCATTTCGCAACAATATACCGTTATTTTAATAGGGATTAGGCCAACTTTATTCTTGACTAATTAGGAGACTATTACCACTCTATGAGGTTCTCCCATGTATCCTACAAACCATTCAACAAATTTTATTTTAAGTTATTTACTACCACTTCATGAAATTATTTCACATCATTTTATTCCAAGCTATTTTACTACCATCTTAGGAAAATGGCTTCACAGAATTCTAAAGCAAGCTGTTTTGTTACCACCCTATAAATTGATATTCAGTCATTTTATCAACTATTTAATACCATCATGCGAAACGATTTTCATGTTACTCTGAAAATAAAATTGTTTGAGCCATTATTTTACAAAACAACATGTTGAATACCATCTAAAACTTCAGAGAAACATAATATCATTTCAACAAAACCAAGCATCACATCATTTGTCCTCGATTATACATAGCCTGATCACCCATGTATAATTCAGGAAAGATTATGTCATGAAGGAAACAAGTATCTTTTCAAACTTTCTAAAAACAATCTTCATTCAAAAGCAAAGCCTTTAATAAGATAAATTGTTCATAAACATCTCTTTTGTAAACACTCTATAGACACCTACGCCATTCATCACTCACTCAACCGATAAGTTGAATTTTTTTTTACCACTGACTTTTTAGGAAAAACTTTCTATACCATCTACGAGGAGGATTCCTCGATACAAGAAAACAATGAAAGGATTTCAGAACTACCAACAAGGACTAGAAGTATGTAGTAAGATGATTCAAAACTCAATAAAAATCTTAAGACATCACGAGACATTCCGAACCACTATTTTGGACTAGAAGCCAAATTATATCATTTCAAAAATACTAGCTAGACCGAGTTACAAGATTTAGTACGAAGCAAATACACACTAAGCAACACTATAGGGATAAACCAAGTCTTCTAGCTGAGACTGCAGAACATTCCATTAAACCTGGCCTCAACAATATGTGAACTTCCCTACAATGAGTTTCCCTTAAAGGAAAATTTGGTTAAATTAACGTTATCGATATAAACTTCCCCTAAGGCATTGTGTTCTCTAGAAATTCCAAGTAACCTCACTTCTATATCAAGAGATGCAACATGTTTGAACATATCGGACAATCAATGACTCTCCATATACAAGTGAAATTAGAACAAACATTCTTCGACATAGTATAAGCTGATATCTATGTTTATGCTAGCATGATGAAAATCTCAGTGATGAGCTATTTTAGAATCACTCAATATCGGAACAAATCTTGAAAATCAACCACCACACCAAATCACCTAAATATTTAAGGTTTTGTAACTTGACAACATATAGTGTGGAAATATTTCGATAAGAGAAATTAGGAGAGACACCATCAAACAATAAACATTTTAGTAATGGAGACTAAGCATCTTAGGAAAGTAAGACTCAAGTCATGACATTCGCTAGAACTAGGAACGCGAGGAATCACAACTATTACCCATAATCTATTCTTTTCAATAAGGTCCTTTTCGACAGACTTAACATTTTGAAATTTGGTACGAGACACGTGGTATCAATTTCAGTTGTACCTGTTATAAGCTATTCGATTCACCTTAGACTTCTGACAATCATTTCAAGATTCCCATGGAACCTACTAGGACATGAGTACTGTCTATTATCCACAGCTCAATGGTCAGAGCGAGAGAACAATTCCAACATTAGAAGATATGCTCAAAGCATGTGTGATTTTCTAGAAATAATTAGGCAAATCATACTTCATCGAACAAGTTCCCATACAACAATAGCTAATACATGAACATATTGACTACATCAATTGAGGCACTCTATGGTTGAGGTGTCAATCACTTATTCACTGGTCAAAATCAGGAAAGTCCAACTCATTAGTCCATAACTCATTCATGAAACAACAAAGTGATCGTACAGATCAAGAATCAGTTATAAGCAACAACACATAGATGGAAAAACTATGTCGATATACGATGCAAAGTATTGGAAATATGTTCCATAAGTCGCAAACCATTAGGATTTCTATTTGGCAACAGAGTTATGTTGAAAGTCTCGCCTTGAAAAGGCATGATACGATCTAAAACGCGGGAAGACCCGATGCAACTCAAATATCCTCACCTTTTCACCGACAATACCGTAAGAACCAACATGGACTGAATTCAGGGACTGAATTCCTTTTTGGGTGGGCGAATGTGACAACTCGTAATTTCAGGACATTTCTCAAACTTTGAAAATTTCACTATTCATCTCGGGAATTTACTATTCACTGGTTACTATTCATCATTTTACTATTCATCGTTTTTGAAGTCAATTTGATATTTTGAAAGGGTATTTCAAAATTTTACTATTCACGAAACACTATTCATTCCCGGAGAAAATCACTATTCATGAGTCACTATTCATCATTTTTCGTAAACTAGGTTTACGAGTATCAAATACGCGTAACCTGGAGGGTTAAGTTGCGTATTCATGGAAAATCACTGAGGACATTTCATATCGACTAGAATTAGTCGACATATCATTAGTAACGTCATCATCATATTAGTTCATGCATGGTTTTGCATATTACATAAAACGTTTATTTTCCTATTAAATAAACGCTATCGCGTAAACATTATTTTGAAAATTTGATCCGACACTTCCAAAAATAATCCTAATATATTTTTATACTCATTTTAAGACTATAAAAATTATATTATTAGTTTACCCGGTGTTTTAAATTTATTTTGTATATAAATTGTTATATTTATATAATTACGACGGTTTTCGTAACTACTACTCGATAATTATTATTTCACTAAATTTTTGTAAGAAATGTATTTTTATAATTTTTATGACATCGATATATTTTATTTTATTCCGTTAAAATTTATTTATAGCTAACGCTACCCTAAATACTTAATTATATACAAAATTACCAACTATACATATACATTAATACATTTACTTAAACAAAATTCACTAACTTTGTTTTGTTTTCTTTCCCTTGTCGACATTGAGCCATGACTCAACAAAAATATGATACAAAATATCCTAACTAGTTTACACTAGACATTACACATGTATTATATTAATTATATACAAACATTTAACACATACTTACATAAAACCCAAGGTGTAAAAAAAAATATACCCTCTCCCATTTCCATTGTATGAACTGGCCAAGGGTGAAGACCAAGAGGGAAGCAAAGTTTTTTTTTCAAAGATCAAGCTTAATTTTAAACACTAGTATACTCTTAATTAAGGTTTTGAAATAAAAACCTAGGGTATTAGGAAAAACCTTGTTCTTTAAACCTCATGACTACATTAGTAAGCATTTCATGATCATTTTTATTCTTTCATATTCATACTTTGGTTATTTGTATCATGCTTGAAGAAAACATGCAAGTTATATGATTATCTATACCACCTTAATTGTTTTTAGTACATATAATGAATATATAACATCCTATAATTATCCCTTGAAACATATCATTTTTGATGATGTTTAGGAACCCACGACACCCTAAGAAGGTGTATGGTAGGTTTAGAATAACTTTGGCGTTGATTTGAAGTGGTTAGAATAAGTACTACGCGAGAAAAATCAATTTCGACAACATTAAATAAGGGTCTGATCATTTTTGTGAAATCTGGAAAATTCGAAAGTTTGTAAAATATTTTGGGCTAGATATTCAGAAAATATACTTTAAAAAGAAAACGTGGTCGCTTGAACGGGTTAAAACGGAGTTATAACGAAGAAGTTATGCTATTTTCAAGTTTAACGACGAAAACTATATTTTCCGGAAAATTCAGCATGCGGTCCATTTTTTTTAAGGGTTGAAAATGAGTCTTAAGCGTTATCTAAATGAGTCGATTTATCAAAAATATATTAGTATACTTTAACACGAAGCTAAGGACATATAAAACGTAGAAAACGGACTTATAACGACTAAGTTATTCACGTTTTAAACAAGGTTGTCGTAACTTTTATTACAAGTATAAAACATATATTTTTCCTATTAGACAAAAACTAGTTGCCGCTAAGGACCATGTTGGGTGTCGTTTTTAACATCGATAGAGTACTTTTTAGAAAACGATGTCTTCTAGTAAAAGTAAGTTCACCTAGCCTATTTTCCAAAATGTCCAACCGTTCGTCAAACGGAGTTGTAACGAGTAATATACGGTCACTCAAACTTTGCCGAAAACTACCCTTAAACAATATTTTGGGTACAAGTACCCTATTTTACCTATGTTTTTCTCCATGATCGAGACCTCTATGATAAAAATTTTAAATCTAAGACTTTGAGATAATGCTACAAGCTTTCCAAAACCATTGAGTTTGTTTTCTAACACTCGATATTCACTATTTTACGACTAGCTTTTCGAGGCCATTTAGTCACTTTCATGACTAGCTTTGCGACGAAAAGCTATAATTTCATAATAAATCACTAAATGATTATCGTAGGATATCATTTCAACGAAAATACTTGTAAAGTAATTTTTAAATTGTCAAGACGTTATAAGATTATTTTTCGACGCTAAACTTTATTTTCAAAAATTCACAAGTGGTATAGATATCATATGAGTTGCATGCATGACATTACATCATAACTTATTATAGATCATATCATTCATAATAGGTCACGGTTAGAGATTTGCGCTTCATTTCAGTGTACTCACTTTTGCCATCGCATCATTTTACCAAGTGAGTTTTCATAGCCCCGTTTTATTCAAGTTTATACATTATTTCAAACCTACGGGGGAGAGTACATTGCACATCATTTTATTACGAGCCCAAGTATATTCAAATTCATTACATTGCTTAAGTTACCTCATTGCCAATTGAATGTCCCCATAATCATGAACCGTTAATTCGAAGAAGCCAGGGGTGAGTGAATAGATCTATTGAGGGTGACTCCTCCATCCGAGTTGGTGGTCCCCAACCGGTCAAATGGATGCATTTCATTTCATTATCATTATTTGAGTTGTTTGGCAAAACACTCTGTTGGGAAGAAACATCATATGTCGGCCAATGTCGTGTGCTTATAGCAATTGTATCATTTTTATGTGACATTTTTGTCATACATAACTTATACTTGTGGTGGTCGTATAAAACATTTACATAAACTCTATGAACTCACTCAACCTTTGTGTTGACACTTTTAGCAATGTATTTTCTGGTATCTAAGGCATATTCATCATGGCATGCATAAGGACTTATCATAGAGTCGCGGTGACGACGCTGGCGTCACATGGATTTTATGCACTTTAAAACATCGTTTGAATTGTAACAAACTTATTTCCTAAATGTTGAATACCTTTTTGGGACCTATCTTTGTAACTCAATGTTTTACTATATCAAACGATGTGCTTTTCAAACGACACTTTAGGTCGTTCAATATAACTGTGATTGTGGTTCTATGACAGTCATCCCAGAATTCATTTCATTTGCAAAGCGGTAATTTGGCGATATGATACTTTATAGTTTTATTTATAACTAAATTTATTACTATGGATACATATATTATTTTTAAAGTTTCAGAAAAACATATATATAATTATAAGTTTAAGTCGGATATATATATATATATATATATATATATATATATATATATATATATATATATATATATATATATATATATATATGTAATTTTAAACTTTAGAAAGATATATACGCACATCTCACATTAAATAAAAACTAAATAATGTGCATAGAATAAGAACCCTATCTTTAAACCCATAATATTTAGACATATACATTACGTGGCGAAATGGGCCGTCATCTTTAATGAGCTTTATTAAATTCTTCATGTGGTGGTTGAGGGACCATGTTTGTCTAGTACTCGTATCTGTAAAAGTAAATTCGTGTCAAAATTCGTATTATCGACTGAACGTGTGGTATATTATCAACCAATAATGGTAAATTTGATACGTTGCAAGATACTTTTTTTTATGTGTCATCGAGTATCAATGGCATGTTTTTTTAACTTTCATTACAAGATGCCCTTTTGATTTGTCGGACACATAAGAACCATCTAAGTAAATAATCAGTAGTTTTTGTTAAACTATATATAATGGAATAAACACCATTTAATCTCCTAAAAGTGCAAAAAGATAGATTACATATATAACTTTTTATGCAATAAGCACTTTGTGCGATGTGGCTTTTGAGACTTAGTGCCTTAGTAGGTGTTTGGAATTGCTTATTTTTTGCTAGTTGTGGTTTTGGTTTAAATTTGAAAGCTTGTGTTGTATTGTCTTGTATGTTACATCCCAACGATACATGTGAAATAAATAGATTACAAAGCTTGTCTTATTTAGGGTAAATGCAATTACCCTTTAATGTATAGCGTATCAATTACTAATCACTATTAATGTGGAGCCTATCTACACTAATTAATGAGGAGAATCTACAGTCTACTCTCTCAAGGATACATCCCACAAATATCTATATTTAACACTCCCCATGATTTATGGTTATATAACCGGGAGGACAACGAATACTAAGCTGGGTTTCGAAACTCTCAAACATCAAGAGTTTGTAGCATAGCAAGCCTTACACTAGTAAAAATGTTACATATTGATACGCGAGAGAGACATGCTGATGTGTGTCACTAACTTCGAACATGACCAGTAGCAACCAAATCGTGAACAAAGTGTATATCATTCTCAATATGCTTTGTGCGTTGATGTTGCACAGGATTGGAGGAAAGATAGAAATCACTCACATTATCACAATACACAAGCAATCAAAGATAATGTCGTAGATGAATAAAGTTGTAACCCATGAGTCAATGTGTCCCGAACATATCGTAATATCCGCTTGAGAGCCGATAAGTGAGGCTCTTGAGGATCATGCATAAAAAGGCAAACCTGTTGAACGGCATAAGAGATATCCGGCCTAGTGAAACTAAGATACTGAAGAGCACCTGCAAGACTACGATACAATGTAGGGTCAGAAACCGGATCACCATCAGCAGCCAGCTTGGAATCCGTGTCAACTGGAGTACGACACAGATTACAAGAAAGCATGCCAGCACGCTCAAGTACTTCAATAGCATATTTCTGTTGAGATAGAACGAGTCACAGAAATGTCCAAAAAATAATTTAGTGAGCCAAGATCAGTCATAGAGAACTCCTGATGTAGAGAACTAATAACCCGGTGAAGAAAAGTTGTAGAGGATGCAGTCAGTACAATATCATCCACATATAAAAGCAAGTAAGTTGTATCAGTCCCTTGTCTGTAGATGAATAAAGAGTCACAACGACTATGATGAAAACCAACCCGAGCAGCATAAGCCACAAATCTATGAAACCAAGCCCGGGGAGCCTATTTAAGCTCATATAAAAAGCGCTGTAAGAGACAAACATGATCATGATGTTGCGGATCCTGAAAACCAAGAGGTTGATGCATATAAACAGTCTCCGATAACGAACCATGTAAAAAAGCATTCTTGACATCTAGCTGATGAATAAGCCAATGTCGAGAAATGGCTAGACTAAGCACCATATGAATGGTAGCCGGCTTAACCACCGAGCTAAAAGTCTCATCTACATCAATACTTGCAATTTGAGTACTACCATTCGCAACAAGGCGAGCCTTGTAACGATTAAGAGTTTAAGACTACCATTTGCATTATATTTGTGCCGAAACAGCTACATAGAACGAAAAATGTTCGCGTCTTGTGGCCGGGGCACAAGAACCCAAGTATTATTTTTAATTAAGGCATTATATTCATCATGCATAGCACTAGACCAATTAGGATCGTTAAACGCATGGTTGTAGGACTTAGGAATAGGGGAAATGGTGGACACATTGAAAGTAAAGCGTTATGTGGGACAATTGGTACCGACACAAAAGCGAGTGACCATGGGGTGAGTTGAGACGAGATTGGGGTTCGGAAGAGGTGTGGTAATGGCAGTTGGTGCATTGACAGTGGATTGTGGTCCGTTATTTGCATTGGGCTGCGGTGGTAAGGGTGGGTCGTGGTTAGGAGGTTGGGAGGTTGTGGATGATGGGTTGTGTATGATAGGTGTTCAGCTGGGACTATTGATTGGTGAAGGCGGGTTGGTTGGAATAGTGGATGAAGCCACTAGAGGTGTATAGGAGACAGTTGGTATAGTGAGAATATGTTGTTGTATGATGTTAGGGGATGTGTCTAGAAAAGGGTGCAGAGGGCTGAGTATTTGGAGTCATAGACCCGTAGGGAAATACTGTTTCATCAAAAGTCACATTACGAGAAAGTATAATTTTATTGGTGTTCAAATCAAGGCACCGATATCCGCAGTGATTGGTCGGATATCCAAGAAAAATGAATGGAGTGGCCCCGTGGTTCAAGTTTGTGGTTGGTGTGAAGATGTGAGTAGCAAAGACAACTGAAAATACATAGATCCGCATAATTAGGTGATGTTTTAAATAGGCGGGTGTGAGGAATCTCATTATGAATGGTTGTGAAGGGTAAAATGTTTAAGAGAAGGGCGGCCATATGGAGAGCTTCAACCCATAAATTTGGCGGCAGGTGTGCTTGAAACAAGAGGGTTCGGATAAGGTTGTTGGTGGTACGGATCATTCGCTCAGATTTGTCATTCTGTTGTGATGTTTTTGGGCAAGAGCAAAGAATGGTTATACCATTAGTGGCAAATAATTGGTGTAGGGAATTATTGTCAAACTCACCCCCATGAACATATTGTAAAGATTTAATGTCACAGTTAAAATGATTCTTAACATAAGCACGGAAGTGAATAAATTTAGATAACGCATCAGATTTGTTTCTTAAAGGATACACCCACAAGTAATGCGAAAAATGATCAAGGAACAAAACATATTACTTAATACCCGAAAGACTCGAAAGTGAAGAAGTCCATAAGTCTGAATAAACAATATCAAAAGGAGACTTAACAATATTCTCAGAAAGCGAAAAAGGAAGTCTCACGTGCTTGCCAAGCTGACAAACATGACAAAGTACGAGAGACTTAGTTTTATTACATGAAATGAAATTATTAGAGAGTAAAGAACGTAACACGTCACTTTCAGGATGACCAAGTCGTTGGTGCCACGTTTGCTGACTGACAAGAAAGGCTTTAGGGGTAGACGGGAATGTGATGGGATAGAGATCGCCCGTGCTGTCACAGCGGAGTAGAATTTGACGGGTCCAATAATCCTTCACAGAAAAACCAAACTCGTCAAGCGCAATAGTGCATTTATTATCGCGAACAAACTGTCGGACCAACATTAAATTCTTTACAATGTTAGGTGTAATAAGTACATTATATAAGAGAAGGGTTCTGTAAGACCCCGAAAAATCATCAAGTCATTAGAAAATGTAAACACAGATTAACGATAATTACGGGTCATATTTTCCTTTTGTTATAATGTAATACAATTCGACAAGTTCTCATGTGGCATAATTTACGAGAAATGCAAAACACATTACAATTCACGAATCAAACCCTGAAACGTTTCGACATAGCAAAAACATTTACCTTGTACAAATCAATAGCTTTTACAAATAGTATTAATATTAATTTAAATAAATAACTTTAAATTTATTTTTTTTTAATTTCTTTGGGCCGGTTTTCCCTCAACCCACGACCTAACGGACTCCTGTTCTATTTGGGTCTCAGATGCACCCTCACGACAGCCCAACAAAATCCCTTCACAATTCAACGGACCATTCATAACACCCTTGGGCTAGACACCCACTCGGCCCAACTAACTTGAGTTACTCCTTCGCTGGCCTGCTACCCGAACAAAACATTTACAAGTGTCTCGACACTTAACTCATCAAACGCACCCTAACCGGTTTAGTTACGAGATAACCAAAAACAAAAACTAAACTTACTCCCTTATGATCATGTTCCCCATGTCTAAACAAAACTAAAACTAGTTTAATAAACAATTCCTTTAATCTTAAGACCTTTGGAAAATGTTTCCCGCTAACAAAAATTGTGACATGACTACTCTTATATATGTATCCTTGGTGTCTAGCATGTTTCGAATAATGGTAAAAGAACACACAATCTCACTCACAAACACCTCCAAATCGACACCCTTGCTCACCAACACACTCCAACTCCTTTCACTCTTTTGATTTGGTCCCAAGATCATGCAACACTAAGAATTATAATACTCACCTAGGTCTAACATACCTCACCTATATAAACTCACTTCCTAACACTTTCACTCCTAAAAAATTGCTGACTCTTAATAAAAAACACACCACTCATCTCAAACTTACTCGCTCACTGTTATACGAATGAGAAGTAGAAGGCAAGGCACTAAGGGTTTCATGGTTCGAAAGGAAAAGTCTTGGGTCATTATATACGTGCGAGTTACAAATAGTTAGGTTACTGGTAGATCTTGGGTTGGCTAGTCTCGTGAATATTTCCATTCATTTCTAAGTCGTTACTCACCACCCCTTGAGGTGTAGTAAGTGTACTCGACTCACTTTCATTTACATATCATGCTCTTTCAAGTATATTACATGTACATAATCGCGTATTCCTTAAAACTTAGATAAGAGTCATATCGTGTACTAGTAGTGTGGTATTGAAATCATGGAATCGAGTCCCTTTTCGTCATGCACGTAAACATGTCACATAAGTCTTAAAATATTGCCTCACTACTCTCGTAACCAAACGTGCCCGTTTTAACTCTTTAAAGCCAAATGCATCGCATTTGGGCCTAAGGCCCAATTATTTTCCAAACTGTGGCCCATTAAGCTTTCTACGAGGCCCAATAACTTAATAAGCACCTTATAAGCCATATATAAGCTATAAGAATACTGCCAAACCAAAAAGAAATGATAATTTTTTATGAAAATATGTTTTTGGACTAAATTTGCAAATATTTTACCAATCGGGTGTAAATTACACATTATGGAAACTTTGGTAATGAAATTGTAGATACTACGTGTACATGTAGAGCTTGGGGTGGGAACTGCAAATCTTGGAAACTTTGTGCTTTAAATGAAAAACGCTTCTTTTGGACTTATTTTGTAAAATACGCTAGGCATAGGGACCAAAAGTGAAAATATTATATTGGGGACTAAAACTAAAACAGTTTAAATGTAGGGGTAGAAACTGTCAATTAGGCTAAGTTGGGCTATCAAAGGGTAAATTATGATCTTTGGTTTTAAAGTGTCATTTAACTAAACTTTGAGGTATACATGGTAACTTTTATAACTTGAGGGTTTAAAATGTACCTTTTGGGAAACTTTACAAAACTTTTATAATTACGACAACTTATATAAATTTTTATAAAAATACATAATATTACTTCAATGATTTTTGAATCTATATTAATAAAAACCTTTTTTCTGGAACTATATATATATATATATATATATATATATATATATATATATATATATATATATATATATATATATATTATTCATAACTTAACAAAAAATATATATATACTAAACATGCGTAAATAATAAGTGAACGACTTTTCGAACATCAATGGCCTATACAAATCACTACGAATATATTTTAAAAGTGATATTTGATACGGTAAATAAAATTGTGAAAACTATTAAAGCCTTTGTGTTTTGTACTGTAAACATTACCACACAAACGAAAACGATACGCGTATCTCACAACTAACTATTCTAGTTAATATTAATTAAAGTCATAAACTAGAAATACCGAAACCTAATACTTGCCATAATATATTTAGGTTCTGCGTTGAAGTCGTTGCCACTATATACTTGATTTGCTATATCTTGCTACTATATCACTAAGGTGAGTTCGTAGCATCACCTTTACTTGATTTTATAAAGATTCCCGTAGGGGAGATACATGCTATAAATCTGAACACAAGTCTTTTGCAAATATATGCTATGCCTGATTATATTATTGCCTAAGTACCGCTATTGCCAAAAGACCCATGTATCATGAGCCATTAATCACTTGCGAGTGAGCGCGAATATTGTGAATAGATCTATTGAGACTAACAATCCCCGTTTGTGCTGGCTGGGTCAGGTCAGAAAAATGCGTTATAGTTGAGTAACTAGGTAGACTGGCAAGCTACCTACCCGGTGGGCACGGTATTATTACATTATGATTTTGGAGTATAATTAACATTTTTCTTGTCATGAGCTTATGGCAATACTATCTGATTTTTCCTAATTAATTGTCTTCGAAGCAATTATCACTATATGACTTGTGTTCAACTAACTAAAATCAAACCTATCGATTCACTTAACAATTTTGTTAACTTTTAGCATGTTTATCTCAGGGAATTAAAGAAGAATGCTTAGGGCATGGAGTGGGCATCAAAATCCTAATAAATGGTATACAATAAAGTTGTCTTTTTCCGCAAACTTAATGTTTCTATTTTGTGTAACTTCAACAATATTGTGTCGCTTTTGTAACAAAAGTATTGAGTTTTCTTTGAATGACAACACTTCTATTAAAACGTCTCTTTTGGAGTCGTTTTCTATGATTATTGATTGTGATCCTTAAAGTAATACCCCGATTAGCTTTCCGCTACTATGTTGTGATTTTGGGGGTGTTACCGATTGGCATCAGAACCAGGGTTATAGAGAACCAAATTATATTTTAAAACCATTGGACTATGACTATGCTTTTGAAAATGAACCATTTTACACCACTACCTTACGCCCTCCGTGCCCACTTTGTACCAACGATATTTATTGAGATTTGCTTGGCATATAATACATCACTAATGAAACATTAAATGAAATGAATAAATGAGTTAATTGGATTTACCATTTAGTTAGGCATTGAGATTTGCTAGAAGATTATGCGTGACTAACTAAAACATTATATATCACATGAATTGGCTTATACTTATATTATTATTTTTCTGGGTTATTACAGTACTATGTCTTCAACATCTCGTCCCGTCATGCTATCTTTCGACTTAGATATAGAGGACGCTATGTCCCCACCACTGTGCTTGTGCACGAGTCTAGCCCCAACCTCACCAGTTATTGCGTCCGGTGAAGCTGAACCCTTCGAGGAGGGCGAGGTTTTACCTACTCCACTCATTTCGGCCAATCTTGTTTACTCACCCTTGTCTGACGACGATTATGATCGCGTCATACGGGCTCACTACACTACCGGCTTAGAGGCTGATGATGAGTAGTCTGAGTTTGAGTCTTCTGAGGACGCTACGTCCGTGTCTTCTGTTGCACCACCTTCACCACCTGCACCGGTTCGTCGCCGGCATAGGAAAGTTAGGGTTCTTAAGCCCTACGAGCCTGCACCTTTTGGTCGACTTTACTGACAACGTAAGGGAGGTCCTGTCTTCAAACACACCGCTCACAAACGAGTGTGTGCACCTGTTGTTCCTTTTGTACCACCACCACCAAATACCACATCATTACCACCATCAGCTCTACCACCCGATATGCCATCATCTTCAGTGCGACCACCAGTGAGGCCTGACTCACTATTTGATATGCATACTAAGACATTTCCATTTCCACTTTCACCACCACCACCACCTACTACATTCTTCTTCCAGACCACCACTGTACCTGTGTCATCCTATACTCCGCCACCTGCTTCATCACCACCATGTGTTCATAGTGATCCACAGCTTCCACCTTGTAAGAGGGCTTAGTTCTTCCTATCTTCATCTGACCCATATGTTGAGGCCATGGCTGCTGCCACCGCCCACTCTGGACCCCGCATGAGGGTCGATGCCCGCCGCTGGTCTTTCCTACTACAAGTTATGCGTAGGTGGAAGGAGGGTACTCCCAGCACCACTCAGCTAGGAGAGTTCGCTTACTGTTCTAGCTAGGGTTCTTTCGGTCACAGGAGAGCCTATTCACCACTCAATTCCTTTGCTGGCTGCTCGATTAGTAAGGCATGAGGACCATATGGATGAGATTCTTGGGTACGTTAATGAGGTCTTTCTTGTTTGTATAAAGAGTATTGAGGATGAGGTGGAGAACCTCGTGATTGGGCGCATAGCTATGGAGGAGGTTTTTGATTGGATGGGCACCCAGATTGAGCAGGCTAGGGAGACAGTGACAGATTTGGAGGTGAGATTGGAGAAAGAGAGGCAGGAGATAGCCGAGCTGTGTGACAGAGCTGCACTCATGGAGGAGACCACCGAGAGATAATCTAAGGAGATTGTTAGCATAGCTACCCGTGCATCACCTCTAGAGCAGAGTTTAGAGGACTCCCGAGCTAGGGAGGAGGTTAGAGACCAAAGGATTGATGACTTGACGAAGATGGTGAGTGATCTGCAACGTCGATTGGGAGGCATACCATGAGATTCATAGATCGGAGATGCACCTATGTAGCCTAGTAGTATTTTAGCCTGCCGCATGTGGCATTAATAAAAAGCCTTGTATCTTTATGTTTTGTCAAACAATTGAACAAGTTATTAATGTGATATTGATTGGTTATTGTATTCGCTATGTATGGATGATTGATTTATGATATTGTGGTTTTTTTCTTATATTCTTGTGTATGGTGATTCCTTTACATATATCTGTTTTTGCAAATCGAGATGATCATTTATATATATCCATGTGCGTTGTGAACCCATTTAGACATGTCGTGATGTTGTATGATTCCTACTTATGATGATTATATTCTATTGATTTAATGTGGTGATCTTGACTATTATGAAATTTGTTTTTATAATAATTTTCACTTATGTTAATGTCAATAATTCTAAAAATCCTGATGTATGTTTCTTGTTAATTTTAGAAAAATGGCAAAGAGGAAAACTGCATCTACTCCTGCTCCCGCTATGACTCCAGCTGCAATTCGAAAGCTAATTACTGATGAGGTTGATGTTGCTATTGTTGCACGACCTACTGAGTCTGTCCACTCAAATGAAGCCAATAATCAGACTAACCAAAGTGAATCTTTTGTGACTCGAAAATGCGGATACAAAGTGTTTATGAATTGCAAGCCTACTTTCTTTAAAGGAACTGAAGGCACTGTTAGCCTTATTCATTGGTTCGAAAGGTCTGAAATGGTGTTCCTCTTAAATGACTGTTCAGAATATTGCAAGGTTAGGTTTGCTACTGGCACTTTGCTGGAATATGCCTTGTCTTGGTGGAAAGCCTCTGCCCAACCTTTTGGCATGGAAGAGGCTTACAAGACAACTTGGGCAGAACTGAAACAGTTGATAATGAAACAATATTGCCCTAGAACTGAAGTTAAGAAGCTGGAAGATGAGTTCTATCATCTGACCACTAAAGCAATGACCTTAAGACTTAGTTCAAGCGATTTCAAGAGTTGAAAGCTTTGTGTCCAACTTTGGTTTCTGATGAGGTTAAACTCTTGGAAAATCTCATTGGAGGCTTATCTCGAAGCATTAAGGGTAATGTCACTGCTTCAAAAACTAAGATTGTGGAAGATGTGATCACGATTTCCCAACACTTATGGATCAAGTTTTGAAATTTGGATCTGTGCAGAATGGTAATGATAATAAGAGGAAGTTCGATGATCGAAAAGGCAATACCTCCAACCACAACAAATCCTATCATCATAACAACTCCTTCCATCACAACAAAAACCGCAACAACAACAATCAGCACCGCAACAACAACAACAATCAGTATCACCAAAACTGAAACAATCACCATAACCAACAGAACTGAAGGCAGGAAGCTGCCAGGGAATTTGCAGCCACACCTAATGCTGGGAAAGGTATGTAGGGCATGAACCTCTTTGCAAAAAATGTCGACTATACCATAACAGTCCATGTCCCCATAGGTGTGCAAGGTGTCACAAGGCGGGTCACCAAACCCAAGATTGCTGAAGCCCTGCCTCTGGTAGTAACTTGCAGCCAATTAACATCACATGTTTTGGTTATGGGGAAAGAGGGCACATCAAGAGTCGATGCACAAAGCTGAATGCCAACCAGAAAAACAATGCTCGTGGAAGAGCCTATGTGTTGGGAGATGGCGATGCTCAACAGAACCCTGACGTTGTCACGGGTACGTTCTTACTCAACAACCATTTAGCTAAAGTATTATTTGATTCTGGAGTCGATAAGAGTTTTGTGTCTTTTTCATTTGAACCTTTGCTTAATATCACACCAACTGCCCTAAACACCACCTTTGCTTAAGTAGAACTAGCCAACGGAAAACTAGTAAGCACTAACACTATCATCCGAGGTTGTACCTTACTCTTGCTCGATCAACCCTTCGATATAGATCTTATTGCCATCAAGCTCGATAGTTTCGATATGTTATTGGCATATTTGCTATCTAAGAATCACGCAAGAACCAGATGCGACAAAAAGGTTGTTCATATTCCTTTAACTGATGAAACCTTGATTTTGAGGTGAACGAAGTCAAACTCGCTTAAGAATCATTTCCTACATCAAAATGGTGAAGTATATCAACAAAGGATACAATGCATTCTTATCTCAAGTAACGGAGAAAAAGTCAGAGGAGAAGCGAATCGAAGATGTGCCTATAGTAAAGGATTTTCTAGAGTGATTCCCGAAGATTTTCCTGGTCTTCCACTAGTTCGTCAAGTTGAGTTCCAAATTGATCTTGTGCTGGGAGCAACCCCTGTTGCCCGAGCACCATACTGATTAGATCCATCTGAAATGCAAGAGGTATCTAACCAGTTGCGAGAATTATCTGATAAGAGTTTCATCCGACCGAGTTCTTCGCCATGGGGAGCTCCGGTTTTGTTTGTCAAGAAGAAAGATGGATCTTTTCGAATGTGTATTGACTATCGGGAGTTGAACAAACTCATGATTAATAATCGATATCCTCTACCCAAAATCAATGATTTGTTTGACCAATTGCAAGGATCGAGTGTGTACTCGAAAATTGATCTAAGGTCTGGATACCATCAGTTAAGGGTTAAGGAAGATGATATTCCCAAAACAACTTTCTGAACTCGCTACGGTCACTATGAGTTTCAAGTAATGCTATTTGGTTTGACCAATGCTCTGGCTGTATTCTTGGATTTAATGAATATAGTGTGCGAACCCTACTTGGACAAATTTGTTATCGTGTTCATCGATGATATTCTTATCTATTCCCGTGACTCTAAGAACATGCAGAACATCTAAGGACTATCTTGGGACTACTCAAGAATGAAGAGTTGTATGCAAAATTTTCCAAATATGATTTCTGGATCCAAACAGTACAGTTTTTTGGGCACGTGATTGATAGTCAAGGCATTCACATCGATCCTACAAAAATTGAAGCTGTTAAGAACTGGGCTGCTCTAACCGATTCCACCGAGATTCGCCAATTTTTATGCCTTGTCGGTTATTACCGAAGATTTATTAAGGGTTTCTCCAAAATTGCCAAACCATTGACAAAATTAACTCAGAAAAGCAAGAAGTTTAACTAGGGAACGGATCAAGATTCTGCTTTCCAACTCTTGAAGCCAAAACTTGCGAAGCTCCAATATTGGCATTACCCGAAGGAGTTGAAGACTTCGTGGTATATTATGATGCATCACACCGGGTTTAGGCGCTGTGTTAATGCAAAGGAGTAAAGTGATTGCTTACGCTTCCCGCCAACTCAAAACTTACGAGAATAATTACACCACTCATGATCTGGAATTAGGAGTAGTAGTATTTGCTCTTAATTTGTGGAGACACTACCTGTACGACACCAAATGTACAGTATTCACAGATCATAAAAGCTATCTACACATTTTAGATCAGAAGGAGTTGAACATGCGACAACTTTGGTGGTTAGAGATGCTAAGTGATTATGATTGCGAGATCCACTATCAACCCTGAAAGGCAAATGTTGTGGCAGATGCCTTGAGCAGGAAAGATCGACCTAAACCATTCAGAGTGAGATCTTTGGGAATGGTAATCAACTCACCCCTTCCATAAAAAACTCTTGAAGCTCAAACTGAAGCTCTCAAAGAAGCAAATAGACCACACGAGAAAATTTATGGCATGCCAAAAGATGGGAGTGGCTTCGTGAAAAGATCGAATGGAATATTGTGTTTCAAAGAAAGAAGTTGGATCCCACTCTATGGAGGTATCTATGAGCTCATCATGCACGAACCCCATAAATCCAAGTATTCCATTCATCCCGGTCCTAATAAGATGTATCAGGATCTTAAACAACTCTATTGGTGGCCAAACATGAAAGCCAACATCGCGAAGTATATTGGAAAATGTCTAACATGCTATAGGGTTAAAGCAGAGTACCAGAAGACATCCGATTTACTGAAACAACCAGAAATTCCCGTTTGGAAATGGGAAAGAATTACCATGGATTTCATCACCAAGCTATCAAAAACTTCTAGCGGTTTCGATACTATTTGGGTCATTGTTGACCGTCTCACCAAATCAGCCCACTTTTTGCTTATCAAGGAAACTGATAACATCAAATAGTCCGGAATATTAAGTGTCAGTTTCCCCCGTTAATGCTCGTTATTTATATCATTTATATGGATTTACGCTTGTTTTCCATTGTTTTACATTTTCAGGTAAATTGCAAGCATTGGTGTTAGCCTCGCTAAAGTGAAGTCATTACGGGAATTGCATTAGTTTCTTCTTTTACTCATTCACAAGGACTAGTTTAGTCAATAGTGCTAAGTTAGACTTGATGAAGTATAAATACCCCTCCTAGTCCCAACTGAGGGGTAGGAAGTTCATTTTGTGAAGTGTGTGTGGTTTCTTCTTCTTCTCTAGAAACACACATCTTCCCTTTACTTTAATCTAAATAATACCATGTCTTATTCATTCTTTGAGCTTCGACCCCGAACCACATAAATCATTAGTATTTTCGATCCTACAATTGGTATAACGAGAGGGTTGTTTTTTATTGATTTATGTTGGTTTGAATCATGTTTTTAACTGTGTTTTTTATGCTTATTTTGGTCAAATTTTTTCGATTTGTGGATAGCAGTTTTATACATGTTTGGTATCCTTGTTTTGGTCAAAATAGTCTTGGTCTATCATCGTCAATATCTTGGGTCATCTTATCCAAGCAGAGGTTACTTTTACTTTTGTACCAAATCGTGAAACAAAGTGGTCAAAACCGTTCATCTTCTCATGGTCAAACAGTCAAAATGAAACATCTTTTATGATGTTTACGGGGATGAATATGGCGATAAAGTGGTGGAAAAACTACTTGGGAAAAGTCAAGCTGGGTCAAAACCTAGTTTTCTACGCATAAGGATCCGTCCTTTGAGATGATGCGTAAAAGTGTGAAGTTACGCGTAAGGAAATGTGATACTTGGCGTGTGTTTCGCCTAAGACGGAGGTTGCAGCGTAAGGTTCTTTCGCGCGCAATCCTTGAATACGCATAACCATGACCGGTCTACGGCTTGAAGCTACGGCAAATTTTACGCATAAGGTTTTATTAACAAGATATTATGCGTAGAGGCGATCAAGGAAGTTGCGTAGACTTGACTTAACATGACGACCACATACCAAATACCATATACCAAACCACTTCGTAAGACCTCGGTTAAACCATCATCCAAACATTAGAACAACGTATCAAATAACATCCTATAAGCGCCAACAACCTATTCCAAATCTATCCTACCTCGACTCCATCAAATCCATCTCATTCACGACTCAAAAAAAAATGTAATAATAAAAATAACAATTTGATCTCGGAGAAGTTCAAGCGTTTTCATCATTGATTCTCTTGTGATTCTATCCGAATTTAAAGAAACAAGGATAACAAGAATGTTACTTTATTTCTTTTATTAGTTTTAGACAAAATTAAAATCGAATCAACATCTCATTCAATCTTACCCGAGACCCCCTTCAAAGGATCTTGAAGCTCTTCAAAATTCCTTGATTCGGACTAAAGCTTTAATTGAAAAACAAGGTAAAGGTAAAGGTATGGGCGTATTCGGTTATAATTATTAGGAGATGAGATGGAGGGTTTGGATGACTGTTTTTAAGAAGTGAGGAAAGTTTGGTGGTAGGCGTTTTTATCCGAAGTGTGTGATTTAGGTTTAGGTCATGATGTGTTTGAGATAGTTTATAACCGGTGCACAACATAGTGAAATGGGCTTTGTGTGCGCAAGTCGTCTTGAAAGATGGAATGGACTTATTATTACAAGCGATTAAATGTTTATGTGGACTGATCATCGAGTAGGACTAAATGCATAAATATAAATTCTATCCAAATTTTGTGTTACAAATTTTTGGATACAATTTTTATTATTGGAAATCCCAATGGTATTTTTGGTATGGTAAATTTCACGGAGGATACATGTTCACGGCTAAAGGTTTCGATGAATTTGAAGTGTGACCACGAAGATGATTCTTTATTATTTATTTGGGTTTTGGCGTGAAGTTTGACGGATGAATTTACTTATTTCATCTTCTTTCTTTCTTCCCTTCCTTGAAGATGACTTATGCAGGCAAATATGTTGAGTGTGATGAAGACTTGCTATCTAGTTACTTTTGTGATTCTTTCTCTCTTAACCCATAAAGTAGCTATCACTTGTGTCTCCGTGGTTGAGGATACGCCAAGAGGTTTTGTACATTGGGTACACCGTTCTTCTTCACAAGGATAGTACAAGCTTAAGTAACGATAAAGGAGATTTTACTTCTTTCTTAAGTTCGGTCATATTGGGTTATCTTCACATGTGGTTACTCTGATGACCGTTGAATTTTGATACAAGGGGTTGAGATGAGTTAGACAATTTCAAATGGTATTGTTTATCGACATCTTCTCACGGGCTGATTTGATTTATGATAGAATGCTTCTAGTTAATGCTTCATGTACACATTATATCCGATTCGATAAATCGTAACCTTGGGGAAAATGTGTACATTATGGGTGATTTGATATATGAAAGATAAGCGGAATGCATTTGGTGAGGTGAAGATGTTGATATCTTTTTCCCGATGGACAATCTTGAAGAGGTCGAGGTCGTCGGCCATCTTTTCTACATTTTCCATTATTGTTAGAAGACTAAAGAGCGGTTCTAATTTAATTATCAAAAGACTTCTTCGGAATTCATCGAAGGTTGTGTTGGGGAGAGCACTAATTAGGGAGAGCAAAAGGTCGATTTAATCCTAATAGATTTTCTCGCATTGTTCTTACCAAGTAAAAGTGTGGCAGAAGATTCATGAAGTTTGACCTGTGAAGACACTCTTGGAGCTGCTGGCGCTTATCATTGTGTTTAATTTTGCTTGTAGGGAACATTGTAAGCAACTCCCGTATGACATCACTTGGGAGAGATTGTTAGCCTCGCTAAAGTGAAGTCATTACGAGAATTGCATTAGTTTCTTCTTTTACTCATTCACAAGGACTAGTTTAGTCAATAGTGCTAAGTTAGACTTGTTGAAGTATAAATACCCTCCTAGTCCCAACTAGGAGGGTAGGAAGTTCACTTTGTAAAATAAGGTGTGTGTGGTTTCTTCTTCTCTCTAGAAACACACACATCTTCCCTACATCAATCTAAACAATACCATGTCTTATTCATTCTTTGAGCTTCCCCGACCCCCCGAACCACATAAATCACTAGTTTTATCGATCCTACAATTGGAGCTAAAGAGACGCGGAAATGGAAACGTTACTAAGGATTTATCACAATATGCTTATTTTGAAGAGGTTACGGCGTAACTCGTCTCTCACATTACAATTGTAACTATTGCGTGACCACGAGTCCAACTCATCAAGAGGTTAGGCGTAACTCCTTCTAAAGATTACGGCGTAACTCCATTAGGTCAAAAGAGGTTCCACGCGTAGTGATACTTACGCCGTAACTACTACATCACTTACAAGCGTAACGGGTTTATTGAAGAATCTGACGTAACCACTTATAAGGTTACACAGTAACTAGCGATCTAGTGCATTTACGAGAGGTTACACGTAACTCATCTTTTGGTTACGCCGTAACCGGACTCCCGCCTATAAATACCCCACGAATTCCGGCATTCCTAATCATCCCATTCCACACAATACTGCGAGAATGTGGAAAAATATCGAAGGAAGGTCTAGGGAAGCATACGGGCTGTTTCCAGGGAGAAGTCACACCATTACGATAAGCTTTAGCGTTTATTATTTCTTTTATTTTCAATTCATGTATTTCGTACCTTTGAATATTGAATTAATGTGCATGATTAATATGAGCCGCTAAGCACCCTTTGGTGCTAGCCTAGTTATGATTCCTTAATTGTTTTGTTTGCGTTTACCTTTACTTCAGTACAATTATTTCTAAGTGTATGCATGCATAGTTCTTTGGTAGTCACTCCTGGTTCGGTAGTTTTGAATGGCGATAGAGGCCAATTGCCTAGGAGATTTGACCAACTGACCCTAGGTGAGCGGACTGAGACGGGAAGGGTAAGATATGACCAACTGACGACCCTTTCTACTTGTGCGATTTGACCAACTGATCACCTATCGTTTGGATGAACTTAAGAATTGGGGGTGTAGTGTCTAAGTTCCTAACGGCCGGCACTCACTATTTTGAATCTAGCATGTAGCGGTACTTAATGACTTCGGCTTAGGGGACCGGAACAAGCGGGGACTTATGACGGTGCTGATTTCTCTGTGGTGGCATCTTTCTTTGATAGGTTAGGCTGAATTGACCAAATGATGTCCTCTCGAATTTGACCCCACTCAAGTAATTAGAAGTAGGTAGACGTAGACATAACTAGTTAGGAGGATTAACTAGGTTAGCTCCACTATTCCTCTATTGATTTTCTTTCTACCATTTAATTGCTTTTATATTACGCATCAATTAGTAGTTTAATTAATTAAAACCCTATCAAACAATTTATATTACTCGTGACAATTAGACTTAGTAATTATCCGACACACATAGCTCTTTTGGGGACGACTCATGGCTTTACCATTTACTACACTACACACCGCGGTAGGAATTACACTTTGCCTGCGTTAGTGCATTAGGGTAGACCATAGGTATAGCGAGACACTATAAATATTAAGACCAGTCAAGAAAACTCGCATCAAGTTTTTGGCCTATTTGCTGGGAGCTATATTAGGATTAATATTAAGTCTTTCATTTCATATTTAAACTTTTCTCACGATCATATTTCAAGTTTTCAGGTACCATGGAAGTGGCTAACATCGATGACCTCACTCTTGAGGAATACTTGGCGTTGACTAGAGCTTATCAAGGGCCGGGTCTCGTAAGACAATTGTCGGGCGGATATTAGTTTGAGATTAAAGACCAATTTATGAGGGAGCTTTAACCCTTTTCGAGAAACAGCGAGGACGAAGGCGCATATGAGCCGCGTTGAAAATGTCTTATACATCGCTAGCCTTTTCAATATTCTGGGCGTGTCTCATGATGCTGTTATGCTAAGGGTTTTCCCTATGACTCTAACCGAGCGAGCAAGAAGATGGATCGAAGATTGATTCGCCGGGCGGTTAATACTTAGAGCTACTTAAGAAACACTTTATCCAATATTGCCCACAATCAAAGATTTCTAATCAACTCTTGGAGATCCACAATTCGAACAAGAGGCGACGAAACTTTGTATCAAGCTTGGAAGACGGTCTAGCGATCTTCTATAAGTGTCCTACCATTGATCTTAATAACGTGAAGGTCAATATTTTCTAGGAATAAGCTAACTCACAGGCGGAAATTTGGATTATCAAGGACCTATCCCGAATATGACTCCTACTACGGCAATTGAAGCCATTCAAAAAGTGGCGGACCATTCTCAAAAATGGCACGGTAGCGGAAGTAAAAGAAACCAAGGTGGAAGTTTAGATTCTTTTGTCGCTAGTAAAATTGAAAGCCTCGGTCGAGATATCTAGAAGTCGGAAACCGTTCATACCATTCAAGTGGGGTGTGAAAGCTGTGGAGGAGGACATCTTACGAAAAATTGTCCTCATATGGACGAAGAGGAATTCGAAGAAGCTAAGTATGGAGAAAATTGACCATTTTATGGTGACAATCGAAATGGGTATCGTAGTAATTACAACCGTGGGCCTTATGGAGAAAAGAAAGCCGATCTTGGAAACAATTAATAAATTTGGAAAATTAGCCCAAAAACAAAAGGAGCAAGATGAATGGTTGAAGGAATTCGAGGAAAACCTTGATAGAAACATTTCCAAACCGCGACTCAACTCTTGAAAACCTTGAATCCATGGTAATAAAGCTCAGTGAAAAGTAAGAAGGAATAACGATAAACTGAAGGGTCTAGACCGACGCTATGGAATGTAAGGTAATTTTCGGATAATAACTTCGAAGGTTCGGGCCGATGATACGAGTTTAGGGGCGATTTCGATCGCGGTCTGGTTCGCCGTAACATACCTAATGAGTTCTGACGTAACCTCGTGTTTGGCAGGCGACAGGAATTGTGATGAATCTTGAGGAATACGACTCTGAATTCTGGCAGTAACCAAGAATCTGATTAAATGGCCGGGATACATGGAAAAATTCCCGACTTGGGCGAATCGAAAAAAACTCAGGAACTCTCCTTGATGATGAAGAAGAGCCACTTATCACTCACTTGGTGTACTCCTAGCCATTACTGATGAAGAAACCACAGGGCATGGCCAACATGCGCCCTTTTCACGGTATTGTAATGGAGGAGACAATGAAAGAATGGAGGAATGGACATGCCCTCATGGCGAAAGACACGGGATAAAATTCGGTAATTTAGCCTTTAAAGATTGGTACGTAATTCAATTTAGGAATGCCAAGATCAATCCAAATCTTCTTATGAAGCTAAAAGATGACTACATGAAAGCACATTGAACGGACGAGACTAATAAAGATATACTACTGCGGAAGAACATTTAAATGAAGCCGACAACATAAAACTACGCAGTCCTTTGCGAAGAAAGTAAAATCCACAGGAAAATTTTGGGCATCATGCAACCCGCGTATGCGATATGTGTGATGGTGGAAGCAACTCTGGAAGATTAGGAAAAGATGAATTTTTTTGGTCCTCAACCAATGACAAGGAGAGAACAAGTTTACCTTGGATAGACAACCTGGGGTTTGATAGTTGGGTAAAAATTAAGTATGGACATGTGGATGCATTAACAAAAGATAAGATTTGGAAGGAATACATGGATCAAGAAAATTCTAACGATAAAAGTAGCGAAAATCGAAGTAAAACAACAATTGGCGATGGATATAGGCGGGTGAGTAATGATAAAGAAGAATGCGTTCTAGTGGAGGATTTGCTCGATGAAGAATGGTTCAAGGTGCGATTCGATGGCGATGATATCGAAGGATGCTAGATTACCTTGAGTTGCAAGGAAATGAAGAGTTCAGCGATCCAGATGGCGAAGCTACAGCAAAGAAGGTGCAAGCTCTAGGGATAACCTACAAAGACCACCTATTATAGTAGAAAATACGAATTCACTTTCGCTACCACCTAGGTCAGGAGGAGAAATTCAATAAAGTCTGAAGATCGAAACCATTGAGTTCCTCCGAAGTGCCTCTAATATTGCATGGATGAGGCACAATTTGATGAAGGATATCGAAGAAGTGGGGCAAGCTCAAAGACCCCATAGGAGCCACGGGCTCTAAGTCTAACAAAGACTTCGTTAATAAAGAAAAGTGCTCTTTCGGGAGACAACCCGAATTATCCCTTTCTTTTGTTTTATTTCCTTTTTGTTGGGTTTTGTGTTTCTAACGTTTTTGCGGGGAACAATGAAGTAATTACTCTCTTTGCGATTCTTTACGAGCAGTTCTGGTAACTCATCTTGGTGATTACGCCGTAACCAACATTTTAGCGGCCAATTCTTGGCGCATTACCAACTACGGTAATACCATCTCGATGGTTCGCCGTAACCATTCACTTCTCACTCATACGGGTTTTGCAAGTTACGGCGTAACTCTCTTATTGGAGTTACGGCGTAACTCTCCCCTCTTTAATTCTTTTATTTTAAAACACAATAACCTTGTATTAGTTTTTAAATGAACTTTGTGGGTGTGTTCCTGTAAACCCTCACGAGACTTCACTCGTCCACTTGGGACACCAAGAGGTTTAAAAGGCTTGTTGTGCCTAAAACTGTGGTGTTCTACAGTGAGTTAGGTTTATTTTTCATTTTATTTTTTATTTTTAGAATTATGCTTGTGCGGTATTGTGATTTCGAGGGATTGAAGTTTTCTCATGGCGCTTTAACAAAGGCCGATCTTTTCTCGTGGGCCTTTTTCTTTTTGGAGCAAATTTAGGGAAGTTCGCTCTAATTCTACCTTTCTCTTCACCTTTATTTTAATGCCTAGTACAAAAGGGACTTTGTACAATTCAAGTGGGGGGACGGGAGTAGAATTATTTCTTGAACTTTATTTAGCCCTCATTTTTCTAGTTTATTTTGAAAAATTATGCCATTTTTTATATTTTGACATGTTTTTCCGAACTTAACTAGATTAGACCTTGAAAGCACATACAACCCTTGATATTACATGGTGAGATTAGCCTTATCCGTTTCCTATATTTTACCCAAATCCACCAAATTATGAGTGTGTTGGTAGCTTGTAAACTTTAGAACTTGGCCTTTGCATCATTTCGAGACCATAGGCGAGGTATGTTGAGTTAGCTTGATGTATTTGGACTTTTTGGTTTTAGGCGTATTATAGGATTATCACCCAAGCGACCTACCATTGTGAGTCTATCGATTAGTCACCTCGACTTTTCGAACCCCATGTGAAACCCTTTTGTTGCACTCCCCTTTAGTGCAAGATACCCCTAGATACACCATTTTGAGCCATTCCTTTCATTTTGTCACCCCAATATATTGTTTCGTTACACCCTTACACCTTAGCCTACCCAGTAGTCTTTATTTGTAATTGGGAAGTCATCATTTGCCTAAGTTCAAGGTTCGAGTGGAAAGGTTTGGAAATCATTCTTTCATCGACAACAATTATGAAGATCATTGAAGACCCCCCGAATTCCCTTTGTTCATCTCAAGTGGTGGGATGTTATGTTATCAGTTATGATTCAAAAAAAAATCGAAAAAATAAATAAATAAATAAATAAATAAAATATATATAGTTATCATTTTGTAAAGTGCAATGTTATAAGCACTATAGTATGAGCTTTATTGTTTAGTATCGAGGAGGCCACCTCGGTCACATTTGAAGATTGGAGTTGGATTAATACCAAGCGAAGTGTCGGTCACCCCAACTATAGTCTAGCACAAGTTAGCTCGTAGACATATCGTTATTTACTGTTTAGTAGTTTAGTTATTAGCTTAGTGCAGCACCGTGGAGGAAGGACGGTCTTTACCCATGGATGCCTGATCCACAGCCCGTCAGGAGGGCGTTTAGTTTGTAACTATAAATACCCCTTCCATCCTTGGAAGGGGTGGTGCTTTTCATTAATCTAACCTTCTCTTTTTGTTTATCTCTCTAGAAACACCCAATCCTCTCTTCCTCCCTCTAAAACCATGGCTTTCTTGTATCATCACCATCCAAGACCACCCGAATCATCATAACACAATATATGTAAGATCCTACAAATGGTACCAGAGCCAAGGTTATTGTGTTGTGTTGATTTTTTGTGGTTTTCGTGTTATGTTTTGAAGCTGTTTTTTACCAATGTTTTTCGGATCTGAATATTTGGTGTTTATACATGTTTTTGACTGTTTTTGGTATTTTTTTGATGCTCGGAAAATTTTTTTTCCGTTTAATCTGTGGGTAAACAGTCTGAACATTATTTTATTGTATCCTTATCCTTGGTATCTCAAAAAGTCCTGATCTTTCATGTGTACATCTGTCTTGGGTCTTCTTGTCCAAACAGTACTTTTATGTTTTTTTTTACCAATTAACGTGAAACAAAGTGGTCATCCGAACAGTTTTCATGGGTCTAACATGGTCAAACAGAAGCAGTTTTATGCGTTTCTGGGTTTTTTATGAAGCTGAACAATTTTTTTTGGTCGGAAAAACTCGCCGGAAAAAAGTCAAAGGGTCAAAACCCTAAACTTAAGCATAAGGGGAATCTACAGAGGTGTTACGCGTAGCTGTGAAGTTACGCGTATGAAAAGTTACGCATATGCTCTTACGCTTAAGCCTTGGCTTACGCCTAAGAAATGGCCTACGCATATGTTTACGCGTATGCCTACGCATAAGCGTGACGTTACGCGTAAGATTACGCATAAGGACCAACATATGTTTACGCATAAGGTAATACGCAAAGTTACGCTTAAGGTTGAAATAATATGCGTAAAACTGTAATGAAAAAGTTATGCGTAGACTTGTACCAAAACCTTATGCGTAGACTAAAAGACCACGACCACTTAATCTAATACCAAATACCATTAACATCGACCTCAATATTTCATCATTGGTCCATGGTTATTCACGAGTAGACTCGAAGTTGTTTTAACAAATCCAATCCGAAACTAATCTAACCTAATCCAGACTCAACCCAAGACCCTCACAATCTCTCCTCAACTCTCAAGACTCAAAAACGATAATTAAAACATCAACTCAAGATCTCAGCTTGGATTCAATATTCTTTGTAATCTTTTAAAAAGACTGTTTTAATTGATCCAACATCATCATTGATCTATGTGAAGGTGAACCTCCTTCATTTTCCGACTCAAAAAGAAATAAAATATAACAATAATGCTACTTTTATTTCGTTAGGTCGTTCAATAGCCAATCTGAAAATGAAAAAAAAAATCGAATCTACATTAAACCTAACCGAGACCAAAGTATTGATCTTGAAGCCAATCTTGAGTGGTCCTTGATTTGCGTAAAAGACTCGAATGTCTTTGGTGTGACTTGAATCAGAAATTAACCAAACGGGTGGTTTGTATTGTTGTTCGATGATCAGCAGTAACAAGCTTTTATTGCTTTGTGTGATATGAAAAAGCTTTGATGATTCGCTATGGATTGATTTGGCTAATGAGGAATGAGTTTGAGGTGAGAGGCGTAGTGTTGAGGTGAAAAAAAAGGAGGCGAATATTTCCTGATTATGTAATTAGGTTTAGGTCAAGTTATATGTGAGACTAGTTTATACACGGATTCTTGACTTATGTATGGATCGGGTAAGGAGATTTGTTCATTTGGGCTTTGGACAAATATGCTTATTGGATTTGGGCTAGTGATATGATTTATAATTTGGGCTGCAGGATAAACTGGTGATGAACAATGGAACACAATTACGATCGGGTGTCATTAATTGCTCTACTCAAGATAATACCCGTATTTTTTGCTAGTCAAAACTTTGTGGGATATTATCTTTGATAAAAATGGTATTTTGGTATGGTATTTTATTCACGGAAGGATACAAATTCACGGCTTGAGCGAAAAAGTGGAAAATGACTACGGGGTTTGTGTACGGCTTTATTGAAGTGACGTTATCTCCATATGTGGTCATTACTATTAGCCGTTGAACCGTTGCATGTTCCCCTAAAACATATATTCACCGAAACCAAAGTTGTCATAACAAATTCAAGCTGACATTGTTTACGGTTTTGTCTTGATTTCGTAAAATCCCGCGAAAGAACCTATTTCTCGGTTTAAATCATAGACTTGTAAAATCCCGTGACAATGGAAACATCCTGGTAAAAGTAATGAGCATTTTCGGATCTATCTTGCGGTTTATTCTTGGTTTTGTAAAATCCCGCGAAAGAAACTATTTGTCGGTTTAAACCATAGAACTGTAAAATCCCGTATTGATGGACCATCCTGGAGAAAGGAAGGTGTATTTCTGGATCTTATATGATGCTGGTACTACGGTTTCTACTTTGAAGAAGGGATAAAAGGGTGTACTTCATGAATTGGATGTGTGTTTGGATTTTCGTCATGGCAGTTTGGTTACTACATAGTTTTACGAGGTATGTGCTTTTAACCATGGTCGAGATAAAACCATTATCATAGTTCACTTAAATCGTCAAAGGAGGCTAGATTTGAATTTTTAATCAGAAGATGTGACAACGGCGTTAATTCAGTATTATTTATTTAAGGTTGAAGTGAAATATCACGGGCGAGTGTACTTAGCATCTGAAGTATCGGGGATGGTTGGATGAAGATTATTCGAGATCCTTGTTCGAGCTTAATCAAAAACGAAGACTTGGAATTCTAGTTATTTTTGGGCGACTTTTTCCTTTTCTTTTACCACTTGGGGGAATTGGGCTCACAACACCACAAAATAACTATCACTTTAAGGAGTTACGTTGTTGTGCTCAGTGTCACATTGAATTGTGGAGTTTCAAGAGGTGATGTACGTCTATTACTTGATGGTTGGTTGGTTGAAGAGTATAGAGTACTTAGAGATTCAATGGAAGATGAACTCTCGACACCGCTCTTTGTTACATATGTGCAAGTTTAAGTCACGAGTTCCGGTTAGTTTACTTCAGGGTCAAATTCATCATATTGGGTTTTCTCCATCAGCTGTCACGACAAAGAGCCTACTGAATGATAATGGGATTGATGACAAGTTTGCCAAGAGTAGATGAAAAGAGTGAGATTATGACGTATGAACACAACAGTTCATGCCTCGTACTCTAAAGAAAAGAAAAGTGTACGTTTCAGTGCGCTTTATCTTCTTAAGAAGAGAAATCTTCTTAGTATGACCATTCTCATCAACAACTTTCATGCTTTCTCCATGCGCGTTCAGTCACCAAGTGAATATGGATTGTATTCTTATTTCATCTGCTCAAACAAAATCAGCAATGACGACATCAAATGCAAATTTTGCGGGGGAAAAGTGTGAATAAACTACGTCGTGATGATTTCACTTGCTCAAGTGGATCTATTTACCATTGATAGTATTCCTATTTCACTTGCTCAATCAGAATTGGCAATGGCGACTTCATTGGCTAGTTTTGCGGGGGAAAAGGGTGAGTAAACTACATCGTAATGATTTCACTTGGTTAATCAAGAACGGCAACTCCGTATGCAATTCTTGAGGGGGAGAAGAAGTGTGAAACTGTTGCAATGTTGAGTTTTATATGAGAATATATTGTCATTGGCTCCAAACTCATGTAAGAACCGAGCTTCTTCTTATCGGGTCATCTTTACATGGAGTTTCTTCTAAGAGCCGTTGGTTGACATCTTCTCACGGACTAATGAGATTTATGACAAAGTGCTTCCAGTTGCGAGGCAGATTTTCTTGATGAACATCTTTCTGTTCTTGTTTGATTGGGAGGGATTTGAGTTAAGGGGATTTGCTATATACAAGTTAACAGGAATGCATTAGGTGAGAAGAAGATGTTAAATTTCCATTCCCCAACTGGACAATCTTGAAGAAGGCATTTATCAAACAGATTGTCGGTTTAGGGGAGAGCACTAATTGGGGGAGAGTGATAAGTCAGATTTAATCCCTAATTAAACTTGCTCACATTATTCAGCTAGTTTATTCTCACAAAGACTTCAAGCGATCTTCTCAAAAGATTTCAAGTATTTGGGCATATAATATGTTGCTGATTCTGAAGTGTCAAAACCAGCAAGGGGGAAGGAGACTTACATATAAAAGCATAACGAGTACACATGATGAACTTAATACTTCTAAGTGATTGAAGTTATCCCGGGAAGACAAATGTCATGACCGCAGAGAAACTCAGTGTATCTAGTGGCTTCTAGTGTTCTTATTCCAACTACGTGGGGGAAGAGATGTAAGAGAAAGTTTCTGAAGATAAAAGAGGTACACAAGTGTGTGATGATTTCGATGTTATCGCAACCATCAGGGGAGAGAGATTGTGTACATTGGGTATGCTCAGTTGTTTCACTTGAGGGCTTAATTAGTGATTCTGAGATATAATCACTTATTCCGGAGTTGACATCCGCAGAGATAATCAGTGATTCAACATGCTTCTTCAGTGTTATCGGTTATTCTTTCTTTGGGCATTCGGGTACTTCGGGTTCTTGAGCTTCATACACTATCATCAGGGGAGAGAAAAGTATTCACCGGGGTTATTCTTTGGCTATCGGACTTAATGGTACTTCGATGTTATAAGTTTCTCTCTGGGTATAAGTGTATTCTGTCTATAGTCTTGAGACTAACTGCATCAATCATCTATTGTGGTATCTGCAGCGGTATGTCAGACTCTTGAGCTCTAGTCTAAGAGACTAACTGCATCAATTCATCTACTTGGGGGAAGTGGTCTCTTGACAGCTTTTTGGTATGGATCGCTTCAGACTTCAGTGGTAATGAAATTTGAGAAGAGTTATTTATGTATGGGATGATACGTTGCTGTTCTTCTTGTTGATGATATAACCTCAAACTAAGAATCACGGTGATTATTCTTGAAAGGAGCAGCGGGATTTATGATAATGGTGTGCTTCTTTGTGCACCTGGCTAAAGCAAGCTTGAAATAGAGCTTCGAATCTGCTCAACATAAGGATTTTCGGTTTGGGGGGAAGCTGCAAAAGTCTCACTTTCAGATGGTACAATTTATTTCTTCGATTCAAGAGCCCTGGAAGCTTTGGTGGTGAATGTTTAAGAGTTGATGACTTCTATCTTCTACGACGTGCTGCTCGATATCCTTATCTCGGTACTCGTATCATCATATTCTTTAACTATATCATCTAATCTATCTTTGTAAATATTTTTCAAAAACCAAATACAAAAATATAAAACCAACAAAAAGAAAATAGAAAAATATAAAACCAACAAAAAATCCATAAAAATCAGAAAATTTGAAAAATACCAAAAATATGTTTTCTCAAGACATGTCTTCTGGTATCGATAACATATGCGGTCTTAGAAATGTCATTCAATAATGGCACGGGACCATAGATGAAGTTCGAGCTGGAGGTGTAAATATTCTTTTCCAAAACATGTCTAAAAATATGGCTTACAGTTATTTCAGACTGTAACCCGCGCTTCAAATGATGGCTTGCAGTTATTTCAGACTGTAACCCGTGTTTAAACCATGGCTTGCTATTATTTCAGATAGCAACCCGCTTTTTAAAGAAAGGAAAGTGCTGCGCTAAACCTGTTTTCATAAAATTTCGTGCACTTATCCTAAAACAAAATGAGGAAAGTATGTCGAAGGACTGCTGTTCCTACACAAATGTTTTTCCGTCTAAAATTCTTCATAAAAATATTTGGTGTTTTCAATAAAATGGTGGTAAATCGAGTTGCTTGTAAATCAATCAGATTCAGAGTTTTCGTAGAAATTGAAAGCTCAATCAATGACTTCAGCGATTTTAAATTTTTCAGAAAACGAGTCATTGATTGAGGGGGAGAATGTTTTTCAAATCTATATCATCTAACGGGCTTTCTTAATTTTCCTAATATGCTTAATTACAAATGATGTTAACCTATGTTGAAGGACTAGGTGCTTAGGATATGATTGCTAGGATTAGATGATCAGAGTTTGATGAACACATTATTCCCATACATCTATATGATCTGATTGATATGTTGTATTGACTTTTATTAGTCGATTGTTGTTTGGGTGATGTCGACCACCATATATTTGTATGTGTATTCACTAACGTATGCAGGTATATTGGTATAAAAGAATGTTCCCGATCCGGATCCCACAATTGAAGATGATTGGATGCCGAAAAGAAAGGGTAACAATATCTTGGGTTGACAAATGAAGAAACGGAGCTTAAGTGGACTTCCATGGAGAGTTGGCATAAATGCAACGTAAGAGGTCTCACTGCATCAGCAGATGGTTTTCTTCTAAGTGATTGAAGAAACGGAGCTTAATTTGACCTCAGTTGGCATTCAAAATGCAACGTAAGAAGAAGTCTCACTGCATCAGCAGATGGTTTTTGTTCCAAACCCTACAGAACAACATAGAAGCTTCTCAACCACCTAACTATCTTTGGCAGATACCATTTTAAACAATTTTGATTAATTTGATTAAATTGTTTTTGAAAATGGAAAAATATTGTTTTGAAAATAAATTGGACTAAATTTTGAAAATAACCGGACTTCTTTTTATCAAAACCTATGTCACTCAATTATCGACTTCGGTCATCGATTGAGAGGGAGAGTGATTTAAAATAAAATATTTTCAAACAATATCTCTTCATAAAAGTTCCGGTTTGTACGTTTAAATGTGGTGATCTAAAGATTTAATGTTATGTCATGGTATGATTTTCTTTAAAACTCAAAGATCTGTCAAAATGAAATTTTTTCTGTTCTTGTTTGATTGTGAAATTGTTTTATTTTACTAAAAGATCTCTTAAAACAATCATACCTGACACTAACAATCTTTAATGTCTTAAAATGGTCCTTATCTGTCATTTTTCAAAACTAAACCAAGCCACAAGTTCTCCCATGTTTTATAAACCTTATTAAATCACTTGGGATCCAAAATCTCAAAGGGTTTGATATTTTTGATCTTTGTAATTTAATAATGGAATTTGATAAAAGGTGATTGTTTTGATTCAAATTGCAAGTTCTCTCTAATATGTGCTAAACGCTTTCAAATCTAGAGGCACATATTGAGGGGGAGCAAATGGTTTTCTCTATGGCATGTGTGATCGTGAAAGTACTTATAAGAACTCTTTCCTCTATGTGATAAAATGTTTTAAAATATCCTATGCACATATTGAGGGGGAGAATTTACCAAGAAAATCAAATGGCTTTTTCTATGAAAATTGTGATCAAGAATATATTTCAAAGAACTCTTGCCTCCATGTGCGAAACAATTTCAAAATCATATGCATATGTTGAGGGGAGCATTTCTAAAAGATCAAAAATAGTTAAGGTACAAAATGCTTTGATCTCGTATCACAAGTACCTTGATTGATTTTCCAAATGATTTTTCAATTGGTTTCAAGAAGGAAAGAACAATACCAAAAGACCGACCAATTTACTTTATGCATGGTGTTATAAGGATGGTTAGGTTAGGTATTAGTTTCCACGATCCCGCCAGGCCGAGGGATCTACCCAGGGGACAATCCACTAGATAGTGTAGAGTCCTTAGGTATATTGAGAAAAGGAGAAAAGTGAGAAATGGGAAGAGTGTGGACTGAGATAGAGCTAGTACTGGAATAAACCCAACAAGGTTCTAGTAATGAAGTCTCTGTAAGCACTGAAGGGTTGAAGAATGAAAAAGAATTGAATGAAAAAGGGTGAAAAGAAATAGCCCTCCAATAATTCAACCTTAGGGCATAAAACGGGTTCAATACATATGCTACTGGTGGTCACTAAGGTAACGCCGGTATTGAAGACAAGACGTCATGGACCCAGCGACGCACTGCACTAAAACTTCCCAAGCTACTCAAGTTCCTCTTAAAAGGGCTTGTTTCATTCTCACGGGGAACTGACATTATCTATCAACTTTCTCTTAGAGATTGTTGATATTGAAGAAGGAGACCCTCTCCCTAGTCTCCGGCATAGGAACCAAATGTGCACTATTGAGTCTAGAGCCAAGAGATCATCCACAATATCTCATTAGGACACAGAATTAATGAAGACTTACTGTTTCACACAATGTGGAAAGTAAGAATATATTAAGAGTCCTACGCATTATCCTTGTGGTATTGCCAGAACATCCGAGTGATATGTAAATATTCACGATGAAGATGGAAATCCTTCTAGAGCTAACATCATACAAGCTCTTGGTGGGTGACATGTGAGATCTTGCAAAAGATCAAGCTTGTGACAACTGGATAGAAACGATGGGGCGATTCATTCTTGAATCAACCTTGGTCCAGGAAATGAATTGACAGATACCTTTGAAAAACCGGTCGTTGTGCTTAAAAGTTCTTTTCCATAGAACATCGACTATGTATTAATGTTTCAAAATTAAAGGGTATTTATGATTGATAATTGATTTTCCATAAAACCTTCGTTGTATTGCAAAACACTTTCTATTAAGCAATACACGATTGTTTTCAAATCACTTTTCATCAATCAGTGAATATCAATTCGCTGGTTCACTCACTCCATGTTGTCTTCTTTGAGACGTTCCGGTTTGAGAACAGCTAGAGCAGCTGCGAAACCCTGTCAAGGAGATTCTTCGGAATTATACCTGATCACAGGCAGTACTTGTACTGATCAACGGGGAACCGTGGGCCGTGCACCTCAATTCAAAAAAAGTGATCAAAGACACTTTTGTGCGCTTTATTGCTAACTGTTTTATGCAGGAACACCCGACGATTGCAACTGATCAGAATTGAGGAGTCAATCCATAGCCGCATGCTCACAGCATCCACACTTAATTAAAGAAATCATGACAAGTGCTAATCTACATAACTTCGGCTCGATAGCTGAATATCATGAACCATTAAAGCTCCGCTACTTGATGAAAAGATGTCATGATCCAGAAAGTGAGAGCATGTCGGTCCGAAAGTCACAACATCACATGATGGCAACACAACAATGGGTGATCCAGAGATTTAATGTGGCTGATGATCTCGATGAAAGCTCGAAGATCATCAAGATGTGGATCAGTTCAAAGACCTCCACTGAAAGTACAAAACTATGCGAACTATGAAGAGTCACTGCTAAAGCACAAAGATTGCGGAAGTGAAGAATTGAAGTCTACGAGCTCAAGATTTAAGACAATGAAAGAATGCTAGGATTCGAAATGTATTTCTTAGGGTGACCTCCCTTAGGGGGAGATTGTTAGGAATTGGAAATTCCATAGTGAAGTGTCGGTCACCCCAACTATGGTCTAGCACAAGTTAGCTCGTAGACATATCGTTATTTACTGTTTAGTAGTTTAGTTATTAGCTTAGTGCAACACCGTGGAGGAAGGACGGGTCTTTACCCACTGTATGCCTGATCCACAGCCCGTCAGGAGGGCGTTTAGTTTGTAACTATAAATACCCCTTCCATCCTTGGAAGAGGTGGTGCTTTCTCATTAATCTAACCTTCTCTTTTTGTTTATCTCTCTAGAAACACCCAATCCTCTCTTCCTCTCTCTAAAACCATGGCTTTCTTGTATCATCACCATCCAAGACTACCCGAATCATCATAAGCACTATAGTATGAGCTTTATTGTTTAGTATCGAGGAGTCCACCTCGGTCACATTTGAAGATTGGAGTTAGTTAATACCAGAAGAAGAAAAGGTAGTGTGCCCATCCGCGGCGTCCTCTAATGACACATCTACCTTGCATTTCATGATCCGGTCTCTAGAGTTTTAAGCTTGAACTTTGGAAGGTGGTAAGTGGTGATGACTTAGTTATAGATATAAACTACCACCTTGTTTTCATTTTACACCAATTATACATCCCATGTCTTACCTACCCTTTAGTCATGAAGCATGTCTAGGTGATGCAACAAGCAATCTTTGGTGTCTTGGCCATGGATTTGGTCATGTATCATTGATTTTGTCCACTTAGCCGTGACATGTTAGTAATGACAGTCACCTTAACCTTTGTTATGTCTACTTATTGCACCGAGAATTGTTTAGCCCTTAACTCCGATGGGTGGAGATTTGTAACCGCCAAGCTTATGATAGAATACATGCTATGGTGTGCGATTGAGTGATCACGAAATTGAACTTAGAATAGTTGAGATTTGAGTGTTTGTTCCCCTTTCGCGAGGTGTTAAACTTTGTTTTATTCTAGCATAAGGGATTTGTAAATTCATATTTTCTAGGTTTGGGAAGATATCTTTTTAGGAATCTATCTAATAAAAGTCTACTTGAGGGCAAGTAGAGTTCAAGTGGGGGATATTTGATAACATCAAATAGTCCAGAATATTAAGTGTCAATTTCCCGTTAATGCTTTCGTTATTTATATCATTTATATGGATTTACGCTTGTTTTCCATTGTTTTACACTTTCGGGTAAATTACGAGCATTGGAGCTAAAGAGCGTGAAATGGAAAGCGTTACTAAGGATTTATCACGGTATGGTTATTTTGAAGAGGTTACGGCGTAACTTCGTCTCTCATCTGTAGTAACTATTCGTAACCACGAAGTCCAACTCATCAAGAGGTTACGGCGTAACTCCTTCTAAAGATTACGACTTAACTCCATTAGGTCAAAAAGAGGTTCCACGATACTTACGTAAACTACTGTCTCGCCTAACGATAAAGACTGGCCAACCACAGGTTCGTAACTAACGAATCTAGTGCATTCATAGAGGTTCTGGCGTAACTCATCTTTTGGTTACCCAGCGTAACCCGGACACAACCTATAAATACCCCGCGATATCCATCATCATTCCACACAATACTCGAGCGTGGGAAAATACTCAAGGAAGGTCTAGGGAAGCATGCAATTTGTTTCAAAGGAGAAGTCACACCATTTCGATAAGCTTTAGCGTTTATTATTTCTTTTACTTTCAATTCATGTATTTCGTGCCTTTGAATATTGAATTGATGTGCATGATTAATATGAGCGGCTAAGCACCCTTTGGTGCTAGCCTAGTTATTATTCCTTAATTGTTTTGTTTGCGTTTACCTTTACTTCCGTACAATTATTTCTAAGTGTATGCATGCATAGTACTTTGGTAGTCACCCACAGTTCGGTAGTTTTGAATGGCGATAGAGGCCAATGCCTAGGAGATATGACCAACTAACCTAGGTGAAGTGGTTGAGATGGGAAGGGTAAGATATGATGCAATGCGACGACCCTCTACTTGTGCGATTTGACCAACTCATCACCTATCGTTGGATGAACTTAAATTGGGGGTGTAGTGTCTAAGTTCCTAACGGGCGGGCACTCACTATTTAGAATCTAGCATGTAGCGGTACTTAATGACTCAGCTTAGGGGACCGGGAACAAGCGGGACTTATGGTGCTTTGATTTCTCTGTGTGGCATCTTCTTGATAGGTTAGGGCGAATTGACCAAATGCTATCCTCTCGAATTTGACCCACAGAAGTAATTGGAAGTAGGTAGACGTAGACATAACTAGTTAGGAGGATTAACTAGGTTAGCACCACTATTCTTCTATTGATTTCCCTTCTACCATTTAATTTCTTTTATAGTTACGCATTAGTAGTTTAATTAATTAAAACCCTATCAAACCATTTATATTCTATGACAATTAGACTTAGTAATTATCCGACACACATAGCTCTTGTGACGACCTCGGCTTTAATTTTACTACCTACGCTGACCGGTGCGTTAGTGCATTAGGGTAGACCATAGGTATAGCGAGACACTATAAATATTAAGACCTGGTCAGTAAAACCTGCATCAGAAACCGACAAGATGAGTACTCTTGCATGGTTATATCTGAAGGAAATTGTCTCACAGCATGGAGTGCCAATTTCTATCATCTCAGATTGTGATAGCCGTTTCACGTCTAGATTATGGCAAACACTTCAAAAGGCTATGGGTACTCGTTTGGATATGAGTACCAGATATCACCCGCAAACCGATGGTCAAAGTGAAAGAACTATCAAAAACTTGGAAGACATGCTTCGGGCATGTGTGATTGATTTTGGAAAAGGTCGGGATAAACATTTACCATTGGCAGAATTATCCTACAACAAGAGCTACCATGCTAGTATTAAGGCAGCTCCATTCGAAGAACTCTATGGTCATAAATGTTGATCACCTGTCTGTTGGGTAGAATTTAGAGATGTTCAACTTACTGGACAAGAGATCGTTCAAGAAATGACTGAGAAAATAGTACAGATCTGACAATGCGTGCAAGCTGCAAGAGATCGACAAAAGAGCTATGCTGATGTCAGATGAAACCCCATGGAATTTCAAGTCGGAGATAGAGTCATGTTGAAAGTATCTCCTTGGAAGGGTATGGTCGGTCGATATCGTGAACTTAAACTTCGTCGTAGGGCCATTCAAAATCCGGAAAGGATTGGTCCGAGTGGCGATATAAACTTCGAACTTCGGAAGAGCTCGATGGGATACATGATACTTTTCATGTTTCCAATCTCAAGAAATGTCTATCCGATGAAACTCTTGTTGTCCCATTAAAAGACATCCAACTCAATGACAAGCTCAACTTTGTAGAAGAGCATGTGGAGATCATGGACAGAAATGTCAAGCGATTGAAACAAAGCCGTATTCCCATTGTCAAGGTTTGTTGGAACCATAAGAAGAGAGGTGTTGAGTACACCTGGGAATTCGAGGATCAAATTAGTGCCAAATATCCTCATTTATTCGCTGAATCAACACCGAAAACCACCACAGATTAAACCGCGGGACGTGCTTCTCTTAAGGGGTAGGTACTATAAGACCCTAAAAAATCATCATGTCATTAGCAAATGTAAACACGGATTAATGATAATTATGGGTCATATTTTCCTTTTGTTATAATGGAATGCAATTCGACAAGTTCTCATGTGGCATAATTTACGAGCAATGCAAAACACATTACAATTCACGAATCAAATCATGAAATGTTTCGACTTAGCAAAAACATTTACCTTCTACAAATCAATAACTTTTACAAATACTATTAATATTAATTTAAATAAATTAATAATTTTTTTTTATTTCTTTAGGCTGGTTTTCCCTCAACCCACGACCAAACGGACTCCCGTTCTATTTGAGCCTCGGCCTGCACCTCCCGACAGCCCAAAAAAATCCCTTCACAATTCAATGGACCATTTATAAAACCCTTGGGCTAGACACCCACTCAGCCCAACTCGCTTGAGTTACTCCTTCGTTGGCCTGCTACCCAAACAAAACATTCCTAAGTGTCTCGACACTTAACTCATCAAACGCACCCTAACCGGTTTAGTTACGAGATAACCAAAAACAAAAACTAAACTTACTCCCTTATGATCATGTTCCCCATGTCTAAACAAAACTAAAACTAGTTTAATAAACAATTCCTTTAATCTTAAGACCTTTGGAAAATGTTTCCCGCTGACAAAAATTGTGACATGACTACTCTTATATATGTATCCTTGGTGTCTAGCATGTTTCGAATAATGGTAAAAGAACACACAATCTCACTCACAAACACCTCCAAATCGACACCCTTGCTCACCAACACACTCCAACTCCTTTCACTCTTTTGATTTGGTCCCAAGATCATGCAACACTAAGAATTATAATACTCACCTAGGTCTAGCATGCCTCGCCTATATAAACTCACTTCCTAACACTTTCACTCCTCACAAATTGCTAATTCTTAATAAAAAATACACCACTCAATCTCAAACTCACTCGCTCACTATTATACGAACGAGAAGGACAAGGCAAGGCGTTAAGAGTTTAAAGGTTCGAATGGAGAAGTCTTGGTTCATTATATACGTACGAGTTACAAATCGTTAGGCTACGGGTAGATCTTGGGTTGGCTAGTCTCGTGAATATTTCCATTCATTTCTAAGTTTTACACCACCGAGGTGTAGTAAGTGTACTCGACTCACTTTCATTTACATGTCATGATCTTTCAAGTATATTACATGTACATAATCGCGTATTCCTTAAAACTTAGATAAGAGTCATATCGTGTACTAGTAGTGTGGTATTGAAATCATGGAATCGAGTCCCTTTTCGTCATGCACGTAAACATGTCACATAAGTCTTAAAATATTGCCTCACTACTCTCGTAACCAAACGTGCCCGTTTTAACTCTTTAAAGCCAAATGCATGCAGCATTTGGGCCTAAAACAATTATTTTCCAAGCTGTGGCCCATTAAACTTTCTACGAGGCCCAATAACATAATAAGCACCTTATAAGCTATACAAATCTTGCCAAACCAAAAGAAATGATAATTTTTATGAAAATATGTTTTTGGACTAAATTTGCAAATATTTTACCAATCGGGTGTAAATTACACATTATGGAAACTTTGGTAATGAAATTGTAGATACTACGTGTACATGTAGAGCTTGGGGTGGGAACTGCAAATCTTGGAAACTTTGTGCTTTAAATGAAAAGCCCTTTTTTGGACTTATTTTGTAATACGCGAGGCATAGGGACCAAAAGTGAAAAAATTGTGTTGGGGACTAAAACTGAAATAGTTTAAATGTAGGGGTAGAAACTGTCAGTTAGGCTAAATTGGGTTATCAAAGGGTAAATTATGATCTTTGAGTTTAAAGTGTCATTTAACTAAACTTTGGAGTATAAATGGTAACGTTTATAACTTGAGGGTTTAAAATGTAACTTTTGGGAAACTTTACAAAACTTTTATAATTGTAACAACTTATATAAATTTTTATAAAAATACATAATATTACTTCAACGATTTTTGAATCTATATTAATAAAAACTTTTTTTTTCTGGAACTATAAATACATATATAAGTATTATTCGTAATTTAATGGAATTATATATATACTTCACAAACATGCGTAAATAATAAGTGAACGACTTTTCGAACATCAACAGCCTATAGAAATCACTACGAATACATTTTAAAAGTGATATTTGATACGGTAAATAAAATTGTGAAAACTATTAAAGCCTTTGTTTTTGTAATTTAAACATTACCTTACAAACGGAAACGATATGCGTATCTCACAACTAATTATTCCAATTAATATTAATTAAAGTCGTAAACTGGAAATACCAAAACCTAAACTTACCATATTATATTTAGGTTCCACGTTGATGCCGTTGCCACCATATACTTGATTTGCTATATCTTGCTACTGTATCACTAAGGTGAGTTCGTAGCCCCACCTTTACTTGATTTTATAAAGATTCCTGTGGGGGAGATACATGCTATAAATCTGAACACAAGTCTTTTGCAAATGTATGCTGCGTTATATTATTTCCTAAAATGCGCTATTGCTAAAAGACCCATGTCTCATGAGCCATTAATCACTTGCGAGTGAGCGCGAATATTATGAATAGATATATTGGGACTGACAATCCTCGTTTGTGCTGGCTAGGCCAGCTTAGACAAATGCATTATATTTGAGTAACTAGGTAGACTGGCAAGCTACCAACCCGGTGGGTACGATATTATTACATTATGATTTTGGAGTACAGTTAATGTTTTGCGTGTCATGAGCCTAGGGCAATAATATCTGATTTTTCCTGATTAATTGTCTTCGAAGCAATTATCACTATATAACTTGTGTTCAATTGATTAAACTCAAACCTATGGATTCACTCAACAATGTTGTTGACTTTTAGCATGTTTATCTTAGGGAATTAAAGAAGAATGCTTGGGGCATGGAGTGGGCATCAAAATCCTAATAAATGGTGTACAATAAAGTTGTCATTTTCCGCAAACTTAATGTTCCTCTTTTGTGTAACTTAAACAATATTGTGTCGCTTTTGTAACAAAACTATTGAGTTTTATTTGAATGAAAACACTTCTATTAAAACATCTTTTTTGGAGTCGTTTTCTATGATTATTGACTGTAATCCTTGAAGTAATACCCCGATTAGCTTTCTGCTGCTATGTTGTGATTTTGGGGGTGTTACCGGTTCGGTGAGGTGTGATCAAAGTGCTATGGCCCGAGTTGGTAACGGGAATTGATTTCCCATCACCAACTTGAACAGATGGAAAAATACAAGAATTAAAATTAGTACTAAGGTTATTAGTAGAGGAGGTAAGATGAGAGGACGCACTAGTGTCCATGTTCCAATTCGGATCCGACTGATCCTGAAGTGTCATGGTGCTAAAAGCTTGTGGTAAAAGCGTAGCTTGACCAGGAGAGGTCGGGTGAGTGTAAGATCCTTGAACCCGGCAGACATCTGAGGGCACTTGTTGAGGGTGGGAGGTCTCTTGGGCTTGTGGTGCGAATCCAAGTGAGTAACGGCGGGCCAGGGCCCCAGAAGTAGCTTGGACATGCGTGTGTCCCAAAGGAGTATTCAAACCATATTGGGCTATTAGTTGGTTTTGGGTCTGAAGTAAAGCCAACAACTGTTGTTGGCCCATTAAGTGGAGTCCACCAATACCTAAACCATTAGCGATATTTTGTGGTGAAAGGTTTGACCATGAATTGTTTTGTGTCCCATTGGTGCACAGTTACCACTAGAAGTATAAGTAGTTACACGATTAAAGTCGTGTATGTATCTACAATTTGCACCCCATCGACAAAAACCGCAACCATAGTTTCGACATACCTTGGTCTTGTTGGTGTTACGAGAGTTACGATCCCCGTTGCTTCTAGTTTCTTGTCCACGATTTTGTGACACGGCTAACAAAGCTTGTGGTGCACTTGATGTGGTGTTTGTAGACATAGTGGGTTGCTTAGACCGAAGGCGCATCTCTTCAGTTGTAACCATGGATCGCATGGTAGTAAGAGTAGGAAAAGGATCCTTGTGGCGATGATTTGGGTAAGGCTACCAAATTTTTCGCTTAATCCATTTATGGCATAGGTAACCACATCGTCTTCAATGATGTCCGAACCGAGATCATTGAGAAAGGTAATGATGGAGTCGATTTTGGAGAAGTATTCTTCAGCACTTTGTTCTCCCATTTGTAGCATACGTAATTCGCCTTTTAAAGCGACCGTTAGGTGTGCGTTTTTTGTCTTGAAAGAGGGTCTCGACTTGTTGCCATGCATTGAGAGCCGTTTTAGGGTTGAGTTTGATGAACCTTCGTTGAAGGGAAGGGGACAATGTAAAAATAATCCACGACTTGACAATGGAGTCAGCCATGAGCCACTCTTCTATCGGTGGTGTGGTTGTAGAAGCATCTTCCTTTGATCCATCGATGTACTTTAGGACTCCGAAGTTGCTGCAGTGGATTTTGAAAAAGCAGCACCATGATGAGTAGTTTAATTCATCAAGATCGATTTTGACCGGTATTAGGTTGTTGATGTTTTGCACCGCATAAAGCTTTTCAACAAGTGTGAGAGCGGGAGGTGATGGTGGTATGGGTTGCTTTTGGTGATGGTGGTGATATTATTAAGTCATTTGGAAGGAGAGGTAGAGAAGAAAAAAGCATTTGTTAAAGGCGGCGGAGTGATTTTGTTAGGATCGTTTCAGGGAAACCAAGCTTGATACCATGAAAGCTTGTGTTGAATTGTCTTGTATGTTACCTCCCAACGATACATGTGAAATAAATAGATCACAAAGCTTGTCCTATTTAGGTTAAATGCAATTACCTTTTAATGTATAGGCTATAAATTACTAATCACTATTAATGTGGAGCCTATCTACACTTTTAATGTCGAGCCAATCTACAACTAATCACATCTTCAATCAAGGATACACCACACAAATGTACATCTAACAAAAATAAGTACTTTGGAACCCATGTTTGGATTTGCTTACTTTATAAAAAATGCAATGTGTTTGTAAAGATAATAATTTTTTTTGTTGCAACAGTGAAAAAATATATTAGCTCAATACCAAGATACATGCAAAGCATCCGAAACATAGGTAATGACAAGCCATAGCATCTAAACTTGGAGCTAAAACAAAACAACTAGACAACATACAAATCATGAAACTCAAACAAACAACACTATACTAGCGACATTAGTGTTCATTCCTCTAATACACTACTATTTTCATTATATGAAGTTCCTTTGATTAGCAAATACATCTTTCTCATATTGGGCATTTAGTTTTACATTTTACTTCCTATTTTTTCTTGTAGTACAACAACTGATTTGTTCCTTTAAACCATAGTTTTGATTCTTAAACATTAGGAATCCTCTTATCATCCACAAGCTTATCAATAAATTCCATCTTTATCTTGCATTATGATATTATATCATAATCTTCGATTCTATTATCATTCTGATCCTTGGGTTCGGGGTCAAAATACTTCCTTTCCTATGAGCAAGCTTTACATTTAGAAGCTGATTAATACTGTCGTTTAGGTGTAGTATGGGTAAGCCTAGGGGGTTGATCGTTCTCAAGGGAAATAGAGATGCTAGCAGATATGTATGAAGGTGATGTTGAAGGTGATTCTTTTTAGCTTTTTATATTTTTTAAGAAAACAAATAAAAATCTCGAGGTGTAGGAGTGGGGTGGTAATTCTACCAATTTTAACTACTAATAATTAAAATAAAATAAAAAACTAATTAACTAATGAAAGGAAGATAAAAGCTAAGGATTAAGTGGTGTGTTCTTATGATAATTAAAAGCGTGTTTACTTAGATGTTCTTACTCCCTAGTTATCTTTTATTGGTCGGTTAAATTGTCACATCCTCATTCTAATTGGAGCATTGTATCTCATGTTAGTCATAGGGGGGTGCCTAATTCCCTAGTTCTATGAATTGTAACTCTCCTCTAGACTATCCGGGTTCGCCAAATACTGTAGTATCTACCCCGAATACTCTATTATCCTAAAGCTACAACTCACACAAAAAAATAATGGCTGCACTCGGCTTAAGTGTGCTATTTAGGAAACATAACAATTGAAGAAGAAGTCAGTTTTCCTTACTCTAGCGCCTACCAATTAAAACAAGAGACAACCTAACAATAATCAACAACTTGGTTTCATAGATCTAAGCAAACAAAATAATAATTTAGCTACTCATGATAGATAAGCATGCACACTCATAAAAAATTGAACATAGGATAAACATGGAGATATAATGGATTAACAAACTAATATTTGAGTGTAAACAAGGGTTTGGAACCCTAAAATACTTGAGTTAGACTATGAACAAACTAGGGTTTGTTCTCCAAAATATTACACATAAAATACAGAAAATTTGGAGTCTATATATAGATATGCACATGCGATGGCATTACCTTTTGATTTGGCGATGCAGTGGCAGTCGATGAGGGTTTTGTTTCGACAAGTCATCGTTGGGGCCGCGTCGATTGAAATGTGGCGTCGACCGTAAGGGCGTGTCTTGGAATGGTCTTGGTATGCGTATAAAATAAAAGGAGACCCCTCGAAATAATGCGTGGCGTCGTCATGTTGTAAAACCAAAAGTGACATGAGATGCAGCGAGAATTTTTAGAAAACCTTGTGGCGATGGACCTATGGGTTGGGGCCGCGTCGGTGTGCAATTCGACTGAAATCTTGACTTTGTCATTTCTTCATGTTTTACGCTCCTTTTAAATCCAAAGTGCTTGATTCGGCCTTTGCTTCCAAAGACCTAAAATGTGAAAAGGAACGATTTTAAGTAGTAATGGATATAAAATGTATCGATTTAGGGCTTAAATGACCCCCTAAAAATGCATGTTTTACATCCTTATCAAATATCCCTAGACTTGGAATTTGTTTGTCCTCAGGCAAATGTGCTTTTGACCAATCAATTTATAAGTTAGGGGTCATTTATCATTGATTTAAAAATATTTTACAATAAGTACAAGCGCCACAATAGTTATAACAAGCACAAAAATTATACACTAGCACCTCACAATTGGTGTTTGGATTCTCTCATCTCTCGGGTTTATATAAAATATAACATGTAAAATGGAGATAAACACTCACTACCTATCATAGTACATAGATTACCATAGGCTTGAGAATAGATCAAACCTCCATCGCTTTGGCGTAAGCACCTAGGAATAACTATCTAAGAGGTCTTTACAAAGGGTTATAATGTTAGGCTTCGGGGTAGGGAAATAAAGGGTTTTGTTGGATATGAGAAATTTAGTGGTGGCAAGTCAAAAATATTATATTAGAATCATGTAAAACATGGAGTTGCTAAGCCAAGACTCGACTCACTAACACTAAATATTGACTTGAAACAAAACATAAACATAAACTTGAAAACATAAACATAAAGATAAATGTAGGATGGTAGCCCCGTATGTTTTTCTCTTTTTTTTTTTCTTTTTTTTTTCACTTCACTCATTTTCTCTTTTTTTCGATTTTCTTCCATACCTTTTTACTCTACCATCCTCTACGATAACATCAAAATAAAGGGATTTTTAGGAGCATCCCTACACTTGAGTTTTTATTTCACTAACACTAATTGACACAAATTGAAAAGAACAAAACACTTGGAGTACTTAATTCCATAGACAAATGGAAATTGAATTTATCATTCCTTCCCGTTACTCCATAAAATACTACTTTAACCCATGAGTCCCAATCGTCCCAAAACTGTATACAAAAGATATGAATCGACTTAGAAACTATGCAAGTAACTAGATAATTGAACTAAGAGTTTAAACAATGATTAAAATAATGCACTAAAAATGAGTGCATACAAGGTGGGCTAAGGTGATTTAGGTGTAACATTTGGGGGTCAATTGTAAACAATGCTCTTCATTGATATTCTAGAAACCGAAACATCACGAGAAGTGCAAAAAGATAGACTCTGAGGGGTTAACTAGGGGTATTGTGTACTAAAGATGAGTACATCGGAAGGGTGTGGGGAAAATTACTCAACCGATGTGGTTGACGTTATTAAATTACAGGTTTGAAACAATGTTTATCCTAATGCCTCTTATCATTTAGTTAATCCTAACTACACGAATGTAGTCTCAATAGCGATTTAAGAATGCATCACAAAACTAGTTCTAGAATTTATTATACTCATTTTCATATGCATTAAGATGAATGTTTTTATTCCTAAAGATCTAGGGACGAACCTCAAATTTTTTGGGTGGAATTTGAGTAGTATACGGTTTTTGTGCTAGTCATATAATTCCTATCCATAAGACGCTTTATTAAGACTAAAGTTTTACTCGTAAATGCCATAAAAAAATTTAAATTTGGTGCTAAAATTACCCTAACAAATATTTCTCATAGTTTATTACACAATTTACCAAGGACAAGACAAAAATCAAGTGAGTGAATAGTTTCTAAGTTTCCGTTTTATTCTTCCTCCCTACACTTAAACTAAAAATTATCCCCAATGTTCCCAGAAAGTATCAAAGTTATGATAAAGGAAGGTAAATAAAAGATAAAGAAACTAACAATCCCCTGATTAGGTCGGTAGGATATGTACAAAGTTGCGGTTAAATCATCCTCAAAGAAGAATGAGCAATTAATAAGTGTTGCTTCCATTATGTATTTCATCTTCTTGTCTAATATAACCAGCACACTTATAAGAAAATGAAACGAAACCTCGCGTAAAATCGGCGGTATAAACTATATATAAAAACAAAACTACACTAGAAAGCAAGTAAGATATAATGCTTGTAGAATGGATGTTTGTAGATTTTTACGGAAAATTAAGAATTGGGAGTTTCCAAAAATTACAATTTAGACAGAAAATGAAACTTTGAATCTGTTTATACATTGCCTGACGCCGTAGGGCTTTAGTCTCGACGCCGTCAGGTTGTTATGACATAAAGGGTCTGGTGCGTTTTTCGGAAAAATTATGGAAAACTTACTTATTTAAAGACTTGTAAAAATTCCTACAAAACATCCATTATGACTCGATACAAGCATTTAACTCTAACAAACACACAAATATATATAATTTCAATTATTGTTACTCTCATGTTCATGCAAGTTCTAAAAACATATGTGATCTTCTCTACACTTATCTTTTTGTAAAATACCTTTATATGCAATTAAGACGAGGTTAAAAACAAAATAAAGCATTTTCAAAAAATAAACATAAGAATAAATAACAATGAAAAAGATATATGACACACAAACAAAGATGAAAAACAAACAAGCAAACAATTAAACATGGGTTGCCTCCTAAGAAGCGATTTTTTTATTTATGAGACTTGTAGCTAGACTCGAAGTCATACCCTATGTCCCACATATCTTAAATGCCCATTCGAATGTTTTGACTCTTCCTTCATCATGAATATATTCGGGGACTAGCTTTAGACAATCGGTGTAGTAAACTTTATCTTCACAGTCAACCTCAAAAGCCGGTATATTGTCCACATCTAACTCTTCAATGCCCTTAAAATTTTTATTTTTGCAAGACATTACATATTTAACACATTCTATTCCATTTGAAAACTTAACCATCCCTTCCTCATGGTCATAAATCATCATGGACTCTTCAGTAAATGGTTTTCCAAGTATTACATCTCCTAAAAATCCATCAATGATGCCTTTAACATCTTCCAAGATCATGAAATCACACCTATATGTGAAATTACCTACAAAGACATGCAATCATCTAGCTCTCCCAACAAAGTTACTCAATTTCTTAGGGTAAAAGAGATCTTTCCTAGGTCCTAGATTTTCACTCATGATCCAATTGTAATAGATCCTAGACATGATGTTCATAGGAGCCTTATAGTCAATGTAGGTGTGATCCCTATATAAGTAGCCAATCATGCATGGGGTCTTAATGTTCCCAGGGTCGCCTTTTTTTATGTACGGGTTGATAGGTGGTCGCGGTTTATTAATTACGTTATATTAATAGGCGATTTGTTTTTCATCGGGGTATGACTCAAAGTATTCATTAAGTTCCTCTTCCCCATTACCCTCTATAATTTCTAGTACCCTATAATCTCCTTCTTCAAGTTCTTCATCCGAATAATCACTAGTAGTGGAATTGCATCTAATGTACTGACCTCCTCAAGTACTTTCTCGACTGCGCTCTCAATTATCCTATTCAATTTCCTAAGTTCCCTAATTTCACTCCAGATTCAAGCGCGAAGTTGGTTGGCATAGGTTCGATCAAGTGGTTGGTTTTGTGGTGAGTGGTTTGGTGGTGGTAATGGTTGATGTGGTGGTGGTAGATGATGTGGTGGATCATTGTTGGGTAGATTGTCACCTTTTATGACGAAAAGTGACAAGGCTACAAACAAAAACACAAAGAAGGGGGATAGACTAAAATAAAGCTAATAAAAAAGCTCACTTGATAGAAATCAAGCGAGTGGACCTAATCGAGATAGAAAACTAGCTAGCTATTCTATTCCCCGGGCAGCGACTCAAAAACTTGATGCGTGGGTTCGGGGTAGAAAGACTTCCTTTCCTACGAGCAAGCTTTACAACCCACTAAGCAGTGTACCTAATCGTTGTAGTGTAGTATGGGTAAGCCTAGAGGGTTGATCGTTCTCTAGGGGAATAGGGATGCTAGTAGAAATGTATGACGAGAAGGTGAGGTTGAGGGTGATTCTTTTTAGCTTTTTATATTTTTTTAAGAAAACAAGTAAAAATCTCGGAGTTTAGAAGTGGGGGTGGTAATTCTACCAATTTTAACTACTAATAATTAAAATAAGAAAAACTAATTAACTAATGAAAGGAAGATAAAAGCTAAGGATTGAGTGGTGTGTTCTTATGATAATTAAAAGCGTGTTTACTTAGATGTTCTTACTCCCTAGTTATCTTTTATTTGTCAGTTGAATTGTCACATCCTCATTCTAATTGGTGCGTTGTATCCCGTGTTAGTCATAGGGGGTGCCTAATTCCCTAGTTCTATGAATTGTAACTCTCCTCTAGACTATACGGGGTCGTCAAGTACCGTAGTATCTACCCCGAATACTCTATTATCCTATAGCTAAAAGTCACACAATAAACATGATAAGGATTTAAAAGGTACACTTTTGAGGGGTCATTTAAGCCCTTAATCGCCCACTTTTATATCCGTTAATGCTTAATTTCGTTCCTTTTCACTTTTTAGGTCTCTTGAAGGCAAAATGTTTGAATGATGCTTATTTGGGCTGAAACGTGAATATGTGAAAATGGCTAAAGTCAAGATCAAGACACTCAAGGGTGCTGAAATGCACGGCAGTCGAAGCAGGCGTGGAATCTCCTTTAAGTGATTGGAATTGTGATGACTTTAGCGAATTTGCTATTTTGTACTGTGGCGTCGGGCTTTGAAAGAAGGGCGTCACGAAGATTTTCTCCCGGATGGCCTAGATAGGTCCGACCCGTCAAAGCTAAAGCTAACGGCGTCACAACTAATCACGTAGCCGCGTCGCCAAGTTGACTTGAACCGTCCTAATAACGGTGTGGCGGCATCACAATTAAAGGTGTGGCCGATGCGGTTATATCTTATATATAGAAATTGATTTTTCGGACTTTTAGAGGTTGATTTGTGGAGTAAAAACCTAAAACGACTTTTGTTCGGTTTGGGCAGTATCTTAGGGTTCTCATACCCTATTTTACATCAAGATAAGTTATTTACTTCATTTATTTCATTGCGTCTTCGATTGTATGTGTGTATGCTTGCATGTTTACCATGTCTGACTAATTTACTTGTATGAAACCTAGTTATTGAATATTGATTTGTTGTCTCTTATCTTAATTGTAATTAGCTTAGGATTGCAATAGGCCTTCGTTGTGTTTTTAATGCTTGAGTAATCTTTGTGAACCTTAGTTTATGATCACCTATAGTAATTGTAGGCTAAAATCCAAAGATAACCTTAGAGTTAGTTTATGAATCCTAGAGATTTTGTAGTAACCTTAAGTATCCTCGAAGAGTTAGGAGAAAATCATACCCTGACCTTAGAGGCACAGAATAAGGGGAATTGCAATTCAACCATCAATAAAAGATAACTAGGGAGTAATAGTATCTTGGTAAACACATTTTTAATTATCATACAAACACACATCAATAGACATAGACTACCCCTTAGCTTAGTTAATTGGATTAGATAATAGTAGAGTAATCGGTAGAAGTACCACCCCCCCCAAATCCAAACCCCGAGATTTTACCTTTAGTTTTATAAAAAAAATATAAAAAGATAAAAAATAATCTTCCTCAACCTCAAACCTTAGCGTAATAATCACTCTGCAAATTCCCGGTCCCAGAGAGCGATATCAATCCAGGGCTTACTAATACTACACTACCTTTACAAGCGATTAGGTTCCTTTGCATAGGTGGTGGAAAAACTTTTCGAGAAAAAAAGAAGTTTCCTTTGACCCCAGAATGCGCGTTGTATCATTATCAAGTTTTAAGCCATTTCTTTGGGGAATAGAATAGCTAGTTAGGATTTTATCTCGTTTAGGTTCCCTTACTTAATTCCTTTTAAGTAAGCCTTTTTCTCATTTTTAGCTTCCTTGTAGTCTATCCCCCTTCTTCGTGACTTTGTTCATAAAACCCGCCACTCACCAAGATTTCATCTTTCACCGTAGAAACTTTGTGCTTGCCTTTCAGTCCCCTCTGATCCCGAATGAAGCGTAATCCCACAAAACATTTCACCCGTTCACCACTTTGGAAATCACCCAGGGCATAATGAAATAAATTGGCAACAACATAGTCCTTTCTATGACTCGGATTCCGATGAGGAGTTTTTATTATGGTGAGGCAAGTGATAACGGGGAGGTCATCAATGAATTTAATTTTGAAATGGAAGAAGACTTCTCCCAATGTTTTGACCCTAGGTATAGAATTGAGAAAGATAGTCCCTTTAACATGCAATTCCCTTGCAAAATAGGATTAGAAGGATTTGATGCTTACTTGAATTCGTTCTTACCTGATAAGGTTTTAAAATGTACCTTTTTGAGGGGTCGTTTAAGCCCTTATTTGATAACTTTTGTTTCCGTTATTACTTAATATCGTTCCTTTTCACTTTTTAGGTCTCTTGAAGGCAAGTTGTTGGAATGACACTTTGGACGAAAGTGCGAATATCTGAAGAAAATAGCCAAAAGTCAAGAATGTCGAGACACTTAGGCTGCTAGAACTAAAGGGGACGTCGAGTTATTTTACAGCCGTCAGGACAAGTTTTAATGACGACTCAATAGCCATTTGCTTATTTACAAGTGGCGGCATCAGTGTAAAAAGAGTAGGCGTCATGACAGACGGACCTAGATTTGATCGGACAACGTCGAGAGAAGAGGATAGCGTCCACGGGCATAAGGTGGCGTAGCGCAATGCTAAAGCCAGCGAGGCAAACCCTAATACGACGATTAATCACAAATTAAAAAGGGTGGCGCGTCGCATTTGTAACCTTATATATAGAATCCGAATTTTTAGTTTTGAGTGTGTAGTCTTTTGGAGTAATAACTGGCAGACCAAGGCTATCTTGTACATTATTTTAGGGTTCCATACCCTATCTTACATCAAGATAAGTGTTTTACTTCATTAATTCAATTAAGTCTTCAATTGATTGTGTGTATGCTTGCATGTTCCCCATGTCCGGCTAATTTATTTGTGTGTTTGCTTAGGTATTATGAAACTTAGTTATTGAATATTGATTGGTTGTCTCTTATCTTAATTGTGATTGACCTAGTATTGCGATAGGTCATTCGTTGTGTTGTTAATGCTTGATTAATCTTTGTTGAACCTTAGTTTATAATCACCTTGAGTGATTGCAGGCTATACATCCAAAGAATACCTTAGAGTTAAAGTTTATAAATCCTAGAGATTTTTGTAGTCATTAACCTTTGGTAGCTTCAAAGAGTTAGGGATAAACGCATACCCTATTACCTTAGAGACACAAGCGTGATTAAGAATAGGGCGTGACAATTCAACCATCAATAGGAGATAACTAGGGAGTAATAAAGCCTAAGCAAATACATTTTTAATCATCATATGAGCACACAACAATAGACATAGACTACCCTCACCTTAATTAATTAGATAATTAGATAGTAGAAGTAATCGGTAGAAATACCAACCCCCCCCCCAAATCCAAACCGAGATTAGTACCTTTCCATTTCCTAAAAACATAAAAAGATAAAAAATAATCTTCCTCAACCCCAACCTTAGCGTAGTAACTTATTACTAGCATTCCTATTCCCCTGAGAGCGATATAATTCCGTGGCTTACCCTAATACTACACTACAACGATTAAGCTCAACTGCCTAGGGTGTTGAAAACTTTCTCAGCGAAAAGGAAGTTCCGACCTTAACGCTGTGTAGTATTATGCGATTTTGGCTGCGAGGAATAGAATAGCTAGTTAGGAGTCCACCTCGTTTAGGTTTCCTTGCTTGATTCCTATCAAGTAAGATTTTTTCTCATTTTTAGCTTCCTAGTAGTCTATCCCCTTTCTTCGTGACCTTTGTTTGTAAAACCTATCACTCACCATGATACGTGTCTTCCGCCGAAGATTCTTCACACTACCGCCCCATCCTCCTCCCAATCAAAATTGAGAATGCAATCCCACAAAACCTTTCACCCGTTCACCACTTTGGAAATCACCTAGGGCATATTGAAATAAATTGGCAACAACATAGTCCTTTCTATGACTCAGTTCCGATGAGAATTTGGTTATGGTGAGCACTTGACACGGAGAGTCATTGATGAAGTTAGTTTTGGAAATGGAAGAAGACCCTCCCAATGTTTGACCTAGGTGTAGAATTGAGAAAGATGGCCTTTAACATGCAATTCTGCAAAATAGGATTAGAGGATTAGATGGTTGATTCGTTCTTGCCTTTAAACTTAATCTCAAGGAACCTATACAATAAAATCAAGGTCAATGAGTTAACTTATCAAAGGAACAATGTTGTTGTTGCGATCGCTCATTTGCATGTGTTTGTTGGAAGTTTGGCTTATTTGGTAGAGTTCATGGTCTTAGAAAACTTAGGAGAATTTATTGATAAGGACCTCACTAAAGTAATTTTGGGAAAACCTTTCAAGAGAATGACTAGGTTGAATGAACGGATGATTGATGGTCTAATTACATTCTCACGATGAAGTTGAAGACTTTGTCTACCAAATGCAGCGTGCTCATCCTAGGTTTAAACACAAGGATATTGAGGCATGTAATAGAATGACTCCTATTCCATTGCTTAGTGAAAGGGATAAGCAAAGTGGACTTAGGTACCCATATGAGAAAACTAAGAGGTATTACAAAAAATGCCTAGAGTTAGGAGATGATTACAAAAAGAATGAGAGAACATTGGAATGGATTAGATATGGGCACGTGAGCGTGCATGAGACAACGTAGGGGCACGACTTCGAGTCTAGCTATAAGACTCATAAATAAAGAAAAGCGCTTCGTGGGAGGCAACTCATGCTTAATTGGTTGCTTGTTTGTGTGTCGTGTATCTTTTATTTATTGTTTATTCTCATGTTTAAATTTGTAAAAATGTTTTATTTTGTCTTTAACCTCGTCTTAATTTCATATAAAGGTATTTTACATAAGGGATAAGTGTAGGGAGGATTACAAACGTTTTCAAAGAAGCGTGAACATGGAAATTACAATTAATTAAAAGATATACATGTGTGTTTGTTCGAGTCAAATGCTTGTATCGAGTCATAATGGATGTTTTGCGAAATTTTTCGATTCTAAAGATGTAAATTTTCGAATTTTTCCGAAAAATCGCTGACCGGGTTTACATCGAGGATAACGGCGTCGAGTCGAACGACGGCGTCGGAAGAGGCGGAAAAAGCGATTACTTTTCTCATTTTGAGCTACTTACAAAATTTTGGAATTTTCAAAGTCTTAATTTTCGGAAAATCGTAAACATCATTCCACAAGCATTATATCCTAGTTGGTAGAGTCTTATATATATTGTTACGCCGATTTTACGTGAAGGTTTAGTTTGTTTCTTCAGTGTGCGGGTTTAATTTACCAAGAAGAAGATACATAAGATTAGAAGGGCAACGCATAACGTTCTTCTTGAAAGATGTAACCACCACTTCACACGGATCCTCTGAGTTAATCGGGGAGTATTAGTTTCTTCGTCTTTATTACCTTCCATTATCATAACTTTGATACTTTCGGGGAACATTGGGGACAATGTTGAGTTTAAGTGTAGGGAGGGAAAATAAAACGGGAACTTTGAAACTATGCTTATCCTTGATTATTTGCTTTGTCTAATTTCATTTGTGTAATAAACCATGAGGAATATAAGTTGTGTAAATATCCATTCACCCAATAAAATAATTATCTATCAAGTCCATTTAGTAAGACTACACTTGTGTAGTTAAGATAACTAAATAATAAGAAGCATTAGGATAACCACTTGTTTTTATACACGTAATCCTAATTACTTCTTCCACATGGGTTGAAATAATTCCCCACTTTCGTTGTACTCATCTTTAGTACCACGATACCCTAGTTAACCCCTCTGAGCCTATCCTTTTAGCGGTTCTCGTGATGTTTCGGTTTTCCGGAATATCAATGAAGAGCATTGTTTACAACCACCCCTAAATGTATACACCCATAGCTAGCCTACCTTTTATGCACTCACTTTTAGTGCATTATTGTTATCACACTAAACCCTTAGTTCAATTATCTTGTTGCTTGCATAAGTTGCTAAGTCTAATCATATCCTTTGTACGTTTTTGGGGACGGTTGGGACTCATGGGAAAAGTTAAACTTTATGAAATGCGGGGAGGAGCGTTAAATACAAATTCCTTTATTTGCATAATAATGTACTCAAGTGTTTTGATCTTTTCAATTCAGGTCAAATTAGTGTTAGAGTAATAAAAACTCAAGTGTAGGGAAGTGCCTATAAATCCTATCATTTTGATGTTATAAGTAGAGGATGGTAGAATAAAAAGTGTATGAAAAAAAAAAAGAGTGTAAAAAAAAGGCCTACCATTCTACATCTATCTTTCAATTTATGTTTGTTTGTTTCAGTTATCTAGAGTTTAAAGTGTCGAGTCTTGGCTTACCAACGCCATTCTTCGCATGCTTGTAACATAAAGATTTTTGACTTGCCACCACTAAATTGCCTATCCCACCAAACCCTTTGTTTCCCTACCGTAAGCCTTACGTTACAACCCTTTAAAAGACCTCTTGGATAGTCTTTCCTAGGTGCTTTGATCTAGTCTCAAGCATATGGTAATCTATGTACTAGGACCGGTTAACGAGTGTTTATCTTCCATTTCCAACTTGTTATACTTCATATACACCCGAGAGATGTGAGTATCCAAACACCCCATGTGAGGTGCTAGTATGTAATTTTGTTGGGTACAGTCCCAGATAGATCTTATGAGCCTAGAAAGATGATAGCTGTCCTGTGTAATCACAAAACAACTAAGGAGAACCTTTGCAAGAATTGTACTCACGCGGAAAATAAATACAATGCTTAAGAAGACGATAAGCACAATAACTTGATCCTCTATAGATCTCTATTAATTCACTATTGATATTATCAAAGGCGTCGTAAAACCCTAGCCGCGATTTTCTTTATAGTACAAGAAACCCTAACAATCGACTTGCTAAGCACTCAAAGATATGCTCTATCTATTCCTATTTTAACTCAAGCATATCACAACTAATAAACTAAGAAAGCGGAAACTACATATCCGTAGAAACATATTAACTATCATAGGAAGCGCATACTATCGGTGAAACCTTACTATCAGTGGAAACAAAATAACTATCGGTAGGAACCTATCGTGAGAACCAAGCATTTTACATAATTCCTAACAATCCTCCTAAACTTGAATTTGACTCTGTTAACTAGTTTCGGATAAACTTTAGCAAACAAGAGGATTAAGCAAACGGCAATGAGAATGAGAGTAAACACAGTAACACCTAGAACCACGGATCGGTAATGAAGTCCAAGATTCCATGAGCAACCTTTAGACGGCGGCATCAAGAACCTCACACATCCGGTAACCTAAGTAGATTTAATGAGCCTTTACCAAGTAGCTACTCACTCTTGGGCTAGCTAGTTCTTGAGTGGAATCATGGCATCACCCTGGTGAACTAGTAACTTGTCCAACACTTAGAGCGTGAATCAATGGTGTGTTGGAATACCTAATGGTTTTGGCAAACCATCCCAACCATCAGCAGATTTGAGTAGTCTTTAGAGCCGTTTAACTCGGGACTAGTCATGGTGTTCCACGGCCTTTACCACAAGCCATGAACTTGTGGGCTAGCCAACTCTTCATCTATGAGGACATGGTGAGTTGAGCACCATACAACTTATTGGCAAGTTGGCAACCGTCCAACGGATTTGACATCTCTTTACCAGAGCCGTTTGCTCATGGAGTAGCCAATGTTTGGTGTATGAGACCAGCGTACATTGATAACCCTCGATTTTAGCAAATCGACGACTATCAACAGATTTGAGAATACTTACTAGAGTTGTACCCGCATAGCAAGTTAACCCTTTGTCCCGTAAGACATGGCGAGTTAAAACCATATGTAACCCAACTATACAACATGATCCTCAAAAAGAAAAGTTAGAAAATAAACAAGATATATATGCAAGAAAAAGTTGTTTTTTTTTTGTTTTTTTTAACACTAATAATAAAAGATAAGAAACAAAACATAAACAAAATGAAGAAATATACAAATAACATCATACCACTCATGAATTTGAAGAATCAAAGCTTGACAAGAAGCTTATTCTTCAACCTTGTAATCAGTTATTACGCATGAGTCATTTCATTGGCAATGGGCATTAGAGAATGTCAACTTCTTCTCCAACATTTGTTCCAAAAGGATCACAGAATGATGGATAATCATGATCACGAAAACATATAAAGATAGACCAGGACCAAGTATGCACCACATGAACACTAGAGTGGATAAAAAATCCAACTAAAACGTTCCACTCAGATTGACCCTCCCAATCTTAAACCCGGCATCATCTTGATGGCTAGAATCAAATAACACTTGAAGATCTCTTAACAAAACCAAACCCCGCACATGCGGGATGAGATTCAAAGTGTTGTGTGACCATACCATAAAGAGTAAACAAATCCTGTCTATCTAGAAAATTGAGAACCTCAGAGAGAAAAGTAAAATGCCTAAGAGTCTCATCCTTGCGATAAACCGAATTACAATCTCTCAAACCACCAAGACCTGTAGGAATGAGTTTCCAGTTCACCAATGGAGACCATTCAACCAACTCCTCATCTGAATCATTTTCCTCAAAGTCCTTTATAAAAGAACTCTTAGAAGCATGAAGATCAACATGTAGAGCCTCAGGTGTAGTCACATTCTTTGTTCTATTAATTGAAGAATCCTCCACCTCATGAGGTGTAATAGAAACTGAAATTGTGGAAGGTATGACATCTGACATATTCTCAGAAGAAATGAGTGCAGCCTCAAAGGCATCAGTAGTCTTCAATCTCTTAGGATCTGGTCCTTCCAAAAGAGAATGAAAGTGCTTCACCTTAGTATAAGGATTGAGACCATCCTTTTCCAATCTTGAAAGAATGGTGTTATACTCTTTGACTAACCTATCATCAGAGAAAGTTTTCACATATGCCATACTCCAACACGATTGATAGCAGTGAGCTCATATTCTTTACAAATTCTCTCATATGTCTCCTTTGTTCGCCGAGATAAGGCTTATCCTTTCTTTCTTGAGCCTTTCTTTCACCCTGCCTTTTCCTTTGATTCACCAAAGCCCTTATATCATTAACATAGTTATCAGAAGTAAAGACACCTCCTAAAATAGATTGGGCAAGACTTGGATTGCTAGAAACATCATTACCAAGCTGATTCCAAGTCTCATCTGTGAATCCCATAGCCAAAGCATTTAACTCTCTCATTCTTTCATGTGTGATCTCGGGGAGTTGACTCGTAAAATTACGCATTAAAGGTAGCAGAGCTTGTTCTGCAGCCCCTTCTATCACTCATTGATATCTCATGCGGTCTAAATCTTTCATGTTGACCTTATCAACACCAAGATCCTCCTTCTTCTTCTTCCAACCATTTTACCTTTACCTTTGCTCGAAGAACCGGACAAAAGCCCATCTGCGACATTATGCGGCCATTGAATCGAAGAAATAAGCTCATCGGCATCATGTAGACTCCTTTTCTTCCACACCTTTCATCGGCAATGTTTTCCCTTTAGCGATGAAACAATCTCATTACCGGGGAAAGCAGATACATTGTCGGCTGACGCTCAAAGTTCTGTGGGCCTCATCGGTGGCTGTTTTAAAAGTTCCTCTCTTTCCTTAGAATTCATAACCAAACTTTTCAGCCTCGTCTTTAAGCGCATGTTCTTGGCGTTGGAGCTTCACTAGTTCTTACGCAAACCCCATATCACTAGAAGGCACATCATGAGCAGGTGAGTTCTTGGTACACGAAAGTGATTAGAGGAAAAGAGGAACAAGTATAACTTGTTCATCGGTTTAAATTTGACTCATCATCTAAAGAACTTGCAATATTAGTGAAGCCTCTGGTGGTTCTGTAAAATGTTAGATTTATACGAGTATAACCGAATGGTCGGTTAGATAATCCAATCAAAGTACCATTCTTGACTTGCACGCTTGAACATTAGGCTTGTCCTCCATAAATTTGAGATTCATAGTCTTTAACCTCTTTGTGGAGAGATTATATATGCAGTAAGCACTATGAAATTTGAATAGCTTACTACACTCCTTCATCGCTTTTCAATCAAACTTGCCTAAGCTGATCACTAGTATTGAGGATGGTGACATGACACCCAAAAGGCTTAAGATGACTAATGGTAGGAATCTTGCCAGACAAAAGTTCATAAGGTGTCCTTTTGTGAGGATTTGTGATTGAGACCATGTTCAAGACATAGCAGTGCTACTTGATCCAAAACATGGTAGGCAACTTGAATGAAGCAAGCATGGTTTTTCTTTGCTTCAATTAGGGTTATTTTTCCTTTTTGAACTCCATTTTGTTGTGGAGTCCTGGCGGTGCTATAGTCCGCACTTTTAATCCCCTTTGTATGAGAGATCTATCAATTTAGCATTCTTAAACTCTGTCCATTATCACACCTAATTGATTAACCTTCTTGTTCAAGGATTCTCCACCGGGGCAATAAAGCTTGAAGAATCACGGAATGTTTTCATCTTTAGTCCCAAAGAATGCTTAACCTGCTCGACTATAATCATCAGTCACCACAAACAATAGTATTTGATGATCAGCTTCCCATAGATGTAGGACCAAAAAGATCCATGTGTAGAAGCTACAAATTTCAGACATAGCAAATCTTGTGGCCGTAATGGCCTTATATGAAGCCTTGTGTTGCTTTCCCACTTTTTGTTCTGAGCCACGGTTGTGCTCATTGGTAAAGACTTTGGAAAATGATCCATTAAATAATCCAATTTTAGCTAGCTTTTGATTGTTTTAAAGTTCACAGAGCCATCCTTCTATGCCATTTATTAGATTCATCCAAGGATGCTTTGGCCTTAAGCAAGCTAAATCTCAGCCAGTTGGACATCATTGAGATTGAATGTGTAAAGATTGTTTTCCTTGGTACCTTGAGAACAACTTGGTATCCATGGTAGGGTGAAATCTTTAGAAAGAACCAGGACATTGATTGTAGTAGATAGCACAAAGTTTTCTTATACAAATTTGGGACCTGAAAAATAGATTGAAATTTCTGAAATGCCTCCATGTACAAAGTCAGGTTGGCGAGTTCTAATAGTGCCCTTCCACGTGATTTACCCATCTCCTACTCCAAAGGTAACGGTACCTCCTTGAATACCTACAAAATCATGAAGCATCTCATTTCCTGTCATACTTCTAGAACAACAACTATCTACAATACCTAAATCTTTATTGAAAAGAGGATCATCCCCACAAAAAGAATATACAACAACATTAGTTTTCATAGAGACCCGAGTCATCGACTTGGGCCTACCTTAATGGATCTTATTGGATTAACCCTTGTAGATTGATGAGATCCACTATTGTTCTTGGACCTCTGCATATAAGATGGTCTTTTGGTTCTCAAGAACAACTGCTTGAGGGCTTAACGGTGTCCCCAATGCCCCCACTTTGATGTAAAGTCAGTGTTAACGAGGCCTATAATCATTTTGAAAACAAGAGCTTGTAGGTCATTCAGATCTATTAACATTTCTTCTCCATGAAAAGAAGATGGCATGTCGGCGGCAACTAGGTTACGGCACAACTGGTCTACCAGCGAATTGATTCGCTGCGCATATATGTTCCATTGGGAACAAATGGAGTATGTTGGCGCATCGGTCCAAACATTGTTATATCTCTATTGATTAGTGCACATATTCATCTGTTTCTCATAATAATCACAATCTTTGATAAGATGAAAAGACTCATCTAACAAAACATGATTTCTTAAATTTGCTTGTTCAAAGCAGGGACATCTTATATACAAACAAAATTATTCAAACCACTGACCAAAATCGAATTGTTTTTAACAAAATCAACAGAACAAGAAATGTTTCTGAAAAGCGTTCTTTGAAAAGATTCTTTAACAGCAACTCTTAGGGCTTGAGGAACTTGTAAAGGCTTAGGAAAGGCAGACTTTAAGGACTCTTCATTTGAATCGGTAGCATATTCTTTAGATTGAGTCCTCTGAAGTCTGGAAGAACAAAGACAAATGTGTTGAACTCACTGCCGATTATGCGATAAGTCATTAGACTTTTGACCATAAGACATATGTGATTCATCGATTGAGTGGATTGGGTAAACAACAATACCATTAATAGAAGAAGGAACATTATGCATTTCACCTTGTTTTATATATTCGCGAGTTTTCTATATTTATCTTCTTCTTTATCAGTGACAGAGTTAAAAACAACGTAATCATTGAGGGGTCATACACCTCATACGGACTAATATAGTCCTTGGCTCCAACATTTTAGTTTTAATAGAAATAGAGCTATTTACTAGTTTATGTAAGTTTTAGCTGTTCTTCGCCAGTACTTCTTGCGCCCTCTGAGTCTATCCTAGCTTGAAGACCCTCTTCGGCCAAAACTTTTACAAATTCTTTCTTATTAAATTTTAACTCATTTGAGGTGTTATCTAAATCTCGTTGCAAAACATTTATTTTTCTCAAGAGCCATTTGGTTTTTGATCATACGGGCCTTTTATTTTCTAAAACTTTTCTTTCTTATAGGCTGGCGAACTTGTATAAACAACTCTTTATATATATCATTAACATCATCAAACTCACTCAAAGAGCATCATATTGATACGCAACCAAATATACAAGCATTATACCTAAGAAGTGATGCCCATCATTGCGATTTCTCTAGCGATTAATACGCAACCAATCCAACTTGAGGCTCTTGATCCTCACCGTGTTCATTGCTGACCATCCCGGTCACTTCTTTGTTCTCGGTGGCGGCATGGCCATGAAGCGCTCCTCCTCACTTCCTTGAGCTTGTATGCGTACCTATATTTTCTTACGTGCACTCCCTCCATGTTTAGGACATTCCTTAAAAGTGACCAAGTTGGTTTGCATTCAAAGCATCGATCTTTCTGTCAAACCTAAACTGATTCTTTTCCTTTTGTAGCCAAACTTCCTCCCGAGCCCTCTTGAAACCTCTTGACTTTCCACAGCAAGCATGGCCATCACACTTAAGATCCATCTCCTCCATCCCATTTATCCACTTGTTCAAAGTCCAGGTCAGCTGCACATTTGATCTTGATTTCACAACAAATGAGTAGAGCACATCTTATCAACTGAATTAGACTTTGATTTTCTTGTAGAAGATTTGTGATGCGGATCTTTGTTGATGAAGAAGTGGAACTATCGGCTATATGTTATCATTGTGTTTCCCCTTTAGCACCAATAAAAGCGGTGAGATGGGCTTGAGAAAAAGTAAGTGACCCTTGATGTCAAGCTCAAGAGACTTCAGCTTGTTGTAAAGATCATCAAAGCTTATGTAATCAGGCCCCTTTTGCCTGAGAGTAAGGACACACGATTCCAAGAAGGAGGTAGAGCACGAAGGAACTTGAGATTACATTCCTGTGAGTTTAGATTTTAGCTGATTAAGGCTGGCTAAGGATCTTTTAAAACCTGTCCATAGCCCTTATGAACACCCTCTTCTTGAGAGATAGAGAACTCTGAAAGCTTTGTTTGAGCATGGACTTCCTCATTTTCTTGGACTCATCGTTTCCACCAAACCTTGCTTTTATTCCTCTCTAAATCTGTCTTGCATCATCCGGATGTAGAAATAAACTCATGTTAATCTGAAAGAGCTTGTAGCAAAGTGTCGCTTGGTTTTCCCGTTGGGCGTGATCTGTTGTTGTTGTGGAGTGGAAGAATTATAACTTTTCCTTCAGAATCTCTTCCCGGTAGCCTTAACTGCGTTTCCTTTGAGAATGATTTTCGAGATTGACATCCATGTTGGAATATAGTTTTCCATCTTCATTGGCCCATATCTCATATTCATCCTTCAAGGTATGGGGAATTTAGCATTAGTGTTGGACATGGTGACCACTTGCGAATGGAAGATTGGGTGTTAGGTACGGTTGTTTGATGATTCGGTGATCATCACTCCTCAGCATTGAAATGTTTTGGTGATGACATCTTATGGTTTTGAGAAGAAAAGATTGTCTTCTTAGAAGATTCTACATGAGCTCATTATTCTACTTGTTTGGAGTACAGTCCAGGATAGATCTTATGAGCCTAGAAAGATTATAGCAAATCCATGTCATAAAACAACTAAGGAGAACCTTTGCAAGAATTGTACTCACGAGGAAAATAATAATGCTTAAGAAGACCATAAACACAATAACTTGATCCTACATGGATCTCTATTAATTCACTATTGATATTATCAGAGGCGTCGTAAAACCTAGCCGCGTGTTTCTTTTATAGTACAAGAAACCCTAACAATAAAACACTAAGCACTCAAAAGATATGCTCTATCTATTCCTATTTTAACTCAAGCATATCAAAACTAATAAACTAAGAAAACGGAAACTACATATCCGTAGAAACATATTAACTATCATAGATTCATAGGAAACTGCATACTATCAGCAGAAACCTTACTATCAGCGGAAACAAAATAACTATCAGTAGGAACCCTATCAGCGGGAACCAACTGTTTACATAATTCCTAACAAATTTAGGTACATTTATGACTTTTTGTAGGGCTTATATGTGGATGGTCTAAACTAATGCTTCATGACACCAACTTATAAATTAATTGGCGAAAAGCACATTTGCTTGAGGACAAGAAAATACCAAGTGTAGGGATATTTGATAGGGTTTTAAAATGTATCTTTTTTAGGGATTAGTTTAAGCCCTTATTTACTCTTTGTATCTGCATTACTTAATATCGTTTCCTTTTCACTTTTAGGTGTCTTGAAGGCAAATTGCTAGAATGACACTTATTCGGACGAAAAGCTGAATATCTGAAAGAAAATGGCCAAAGTCGAGGAATCGAGACACTTTCAGGCTCTGGAACTAAAGGGGCCGGCGTCAGTTCTCTTGGCGGCCAGCGTCAGTGTTCCTCTAAACGGCCCGTCGGACCAGTTTTTATGGCGACTGAATACGGCCAATTGCTTATTTACAAGTGGCGGCATCAGGTGTAAAAGAGTAAGGCGTCGCAGCTCAGACGACCTAGATTTGATCCAA